>JASDDO010000031.1:210775288-211383357 GCA_030015575.1 Agapanthus africanus | reverse complement strand
TCCAGGAGTTCTCAGCGAGTCCGTTCAGTGTACCCAGTCTCCACTGAGCACCCGTACACCATCTTTGATGTCCAACACCAATGGATATGGGATCATCCATCGCCCATCATATGGGTCAAGATGCGTGTACGCTAGTCTACTCTGGAGTATCGATGCCCTGTCTCGATACACCCTCGACTAGGAACAGTTATAGGTTGTACTCGTTGACTACCCTGGCCCCACTAGTACGATCTCATCATAATCCTAGTAGTCGAGTACATATCCTATGGGCTTTATCAACACGTTATCACAAAACAGTATTTGTTGGCATGTTAAGATAAAGTGAAACCAGATAGCATACTATCATATCGAGAAAGAAATTCCTCTCTATATATATCCAAGCATCCACTATAATATATATCATATGTACAACAATGGCATCTAGGGCATATATATAACTAACAAAATAGTCGGTATTTTCCGTTTTAACCCGATTGTGACGCAACTTCTGTATAGACTTGTTTGCAACTAGTTTTACTAGAATGAAGCTAGTTTGCGGGTTTTGTGGGTCACTTGGAAGTTTTGGTTCACTTTGAAAATTTTCCCTAATTAAAGTATTATTTTAAGATGTTATTTAAGCATTTAATTAGTGGTAATTACAATTTTGGTTTGGGTTAATTACTTCTAATATGAATATATGCTAATCTAATCACTAGATTAAGCTTAATCCATTCTTGCCAAAATATCTAGATATTTGAGATTTAAAATGGAATTTTAAAAGAAAAGAAAAGGTGGCAAAAAGATTTTATTGCTTTTATTAGCATTTATTGCTATTTGTAGCTAGAAATTTCTATACAATATACACAACCCCCCTTCATCTTGGCTGAACTCTCCCCTAGTTCTGCCCTCACTTTTCATTGCTCAATTTTCATCATTCCAAGCTTACAAAAATCATCAAAAATCCACAAATATTTACACAAACTCATAAATTAATCTATACCCACAATTCTTCATCTCCAAACTAGCTTGGATATTCACTAAAGACTTCATTTTGGATGATAAAGTTTGGGTTTTGTTGCAAAAATTGTGACCTAGTTTATGAGGTATAATCCTAACCCTAATCCTTTATTGTTGCTCAATTCATTAAGCTATCTATTTAAGTGTTTTAATATAGCTTCAATTTCATGTTTAGAATTTTCATGATAAGGTTTATGAATTTCAAGTTTGATGTGTTTAAGTGGTTAATCTTGAAGTATAGACTTATGAAAACTTAATCAAATTGTGAGAATGTTATTTGTTATTTTTCCTAATTGTGTTTTAAGCTTAATCGCAAACTAAGTTTTTACTAATGCATATTTGGGTGAGATTAAAATTATGGAAATAGTTTGGGTGACTTAATTAAGCCGCTTTATGATGATTTTGATTACTAGATTGTTTAAAACATCTAGCTTTGTGTTAAAATGAGCTAAAATGATATAAACTGCTTACTAGGTTTTCGGTAAAAAATTAGACGTGGGTTTTAATGGACATGGTGATGATGTATATATTTTTATCTACGATAATTATTGTGTTGTGAATGAGTATTGGTGCGATTGGATTTTTGGCGTGGCAGTTTTCATGTATAGAGACCCTAGTGAGGGTTTTGGCTATGTTTTCTGGTATTTGGATTTCTTGGTTTTGCGACTGCATATTGTATTTGGGCGTTGGACGTTTTTACGTCAACGACGAGGGTTGTTTGGTTGTTTTGTATGCGTAGGCTATAGGTTCTAACCTAAGAGCGCACCGCGTGCCGTATTTGGATTTCGGAATTTGATGTTAATAGCTTTGCGAATACCTATTGATTATAGGTACATTCGCGTGGATTCCGAGACGATGAAGCGCATCGACTATGGCTAAGCGAGGAGTTTAGTATGTGAGTAGATTTATATTTACGGGGGAAGTCAGGTGGATGGCGTATAGCACCCCCGCAAACATTGATATGGAATATCGTTTGATTATTTTATACTGATAAATGATATGCGACGGACATGATTGTAGGATTTACAAACGATAATATGATAGAAGTTGATGCTAATAGGCATATTGACATATGAGAATATGGAATGATAAGTGAATCATGATAGCTACAAATTGAAAGAGAACAAATGTGACGTTTATATAATTTGATGCGAGTTATTAATGTAATGAACGAGTTACGATGTGATATGATGACTTAGTGTGATATGTCATTTTGTCGATTCGAGTCGATATGAGATTGTTGATACATTTGTTGGTCCCCTGATATAAGTTTGACAAGGATGTGACCTGTGAGATAGGTATATTTATATGGATAATGTTTTGCAATTTGAGTGATATGCCGTACGAGACTTAGATCCATACCCCGATGTTGTATAGGTTGATAGAATCCCTATTTGTTTAATGCCACCATACGTGGATTACCGTATGCGATGAGTTTTACCTGTTAATTTATCCATACTCATGTTTAGAGGAGGCCGTACGATGGATTGTACCGTACGTGATGTTGTGAGGCTGGATGCCGATTGATGGATTCACCGACTCGGATATGTTGTAGACACGTATACCTTATAGCTTTTAGCTGATGATGTACTTTATGCTATGATCATGTTATTCTCATTGCATTAAATATACCTGTGCTAGTACACCTACACCATTGTCGATGATGCGTATGTTACACTTACATATATTTGCCGGTTCACACACCTTCATCGTCGATAATTGTCATGTCACTACACAGTAGAATTGCTACAGCATGCCATCATATATTAGCTATGTTCATATCACTGTTCCATGTTGCATGAGATATACGGACATGCTTGCATCCTTTCAAATGTTGCATCCATACTGACATGTACACCTACATATCTTGCTATTGCTGCATATACCCTTAAGTGGTATTGTATTGACATGTGATTTTGAGACGTTGATTATTGTGCTATTGCGCTTATGAAATGCATCATACATACTTGCTTACATGTAGATACTTATACTTTGCTACAGTTACATGTACAACTCATATGATGCTGCACTTGATTACGGAGGATTTGGGCCCCGCATGATATATTTTAAAATCGATTCATTTAAAAGAGCGGTTTTCCCTTAATATGCTCATATTGCGGTTTTATGTTACATATATATATTTTCATGGATATACGCATTGAGATATGGATTTCATGTGATTTATGGATTTGAGCACCGTGGGGGTGTTTCACGAAACTATTTATTGTTTGAAAACCCGTTTTCTCTTGATATGATATTTCAGTGCGTCCACCATGAGATTTCTCGGTTCTGAGATTTGTGATATATACCCGATGAGAGGAGTTGGAGTAGGCCGTATGTGGGTACATGGTGGAGCCCGACACGGTTCCCCTCGACAAGAAGTTCGCAGATAATGGCGATGAGCCTGGAAGGTAGGCAAGTACCTATCGGTGATTGTATTTGGACTCGGCGGTTATCGTGGGGATACCGACCGGAGTGATGTACGGACATGCCATCAAGGCCAGTCGTGGTGATGGCGCCTAAGACATGAGGATTTACGTGTCGATGCTAGACACGGGTTTCATGATGTTTTCGAGTGTCGATGTGGACACTCCGGTTCAAGGATTTTGTTGTGTCGCGAGGGACACACGTTGATTTATATCCTCATTTTACCTGCATATGCTTTTATGATATTTACATGCAGGAGTTGTGTCAGTGGGTGACACGTGGACGAGATCCAATGCCTACATGCATTGATTATATTGTTGGACGAGATCCACTGCATACATGCATTGATTATATTGTGGGAGAGATCCACTGCATACATGCATTGATTATATTGTTGGACGAGATCCACAGCATACATGCATTGATTATATTGTTGGATGATATCCACTTGCTGATAGGCAGTTATTTATGTGTTGGCACTTATGCAGATATGGTCACCCTAGATATCATAGTATTACCTTTATGATATAGTTGACCTAGGAATCGTTGTTTATTTCGATTTCTACCTGGTGATGTTTTTCTATTCACGAGTTGGCAACTCACCCCCGTTGTGCCACAGTTCTTGCATGCTGAGCGTATGGATCAGTTGCAGCATCGCTGGCACACAACTATTTTCAGGTGACTTGCTTGTGGTAGGTGGTACATGTTGGATCGTGCCCCTCTTGTATTCATTATTCATATTGTATCTAGTCACTCCATCAATTCAGAAACTAGTTATTGTTTTTGTTGCAGACTTAGAAGACTTGTAGTTGCGAGACCTGAGCGATGGGTTTTATATTCGCTTTTGGGGTTGATGTCTTTCTTTACTTTTCCTTGTGTGGATCTTCGCCGTTGGGCGTCGTATAATTGTTTTTATACTTGTGGTGGTTGTTTCCGCCGTTGAGCGTGATTTGCCCCCGTTTGGGGATGCTTTATTATATTCTTTGTTGTACCCGTTTTCGGGGTTATATTTTACAAAGGACGTGCTGCCCAAATTTTCAAAAGACAAAACATGATTTACTATACCTTTATTTCAATCTTCACCTCTTTATTTCTTAAAAATGTTTAGATTTCTGGGTTTCAGCTTACTTGAATTACATTACGCCTGTAGACATCGCGTGATTTAAATGTTGGTCGCGAGCTAATATATTGGGTCGTGACAAGGACTTAGAATGGTTATACCGAATGATCCGTGTCCTTAGTTCTTGAACCATCTTCCCAAGCTCTTAGAGGCCTCCTTGATCAAGCTTGATCTCCGGTCTCCCTTCATCGAAGATTATCCACCCGAGAGTCTATGAATCGAGCTCCAACCTCATATCCGCGGTAACTAGGATACCAAGATCGCTGCACTAGATACCGTATAAGAAGTAGAGAGTGATGAAGGATTAATTTGTCTCAAGACACCCAAGGTTTCTCAACACATGAGAGGGTTTGGGTGGAGGAAGAAGAAGATGCCATGAGGATAAAAGTGTTGTAGGAGAGAGAAAAAGGATGGCATGAATTGATTTGTGTGTTATGAGAATTAATAAATGGAGCCATCCAAAAATATCTAGAGTCAACTAAAATATCTCAAGTCAAAAAAATTCTCACAACAAACAAAAACCCTAAGCATGCTTAGAATAGTAACCATGGGTCACTAATAAGCCATGCCACCAAAAATGCAATAAACATCTCATCCTACAACTCAATAACCTTTTAATCCAAAATGGACTAAACCATAATGAGGTGTAATCTTCTAAAAGTAATCTTGTAAGAAATTACAAGAATACCCATCACCCGTATATACATACCCGCATCCGTATTCCGAAGAATACGAAAACAATCCAACAATATAATATTAGGATCCGGCTTAAATCAAAGCCCATTAGTATTATCCGTCCGAACATCATCAGTGCACAAGTACACGTATGTGATCGAACCCTGTGTAACACCTTAGAATGTGTTTTGTGCCTAATTATATTTTAATAAATGGTTCTTAATAAAAAGTTTACCAAATTGGGTTTTAATTGTTTTATCCTATATAATGAATATTTTATTGGATTTTTCCTAGGCTCGCACACACTTGTGCATGTTAACTAGGGTATTAATTTGGGGTTTAACCATTTCTTAATCTAGTTTTATAAACTTGTTTAAGTATTTTGGGTTTTAAGTGTGCATGGTTGTTAAAAATAAAAAGGGTTTTAAATTGATTTGATTAATGGGTTGAGTGTTGACCTTGTGAGAGAGAGAGAGAGAGAGAGAATGAGCATGGGGCAACATGGCATGGGCCATGCTCATTTAATGAAGTGAGAGAGAGTGAGAAGGGAGGTTGATTTGTTTCTCTCATTTCTCATTCTCACTCTCATTTCCCTCACACTCTCACACACTCACATCAGCAGCTCCAGTAGCAGCAAACAACAGCATTAGCAGCAGAAGAGAAGCAAGCAACAGCACCAGAAACAACATCAGCATCAGTAGCAGCAGCCTCAGCTTGCAGCTGCAGCAGCTCCAGACAGCACAGCAGTAGCCACAACATCAACCACAACAACAACATCATCATGACATCAGCAGCAGCTCAAGAAGCAGCAGCACCTGAAGCAAGCAGACAACAACAGCATCGGCAGCACAGTCAGCAGCAGCTGTAGCAGCAAACAGCTCCAGCAGCAGTAGCAAGCTCTCACCTCCTCCATACACTTCTTCTCTTGCTTCCTAGGATCCCTTAGGGTATATTTTGAACCCAATTTCCTAGTTTGCGTAGCTTATGTTAATTAGCTTCGATTAGTGTTAAACAGTTAGTTTTATTGCTTTTTATGGTGAATTATGTCGAATTTTGGTTAGAATGTGATTGTGTTAGTTAACCTAGCCTATGTTAGTGTTGTTAGGGTTACTTTAACTGAGAATTGACCCAAATTACACTAAAATACCATAGGGTTTTTGTTTTGTGCAAATTGGTGTTTTTAAAGCGATATATTGGCTTTCTGAAATCTGCTTTTGACCCGGACCTTTCAGGTTAAAATTGAGAAAACTGCAGTATGCTCACTAGGTTTAGACAACACCACAAGAACACGAGCCCCTAATTCCCTACCCAGGTCGCCAATTAAAGCAATCTGGCCGCAAATTGCGGCCAGGAAGAGGAGTTAGGTGTTGGATTCTTAGCTAGGGTTGTCTTCAATGTATTGTAGTGTTTTGGCATGTATAGTTTTATAAGATTTGACCTGTAGGATAATCTGGGACAATATATCGTATTGCATGTCCGTTTTGTTTTCGCGATACGCGTGATACGTGAGTGGGTTCTGCGATCCAGCGTGTCGCGGTAGTTTTAGATGCGTATACATACGTTTTAGCGTATCGTGCACACGCGCGTTTAGTTCGCGATGCGAGTTTCTCGTTTGGGTTCGATATCGCGTTTTGCGGAATATCTGGCTTATATATGATTTCCTTTTCTAAATTGCAGGTTTGGAGGCGGGGACTACGGACACTTCTACAGGGAGGAGCAGATGGTAGGATTCACCTGGCTGGAGCGTAGGTGGGAAGATTTAACATCTACAGGGGAATCGCCCGCATAGCGTTATGCGTCTGGGCTAGGATTCTAATATTTGTTGCGTATTCTACGTCATTGTTAGAATTGCGCCTTACCCTATTTATTAGATATAATGGTACTGTGACTAGTAGCCATAGGACACTGTACATATTATTGACGGTTCATGTTGCACGAGCACGGATTGTATGCTACACACACGCCGTCAATAATTGCCATGTCACACACAAACCCCTTATAGATACTATATTGCTTGTCACACATGACATCTAGCTAGTCGGTATACCTATAATGTATCATACCATTAGTGATAGGTACATATACACCTTGCATTACAGCTACAGGTATACCTTGCACATATTTTACTTATACCCAGGGGGGTATCCTACATATTCTACTTATACCCAGGGGGGTATACGACATCTTTTACTTATAGGTAGACACCTATATTTAGCTGTACCTTATTGATTTCGCATAGTGATTGGTTTGAAAAAGTGTTCGTAGAATAACCGCAATCAGAACGGTGTCGCGTAGCTAGACCGAGGTGAGTATGGGTCGTCCTTAGGGAAACGTTGAATCATTTACTCTTAGTTTAGATGTGTTGAAAAAGAGAGGAGGAATAAAGAATTTTGTGGAAAGGTTTCTTGATCTACGTTAAGCAAGAATGCAAAATATGTAGATCTAGATTATTTTAGGGATGTAGTTAATATAATAATAGGGCTTGTAGGGTTCGTTAGGATTTAGTAGTTATGGACGATTAATTAAAAGATACCCTTTTTATCCTTTAATAGATTTAAAACTAGAACGACGGTGATTCGTGTAGATTAGGGTTTCTGGAGGGAAAAGGAATCCCACTCTTAACCCTTATCTCGACACGGAACTCCGTTCATATCTAGCCTTTACCAAAACAATCATTAATGTAATCTCTAATCGCGGCCGGAACTAACAAAGAATTGTTAGCGTGCTCGATTAGGATGTTAATGATTCTTTTGATAAAGTTCATAAACTTTATAGGACTTAAAAAGGGTTTAGGGATATTCATCATCCATTAGCCTACCATAATCCTACGAACCCTAACAAGCGGAGAATTACTCACGCATGTTGGGAGAAAAAGAGATGGAAAGAAATTGCATAACTAAACTACGAAGAATTAGAATAAGAAAAAGAAAGCTACCTTTATTAATCAACAATATTCATTACACTTGAATCCATAGAAAATGATTACAATTTCTAGTTGCTTCTCGATCTCTTCTGAGGAGGTAGACGAACAGTTGATGATCGGCTTGGATGCGTGAGCCGTCTTGGACTTCGTGATCTCGTCGGCTTGATAATTTTTCCAAGAGGCTCTCGGTCATTATTTATAGTCCTAAAGCCAGAAAATTAGTTTCCAAATTAGATAGATAACAGTATAGTTTCACCCCCAAAAAGCGCAGCCTCTATCTTTTCTATCATGTCGCGGATCCGCGGCCCAAGAGGGGGTATGGCAGCGGATCCGCGGCTATATGATCTCGGTCGTTCATCATTTTCTTGGGGCTCTGTCTTCGTGATATTTGGCGATCCTTGGAACCTTTGTAACATGAAAATCTTCTCGTGGTTGCTGCCAGACTTGGTCTCCAAGTTTTGCTTTCTTAATTAGGAAAGTTTCCTTTAACAACTTGATTTCTTAGAAAATTCTGCACAACAACATGGAAAAATTCCGCACAACAACTTAAATAATATTTAGTAGACTTTGTTCTACTAGGATTTGGTCAATGATATTATTTGCATACATTTTCTTACCAAATGCTAATTATAATATTCAACACATGGAAAATAGTATTTTTACACATAAACCCTCATATGTATGATATGTTATAATAAAGACCTTTTTTAATATGAAAATGGTAGGAAAAATGTAATAACAATTGTGCAGTTTTATCAACTGAACAAATACCCCCAAACATATCTTTGATCGTCCCGAGCAAACTAGTTTATTGAAGAGAAGGAGAAAAAAGAAAGGAGTAAACTAAGCACGCTTTCGTAGGCAAACACGATTGCACTGAGCACGTGCAACAAGCCGTTAAACCTCTAGGTGTCCCTAGTAGGAGAAGTGTTGTTTCATGAGGGTTTTCAGCGGATTAAACCCACAAAATCCTATAACAAAAGAGAGATGGTGAAATTTACATATAAAGATAAGAACCATAAAAGGAAGACTTTGAAAATAAGAGTTCCCAACTACACTAGCTTTTTAGTTGTCATATGCCCTATCTTAATAGTCATGAAAAAATGTTAGAAATCACATCATCCCTCAATAAAACATCTTCTTTATTCTTCATTCATATCTTTCACCCAAACATCGATCATATACCCCTACGTGTGTGAAATGACATCCATACACTCAGAGAATTCAATTCAAGTTATCATACTTTTGTCCATCTACCACAGTACTTTTTAACTTGATGAATATTTAGATTTGCTCACACATTTTCATGCGACCGTTAATACTTCTTGAGGCACTAACCGACCGATTACTCATGTGCATGCTGATTAGGTGATAATATTTTCCTCATCTTGCACCACCTAAGGCTTAGCAGTGACTCTCAGACCAGTTGGCCTTAGGGCACTAGGTGATGAAGCACCCTCGCTATATTTTTTTATTGCTGCCTTGGCGATAACAAAACCTGTGTTCATTTTTCTTTTCACCATTTTTATATTTTTCTTCATTTATTATTTCCTTCATACTTTGGCTTTTAGACAAGAGCATTTCAAGGTATCTTCTACTATCCCGAGTTTCAAGACGTGTGTAAGTGCATATAGTAGGGTATCAACATTCAAATGTTTGGCTTCCAGAATAGAAATTATTTTTCAGACTTATTTTCTTATCCTCAGATTAGTGACTTCCTTCATCTTACTAACCCTTGGGACAACAGCTCATAACTACTTATTACTAGTTCGTTTAAGAAAACTTATAATTTTCTTGGTTTTCTTAAACTATTCCTATCTTTTGGATGTAATTATTCACACTCTACTCTTTTGTTATAAATTTTTTTTAATGCCTAGTGTCAAAGATAATTCAGTGAATACAAACCTCCCCCCAAACCTGTTTTTAGCTGTGTCCTCACTGATGTAGCCTTTTGAGAACAAGGACCTGTATACTAGGAGAGAGATACAGGGGGTAAAATAATAGTTAAATGAAAACTACCCCCAAACTTGATCTTTGACATGCACAGATATTCAATTAAATCCATTTTTACTCATCTCCATTCTTAAAATGAAAAAAATATGGAGGTGAGGCGGAGGAAATTTAGTTTTGATAAAGCGGCTCCCGTAAAAACTGGAGCTCCTCCGCGGTCAGTAGAAAAATACGGTTTTAATCTATGCCCATTTACTTTAAAAATCGAACCATTTTTCAAGTTTTCGACTTCCACTGCCCCGTGCAAGTGTACATACCGCACCACAAAAGGTCCTTTCCAACGAGATTTAAGCTTACCCGGATGAAGATGGAGACGGGAATCGTAAAGAAGGACTTGTTGCCCCGATGTGAAGGTTTTTCTAAAAAGATTTTTATCGTGGAACACTTTAGTCCTATTCTTTACTATCACCGCATTATCGTAAGCTTCATCGCGGAGTTCGCTTAGCTCATTCAATTGCAGCTTCCGATAGCTGCCTGCATGATCAAGATCAAAATTAAGCTCTTTAATAGCCCACATTGCTTTATGTTCGATCTCAACAGGAAGGTGTCATGCCTTCCCAAATACAAGACGGTATGGAGACATACCAAGATCGGTCTTATAAGCGTGCGGAATGCCCAAAGAGCATCCGTCAATTTGGTTGACCAATCTTTACGGTTTTTCGAAATCGTCTTCTCCAATATCTGTTTGATCTACCTATTTGAGATCTCAGCCTGCCCGCTTGTTTGGGGATGATAGAGCGTAGAAATCTTGTGAGTGATTGAATATTTCCGCATCAAGGCCTCGAAAGACCGATTGCAGAAATGTATCCCGTTGTCGCTAATTATAGCGCGAGGGTGTCCGAATCGCGAAAAGATATTTTCTTTAAGAACTTAATGACAACTTTGTTGTCATTAGTGCGACACGGTATAGCTTCCACCCATTTCGAGACATAATCAACCACTAACAAGATATATAGATTACCAAAGGAGTTGGGAAAATGGCCCATAACATCAATACCCCACACATCGAATATTTCCACAACCAATATCGGTTGGAGCGTCATCTCGTTCCTTCATGAAATCCGACCCAAATGCTGACATCGCGGACAAGTTTTGCAATGTTCATATACATCTTTAAATAATGTTGGCCAATAAAACCCACATTGCAAAACTTTCTCCCGTTTTTCGAGGACCAAAATGACCGCCGCATGCCTGATCATGACCAAATGATAACATGCTCTTGAATTCATCGTTAGGTACACACCTGCGAATGATTTGATCGGAACAATACTTGAATAGATAAGGTTCATCCCTGTAAAAATATTTTACTTCGGATAGAAATCGAAGTTTGTCTTGTTTCGACCAATCACTAGGAATAAGTCCCGTTGCAAGATAGTCCACGATATCCACGAACCAAGGTTCGTAGGATACAGTCAAGAGCTGTTCGTCAGGAAATGAGTCATTTATCGGCAAGGTCAAAGTTGGTGAAGAAGTGATGCGTGAAAGATGGTCGGCTACAACGTTTTCACATCCAATGTCAATGCCAAGAAATGATAGCCATTGTCATGATGATGGTCAACAAATCCAACCTAGTCAACTAAGTCAACAAGTCAACAAAGTCAACCACCAACAACCATGTCACAATAATACTTAATTAATATTATTGTTAATCATATTTCTTATTCTCATTAGTGTTTAGCAAAAGTCAACAGTCAACATCCCTAATGAGAATCCTCTGCATCTGTCTCTCTGTCAACAGTGCATACACACCTGCATCCGCGTTCCGAGGAACACAAATACAAACGAGATAAAACCAATCCCAAAACGTACAGTAGGATCTGGCTTAAACCAAAGCCCGCTAGTGTTAACTTCCCGGACACTAAACATGCACAAGTGTACGGATGTGACCGAACCCTGTCGCAAAACCATTCGACCTTTACTCTTTGGCCTAAAGGCGAATAGCTCTCTGTGTGTGACTCTGAAGACTCGACACTACGCTGGCAGTGGGTTTAACCACAGACCGCAAGCGTCACTAGCTGTGCGTAACGGCCCCCAGGTAGATGCCGATAAGAAGACGGACGAGGTGATACCCATCTGAACTCCTATTGAGCCTGAATGTGACAATCTACGTATAGTCCGGTCTGTTCGTCTGAGAATATCGCATGGCGGGCCTAGGGGGCGGTAAACGTCAGTCCCCTAATAGCGGTACAAGTCGTGTCGGAGTGTAGCCCAGAACACCCTGAGATAACGCTGGAAACCTACCAGTATATCTCGCTTGCCCTGGCCAGGGACTTTGTGTAATGGCTCTCCTAGACACAGCGCGATATCAACCCCCAATACCGGGAGAGACGAATCTTGTCTAACCGTCACTGCCTCCAAGTGCTTCGGGACTGCACCCAACTACTACCTGTTTGCACGACTTCTTTGAGCCGTGGTAGGGTAGTAATCTAAGTACAGTTGGAACACACTCGAGGCGAAGTGACAGTGTCAAGTCAGCGGACTAAGCTGTGCTCATGTCACCTGGGAACTGATAACTGATGATAGGTATAGTACCGACCAACAGTTCCCGACGAGTCCTGTCCAGTGCACTCGTAACCTAATGAGCACCCGCATACTATCTCAAGTACGACGTACTGACGGCTGTGGGACAGACCGTCTCCCCTGTTGTGATGAGAAGCGCATACGCTCGTCTACTCCGGAGTATCGATGCCCTGTCTCGATAGTCCTACGACTAGGGACCTGCATAAGGATATGCTTGTGGATTACCCAGCCCCCACGAGTGTGGCTGCTATCACAACGCTGGTAATCAAGCAAAGATCCTAAGGGCTCCACTAATGTGTATAGGTGATATACTTAAATAAACACATGTACAAATTAAAGTAGAAACAAACCAAGTAGCATACTATTATTTGGAGCAAGATTGTCTATACAAGGTGAATATCCCAAGCTTCCATTAAGTAATATACAAACTAGTATGATACAGTAATGGCCTCTAGGGCATATACACTAACACCATCTTTGATAAAAGATGTCGTAGGGCGGAGTGATCTGTGTAAACCACAATAGGCCAGCCAATCAAGTAGGTCCTGAATTTCTCTAATGCAAATACAATTGCCAAGATTTCTTTCTCGGTAGTTGTGTAATTTATTTATGCATCATTCAAGGTCCTACTTGCATAGTAAATTACATGTGGCATCTTATCAATATGTTGTCCAAAGATATCACCAATAGCAAAATTTGATGCATCACACATAAGCTCGAACGGGTGGGTCCAATCCGGAGATGATAGAACGGGGGCTGTAGTGAGTGATTCTTTAAGCGATTCAAAAGCAGCCTCACAATCCGAATCGAAGTGAAATGTAGTGTCCTTGGCCAATAGAAGGGTTAAGGGTCTAGAAATTTTGCTAAAGTCCTTAATAAATCTCCTATAAAATCGTGCATGGCCAAGGAAGGATTGTATATCTTTGACGCAGTTGGGACGAGGGAGGTTATGAATGGCATCTATTTTAGCTCTGTCAACCTCAATTCCTTTTCGTGAAATTATATGTCGAAGTACAATACCTTCTTGGACCATAAAATGGCATTTTTCCCAATTCAAAGTCAAGTTCTTAGCCTTACAGCGGGTAAGAACCGCGTCAGGATTACGAAGGCAGTCCTCAAAGGAGTCCCCAAAAATGGAGAAATCGTCCATAAAGATTTCTAGAAAATTTTCCACCATATCTGAAAATATCCCCATCATGCACCGCTGAAATGTAGCGGGAGCGTTGCATAACCCAAAGGGCATGCGTCTATAAGCAAAAGTTTCGAAAGGACAAGTAAATGTGGTTTTATCTTGATCCTTTTCGGCGATGGGGACCTGGTTATAGCCAGAGTATCCGTCCAAGAAACAGTAGTATTCGTGTCCTGCTAATCGTTCCAACATATGGTCAATGAAAGGTAGAGGGAAGTGATCTTTCCTCGTCGCGGCATTGAGTTTCCTGTAATCAATACATACACGCCACCAAGTTTGGGTGCATGTTTGGATTAACTCATTAGCCTCATTAATGATGACCGTGATGCCAGACTTTTTAGGGACCACATGAATTGGACTTACCCATTGGCTATCAGATATGGGGTAAATTATTCCACTATCAAGACACTTGACAATTTCTTTCTTTACCGCCTCCTTCATAACGGGATTTAACCGTCTTTGTGGGTCTCGGGTTAGTTTGGCTTCATCCATCAAATGTATGTGATGTTCAACAATTAAGGGACTAATCCCTTTGATGTCGGCCATTGTCCAACCAAATGCTTGCCGATTCGATCTCAACACTGCCAAAAGTGCGTTCTCTTGCTCTAAGGCTAGAGAAGCGGATATAATAACTGGCAAAGTCTCATTCTCTCCTAAATATGTATATTTAATGTAAGTCGATGTACAACACCCCACGACATGCGGGGAGGCAGAATAATGGAAAATGATCTTGTTTCATGCGTAAACTTCGACTAACCCAGAATCTTTGCTAAACTATAACTAACAAGAACCATAGAAGTTATCAACTACTATGAAAAGTGATTATACCTAATGAACCGTGTCCTTCGTCTTTTCATTCTCCACATCCTCTCCGGCCTTTTCTATGTAGTAGATGATCCACCCGAGAGCTTTACATCAAGCTTCACCTCTAACTTGAGGTAACTAGGTTTCTTAAAGTGCTAATCTAAGTAACCTAGGTGATATAGAGAAGGGTTATGGATTAAGTAGTCTATTCTAATGCTTGGTCTCAACACAAGAGAGGGGAGGATTAGGGTTTGAAGAGAGAGCTTGAGGAGAGAGAAGGTGAGCAAAAGAGTGGAATGAGATAATGATCTCTCATAATATATATGAAGCATTATCATTATGAAATAAATCAAATAAAGGATTTAACAACAATGCTTCATAAATACAAATGAGTGATTCATCTACATGATTCATTAAGCATTTATGATGCATTAATGATAAGGATGAATCACACAAATGAGTCACTAATCTCATTTAATACTTATGCCACCTAAACCCCCAAGTCACCAACCTTCTAGAAGCTTCTCGAGAAATTACGAGAACGCCCCTCCTATCCGTGAAAACACGGAAAAACTTTAGACTGTATAAATCCAATAACCGGATACTAGAAACTGGCTTAAACCAAAGCCGGCTAGTAAAAACTGTCCGGATGTCGTACGTGCGTAAACACACGTATGCGTCCAAACCCTTGTCATAAAACCATACGACCTCTATATCGTTTCGCCTGGAGTAGGGAAACTCTCTGTGTGGGCCTCTAAAGACTCGACTACTACGCTGGCTGTGGGTTTAACCACAGACCGCAAGCGACACTAGCTGTACGTAACGTTCCCCAGGTAGATGTCGATAAGAAAGCCGATGAGGAAACCCATCCGAACTCCTACCGAGTCTGATGTGACAATCTCCGTACAGTCCGGACTGTTCGTCTAAGACTATCGCATATCGGGCCTAAGGGAGCGGCAAGCGTCAGACCCCTAATTGCGGTATATGTCGTGTCGGAGTGAGGCCCATTACACCTTGAGAAACTACTGGAACCTACCAGCAAATCTCGCTTGCCCTGGCCAGGGACTTTGCGTAATGGCTCTCTGGCACAGCGCGATATCAACTCCTAATACCGGGAGAGACGAATCCTGTCTAACTACCACTGCCTCCAAGTGCTCGGGACTGCACCTAACTGCCACCTGTTTGCACGACACCTTTTAGCCGTGGTAGGATAGCAATCTAAGAACAGTGGGACACACTCGAAGCGAAGTAGCAGTGTCAAGTCTGCGGACTATGCTGTACTCATGTCACCTAGGAACTGTTAACTGACGACTGTTATAAAACCAACCTACAGTTCCCTGCGAGTCCTGTCCGGTGTACCCGTAACCTAACGAGCACCTGCATACTATCTCCAGTACGACGTACTGACGGCTGAGGGACAAACCATCTACCCAACTGGGATGAGAAGCGTACACACTAGTCTACTCCGGAGTATCGATGCCCTGTCTTGATTATCTTACGACTAGGGACCTGAATAAGGATGTGCTTGTAGACTACCCAGCCCCCACTAGTGTGACTGCCATCACAACACTGGTAGTCAAGCAAGATCCTAAAAGCTGTATCAATACGTATACTCACATATTAAGATAGAAAAAACCAAGTAGCATACTACCATGTTTAGCAAGACTGTTATATAACTGTGAATATCCCAAGCTTCCATTAAGTAATATACAAACTAGTATGATACAATAATGGCCGCTAGGGCATATACACTAACAATCTCCCACTTGCACTAGGGCCATGTACTGGCAAATCGAAGACCGATGATCTCGAGTAGTCTCTCGAACTGAATCTGAGGTAGGGCCTTCGTGAATGGATCAGCAATGTTCTCTTCAGTAGCAACTCTCCGAACCTCGATCTCCCGACGATCAATGATCTCCCTGATCAGGTGATACCGCCTTAAGATGTGTCTGGACTTCTGATGGGACCTTGGTTCCTTCGCTTAAGCTATAGCTCCGTTGTTGTCGCAATACAGAGGTATTGGATCAACAATGGTAGGAACCACCTGAAGTTCCGTTAGGAACTTCTTCATCCAGACCGCTTCTTTTGCGGCATCGCAAGCAGCAATATACTCTGCTTCCCTCATCGAGTCAGCAATGGTGTCCTGCTTGGAACTCTTCCAGCACACCGCCCCTCCATTGAGGGTAAAGACATAACCTGACATGGACTTGGAATCGTCCTTATCACTCTGGAAGACGGAATCAGCAAAGGCCTCCATCTTGAGGTCTTTTCCGCCGTAAACCAAGAACATCTCCTTAGTCCTCTTTAGGTACTTGAGAGTGTTCTTTACCGCTATCCAGTGCTTCTCCCCTAGGTCTGACTGATATCGGCTTACCACGCTCAGTGCGTAAGCTACATCTGGTCTGGTGCACAACATTGCATACATTATAGAGCCTACCGCAGAAGCGTAGGGTATAATAGACATGCGTTCCTTTTCCAAATCAGTCTTGGGAGACATCTCTTTGGATAGGGTGATTCCGTGACAAGCCGGTAGATTACCGCGCTGAGAATCTTCCATACTGAATCTTTTCAGTATAGTGTCGATATACCTGGACTGCGAAAGTCCCAACATCCTCTTGGATCTATTACGATAGATCCGGATTCCCAGAATGTAAGAGGCATCACCCAGGTCTTTCATGGAGAACCTGTGTGACAAGAATCCTTTGACAGATTGTAGCATAGGAATGTCATTTCCTATCAATACAATGTCATCCACGTACAAGACGAGGAATACGACAGTTCTTGCTACAACTTTACTATATATACATGGTTCATCTGGATTTTTGATAAAGTCATATTCTTTGACCGTTTCATCAAAACAGATGTTCCAACTCCGCGATGCCGGCTTTAATCCATAAATGGATTTAAGCAACTTGCATACTTTCCCGCTGCCCCCACTCTGATTGAAACCCTCTGGCTGATCCATATAGACGCACCCTTCTAAATTACCATTCAGAAAAGCCGTCTTTATGTCCATCTGCCAGATTTCATAATCATGGAAGGCAGCAATAGCAAGAAGGACCCGAATGGATTTGAGCATAGCCACTGGAGAAAAAGTTTCGTCATAGTCCAAACAAGGTCTTTGACGAAAACCCTTTGCAACAAGTCTAGCCTTATAGGTTTCCACCTGTCCATCTACACCAATCTTTTTCTTGAAGATCCATTTGCATCCTATGAGTTTTACCCCATCTGGAGCAAAGTCCAAAGTCCATAATTTGTTGGTGTACATGGACTCCATTTCGGTCCGTATGGCATATAGCCATCATACCGAGTCGCCGCTCTGGATGGCCTGTTGGAAGCTAGTAGGTTCATCATTATCGATGATGCAATCCTCTCTATCCCCATCTATAAGAAAACCGTAGTAACTCTCAGGCGGATGAGACGGCCTACTACTCCTGCGTTGGGGTGCGGGAATGTCCTGTTCTTCTTGAACTACCGGTTCTACCAAATTTTCAGTAGTAGTTTGTGGTTCTGGAATTTCTTCCAGTTCTATTTCGCTCCCACTTATTTCCTATTCTAAAAACTGATATTCTAGAAAATGGGCATTACGAGAAACAAAAACCTTTTGTTCCTCTGCGTAATAGAATAGATACCCCTTGGAGTTCTTTGGATATCCCACAAACTTACACTTTACTGATCGTGCCTCGAGCTTGTCCACATGCTGCTTTTTAACAAAAGCTGGACATCGCCATATCTTCAGATACTGAAGATAGGGTCTCTTCCCACTCCACATCTTATATGGGGTGGTAGGCACAGTCTTGGTAGGAACCATGTTCAAAAGATATGCCGCTGATTCTAGCGCATAACCCCAGAAAGATTGCGGTAACTCGGTATTACTCATCATGGAATGTACCATATCTAATAGGGTTCGATTCCGTCTCTCCGATACACCGTTATGCTGTGGAGTTTATGGACGAGTAAGTTGAGAGGGAATTCCTTTCTCTTTTAGGTAACCTAGGAACTCGGCACTTATGTATTCACCACCTCGATCAGATCTTAGTGTCTTGATACTTTGGCCAGTTTGGTTTTCTACTTCATTCTTGTACTCTTGGAATTTCTCAAAAGCCTCGGATTTATGTTTTATCAGATAAATGAATCCGTACCTTGAGTAATCATCCGTAAAAGTATTGAAATAGGAAAAACCACCTCTTGCATGTGTAGACATTGGACCACATACATCGCTGTGTATGAGTCCTAAGAGCTCGCTCGCTCTTACTCCATGTCCAGTAAATAGAGTCTTTGTCATCTTTCCTTTGAGACAAGATTGACAAGTGGAATAAGTTTGATATTTGAACGATTCCAAATATCCTTCTCTATGTAACTTAGTCAACCTTTTCTCATTGATGTGACCCAGTCTACAATGCCATAAGAAAGCTTTATTTAAATCTGGAGACTTTCTTTTTAGTGTGTTCTGGACATTGAAAATTTGGAGTTGGTTTAAGACATATATACCGTTATCCAGTGTACCGGACCCAATCAAACTATGATTATGGTGGATGTTAACAACATCACTTACAAACGTGAAATCATAACCTTTATTTGATAACAAGGAAACAGATATGATATTACACGTTAAGCTGGGTACACAAAAACAGTTATGTAAAACCAAAATGTGTCCACTCGTCAATCCCGGGTGATAATCCCCTACGGACACAGCTCCCACGCTAGCTCCGTTAGCAACCATCAGGGTCATATCACCATCCTTCAGCACTCTACGGTTTCTGAGTGCCTGCAATGAATTGCATATATGAGATCCTGATCCGGTATCTCGTGGTCCATCCAGTAGGGGACCACTCGCTTCACTTGTTTCCGTTCCGCAGACAATTCTCAATTACAAACACACCTGAAGTCGAAGCCACAGCTTGCTTCGGTTCCTGGTTCTTAGCGTTCCACGCCTTGCAATCTTTCTTCCAGTGCCCTTTCCTATGATAATGGAAACATTCATCCTGGGCCACTACTGGTACCACAAACTTTTTCTTTCCCTTCGCTCCCACCTTACATACACCTCCTCTAGGTTTGGTGTCGGCCTTCTTTTTCCTTCCTTTGGCCCTTGCCTTGGACCCGGAAGAAGAAGCACCGCTAACAAACATAGCGGGTGTTTCCCTTGCCTTTTGCAAGGTGCCCTCTCCACTCCTCAACATGTTAAGGAGTTCCGGAAGTTCAACTTCTTTTCTTTGAATGTTAAAGTTCAGAATAAACTGGGCGTAGGTGGAAGGAAGGGACTGGAGAATAAGGTCTGTATAGATCTCATTATCCAAAGTCGTCCCAAGGTCTGCGAGCTCTTCTATATAGCCAATCATCTTTAGGACATGTTCTCCTACCGATGATCCGACGGCCAACCTCGCTCGAAACAAGTTCTTAGAGGTCTCGTATCTTGCTATACGAGATTGCTCTCCATAAAGTTTTTTTGTATGGAGAAATATGGCATCAAGATCCATATCCTCGTGCCTCCTCTGATGTTCTTTGTTCATCGAGGCAAGCACGATGCACTTGGCCTTCGCGCAATCATACTCCCAGGTTTTGCGGATTTCCTTATCCGCATTACTGGATTTTGGACTGGGGACTGCAGGTGCCTTAGTAGTGAGGACGTATCCCAATTTGTCATAGGTCAAAGCCATTTTGACATTCCGCAGCCAATCCTTATAGTTTGGCCCTGTCAGTATATTTTTCTCTTAAAGTAACTTAAGTCCAGTCATTTTCAAGGTCGCTGGAAGTAGGAGAGAGAGAAGAAACACTTTAGCTTGATGCTCTTGCAAGTTTAGATTGGTTTTTAATTTATCTAAACTGGATGGCTCCCACTATTTCTCGAATCCATCCTCAAACCATAAAAGAAGAATTAGCCAGGACTATTCTCACTGTACAATACTTGCTTAACCGTTCAGCCAGGCTGGTGTCGGTACTTAGAGGGAGGTTTTCCAACGCATTCGTGAAGTTCCTTAATTAAATAACGTCTTTTCTCTGGGGCGTAACCCCGCTAACACCTTTCTTGACACCTACTTGGTTTATAGCATTGATCGTTAAGTGACGAATCTCCTGATGAGTAGCATATACTCACAGTAGGATCAGGATTCAAATATCATCGTATGATAATGTTGAAGGAATCCTACCAACATTCATCAAACTCCAAATGGTATGCAACTCTTTGCAAATTTCAGTTTCTTTAGAAATCCCCAATATATATTTTTTTCCCCATGCTCTTATGACCTTGGCGTTGGTCAAAATGTCATAAGTCACATGTCAAGTTCTACCCATCTTTATCTTTTTAATTTGAACCCATCCGTACATATCCTTGACGTTGGCCAAAATGATAATATGACTGTCCCAAACTAACTCATCTATCTATTCAACAAATGAATACCCAGCAGCTACCAAACATTATGCCTTGGCGTTGGTCAAAATACATAGCTTGAATACTACTGAATACCCAAATGAAATGACGGAGGGCTACGAATGGTTTTGGCGAAACCGTGAACGTAGTGAACTTGATATGACCGAAGGAACCTGAAAGCTTTTAAAAGGAGTGGTTTAAAGCTCCGCAATTAAAAATATCAACTGTTTTAAAATAACCGAGTGGTTTCTTTTTAATTGTTCCAACGATTCAACTTTTGGTTTATTTTCTTTGCATTATAAATAATGCGTCCCGTCATTAACCTATCATTGCAGAAAAAAACGAAAATACAACGTCCTCTTATGCCATCCGCATTCGCCACTGGGTCCCGTCATCACCCGTAAGGTTGCTTAACCAACGGCAGAGCGGGGGCTGGGCTAGCGCGGGTGTAAAACATAAGTGACGTCAAAATAGCTATCATATATAGATATTGTACATTCGTCAGACGCAATAATAGGCATTCCAGATCTCATATGAATATTATTGGATTTGCAAGCAATCCGCGTTTGTATAGAGCCTGCAACAAAAGACGGATTACACAGTTGTGATGAATAGCATTTACCCCACCATAGACCCCTACAGGTACGGCAAACTACCCGCCAAATACCCGAAGTGAAGCGGTCTTCCTCAAACAACGTGAGTAGGCCACTAAACACTTCAAAGTACCCGGTAATTTGTGCACCCCATCTTGGGTCTATCCTAGGAGCAAAAACAGAAAAATGAAACAATACAACGGTGGCTAAAACCGCAACCTGGATGTGCCCCGCAAAATAATATTACAAAATATTACAATTACATTGAATGAATGAATATAACAACCCATCTCAAACCCCGGCTAATCATCACAACAGTCCATTACAGTTCACAACCACAAATAGTAAAAACCATTACAGAAATGTGCAACCCACTGCCAACCGACATACCAGCAGTTAGGGGAGGTTTACGAACACATTATACAATCACAGATATAATCAAATTAGCAAACATCGTATAATTTCGATCGAGCAAACATATCAGATTCTACTCCCAAAACTTCTCTGTGCACCTGAGACTTGAGCAGAAAAAAACCATTCCAGAAAATACAAAAATATCACAGAAGAGTTACTGGAGCAAACTGGGTTGAATCGGCCCCAACTCGGCCGCGGATCCGCGGAGGATCGGTGGGATCGACAACGGTTCCGCGGCTGTATGGCCGAATCAGGAACCCATTTTTCTCCAGTGATCTTATAATTTTCTACTTGTTATTCTGCAGCTCCCTAAAAAAAAAAACCATTCCAGAAAATACAAAAATATCACAGAAGAGTTACTGGAGCAAACTGGGTTGAATCGGCCCCAACTCGGCCGCGGATCCGCGGAGGATCGGTGGGATCGACAACGGTTCCGCGGCTGTATGGCCGAATCAGGAACCCATTTTTCTCCAGTGATCTTATAATTTTCTACTTGTTATTCTGCAGCTCCCTAAAAAATATTTAGAGCCAGTATTAAATTCGACAGAAACATGGTGATATCGATGTCTTTTGCGTTCGAAATTCATACGACTTTGCTAATGAGTTAATTATGGTTTAGCGAGGCTTTGATACCACTGTAAGTCGATGTACAACACCCCACGACATGCGAGGAGGCGGAATAATGAAAAACGATCTTGTTATATGCGTAAACATCGACTAACCGAGAATCTTTGCTAAACTATAACTAACAAGAATCATAAAAGTTATCAACTACTATGAAAAGTTATTGTACCTAATGAACCGTGTCCTTCATCTTTTCGTTCTCCACGTCCTCGCCGGCCTTCTCTATGTAGTAGATGATCCACCCGAGAGCTTTACTTCAAGCTTCACCTCTAACTTGAGGTAACTAGGTTTCTTAAAGTGCAAATCTAAGTAACCTAGGTGATATAGAGAAGGGTTATGGATTAAGTAGTCTATTTTAATCCTTGGTCTCAACACATGAGAGGGGAGGATTAGGGTTTGAAGAGAGAGGGAGCTTGAGGAGAGAGAAGGTGAGCAAGAGAGTGGAATTAGATAATGATCTCTCATGATATATATGAAGCATTATCATTATCAAATAAATCAAATAAAGAATTTAACAACCATACTTCATACATACAAATGAGTGATTCATCTACATGAGTCATTAAGCTTTTATGATGCATTAATGACAAGGATGAATGACACAAATGAGTCACTAATCTCATTTAATACTTATGCCACCTAAACCCCCAAGTCACCAACCTTCTAGAAGCTTCTCGCGAAATTACGAGAACGCCCCTCCTATCCGTGAAAACATGGAAAAACTTTAGACTGTATAAATCCAATAACCGGATACTAGAAACTGGCTTAAACCAAAGCCGGCTAGTAAAAACTGTCCGGATGTCGTACGTGCGTAAACACACGTATGCGTCCGAACCCTTGTCGTAAAACCATAAGACCTCTATATCGTTTCGCCTGGAGTAGGAAAACTCTCTGTGTGGGACTCTAAAGACTCGACTACTACGCTGGCAGTGGTTTTAACCACAGACTGCAAGCGGCACTAGCTGTACGTAACGGTCCCCAGGTAGATGTCGATAAGAAGGCCGATGAGGAAACCCATCCGAACTCCTACTGAGTCTGATGTGATAATCTCCGTACAGTCCGGTCTGTTTGTATAAGACTATCACATATCGGGCCTAAGGGGCGGCAAGCGTCGGTCCCCTAATAGCGGTATAAGTCGTGTCGGAGTGAAGCCCATTACACCTTGAGAAACTACTGAAACCTACCAGCAAATCTCGCTTGCCCTGGCTAGGGACTTTGCGTAATGGCTCTCTGACACAGCGCGATATCAACTCCCAATACCGGGAGAGACGAATCCTGTCTAACTGCCACTGCCTCCAAGAGCTCTGGACTGCACCTAACTGCCACCTGTTTGCACAACTCCTTTGAGCCGTGGTAGGGTAGCAATCTAAGAATAGTGGGACACACTCGAGGCGAAGTAGCAGTGTCAAGTCTGCGGATTATGCTGTACTCATGTCACCTGGGAACTGTTAACTGACGACTTGTATAAAACCAACCTACAGTTCCCTGCGAGTCCTGTCCGGTGTACCTGTAACCTAACGAGCACCTGCATACTATCTCCAGTACGCCGTACTGACGGCTATGGGACAGACCATCCCCCCAACTGGGATTAGAAGCGTACACACTAGTCTACTCCGGAGTATCGATGCCCTGTCTCGATAATCCTACGACTAGGGACCTGAATAAGGATGTGCTTGTAGACTACCCAACCCCCACTAGTGTGACTGCCATCACAACGCTGGTAGTTAAGCAAGATCCTAAGAGCTCTATCAATACGTATACTAACATATTAAGATAGAAAAAACCAAGTAGCATACTACCATGTTTAGCAAGACTGTTATATAACTGTGAATACCCCAAGCTTCCATTAAGTAATATACAAACTAATATGATACAATAATGGCCCTTAGGGCATATACACTAACATTTAAGATGAGAAGGTAGCGGTTTGAGATCAAGAATCGGCGGAGAGACAATAGAAGGTGGGGTAAGGGAATGATATTCGGACTCCCTAAGAGGTTCAAAACTTGCATAAGATATTGACTCGGAAAGTGCTGCTAACTTTTACAACGAGTCAACGGGTTCAATCTCAAGGTCGGACTCATTGAACATATCCTCACTGTGAAGTGGTGCAAGATCAAACGATTTCTCATTAGTGTTGTCGAGAACATCAAAGCAAAGTTCCTCATCCATGCAGCTTTCGGAAGCTATCTCGTCGATGGAACAAACATCCAGCAAATGAGCAGAAGGTTCTGATGGCTGACTTCCTAGCTTGTAAATATTAAGCTCAATTGTCATTTTCCCGAAGGATAAGTTCATAGAACCATTACGACAATTAATTACAGCGTTAGAAGTTGCTAGGAAGGGTCGACCAAGTATCACCGGGATTTGATTGCGTGTGTTTGCCACAGGTTGTGTATCTAAAACAATAAAGTCCACAGGAAATATGAATTCCCCGAATTTAATTAATACATCCTCTAGTTCGCCCCGAGGTTTGGTGATCGATCGATCTGCCATCTGGAGAGTACAATGGGCGGGTTTTAACTCTCCAATTCCTAACTCCTCGTATACCGAATAAGGAAGCAAGTTAACGCTAGCGCCTAGATCGAGTAAAGCACGATTAATATTTTTACCCCCAATAGAAATAGAGATTGTAGGACAGCCGGGGTCCTTACGTTTTTTTGGTATTTGTTGGGTAAAAGCGGTGCTAACATTACTCGTCATGAAAACCTTCTTAGGCACTTGAGTTTTTCTCTTCCTAGTGCACAAGTCTTTATGGATTCTTGCATAAGATGGGACTTGTTGAATAGCATCTAGGAAAGGAATATTCACGCTAACTTGCTTAAACATTTCTACAATCTTCTCCATTTGCGGGTTAGGTCTGTTGGCACTTAATCTGTATGGAAATGGAGCTCGATCAATAAGTTTTGGGTCCAACGTTTGTGGAGAAGACTGTGGGGAAAGATTCGATACCAAAATTGGAGTGGGAATCGACTTAGATAGATTTGGAGAAATGTTCGAGCCTTGGGGAAAACGGAGAATAGGCTCGGATGAAGGTGGGAGACTAGACGAATTAGGGGAAGAAGAAGAAGAAGCTGGGGTATCAATGGTGTCACTAACATCAAATTGCTCACCAACTTGGTTATTCAGCACTCTCCCCGATCTCAACGAAGTAACCGCATTCGCATTGTGATTTTATGAATGGCCAGGATTCGGTAGGGGTTGAGGTGGGAGTTTCCCTTTTTCTCTCGCACTCATTGCGGCGTTCAACTGTGCAATTTGGTTTTCTATTGATTTAATACTCTCACCGTGGGAGGCAGAGTTTTTCTGTATGGTATCAATAGAAGACTTCATCTCAGCCGACAATTGCATGGAATGTTTCATGAACAAATCCAAAGTTTGCGCAAGTGAAGAGTTGTCAGTACCGGCCACTTGTGGTGTAGAAATGTTGGCCGGATTTTGGAAATTTTGTGACTGAAATGGGAGCTGACTTTGTGGTTGTGGTTGCTGTGGTGGAGGTCTTTTATAATTGCTTTGTTTGTTTTGGTTCCAAGCAAAGTTAGGATGATTCCTCCATCCTTGATTGTATGTGGAAGAATAAGGATCGTTTCTAGGTCGCTGCTGAAAACCAGCATTAGTTTGCTCGTGACCTTGAAACGGTGCATTCATAGGACATTCTTCCGTTAAGTGTGAAGGATCTGAACAGCAACTACAGACGGTTTTGGGAAGCGTAACCTGATTTAGGGAGACTGATGAGAATCTGTTCTCAATAGCGTCGAGTTTCTTCTGCATCGCTGCCATTTCGGCTTTCACTGCGATGGAAACATCGAGCTGGTGAACACCTCCCCTAGATGAAGGTGGTCTTACGCTTTTCCACTGCAAAGTGTTTTCAGCGAGGTCTTCCAGATACTTCCAAGCTTCACCTTCATCTTTAGACATGAAATTGCATTGACACATTGTTTCAAGCATCTGCTTTGTCGCTGGATTAATGCCCTCATATATAATCCGACATAAATCCCATCTATTGATTCCATGATGAGGACATTGGACAAGCAGATCCTTGAAACGTTCAAAGCACTTCCAAAAGGGTTCATTTGGAAGCTGGGTGAACTGGTTGATCTTGCTCCTAACACGGGCAGTCTTATGGTTTGGGTCAAACTTCTTAAGAAATGCTATGACGAATTCATCCCAATTAGTGATAGAGTGTGCGGCGGTATTGTAAAGCCATTTTTCTGCCAAGTCGCACAGTGTGAATGGGAGAAGACGCAAACGCATAGCATCAACAGTCAACTGTGAAGTACCCATCATTGCGCATACGTTCTCGAATTTGGTGATGAAAACGTACGCGTCTTCCGACTCAAGCCCGTGAAATTTGGGCAGCAGATTGATGTAGTGGGGTTTAATTTCGAAATTACCCCCGTTAGCTGGTGGAAGAGATAGACAAGTAGGAAGAGGACCACAGATAGGATAGCATCTCTCTTGGAGAGAAATGCGCGGTGGATTCTGCGTACCTACGGGCGGTGGCAGCGTGGCGTTATAATATGATGGAGTACCGTCCATCTCGGTCGTGGTGTGTGGTGTGGGAAAAGAAGATGAAGAAGTACCGACTTCGGCGTCGATAGCAGGAAAGCGTACAAGACGGGCACTAGAATCCCATGTCCAGCCAAGCATGCACAAAGCGGGTTTAGTGCAAGTGGCAGCGTATGTGTGATTTAAAATTGGTCTGTTTTGAAAAAAGTGGGACTCAAGACAAATCACTCTAAAATGCAAAAGCAACCCTAGAACTAAGGTCACCTAGGCCCAGTCTCTAGACCGCTCCTAGACTTCCAAAGGACAAGCCGCAGGATCAATCCTCTACCACCTCTTTACTACTCTTGTGGCCAGGTAAGTGCCAGGTAAGTGGGAGGTATCCGCTATACGAATCACCGAAAATAGCCGGCCTAATTAAGTAATCCACTTGCCTTAGACACACTTGCCTAGGCACCACAAAAGTAATGCGGATAAGCGATAGATTACCTACGACCTTCTTCTGTTCTTAATGAGCGCGACAGTCCTTAGAGTCTGGTCTAGATATTTTTTAAATTAATGTAGGGTTGATGCGGATGCTCGGCTTGTGATTTGTGGGGCTTAGGAAGGGTGATGAAAACCCCACCTAATCTTGATTTGGTCTTTGCCCCTTAAATTCCGTATTAAAATATGCAAAACAAAACCAATCACAAAACTTTTGCAAAAAGATTTTTGAGCGGCGCTATTTTGCAAAGAATCCTGCAGAAAATAGATTTTATTGGATTTGAGAGGAGAGAGAAAGAGTTAAGAAAGATACCAGAGAAGTTTGGAACCCTAGATCTCGAAGCCCTCCGCGCTTCCGCCGCGGATATGCCTCCTTTGTCGCAGATCCACCGCAGGAAGGAAAGATCCGTTGATGAAATTTTCTCTGTTCCCTTCTGTGCTCCTATGGATCTCTAAGAATGTCTATGTTTCCTGTTTCCTCAAGTCTTTGACTCCAGATATCCTTGCAAAAATTCACGCACAAATCGTTAAGTATGCAATCTACAGTTTTGTTTTAATTATGATCTGGATCGTATAAGATTCAACACAAATAGTAAGAATAAAAAAATTACGCACGTATCTCCGGCAACGGCGCCATTGGATTGGTTCGAAAAAGTGTTTGTAGAATAACCCCAATCAGAACGGTGTCGCGTGTAGCTAGACCGAGGTGAGTACGGGTCGTCCTCAGGGAAACGTTGAATCTTTTACTCTTACTTTAGATGTGGTGAAAAAGTGAAGAGGAATAAAGAATTTTGTGGAAAGGTTTCTAGATCTACGTTAAGCAAGAAAGCAAAATATATAGATCTAGATTATTTTAGGGATGTAGTTAATATAATAAGAGGGCTTGTAGGGTTCGTTAGGATTTAGTAGTTATGGACGATTAATTAAAAGTTACCCTTTTATCCTTTAATAGATTTAAAACTAGAACGACGGCGATGCGTGCAGATTAAGGATTCTGGAGCGAAAAGGAATCCCACTCTTAACCGTTATCTCAACACGGAACTCCGTTCATATCTAGCCTTTACCAAAACAATCATTAATCTAATCTCTAATCGCGGTCGGAACTAACAAAGAATTGTTAGCGCGACCGATTAGGATGTTAATGATTCTTTTGATAAAGTTCATAAACTTTATAGGACTTAAAAAGGGTTTAGGGATGTTCATCATCCATTAGCCTACCCTAATCCTACGAACCCTAACAAGCGGAGAATTACTCACGCATGTTGGGAGAAAAAAAGGTGGAAAGAAATTGCATAATTAAACTACGAAGAAATAGAATAAGAAAAAGAAAGCTACCTTTATTAATCAACAATATTCATTACA
The DNA here is from genome assembly GCA_030015575.1 of Agapanthus africanus. Taxonomy (NCBI): domain Eukaryota; kingdom Viridiplantae; phylum Streptophyta; class Magnoliopsida; order Asparagales; family Amaryllidaceae; genus Agapanthus; species Agapanthus africanus. Next base: position 211,354,344 of record JASDDO010000031.1, on the reverse strand, counting down.
CTTGAATCCTTAGAAAATGATTACAATTTCTAGTTGCTTCTCGATCTCTTCTGAGGAGGTAGACGAACAGTTGATGAACGGCCAGGATGCATGAGCCGTCTTGGACTTCGTGATCTCGTCGGCTTGATAATTTTTCCAAGAGGCTCTCGGTCTTTATTTATGGTCCCAAAGCCAGAAAATTAGCTTCCAAATTAGGAAGATAACAGAATAGATTCACCCCCAAAAAGCGCAGCCTCTATCTCTTCTATCATGCCGCGGATCCACGGCCCAAGGGGGGTATGGCCGCGGATCCGTAGCCATATGATCTCGGTCGTTCATCATTTTCTTGGGGCTCTGTCTTCGTGACATTTGGCGATCCTTGGAACCATTGTAACATGAAAATCTTCTCGTGGTTGCTGCCAGACTTGGTGTCCAAGTTTTCCTTTCTTAATTAGGCAAGTTTTCTTTAACAACTTGATTTCTTGGAAAATTCTGCACAACAACTTGGAAAAATTCTGCACAAAAACTTAAATAATATTTAGTAGACCTTGTTCTTCTAGGATTTGGTCAATGATATTATTTGCAAACATTTTCCTACCAAATGCTAATTATAATATATCAACACATGGAAAATAGTATTTTTACACATAAACCCTCATATGTATGATATATTATAATAAAGAAAATTTTAATATGAAAATGGTAGGAAAAATGTAATAACAAATGTGCAGTTTTATTAACTGAACACATACATCTGGTTTCAGCTACATATTCTCATTTATATGCTCGCATTTCAGATATATCGCATATATTTATTCCTGGATTTGCACATTGTTTATTTGGATTTTTCATGATGTTTTCTGGATTTGGAAACCGCGGGAGTTCATGAAATTATGCATACATTGAAAAACCCGGTTTCCTTGATTTGATATTTGAGCAGCCACCATGAGATTTATCGGTTCTGATTATATACTCCATACGAGGTGTGGTTGCCGTATGAGTGTACATGGTGGGGCCCGGTATGGTTCCCCTCGGCAAGAGGATCGATGGATTTTGCCGATTGAGCCTGGAGGCGGGCTAGAACCTACCTGTGACAGTACCAATGACTCGGCGGGGATCATGGAGATACCGTTGGGAGTCATGCACGTATGCATACGTCGAAAGGCGAGGGTCAGAGCTAGGCACTCGTGCTTTCGGGATAGCGTATGTTACGTACCTATCAGGATTTCTGTGTCGATGCTTGGCACATTGTTTTCATGATATTTCCTTTAAACACCTTTGTATATATAACAGGAGATTTAGCCGTTGTTATATATACCCTTACACCAATATTAGTGGAATGGGACGCTAATATATATGTATTGACCCCATCATATTTATTTTTGCAAATATACACCTTTAGGATGTTAGAATTCTACTTGAGATTTGATTTGGGATATTAGGTGATTCATTGAGATTGGATATTGGACATACATATGGGATTACTGATTTGTACAATCGGGATATAGGAGATTACTCGATATTATACATTGAGGAGATGTGAGACTTATATGATGTGAGAGCCCAACTTGGGGGATGATTTGAGGAATTGGGATTTGAGTGTCTTGATGGATTGTGATCCTACCACAATGACAGGATTCCGTGGGATGACATGTTTCACCCCATACCTCACACTTATCTTTTTATGCACAGTTTCATATATTGGTAGTACCTGTTAGTGTACCCTTATGATTGCTGCATATCTACATTCTCATATCCCTATTGCATGGTTATTGCATACTATTGTCATGTTATTATTGCTTCACATATTGATTGTACCTGCTAGTGTACTTTCCATTATTCTGCATTTCACATGACCTATTATTACTGCAATTGTATATCTTAGATTCATGCTGTACGTACATTCCTGCGATTACCTGCATATGTTATCTACTATTCACGAGTTGGCAACTCACCCCCGTTGTGCCACAGTTGTTTTGCAGGGTGTTTCCCCAGAGTAGTCGAGGCAGGCTATTCACCTATCATATTTTGCTACAGATACCGCATCGGCTCAAAGTATGCTATTTTGCTTAGGTGGGTTGCGATAATTATCTGTATTTCATATTGTACATTCGTTGTATCTTGTACTCTCCATCTACCATTATGTTGTTGACTTAGAGACTTGGTGAGGACGATATTGTATATTATATGTGGCTTTGTTGTCTTATATACAGCTTTATCTCTATTGTCTTTATTTCTTCGCTACGGCGTCGTATATTTGTGATGTGGATTGTTTTTCGCCTTTGGGCCAGTTTTTACAAAGGGGGTGTTGCTAAAATTTTAAAGAAATAAAGTAGGACTTTTAAAGAATTTGGGTTGCGATTTCAAATGTTTCAAAACTTTTATTATCTTTTCCGTATTTTCATGGTTTAGATTTCTGGGTTTTGGCTTTCTTTTACTGCATTACGTCTTTAGGCGTTGCATAGTATTAGGGCCGTCACATGCCAAATTTCAGGTCGTGACACCCTTCCGTAAAACCATACAGCATCTACATCGTTTCGCTTGAAACAGGGAAACCCTCTGTGTGGGACTCTAAAGACTCGTCAATACGATGGCAGTGGGTTTAACTACAAGCACGTCAGTGGCACTAGCTGTACGTAACGGCTACCCAGGTATTGAGCGAAAGGGAGGACGACGAGAAAACTCATCCTGAAACCCTACTGAGCCTGACAGTGACAATATCCGTACAGTTCGGTCCATTTGTCTATGAGTATCGCATATCGAGACTAGGGGGTGGATAATGTCAGACCTCTAATAACGCGATATTTAGTGTCGGTATGAAGCCCATAACCCACTGAGAAACTACTGATCTGAATCAGTAATTCTCGACTACCTTGGCCAAGCATTTCTCGTGATGGCCACCCGTACACAACGCGACATCAACCCCCAATACCGGGAGAGAAAAATCCCCTGACGATCCGCTCACTGTCTCCATATGGCTTGGGACTGTAGCCAACAAAAACCTGTTTGCACGACTCCTTTAAGCCGTGGTAGAGTAGTAATTAAAGCACAGTGGGAACTCACACGAGACAAATGACGATCTCAGATCGGCAGACTAACCTGTACACATGTTACTAGGGAACTGCTATCTGACAATATGTATAATACAAACTAGCATGTTCCTGGCTAGTCCGTCCGGTGTACTCATAACCCAATGAGCACCTGTATACTATCTTAGGTGAACAAACTGACACCAATGGCTTATGAGACCGTCCACCGCCCCTCTTCGGGGTCTCGATCAGTATACAATAGTCTACTCTGGAGTATCGATGCCCAGTCTCGAAACTCCCACGACTAGGGACATTTAAGGATGTGCCTATTGACCAACCAGCTCCCACGTATATGATCACCATCATAATGCCGGTAGTCAAGCAAGAATCCTATGGGCTCTATCAACATGTAATAGTGATATGTAATTCTACCTAATGCTGTACATGATGATAAAGACAAACCAGATAGCATACTATCATCTCGAGTAAGACTGTTCTACCGGTATAGGTCCTCCCTCAATCATCATAATCACCTGCCTGCGACTATGATAATTGCCTTGTGGGTACTATAGCCAACAACACTATAAAGACTCGTCAATACGCCCACAGTAGGTGATGATCACATCAGTCACCTACAAGCCATCAGCGGTACTAGATGGACGTAACGGCTACCCGGGTATTGAGCGATATGAAGATCAACAAGCAAGCTTGTCCATACTCCCGATGAAGCGTATGAGTAACACTACCGTACAGTCCTGTCTCTTCGTCTAATATGTCGCATATCCTTTCTAGGGGTGGTATACGTCAGACCCAAGTAACGTGATAAGTCATGCCGATGTCTGGCCTATAACGGTTCGAGAAACTATTGATAACTCTTATCAGTAAATCTCGGCAGCAACTCGGGCCAGGGAATTCCAGTTATAGCCAATCGAGCAAAGCGCAACATCAACCCCCAATACCGGTTGAGACGAAACCCCTCCTATCGCTCATTGCCTTCGTGTGACTCAGGACTGTACCTAAAATACACCTGTTTTCACAATTCCTCTTGAGCATGGTAGGAAGGAAATCAAACCACAATGGGAGCCACACAAGACTCTATGACGATCTCGGGTCTACAGACTAACCTGTACCAGTGTCACCAGAGGACTGCTATCTGACGATAGGTATAATACCAACTAGGAGTCCTCGGCGAGTCCGTTCGGTGTACCCATTCTCTAATGACCACCTTTGTACAATCTTTGATGTCACACACCAATGGTTGTGGGTTCAACCATTGCCCTCTAAGAGACAAGAAACGTACACACTAGTCTACTTTGGAATATCAATGCCCTGTCTCGATATCCCATCGACTAGGAACAATTAAAGGATGTACTTTTGGACCACACTGGCCCCACTAGTATGATCTCATCATAATCCTGGTAGTCAAGTACATATCCTAAGGGTTTTATCAACATGTAAGAGACAGACAATATAAAAACACCAGCCTACATGTTAAGATAAAGGTAACCAGATAGCATACTATCATGTCGAGCAAGAAAGTCCTATATATATATGTCCAAGCATCCACTATATCAACAATAATGGCCTCTAGTGCATACATATTCCTAACAGGGTTGACTTTGAGTTTGACTTGGTCAACGGGGTGTAATTTTTTTAACCCCAACAATTATTCGGTTGTTTTTTATCTTTACCTTCTCTCAGGTTGCAAAGGCTCCTGGTATTAGAAGAGTACACCTATTGCGCTTATTGGATAGTCTTCTTTTATACCATAGGCAGGTGCCGAAAGGTAGGGAAGGAAGAAAAACCAATTAGCCTAAGTGTGGTGTACAGAAGGTAATAACTAAAGACATATAATGGGAATAGATTAAGGGCAAAGAAAATTGTGACTGCTATAATTCACGACGAAACAACGTTTATCCCTACCACTCCTGTAACACCTTTGCATTTCTACGAAACACTCCGTATCACTACGAAGATCCATATTGCTTGGGTATGCCATCGTATAGTTACATACGAACTCGAAAGAAATTGTGTTAGTTATATGTATGCCCTAGAGGCCATTATTGTACATATGATATATATTATAGTGGATGCTTGGACATACATAGGGAGGACTTTCTTGCTCAACATGATAGTAAGCTATCCGGTTGCTCTTTATCTTAACATGTACACTGATTGTCTCTATGTTACATGTTGATAAAGCCCTTAGGATGAGTACTTGAGTACCAGGATTATGGTGCATATCATACTAGTGGGGACATAGTAGTCAGTAAGTACATCCTTAAAATGTTCTTAGTCGTAGGTGTATCGAGACAGGGCATCGATATACCAGAGTAGACTAGAGTGTAGTTTCTCAACCCATATAGACGGGCGATGGATGATCCCATATCCATTGGTGTTTGACATCAAAAATGGTATACGGGTGCTCAGTAGAGACTGGGAACACTGAACGGACTCGCCGAGAACTCCTAGATGGTATTATACCTATCGTTAGATAGCAGTTCTCTGGTGACACTGGTACAGGTTACTCTATAGACCCGAGATCGTCAGAGAGTCTTGTGTGATTCCCACTGTGCTTTGATTTCCACCTAACCACGTTCAAGAGAACATGCAAAACGGTGGCTTTTGGGTACAGTCCCGAATCACATGGAGGCAATGAGCGATAAGAGTGGTTTCTTCTATCCCGGTATTGGGGGTTGATGTTGCGCTATGCTCGATTGGCTTTAACAGTGTAAGTTGACGTTACACACCCCACATGATGCGGGGAGGAGGAATAGGTAAAAATGATCATTTTCAATCAAGGTAACATCGACTATGCATAAGGATCTTTGCTAAACCCTAACTAACAATCAAACTAGGAGTTCTAACTACTATGTAACATGATTATACCTCAAGATACTAGTCCATCTTTTTCTTGTTGTCCTCCTCCTCGTCGGCCTCCTCACGTTGAAGAAGATCCACCCGAGAGTGCCTACTTTGAGCTTTGACCTCTAAGATGAGGTAACTAAGTGGCTTAGAGTACTAATCTAAGTGACCTAGATAATATAGAGAGTGATTAAGGCTTTTTTAGCCTCACTAACCCTAGGATTCTCAACTCATGAGACAATTAGGGTTAAGATGAAGAGGAGAGAGCTTGAGGAGAGAGAAAGTGTTCGTGATAATGATATGAAGCTTTCCTCATGTTTGAATAAAATGAAGCATAAAAATATCTCACTAAAATAACTAGTAAAATATAAACCATGCTTCATTTAATTCATAAGATGAATCATCTCCATGAGTCATGGTTCATTTAATGAAAATAACACCTCATTTCATCCACCTCATTTAAGTTTAAATCAAAAGATAAAAACCTTAATGAGTCATCTTCTTCTAGAAGCATCCCGACAAATTACAAGAATGCCCCTCCCATCCGTATTTACGAAAAACACGAATATACTGAGACTAAATAAATCCAATAATCTAATATTAGGATCCGGCTTAAACCAAAGCCCACTAGTATAATCTGTCCGAATATCATACGTGCACAAGTACACGTATATGTTCGAACCCTGTCGTAAAACCATACGACCTCTATATCGTTTCGCCCGAAGTAGGGAAACTCTTTGTGTGGGACTCAAAAGACTCGACACTACGCTGGAAGTAGGTTTAACCACAGGCCGCAAGCGGTACTGGCTGTATGTAACGGTCCCCAGGTAGATGTCGATAAGAAGGCCGATGAGGAAACTCATTCGAACTTCTACTGAGCCTGTCTGCGGCAATCTCCGTATAGTCCGATCTGTTCGTCTAAGAGTGTCGCATATCAGGCCTACGGGGCGGCAAGCGTCAGACCCCGAATAGCGGTATAAGTCGTGTCGGAGTACAATTCAAAACACCCTGAGAAACTACTGGAGCACCGCCCAGTAAATCTCACTTGCTGGCCAGGGACTTTTTGTAATGGCGTTCCGAACACAGCGCGACATCAACCCCCAATACCGGGAGAGACGAATCCTATCTAACCGCCACTACCTCTAAGTACTTCGGGACTGCACCCAACTGCTACCTGTTTTCACGACTCAATACAGTAGTAGTAGGGTAGCAATCTAAGAATAGTGGGAACACACTTGAGGCGAAGCAGTAGTGTCAAGTCAACGGACTATGTTGTACTCATGTCACCAGGGAACTGCTAACTGACAATGGGTATAATACCAACCAACAGATCCCGACGAGTCATGTCCAGTGTACTCGTAACCTAACGAGCATCTGCATACTATCTCCAGTACGACGTACTAATGGCTGTGGGACAGACCATCTCCCCTGCTGGGATAAGAAGCGTATACACTAGTCTACTCTGGAGTATCGATGCTCGTTCTTGATAATCCTACGATAAGGGACCTGCATAAGGATTTGGTTGTAGACTACCCAACCCCCACTAATGTGACTGCCATCATAACGCTGGTAGTCAAGCAAAGATCCTAAGGGCTCTATCAATATGTATTAGCGATACGTTAAAAGAAACATATACACCTATTAAGATAGATACAAACCAAGTAACGTACTACCATTTTGAGCAAGACTGTCAATACTACTGTGAATATCCCAAGCTTACATTTAGTAATATACAATTCAGTATGATACAATAATGGCCTCTAAGGCATATACACTAACAATCTCCCACTTGCACTAGGGCCATGTGCTGGCGTATCGCAGACCTATCATCTCGAATTGCCTCTCGAACTGCGACTAAGGAATGGCCTTTGTGAATGGATATGCAGTGTTTTCCTCTATAGCAACTCTCCGAACCTCGATCTCCCGGCGATCCACGATCTCCTTGATTAGGTGATACCGCCTCAAGATGTGTCTGGACTTCTGATGGTACCTGGGTTCCTTCGCTAAAGCTATAGCCCCGTTGTTGTCACAATACAGAGGTATTGGATCAACAATGGACGGAACCACCTGAAGTTCTCTTCAGAACTTCCATATCCAGACTTCTTCTTTTGCGGCATCAGAAGCTGCGATATACTCCGCTTCCATCGTCGAGTCAGCAACGGTGTCCTGCTTGGAACTCTTCCAACAGACCGCCCCTCAATTGAGGGTAAAGACATAACCTGACATGGACTTGGAGACATCCTTATCACTCTGGAAGCTGGAGTCAGCAAAGGCCTCGATCTGGAGGTCCTTTCCGCCGTAAACCAAGAACATATCTTTAGTCCTTCTCAGGTACTTAAGAATATTCTTTACTGCTGTCCAATGGTTGTCCCCTGGGTTTGACTGATACCGGCTAACCACGCTCAGTGCGTAAGCAACATCTGGTCTTGTACACAACATCGCATACATTATAGAGCCTACCGCAAAAGCGTACGATATAATAGACATGCGGTCCCTTTCCAAATCAGTCTTGGAAGACATCTCTTTGGAGAGGGTGCTTCCGTGACAAGCCGGTAAATTACCGCGCTAATAATCTTCCATACTGAATCTTTTCAGTATGGTGCCGTTGTATCTGGACTGCGAAAGTCCCAACATCCTCTTAGATCTATCACGATAGATCTGGATCCCTAGAATGAATGTGGAATCATCCAGGTCTTTCATGGGGAACCTGTGTGACAAGAATCCTTTGATAGATTGTAGCATAGGAATGTCATTTCCTATCAAGAGAATGTCATCCACGTACAAGACGAGGAATACGACAGTTTGTGCTACAATCTTACTATAAATACATGGCTCATCTGGATTTTTGATAAAGTCAAATTCTTTGACCGTTTCATCAAAACAGATGTTCCAACTCCGCGATGGCTGCTTTAGTCCATAGATGGACTTAAGAAACTTTCATACTTTCCCGCTGCTCCCACTCTGAATGAATCCCTCTGGCTGGTCCATATAGACACACTCTTCTAAATTTCCATTTAGAAAAGCGGTTTTTACGTCCATCTGCCAAATCTCATAATTGTGGAAGGCAGCTATGGCAAGAAGGATCCGAATGGATCTGAGCATAGCCACTGGAGAAAATGTTTCGTCATAGTCCAAACCAGGTCTTTGACGAAAACCCTTTGCAACAAGTCTAGCCTTATAGGTTTCAACCTGTACATCTACACCAATCTTCTTTCTGAAGATCCATTTGCAGCCCACGGGTTTTACCCCTTCTGGAGCAATGTCCAAAGTCCATACTTTTTTGGTGTACATGGACTCCATTTTGGTCCGCATTGCATCCATCCATTTTACCGAGTCACCGCTCTGAATGGCTTGCTGGAAGCTAGTAAGCTCATCATTATCAATGATGCAATCCTCTCTATCCCCGTCTTTGAGAAAACCGTAGTATCTCTCAGGAGAATGAGATAACCTACGACTCCTGCGGAGTGGTGCGGGAATGTCCTTTTCTTTTGGAACTTCTGGTTCCACCAAGCTTTCAGTAATAGTTTGTGGTTCTGGAATTTCATCCAGTTCTATTGCGCTCCCACTTGTTTCTTTTTCTAAAAACTGATGTTCCAGAAAGTGGGCATGACGAGAAACAAAAACCTTTTGTTCCTCCGCGTTATAGAAAAGATACCCCCTGAAGTTCTTTGGGTATCCCACAAACTTACACAATACCTATCGGGCCTCGAGTTTGTCTGCTTGCTGCTTTTTAACAAAAGATGGACATCCCCATATCTTGAGATACTGAAGATAGGGTTTCTTCCCACTCCACATCTAATATGGTGTGGTAGGCACAGTCTTGGTAGGAACCTTGTTCAAAATATATGCAGCTGATCCTAGTGCATAGCCATAGAATGATCGCGGTAACTCAGCGTTACTCATCATGGAACGTACCATATGCAATAGGTTTCGGTTCCTTCTCTCCGATAAACCGTTGTGTTGTGGTGTTTATGGAGGAATAAGATGAGAGAGAATTCCATTCTCTTTTAGGTAATCCTGGAACTCGGGACTTAAGTATTCACCACCTCGATCAGATCTCAGTGTCTTGATACTTTTGCCGGTTTGTTTTTCAACTTCATTCTTATATTCTCGAAATTTCTCAAAGGCCTCGGATTTATGTTTCATCAAGAAAATATGTCCATACCTAGAGAAATCATCCGTAAAAGTAATGAAATGGGAATAACCACTTCTTGCATGTGTAGACATTGGACCACGCTTGTCGCTGTGTATGAGTCACACGAGCTCACTCGCTCTTACTCCGTGTCCAGTGAACGGAGTTTTTGTCATCTTTCCTTTGAGACATGATTGACAAGTTGCATAAGATTGATACTCGAATGGATCCAAATATCCTTCTTTATGTAACTTGGTTAACCGTGTTTCATTGATGTGACCCAGTCTACAATGCCATAAGAAAGCCTAATTTGTATCCGGAGACATTCTTTTCTGTGTGTTCTGGATATTGAAAACTTGTAATTGGTTTAATACGTATATACCGTTGTTTAGAGTACCTGACCCAATCAGACAATGATTAAGGTGGATGTTTACGACATCGCTTACAAATGTAAAATCATAACCTTCTTTTGATAACAGAGATACTGAAATGATATTACAAGTCATACTAAGTACATAAAAACAGTTGCGCAAAACCAAAATATGTCGACTCGTCAATTCAAGGTGATATTCCCCTACGGACACAGCATCCACGCTCGCTCCATTAGCAACCCTGAAGGTCATATCACCGGTCTTCAGAACACTACGACTATTCAGTGCCTATAATGAATTGCACATATGAGATGCTGATCCGGTATCCAATACCCAGGAAGTAGAGTTGATTGACAGACAGTTTTCAATTACAAACACACCTGAAGCTGAAGCCATAACTTGCCTCGGGTCCTGCTTCTTGGCATTCCAAGCAGTGCAATCTTTCTTCCAATGGCCCTTTCTATGATAGTAGAAGCTTTCTTCCCTTCCAACTATCGGCCCTGCCACTCTTTCCTTTCCATTAACTTCCACCTTACCAACACCTCCTCCCGGTTTGGTAGGGTCTTTTTTCTTCTTTGCTTTCGCTTTTGCCTTAGACCTAGAAGAGGAAGCACCACCAACAAACAGAGTGTGTGTTTCCCTTACTTTCTGCAGGGTGCCCTCTGCACTCCTCAACATGTTGAGGAGTTCCGGAAGTTCAACTTCTTTACCTTGAATATTGAAATTCATGATAAACTTGGCGTAGGTGGAAAGAAGGGACTGGAGAATCAATTCTGTATACAGCTCGTTCTCTAACGTGGTCCCGAGATCCGCGAGCTCTTCAATATAGCCAATCATCTTAAGGACGTGTTCTCCTACAGATGATCCGACGGCCAGCCTCGACTGAAATAGCTTCTTCGAGGTCTCGTATCTGGCGATACGAGATTGCTCTCCATACAGTTCCTTGGTGTAGAGAAATATGGATTCAAGATCTATATTCTCGTGCCACCTCTGATGTTCATTGTCCATAGAGGCAAGCAAGATGCATTTGGCCTTCGCGCGGTCAATCTCCCAGGTCTTGCGGATTTCCTTATCCGTGACGCTGGATTCTGGACCTGGGACGGCAGGGGATTTTGTAGTAAGAACATAGCTCAACTTGTCATATGTGATTGCCATCTTGACTTTCTTGAACCAATTTTTATAGTTTGGCCCTGTCAAAATATTTTTATCTAATAATAACTTAAGGCCCGTCATGCTTTGGTCGCTGCAATTAGGAGAGAGAGAAGAAACACTTTAGCATGATGCTCTTGCAAGTTTAGAATGGTTTTTAGTTTATCTAAACAGGATGGCTCCCACTGTTTCTCGAATCCTTCCTCAAACCATAAAAGAAGAATTAGTCAAGATTGATCTCACCATACAATACTTTCTTAACCGTTCCGTCAGGCCAGTGTCGGTACATCGAGGGAGGTTTTATGACACTTTCGCGAAGTTGCTTAATTAAATAACCTTTTTTCCTTGGTGGTGTAGCCCCGCTAACACCTTTCTTGACACCTACTTGGTTTATAGCATTGATCGTTAAGTGGAAAAAAATCTCCCGAGGAGTAGCATATACTCACAGCAGGATCGGGATCCAAATATCATCGTGTGATAAAGTTGAAGGAATCCTACCAAAATTATCACACTCCAAATGGTATGCAACACTAGCAAGTTTTAGTTTCTTTAGAAACTCCCGATGTGGATTTTTGCCCCATGCTCTTATGACCTTGACAAGCACAACATATCATAAGTCACATGTCAAGTTCTACCTATCATTATCCATGTTAATTTGAACCTACCCGTACATACCCTTGACGAATGCCAAAATAGCAGTACGGCTGTCACAAACCAACGCATCTATCTATGCTACAGATAAATATTCAGCAGCTACCAATCACTATGTCTTGGCGAAGGTAAAAATACATGGATTGAATACTACTGAATATCTATCTGAAATGACGGAGGGCTACGGATGGTTTTGGCGAAACCGTGAACGTAGTGAACTTGATGTAATCGAAAGAACCTGATAGCTTTTAAAAGGAGTGGTTTAAGCTTCGCATTTTAAAAGTTTTACTGGTTTTGAAAAACTGAGTGGTTTTAAAATTGTTCCAACGATTCAGCTTTGGTTTGTTTACTTTTCATTAATATAATGTAGTCCCATCAATTATCCTACCATTGCAGAAAATAACGAAAATACAACGTCCGCTTATGCCATCTGCATTTGCCGCAGGGTCCCGTCATCGCCCATTAAGTTACTTAACTAATGACAGAGCGGGGGTTGGGCTAGCACGGATGCAAAACAAAAGCAACGCCTACTAGATATCATATATAGATATGTACATTCGTCAGACACAATAATTGGAATTCCAGATCACTGATGAACATATTGGATATACTAGGAATTCCGCATTTAGTTTAAGCTTGTAACAAAAGACGGATTCCACGGTCGTGATGAATAGCCAAACCCCACCATAGACCGCTACGGTTGCGGAAAACTACCCGCCAAGTACCCGAAGTGAAGCAACCTGCCTCAACAATGTGAGTAGGCCACTTGGCAGTTCAAAGTACCCGGTAGTTTGTGCACCCCACCTTGGGTATATCCTAGGAGCAATAAACAGTAAATAAAATAATACAACGGTAGCTACATTCTCAACCCGGATGTGCCCCGCGAAAAAAAATTACAACAATTTACAATTGAATGAAAGAATATAAAACCTCACATCCCTGGCTATTCATTCACGACAATCCAACAAGTCCATATACACAAACCAATATAACCATCACAGAAATGTGCAACCCCAACTAACCGACATATAGCAATTAGCGGAAGTTTATGAACACATTTATCACAACACAGATATAATCCGATTGGCCAAAGTTCTTAGAATTTCGATCAATAACCAAATTTGAATCTACTCCAAGTACTATACTGTACACAAAAAATCCTGAGCAGAAAAAAAATATCCCAGAAAACACAATACAACACAGTAGACCACCGGAGGAAAGTTGGACCTACTCGGAGTCGACTCGGCCGCGGATCAGCGGCAGAACTCTTGGTTCGGCAGCGGTTCCGCGGTCGTCTCACTGTTTTAGGCGCCCAAATTTCTTCAGTGATCTGCAAAAACCCTTCACGTATTTTTCAGGTCTCTGAAAATATTTTTAGACCAGAATATAAAAACGACAGAAAGTGAATGAAAAAGTCGTGTTTACGGGATTAAACCGTGATAGAATTTCTAAAGGCATTGCTAACATGTTAGTTATGGTTTAGCTAAGCTCTGATACCACTGTAAGTCGATGTTACATACCCCACATGATGCGGGAAGGCGGAATAGGTAAAAACGATCATTTTCAATCAAGGTAACATCGACTATGCATAAGGATCTTTGCTAAACCCTAACTAACAATCAAACTAGGAGTTGTAACTACTATGTAAGATGATTATACCTCAAGATACTAGTCCTTCTTGTTCTTGTTGTCCTCCTCCTCGTCGGCCTCCTCAAGTTGAAGAAGATCCACCCGAGAGTGCCTACTTTGAGCTTTGACCTCTAAGATGAGGTAACTAAGCGGCTTAGAGTGCTAATCTAAGTGACCTAGATAATATAGAGAGTGATTAAGGATTTGTTAGCCTCACTAACCCTAGGATTCTCAACTCATGAGACAATTATGATTAAGATGAAGAAGAGAGAGCTTGAGGAGAGAGAAAGTGTTTGTGATAATGTTATGAAGCTTGCCTCATGTTTGAATAAAATGAAGCATAAAAATATCTCACTAAAATATCTTTCAAAATATCAACCTTGCTTCATTTAATTCATAAGATGAATCATCTCCATGAGTCATGGTTCAATTAATGAAAATAACACCTCATTTCCTCCACCTCATTTAAGTTTAAATCAAAAGATAAAAACCTTAATGAGTCATCTTCTTCTAGAAGCTTCCCGACAAATTACGAGAATGCCTCTCCCATCCGTAATTACGAAAAACATGAATATACTGAGACTAAATAAATACAATAATCTAATACTAGGATCCGGCTTAAACCAAAACCCACAAGTATAATCTGTCCGAATATCATACGTGCACAAGCGCACGTATATATTCGAACCCTGTCATAAAACCATACGACCTCTATATCGTTTCGCCCGAAGCAAGGAAACCCTCTGTGTGGGACTCTAAAGATTCGACACTACGCTGGCAGTGGGTTTAACTACAGGCCACAAGCGGTACTAGCTGTACGTAACGGTCCCCAGGTAGATGTCGATAAGAAGGCCGATAAGGAAACCCATCCGAACTCCTACTGAGCCTGTCTGTGGCAATCTCCATACATTCCGGTCTGTTCCTCTAAGAGTGTTTCATATCGGGCCTAGGGGCGGCAAGCGTCAGACCCCTAATAGCGGTATAAGTCATGTCGGAGTACAGTCCAAAACACCCTGAGAAACTACTAGAGCACCTACAAATAAATCTCACTTGCCCTGGCCAGGGACTTTGTGCTATGGCATTCCGAACACAGCGCGACATCAACCCCCAATACCGGGAGAGACGAATCCTATCTAACCGCCACTGCCTCCAAGTGCTTCGGGACTGCACCTAACTACTACCTGTTTGCACGACTCAATAGAGCCGTGGTAGGGTAGCAATCTAAGAACAGTGGGAACACACTTGAGGCGAAGCAGCAGTGTCAAGTCCACGGACTATGCTGTACTCATGTCACCTGGGAACGGATAACTAACAATGGGTATAATACCAACCAACAGTTCCCGACGAGTCCTGTCCAGTATACTCGTAACCTAACGAGCACCTGTAAACTATCCCGAGTACGACGTACTAATGGCTGTGGGACAGACTATCTCCCCTGCTTGGATAAGAAGCCGATACACTAGTCTACTCTGGAGAATCGATGCCCGGTCTCGATAATCCTATAACAAGGGACCTGTATAAGGATTTGCTTATAGACTACCCAACCCACACTAGTGTGGCTGCCATCACAATACCAACCAACAGTTCCCGATGAGTCCTGTCCGGTATACTCGTAACCTAACGAGCACCTGCATACTATCTCGAGTACGACGTACTAATGGCTGTGGGACAGACCATCTCCCCTGCTCGAATAAGAAGTGTATACACTATTCTATTCTGGAGTATCAATGCCCGGTCTCGATAATCCTACGACCAGGGACCTGTATAAGGATTTGCTTGTAGACTACCCAACCCCCACTAGTGTGACTGCCATCATAATACTGGCAGTCAAGCAAAGATCGTAAGGGCTCTATCAATATGTATTAGCGATACGTTAAAAGAAACATATACACATATTAAGATAGATACAAACCAAGTAGCATACTACCATTTTGAGCAAGACTGTCAATACAACTGTGAATATCCCAAGCTTCCATTAAGTAATATACAATCCAGTATGATACAATAATGGCCTCTAGGGCATATACACTAACAAACAGGAAGTCCCTGTCCAGGGATGCTTCAGAGATATACTGGTAAGTGCTATTAGTAGTTTCTCGACCCGTTATGAGCCTCATATCGGCAAGACTTATCGAGTTACTGGGGTCTGACGTTTAACACCCCTAGACGAGATATGCGACATATCAGACGAAGAGACCGGACTGTACGGTAGTGTTACTGTTTGGATTCGCAGGATTATGAGTAGGCTTGCTTGTTGATCTTCTGATCGCTAAATACCCGGGTGCCCGTTACGTTTAGAAGACCGCTTGCGGCTTGTGGGTGTTTGATATGATCATCATCTACTGCCGGCGTATTGACGAGTCTTTAGAGTCCTACACAGAAGTTTCCTAGATCAAGAGAAACGGAGTAGCAACAAATATGGGATATGTGCGGGACCGAGATTAATGCGCGTATGTGATACCGCATTCTATTTTCGCATCATATGACATCAGTCGGTTATATGAGATATAGCCGGGTTATCGGATCAAGTATTTATTCGATAAGTTGTTACATCTGATATTAGTCGGTTGTATGTGATATAGCCGGATTATTAAATCAAGTGTTGATTTAATAATTTAACGTATAATTATATATTTGATATATTACATTACATTAACTAATATTAGCTCACTTAAGTAATTCTTTTTCTCACATTTGATACATTGACATATATGTGATATATGTTAATTGTATTCTTTTTGCACACTAATATATATGTGATATATATCATTGTGACATGCTAGGTTACGCATGCAACATGTATATATGAGACTTATACCATGCTAGGGTTTATGTGAAGGGTTTTTATTTATTTAAAGTTAAACAAATTAGATGGAAAAGGATTAATGTTTCAAGCTTGGATGAAGCTTGTAGAACATTGACCAAGTCCACTTGTTTGTCTTACTTAAGATATTTCTTAACCCAACCATTAACCTTAGACTATGGTTTATTCTCCACATGAGTTAGGCATGGCATATTAACTCACCATGGTTGCATTTCTAACCTTATGAGTTCATTCTTCTTATTCTTCATAAACGAAATAAAGCTCACTAGGTTTTTTCTAAGTGAAGAATTAGTGTGAGAAAAATAAATCTAAAATGAGAAAAATTCCTACTTCATCATCCTCTACTACTAGCCATTTAGTATAGGGTGTTTGCTTCACTAATTCCACAATTAGTGAAGGGGTAGCTTGGGTTAGTGTCTCCTCGACGTAGATCATCTTCGGCCTCGAAGACTTCGATGCAAGCTTGTTCATTTATTCCTCGGAGCCTGTCTAGAGTCCGGGAGTTCATGATTGCAGCGAAGGGACTACTACACGGAGCTATTGAAGTGAAGGACCGGTCATCAATGGTTGTATTTCTTGTTCACTTTAGTTGCAAATTTATTTGCATTCGATTCGTCGCATTTTCTACTAACGATTCTAGGATTAGCTAGAACGGCAAATTTTTGAAATTGTCATGGACGATACCACCCGAAACCTTGCTGCTGTGCTAGGAAACCCTGCAGTGATATCTGAGCCATGCTAGAAAATTAGACGGATTTTGTTAAGATTACGAAACCGAAATACTCCGAAACTTGCAACACCAAAACTTGGTTTCTGTCGATTTTAAAAAGTCTTCAAAATTTTTTTAAAACAAGTGCAGAATGTTGTATGGGATATTACATGAACACATATGAAATTTGAGCCCATTTGGTTGGAATGTGGCCGGCCACATTTGAAGAAAATCCGAGATGCTCGGTTTTCTTGGGGATTTTTTGTCTCAAATTTTTTATGTGTTCCAGGCACTAGGGTTTGGTGTTTCAGGTGTTGTTTGTTTTTTCAGATTTTGTATTTGATGTCAATTCTCACTGTAAGCAATTCGGAGTGTTTCGTATTCATAGTTTTAACATTGTTTCGGGTTATTGCATCTTGTCTAGGCTAAGTTAAAAAGTTCGAACGATTATCAAAAACCCATTTTTCCATGTTTAACGTATTCCGAAAAACATGCAAGTAATTCTGTGGACCCTCTAGAAGAATGAAACCCTAACTCGACATAATGACAATGGAACCGCGTTTAACCTTAAGGTTTGTGGCAGTTCCGCTGTGCAATTAATAAGGCTTGGGTCTGCCTTTCTACGGCTGGTTCATAGGTACTACGGCATGTTCTGGGTATTATTAAACTGTGCTTAAGTGTTGAGCTCTCACGGAATTGTGGGACTTTGATGAATCGATCGAAAAGTTTAACGTCGTCCGGGTATCATGTGATGGGATACAATACTTAGAATCTACAAGAACACTAATTTGAATTTTATAAATCTAGCAATTTAGTCTCACTTGATCGGTTGCCACGGAATTTTGATACGATCAAATGTCCGTCGCAATCACGTAGCGTACGCGGATACTCGCCGGGTAAGCTTACTAGATAGCCATGCCCCATAGCCCCGACCAAGTGACTGTAGGAGAACCCCGTCGCCAAAAGCATCCGTTCGGGTGCTCGCGGCCGCGGTGTTCCTCCTTAGTGCACTTCGTCGACAGCATCGGGGGTGCGGCCGTCTACTAAAGTTTTCGACAAGCATTCGATCAGGATGTCTGGAATCTTGTTGAATTGCCCGACTTGATATTGAAAAGTGTTTTCGAGATCGAGACTAAAATGCGGGGTTTATAATTGTTAGGCATGTGATGTCTAAGGAATTCATTTGGTTAGGCATGAAATCAAAAGTATGAGATACATTGGGTTTATGATGTCTAAGCTGGTTGCGGATTCTAATTGTTGTTGTTTTCACTTTCTTTTCTGCGACCGTAAGTGTAATATGTGGTGTATCGCCGGTCTCGTTGCTATACGTCAACGACAATTGGGATACGCAAATTTACTTACGTTGATGACTTGTGACGTTATGTGTTGCTGTGATATGTTATATTGGATTGTCGTGTTTTGAATAGCCGAGGGTTTTATGTGAGATGAGAGTTTTTTATTTTCATTCTTCTAAAATTCAATCTATGTAATATTCTTTTATTGGGGCACTTCCGGGTTGAGGATGATGTCACCATTGTATATTGTTTACTTTTCCGTATTAGGATAGACCCATGGTGGGGAGCACAAGTAACCGGGTTCTAGAGTCCAGTGGGAGACCATCTCGAGGCATCCAGACCGGGTCTTCTAACTCTAGAATTGGTAGGGTTGCTTGCTGCTCTCGTAGGGATCAAGGGATGTGGGTTTGGCTATTCATCACGACCGTGAAATCCATGTTTTATACAACAACAAAAAGATACGGCATTATCAAAAGTAAACTCGTGACGAATCACAAGGATACCCATCACCTGTATATACATACATGCATCCGCATTCCGACTTAATGCGAATGCAATGAGACTAAAGTAATCCAACAAATCTAATACTAGGATCCGGCTTAAACCAAATCCCATTAGTATGATCCGCCCGATCATGATCCGTGCACTACTGCATGTATATGATCAGACCCTGCCATTTATCATACGGCCACTACAACGTTTTGCCCGAAACTTGAGAAACTGTCTGTGGGGGACTCTAAAGACTCGTCAATACTTTGGCTGTGGATTTAACCACTAGGACGTCAGTGGTACTAGCTGTACGTAACGGGCTACCAGGTATTGACCAAAAGGGAGGTCAATGAGCGAACTCATCCTGACACCCTACTGAGCCTGTCAGTGACAATATCCGTACAGTCCGGTCCGTTCGTCTATGAGCATCGCATGGCGGGCCTAGGGGGTTGGTAAAAGTCAGATCCCCAAAAGCGGTACAAGTCGTGTCGGAGTGTAGCCCAGAACACCCTGAGATACTACTGGAATACCTACCAGTAAATCTCCTTCCTTGGCCAAGGACTTCGTGTAATGGCTCTCCTAGACACAGCGCGATCTCACCTCTAATACCAGGAGAGAAGAAACCCCTGCCGATTCGCTCACTGCCTCCATGTGGCTCGGGACTATACCCAACTAAAACCTGTTTGCACGACTCCTTTGAGCCGTGGTAGGGTAGTAATCAAAGCACAGTGGGAACTCACACGAGACAAATGACGATCTCAGGTCGATGAACTAACCTGTACACATGTCACCAGGGAACTGCTATCTAACGTCAGGTACAATACCAACTAGCATGTTCCCGGCGAGTCTTTTCCGGTGTACTCATAACCCAATGAGCACCTGTATACATCTTAGGTGAACCAACTGAAACCAATGGCTTGTGAGACCGGCCACCGCCGCTCGTCGGGGTCTCGACTGTATACACTAGTCTACTAATGGAGTATCGATGCCCAGTCTCGAAACACCCACTACTAGGGACCACTTTAAGGTTGTGCTTTTAGACCCCAGCTCCCACGTATATGATCGCCATCATACTGCTGGCAGTCAAGAAAGAATCCTAAGGGCTCTATCAACGTGTAATAGCGACCTGTAAGGTCACCTAAAGCAGTACACGATGATAAAGATAAACCAGATAACATACTATCATCTTGAGTAAGACTGTCCTACCGATATAGGTCCTCCCTTAATCATTGCAATCGCGTGCCTGTGATCCAATAATTGACTGTGAGGGCACTATATCCAACACCTTGTATATACAAAAAGGTAGTAGGAAGTATGGTGATGATCCTCGTATTGTACATGGATGACATACTCTTGATAGGAAAGGAGTTTCCTATGCTACGCTCGGTCAATCTCCACTTATCACAAGGATTCTCCATATAGGATCAAGGTGAAACCTCCTAATCCTGGATTTTGGATCTATTAGATAGATCTAAATAGATGTTAGGATTCTCACTAGGTGTAATGAGATTGTATCAAACGATCCTGGGGAGAATCATTGGATAGGATCCATGGTGGTAAGAACGACTGAATGCCAGTCACAGGCACTGTATTTACCCTCAGTGGAGGGACGGTATGTTGGAAGAGTTACAAGCTAGATACCGTGGCAAACTAGACGATAATGGTTGGGTACATTGCTACCAAGGATGCTACCAAAGAGGTAGTCTGGATGTATACTAGTTCTTGTGATGAACTTCGTTCCTACCATTATGAGACAATGGAGTTGTGGCTTTGGCCTAGGAACCCCCGTCCCATCAGAGATCCAGACAAATTCTTAGGCAGTATCACCTGATCGTGGAGATGGTTGATCTCTAGGGAGATCGAGATTAGGAGAGTAGACAAAGAGGACAATAGCGCGGATCCACTCACAAAGGCCAATTTCCCAGTAGATACTTTTATGGGATGGTTGAGTATGGGATACTTCAACCACTGCTGACTGTTGGGTATGCGATACTACAACAGATGTCCCTAGTGCAAATGGGAGATTGTTAGTTATATCTATGCCCTAAAGGCCATTACTGTACATACGATGTATATTGTAGTGGATGCTTGGACATATATAGGGAGGACTTTCTTGCTCGACATGATGCTATGCTATCTGGTTGCTCTTTATCTTAACATGTACTCTGATTGTCTCTATGTTACATGTTGATAAAGCCCTTAGGATGAGTACTTGACTACCAGGACTATGATGCAGATCATACTAGTGGGGATTGTGTAGTCCCTAAGTACATCCTTCAAATGATCCTAGTCGAAGGTGTATCGAGACAGGGCATCAATATACCAGAGTAGACTAGCGTATAGCTTCTCGACCCATGTAGATGGGCGATGGATGATCCCATATCCATTGGTGTTTGAAATCAGAGATAGTATACGGGTGCTCTGTGGATACTGGGTACACATGACGGACTCGTCGAGAACTCCCAGATAGGATTATACCTCACGTCAGATGGCAGTTCTCTGGTGACACTGGTACAGGTTAGTCTGCATACCCGATATCGTCATAGAGTCTTGTGTGATTCCCACTGTGCTTTGATTTCCACTTTACCACATTCAAGAGAACGTGCAAAATTGTGGCTTTTGGGTACAGTCCCGAATCACATGGAGGCAACGAGCGATAGGAGGGGTTTCGTCTCTCCCGGTATTGGGGGTTGATGTTGCGCTGTGCTCGATTGGCTATAACAGGAAGTCCTTGGCCAAGGCAGCTTCAGAGATATACTGGTAAGTGTTATCAGTAGTTTCTCGACCCGTTATGAGCCTCATATCGACACGACTTATCGAGTTAATGGGGTCTGACGTTTAGCACCCCTAGACAAGATATGCGACATATCAGACGAAGAGACCGGACTGTATGGTAGTGTTACTGATTGGATTCACAGGAGTGTGATGTAAGTCCATGCTACCTCTCCCGGTACTTTCGGGCATGCGGAATTTGGTGAAAAACAATTTTCTAGAGGCGGTAACATGGACTCAAAGCCGGATCTTTGTTAAACTATCTACCTAACAACCTAACTAGGGGTTGTTAACTACTCGGTTAGGGGGTTATACCTTTCTTTCTTGAACTCCTTCGTCATTGACTCTCGATGGTGTACGGATTGGCTTCACTCCGTCGTCTCCTTGCACCGAAGATCGATCCACCCGAAAGCTTCTACCTTTAGCTTCTTCTTCGAGCTTTGAAGAAACTAGTTCACTCGGTATGCCAAACCTTGTGAACTAGAGTGAGTAGAGAAGAGTGTGTTGGGATTATACTCTATGGTTCTTGCTTCTCAACACATGAGACAAGTGAACCATAGACTAAAGAGAGGGAGAGCAAGAGGAAGAGGATGAGAGCTCAAGAACACAAGAGGGAGAAAGGAAATGAAAGAATGAGAAAGACTTTTCTCTCTTGGCTCTCATAATCCAAAGCCATCATAACCAATAATAGCTATCAAGTATTAGTGATGGTTTAAGCTACAATAGCCATATCATTTCATGCACTTATTTTGCACAAGAGAACAAGCAAGCAAAAGTCTTTGCCATGAAATGATAGCCATTGTCATCATGATGGTCAACTAGTCCAACCTAGTCAACCGGTCAACAAAGTCAACACGTCAACAAAGTCAACCCCGAAACAACCATGTCACTATAATACTTAATTAATATTATTGTTAATTACATATCATATTCTCATTAGGGTTGAGCAAAAAGTCAATAGTCAACAGTCAACGGTCAACAACCCTAATGAGAACCATACCGCTATACTGGATAAAACCAATCCCAATATGTACACTAGGATCTGGCTTAAACCAAATCCCGCTAGTGTTAACTGTCCGGACACTGTACGTGCATAAGTGCACGGATGTGACCGAACCCTGTCGCAAAACCATGCGACCTGTCGCAAAACCATGCGACCTCTACTCTTTTGCCTAAAGGTGAATAGCTTTCTGTGTGGGACTCTAAAGACTCGACACTACGCTCGCAGTGGGTTTAACCACAGACCGCAAGCGGCACTAGCTGTGCGTAACGGTCCCCAGGTAGATGCCGACAAGAAGACTGACGAGGTGAAACCCATCTGAACTCCTACTGAGCCTGAATGTGACAGTCTCCGTACAGTCCGGTCTGTTCGTCTGATACATCGCATGGCGGGCCTAGGGGCGGTAAACGTCAGTCCTCTAATAGCGGTACAAGTCGTGTCGGAGTGAAGCCCAAAACACCCTGAGATAACACTGGAAGCCTACCAGTATATCTCGCTTGCCCTGGCCAGGGACTACTCGTGTAATGGCTCTCCTAGACACAGCGCGATGTCAACCCCCAATACCGGGAGTGACGAATCCTGTCTAACCGTCATTGCCTCCAAGTGCTTCGGGACAGCACCCAATTACTACCTGTTTGCACGACTCCTTTGAGCCGTGGTAGGGTAGTGATCAAAGTACAATGGGAACACACTCGAGGCGAAGTGACAGTGTCAAGTCAGCGAACTAAGCTGTACTCATGTCACCTGGGAACTGATAACTGACGATAGGTATAATACCAACCAGTCAGTTCCCGACGAGTCCTGTCCAGTGTAATCGTAACCTAACGAGCCCCCGCATACTATCTCCAGTACGACGTACTGATGGCTGTGGGACAGACAATCTCCCACTCTGGGATGAGAAGCGCATACGCTAGTCTACTCCGGAGTATCGATGCCCTGTCTCGATAGTCCTGCGACTAGGGACCTGCATAAGGATGTGCTTATAGATTACCCAGCCCCCACTAGTGTGACTGCCATCACAACGCTGGTAATCAAGCAAAGATCCTAAGGGCTCCACTAATGTGTGTAGGTGATATGCTAAAATAAACACATGTACACATTGAAGTAGAAACAAACCAAGTAGCATACTACTATATTGAGCATGATTGTATATACAACTGTGAATATCCCAAGCTTTCATTAAGTAATATACAAACTAGTATGATACAGTAATGGCCTCTAGGGCATATACACTAACAATCTCCCACTTTCACTAAGGCCATGTACTGGCGTATCGAAGACCTATCATCTCGATCAGCCGCTCGAACTGAGTCTGGGGCAAGGTCTTGGTGAATGGATCTGCAGTGTTATCTTCTAAAGCAACCCTCCGTACCTCGATTTCCTGGCGATCCACGATCTCCCTGATCAGGTGATACCGCCTCAAGATGTGTCTGGATCTCTGATGGGACCTGGGTTCCTTCACTAAAGCTATAGCCCCATTGTTGTCGCAATACAGAGGTATTGGATCAACAATGGACGGAACCACCTGAAGTTCAAGAACTTCCTGATCCAGACAGCTTCTTTTGCGGCATCAGATGCAGCGATGTATTCCGCTTCCATCATCGAGTCTGCAACGGTTTCCTGTTTGGAACTCTTCCAACACACCGCCCCTCCATTGAGGGTAAAGACAAAACCCGACATGGACTTGGAATCATCCTTGTCACTCTGGAAGCTGGAGTCAGCAAAGGCCTCGATCTGGAGGTCTTTTCCGCCATACACCAAGAACATCTCCTTAGTCCTTCTCATGTACTTGAGAATGTTCTTTACCGCTATCCAGTGTTTCTCCCCAGAGTTTGACTGATACCGGCTTACCACACTCTGTGCATAAGCTACATCCGGTCTGATACACAACATCGCATACATTATTGAGCCTACCGCAGAAGCGTAGGGTATAATAGACATGCGATCCCTCTCCAAATTAGTCTTGGGAGACATCTCTTTGGAGAGGGTGATCCCGTGACAAGCCGGTAGGTTACCGCGCTTGGAATCTTCCATACTGAATCTTTTCATTATGGTGTCGATGTACCTGGACTGTGAAAGTCCTAATATCCTCTTGGATCTATCACGATGGATCCAGATCCCCAGGATGTATGAGGCATCACCCAGGTCTTTCATGGAGAACCTGTGTGACAAGAACCCCTTGACAGATTGTAGCATAGGAATGTCATTTCCTATTAAGAAAATGTCATCCACGTATAAAACGAGGAATACTACAGTTCTCACTACAAATATACTATAGATGCATGGTTCATCTGGATTTTTGATAAAGCCAAATTCCTTGACCGTCTCATCAAAACAGATGTTCCAACTCCGCGATGCCTGCTTTAGTCCGTAAATGGACTTAAGCAACTTGCACACCTTTCCGTTGCTCCTACTCTGAATGAAACCCTCTGGCTGGTCCATATAGACACACTCCTCTAAATTTCCATTTAGAAAAGCGGCATTTACGTCCATCTACCAAATCTCATAATCGTGGAAGGCAGCAATGGCAAGAAGGATCCGAATGAATTTCAGCATAGCTACTGGAGAAAAGGTCTCGTCATAGTCCAAATCAGGTCATTGACGAAAACCCTTTGCAACCAGTCTAGCTTTATAGGTCTCAACCTGTCCATTTACACCAATCTTCCTTTTGAAGATCCACTTGCATCCTACGGGTTTTACCCCGTTTGGAGCAACGTCCAACGTCCATACTTTGTTGGTGTACATGGACTCCATTTCGGTCCGCATTGCATCCAGCCATTTTACCGAGTCAACGCTCTGAACGGCCTGGTGGAAGCTAGTAGGCTCATCATAATCTATGATGCAATCCTTTCTATCCCCGTCTATAAGAAAACCGTAGTATCTCTCGGGCGGATGAGACTGCCAACTACTCCTGCGGAGCGGCGTAGGAATGTCATTTTCTTTTGAACCCTCTGGTTCTACTAAGCTTTCAGTAATAGTCTGTGGTTCTGGAATTTCTTCCAGTTCTATTTCGCTCCCACTTATTTCCTTTTCTAAGAACCAGTGTTCTAGAAAGTGGGCATTACGAGAAACAATGATCTTTTGTTCCTCTGCGTAATAGAAGAGATACCCCCTGGAATTCTTTGGGTATCCTACAAACTTGCACAGTACTGAGCGTGCCTCGAGCTTGTCGGCATGCTTCTTTTTGACAAAAGCCGGACATCCCCAGATCTTCAGATATTGAAGATAGGGTTTCTTCCCACTCCATATCTCATATGGTGTGGTAGGCACAGTCTTAGTTGGAACTCGGTTCAAAAGGTATGCAGCTGATTCTAGCGCATACCCCCAGAATGATCGCGGTAACTCAGCGTTACTCATCATGGACCGTACCATATCCAATAAGGTTCGGTTCCGTCTCTCCGATACACCGTTATGTTGCGGAATGTATGGAGGAGTAAGCTGAGAGAGAATTCCATTCTCTTTTAAATAATACAGGAACTTGGCACTTAAGTATTCTCCACCTCGATCCGATCTTAGAATCCAGATACTTTTGCCGGTTTGTTTTTCTACTTCATTCTTATATTCCTGGAATTTTCCAAAGGCTTCGGACTTATGTTTCATTAAGAAGACATAACCGTACCTTGAAAAGTCATTCGTAAAACTAATGAAGTAGAATAACTGCTTCACGCATGTGTAGACATTGGACCGCACACGTCGCTGTGTACGAGTCCCAAGAGCTCGCTCGCTCTTACTCCGTGTCCAGTGAACGGAGTCTTTGTCATCTTTCCTTTGAGACAGGATTGACAAGTGGCATACGATTGATATTCGAAAGGAGTCAAATATCCTTCTGTATGTAACTTCGTCAACCTTCTCTCATTGATGTGACCCAGTCTACAATTCCATAAGAAATTCTGATTTATTTCCGGAGACTTTCTTTTGTGTGTATTCTGGACATTGAAAATCTGTGGTTGGTTTAATACGTATATACCATTGCTTAATGTACCTGACCCAATCGGAACTTGATTAAGGTAAATGTTCACAACATTACTTACAAATGCAAATTCATAACTTTCTTTAGATAATAAATATACAGAAATGATATTACAAGTTGCATTGGGTACAAAATAGCAATTACGCAAAACCAAAACATGTCCATCTGACAAGCCCAGGTGATAGTTCCCCACGGACTTAGCATCTATGCCGGCTCCGTTTGCAACTCTGAGGGTTATATCACCTGCCTTCAAAACCCTACGCTTTCTCAGTGCCTGTAAAGAATTACAGATATGAGATCCTGATCCGGTATCCAATACCCAGGAAGTAGAGTTTATTGAAAGACAGTTTTCAATAACATACACACCTGAAGCTGAAGCCGAAACTTGCTTCATTTCCTGTGTCCTGGCTTTCCAAGCCCTGCAATCATTCTTCTAGTGTCCCTTCTTATGACAATAGAAGCATTCTTCTTTATCCACAAGCTGCCCCGCTTTTTTTGTTGCATTTGCCTTTCCCTTCGTATCCACTTTACTAACACCGCCCCTTGGTTTGGCGGGGGCTTTCTTCTTCTTTCCCTTGGCTTTCGCCTTGGACCTAGAAGAGGAAGATCCTCCTACAAACAAAGTGGATGTTTCACTACCTTTCTGTAGGGTGCCCTCTGCGCTCTTCAGCATGTTGAGGAGTTCTGAAAGTTCAACTTTCTTTTCTTATAAGTTGAAGTTCAGTATAAACTGGGCGTAAGTGGAAGGAAGGGACTGGAGAATCAAGTCCGTATAGAGATCATTCTCCAACGTGGTCCCAAGGTCCGCGAGCTCTTCTATGTAGCCAATCATCTTAAGCACGTGTTCCGCTACCGATGATCCGACGGCCAACTTTGCCAAAAATAACTTCTTCGACACTTCGGATCTTGCAATACGAGACTGCTCTCCATACAGTTCTTTTGTATGGAGAAATATGGATTCGAGGTCCATATTCTCGTGCCTCCTCTGATGTTCGTTGTCCATAGAGGCAAGCATGAGGCACCTGGCCTTCGCGCAATCAATCTCCCAAGTCTTACGGATTTCCTTATCCGCGACGCTGGAGGTGGGACCTGGGATGGGGGGAGCTTTGGTGGTAAGAAGATACCCCAGCTTGTCGTAAGTGATTGCCATTTTGACATTCCTGAGCCAATCTTTGTAGTTTGGCCCAGTCAGTATGTTTTTAGCTAGAAGTAACTTAAGTCCAGTCATGTCGATTGGTCGCTGCAATTAGGAGAGAGAAGAAGAAACACTCAGCATGATGCTCTTGCAAGTTTAGAGTGGTTTTTAGTTTGTCTAAACAGGATGGCTCCCACTGTTTCTCGAATCCCTCCTCAAACCAAAAAGGAAGAATTAGTCAGGATCAATCTCACCGTACAATACTTGCTTAACCGTTCAGCCACGCTAGTGTCGGTACTTCGAGGGAGGTTTTCCAACGCTTTCTCGAAGTTCCTTAATTTAAGACCTCTTTTCCCTGGGAGCGTAGCCCCGCAAACACCTTTCTAGACACCTACTAGGTTTATAGCATTGATCGTTAAGTGAGAAATTTTCCCGAGGAGTAGAACATACTCACAGTAGGATCGGGATCCAAATATCATCGCGTGACGAAACTGAAGGAATCCTACCAGAATCATCACACTCCAAATGGTATGCAACACTAGCAAGTTTCAGTTCTTTTGAAACTCCAGATGTGGATTTTTGCCCCATGCTCTTATGACCTTGGCGTGAGGTCAAAATGTCATAAGTCACATGTCAAGTTCTTCCCGTCAATATCCAGGTTAATTTGAACCCACCCGTTTATACCCTTGACGTAGGCCAAAATGGCAGTACGACTGTCTCAAACCAACGCATTCTATCTATGCAACAGATAAATATCCGGCAGCTACCAATCACTATGCCTTGGCGTGAGGTCAAAATACATAGCTTGAATACTACCAAATATTTAACTGAAATGATGGAGGGCTACGGATGGTTTTGGCAAAACCGTGAACGTAGTGAACTTGATATGATCGATGGAACGGGATAGCTTTTAAAAGGAGTGGCTTAAGCTCCGCGTTTAAAAGTTATTTTGAAAAGAAACCGTGTGGTTTTTGAAAGTGTTCCAACGACTTTTACTTGGTTTATTTTCTTGCATTAGTTCTTTTAATGCGTGTAATTCTTGCATTAGTTCTTTTAATGCGTCCCATCAATTAATCGTACCATTGCAGAAAACAACCAAAATATGATGTACGCTTATGCCATTCGCATTCGCCATGGGGCCCCGTCATTACCCGTTAGGTTACTTAACTAACGACAGAGCGGGGGCTGGGCTAGCGCGGATGTAAAACATAAGCAACGCCTAAATAATATCATATATAGATATATTACAATGATAGCCATTTCAGATCACAGATGAACAAATTGGATATACTAGGAACCCGCAATTCGTACGAGCCTGTAACGAAAAGCAGATTACACGGTCGCGGTGAATAGCCAATACCCCACCCAAGACCCCTACGGGTGAGGCAAACTACCCGCCAAGTACCCGAAGCGAAGCAACCTCCCTCAACTCCGTGAGTAGGCCACTCGGCACTTCGGCATACCCGGTAGTTTGTGCACCCCCTCCATGGGTCTATCCTAGGAGCAAAAACAATAAAAAAAAATTATACAATGACGGCTACAACCCCGACCCGGTTGTGCGGCCATATAAATAATTATTACATCAATTTATAAATTTACATGAATTGAAAGAAAAGAAAACTCTCGTCTCACAACCCCTGGCTATTCACCCGCGACAATCCAATGAATTCATATACACATTCCAATGACATTACAGATCACAGATTTGTATAACCCCCACTAATCGACATATAGCGATTAGCAGACGTTCAATACAAATATCACATCACAGATAAAAACTCGTCAGCTCAAGTCTTTAGAAGTTCGATCAAAAATACGGATTTTTAGGCCCCAAACACAAAATTTTCGTTCTCGAAAATCTGGGCTGAAAAGACATATTCCAAAAATCCCAAAACATCCCCAGAAATACACCGCACTAAATTTGGACCTCGGCCGAGTCAACTTGGCCGCGGAACCGCGGCGGGAGCGTGCTCCCGCCGCGTTTCCGCAGCTCTTTGATCGGTTCGGGGGACCAAATTTTGTGGTTATTCAATAAAAAGCCTGAGCCGATTTTTAAGATGAAATTTATCAATTTTTGAACAGAAAACAAATCGGCAGAAACTTGACATATCGGGTTCGTTTCGTGACTTTTTCTATGATCGATCTTCTAGTTACTTTGCTAACATGTTAGATAGAGTTTAACTAGTCTCTGAAACCACTGTAAGTCCATGCTACCTCTCCCGGTACTTTCGGGCATGCGGAATTTGGTGAAAAACAATTTTCTAGAGGCGGTAACATGGACTCAAAGCCGGGTCTTTGTTAAACTATCTAGCTAACAACCTAACTAAGAGTTGTTAACTACTCGGTTAGGGGGTTATACCTTTCTTTCTTGAACTCCTTCGTCTTTGACTCTCGATGGTGTACGGATTGGCTTCACTCCGTCGTCTCCTCGCGCCGAAGATCGATCCACCCGAAAGCTTCTACCTTTAGCTTCTTCTTCGAGCTTTGAAGAAACTAGTTCACTCGGTTTGCCAAACCATGTGAACTAGAGTGAGTAGAGAAGAGTGTGTTGGGATTATACTCTATGGTTCTTGCTTCTCAACACATGAGACAAGTGAACCATAGACTAAAGACAGGGAGAGCAAGAGGAAGAGGATGAGAGCTCAAGAACACAAGAAAGAGAAAAGAAATGAAAGAATGAGAAAGACTTTTCTCTCTTGGCTCTCATAATCCAAAGCCATCATAACCAATAATAGCAATCAAGTATTAGTGATGGTTTAAGCTTGTAGGGTGTTTTTCGTCACCCCATTGAGATGGGAATACGCGCGCGCTTGTCAGGCGTACTACAGATTCCCCCTGCCTAGGGTAGGCTGGGGTTTAATGATTGTGGGGATCCGAATCTCCGGCAGCCGCGGACTAAGCTGCCGTTAATTACCCCTCGCCTTTGGGGCGAGGGAACCTCCGATTAACGGGTTAAACTGGTCATGCGAACTCAATGTGCAGTGTACGTGTGTTGTGTTTTGAAAAGGGGGTTTTGGATATATCGGGAGCCACGCAGAGTTTTTACGGGGGTCCCTGTCGTGGAGCACGTGTGTGTGAATATGTATACATATGTATATGTATATATGTATATATGTATATATATAAAAGAAAGAAAGGGAAAAGGCATCCAAAGGATGTGTGGGGGCAGCACCTTGGGCGCTGTGCGCCTAGGTGCTGTGCGCTCAGGCGCTAGAGTGCCACGTGTCGGTATGTGGGCGCTCTGCGCTGGAGCGCTGGGCGCTTGAGCGCAAGCGCGCCACGTGTCGGCACGGGGCGACATGCGCTCGAGCGCAAGCATGCCACGTGTCGGCACCGTGGCGACTTGCGCTCGAGCGCTTGCGCTAGAGCGCAAGCGCTCCACGTGTCGGCATGGGGGCGACTTGCGCTCGAGCGCTTGCGCTGGAGCGCAAGCGCGCCACGTGTCGACACCGGGGGGACTTGCACTCGAGCGCTTGCGCTTGAGCGCAAGCGCTCCACGTGTCGGCACGGGGGCGACTTGCGCTCGAGCGCTTGCGCTGGAGCGCAAGCGCGCCACGTGTCGACACCGGGGCGACTTGCGCTCGAGCGCTTGCGCTTGAGCGCAAGCGCGCCACGTGTCGGCATGCAAGCGCTCTGCGCTTGAGCGCTGACGAGAAAAGGAGGCTTTTAGCCTAAGAAACAGTAACTAAGCTTCAGAAAGGAAATATTTGTTATGTGTATATGTATGGAGTTAAACTCCTGGGGTGTTTTGAAGCTGATGAAGGGGGTTCTTCTTCTTCCTTCTGTTGTTTGGCCGGATCTTGAAGATCAAGAAGTAGGAGACTTTAAAAATCACTCCTTTTTGAGATATGATGGGAAATCTGAGTTTCCCTTTGTGGGTTTTGTGGTGGAAAACTACTTAGTTTTGGAAAAGGAAAGAGTAAAACTCTAGATTTAATTCAAAAAAATTGAGAAGGTTTTGAACCTTGGAGAAGGCGCAGGAGGCACAAAGAACCCTAGTTTTTTGGGGGGAATGAAAAGTTTTTTTTTTTGATTCATCATGTTGCCTTTTATAGGCTTACATATTTACATATAGCCCCTTGGGCTTTACAAAAATGGCATTTTAGCCATCCCATGGCTCATGTGCCATTTCGTTTTTTGCACATAAGCCATGGGCTTACAAAATATTGGCTTTGTGCCCATTTTGTTTACATTCATGCATAAACAATTACATAAAAATTATTTATTACATGATTTTGTTGTTGGCATGGGGAGGCTGGTTGCGGGCTCGACTTGGGCATGGGCCCGCTTGACGTGGGCTTGGGCCCACCTGGCTTGGGGTTGACTTTGATTTTGACTTGGTCAACCGGGGTATAAATTTTTACCCCAACAAATTGCCCCCCATCAATAAGTGCACACAGCATAGGTGGGTCATGTGCATGAAATTGATGGATCTTCTTTTGCGTGGAGGCGACTTGCTTTGGTTCCCACTCTTTGGGATGCACTGCCCTTTTTACGACATAGACGGTCGGCGCTTGACGCGTCTCCGAGACGGAGTGTCCGTGGTAGACGTTTCCCTGGACCGGAGCGATCTGGTTCCTTGTTTTTAGGAATCCTGCAATGCCCTTTTTGCGACATGGACGGTCGACGCTCTGTTACGAAGCGATTTGGGTTCCCAATTTGCGGGAGCCTGCACTGCCCTTTTTGCGACATAGACGGTCGACGCTCTGATCCGGAGCGATTTGGGTTCCCAATTTGCGGAAGCCTGCACTGCCCTTTTTGCGACATAGACGGTCGACGCTCTGTTACGAAGCGATTTGGGTTCCCAATTTGCGGGAGCCTGCACTGCCCTTTTTGCGACATAGACGGTCGACGCTCTGTTACGAAGCGATTTGGGTTCCCAATTTGCGGGAGCCTGCACTGCCCTTTTTGCGACATAGACGGTCGACGCTCTGATCCGGAGCGATTTGGGTTCCCAATTTGCGGGAGCCTGCACTGCCCTTTTTCCGACATAGACGGTCGACGCTCTGTTACGAAGCGATTTGGGTTCCCAATTTGCGGGAGCCTGCACTGCCTTTTTTGCGACATAGACGGTCGACGCTCTGTTACGAAGCGATTTGGGTTCCCAATTTGCGGGAGCCTGCACTGCCCTTTTTGCGACATAGACGGTCGACGCTCTGATCCGGAGCGATTTGGGTTCCCAATTTGCGGGAGCCTGCACTGCACTTTTTCCGACATAGACGGTCGACGCTCTGTTACGAAGCGATTTGGGTTCCCAATTTGCGGGAGCCTGCACTGCCCTTTTTGCGACATAGACGGTCGACGCTCTATTACGAAGAGACTTGGGTTCCCAATTTGCGGGAGCCTGCACTGCCCTTTTTGCGACATAGACGGTCGACGCTCTGTTACGAAGCGATTTGGGTTCCCAATTTGCGGGAGCCTGCACTGCCCTTTTTGCGACAAAGACGGTCGACGCTCTGATCCGGAGCGATTTGGGTTCCCAATTTGCGGGAGCCTGCACTGCCCTTTTTCCGACATAGATGGTCGACGCTCCGTTACGAAGCGATTTGGGTTCCCAATTTGCGGGAGCCTGCACTGCCCTTTTTGCGACATAGACGGTCGACGCTCTGATCCGGAGCGATTTAGTAGACGTGTACCCGGCGCGGAGTGTCGCTGGTCGACGTTTCCCCTAGGCGGAGTGTCAGCTGTAGGACGTTTCCCCAAGACGGAGTTCCTGTGGTAGGACGTTTCCCCGAGACGGAGTGCCTGTGGTAGGACGTTTCCCCGAGACGGAGTGCTTGTCGTAGGACGTATCCCCGAGACGGAGTGCCTGTTGTAGGACGTTTCCCCGAGACGGAGTGCCTGTCGTAGGACGTATCCCCGAGACGGAGTGCCTGTCGTAGGACGTATCCCCGAGAGGGAGTGCCTGGTGTAGGACGTATCCCCGAGACGGAGTGCCTGCTGTAGGACGTTTCCCCGAGACGGAGTGCCTGTCGTAGGACGTATCCCCGAGACGGAGTGCCTGTCGTAGGACGTATCCCCGAGACGGAGTTCCTGCTGTAGGACGTTTCCCCGAGACGGAGTGCCTGTTGTAGGACGTTTCCACGAGACGGAGTGCCTGTTGTAGGACGTATCCCCGAGACGGAGCGCGGAGTGTCGCTGGTCGATGTTTCCCCTAGGCGGAGTGTCAGCTGTAGGACGTTTCCCCGAGACGGAGTTCCTGTAGTAGGACGTTTCCCCGAGACGGAGTGCCTGTGGTAGGACGTTTCCCCGAGACGGAGTGCCTGTCGTAGGACGTATCCCCGAGACGGAGTGCCTGTAGTAGGACGTTTCCCCGAGACGGAGTGCCTGTCGTAGGACGTATCCCCGAGACGGAGTGCCTGTCGTAGGACGTATCCCCGAGAGGGAGTGCCTGGTGTAGGACGTATCCCCGAGACGGAGTGCCTGCTGTAGGACGTTTCCCCGAGACGGAGTGCCTGTCGTAGGACGTATCCCCGAGACGGAGTGCCTGTCGTAGGACGTATCCCCGAGACGGAGTGCCTGCTGTAGGACGTTTCCCCGAGACGGAGTGCCTATTGTAGGACGTTTCCACGAGACGGAGTGCCTGTTGTAGGACGTATCCCCGAGACGGAGTGCCTGTGGTAGGACGTATCCCCGAGACGGAGTGCCTGTGGTAGGACGTTTCCCCGAGACGGAGTGCCTGTTGTAGGACGTATCCCCAAGACGGAGTGCCTATGGTAGGACGTATCCACGAGACGGAGTGCCTGCTGTAGGACGTTCCCCGAGACGGAGTGCGTGTTGTAGGACGTTTCCCCGAGACGGAGTGCCTGTCGTATGACATATCCCCGAGACGGAGTGCCTGTCATAGGACGTATCCCCGAGACGGAGTGCCTGATGTAGGACGTATCCCCGAGACGGAGTGCCTGCTGTAGGACGTTTCCCCGAGACGGAGTGTCTGTCGTAGGACGTATCCCCGAGAACGAGTGCCTGCTGTAGGACGTTTCCCCGAGACGGAGTGCATGTTGTAGGACGTTTCCCCGAGATGGAGTGCCTGTTGTAGGACGTTTCCCCGAGACGGAGTTCCTGTTGTAGGACGTATCCCCGAGACGGAGTGCCTGTTGTAGGACGTTTCCCCGAGACGGGGTGCCTGTTGTAGGACGTTTCCCCGAGATGGGGTGCCTGTGGTAGGACGTATCCCCGAGACGGCGTGCCTGTCGTAGGACGTATCCCCGAGACGGAGTGGCTGTCGTAGGACGTATCCCCGAGACGGAGTGCCTGTCGTAGGACGTATCCCCGAGACGGAGTGCCTGCTGTAGGACGTTTCCCCGAGACGGAGTGCCTGTTGTAGGACGTTTCCCCGAGACGGAGTGCCTGTTGTAGGACGTATCCCCGAGACGGAGTGCCTGTGGTAGGACGTTTCCCCGAGACGGAGTGCCTGTTGTAGGACGTATCCCCGAGACGGAGTGCCTGTTGTAGGACGTATCCCCGAGACGGAGTGCCTGTGGTAGGACGTATCCCCGAGACGGAGTGCCTGTGGTAGGACGTTTCCCCGAGACGGAGTGCCTGTCGTAGGACGTTTCCCCGAGACGGAGTGCCTTTCGTAGGACGTATCCCCGAGACGGAGTGCCTGTCGTAGGACGTATCCCCGAGAGGGAGTGCCTGCTGTAGGATGTTTCCCCGAGACGGTGTGCCTGTTGTAGGACGTTTCCCCGAGACGGAGTGCCTGTTGTAGGACGTATCCCCGAGACGGAGTGCCTGTTGTAGGACGTATCCCCGAGACGGAGTGCCTGTTGTAGGACGTATCCCCGAGGCGGAGTGCCTGTGGTAGGACATTTCACCGAGACAGAGTGCCTGTTGTAGGACGTATCCCCGAGACGGAGTGCCTGTTGTAGGACGTATCCCCGAGACGGAGTGCCTGTGGTAGGACGTATCCCCGAGACGGAGTGCCTGTTGATTTGACGCAGAGGTCGATGTTGGAATTGGTTGGTTTGATTTGTTTGATTTGAGTTGACATCAGCATCGCTATACTGGAATATGGTACCAAGAGCGAATCATCATCTGTCTTTGAGAGGATTTGGGAATCGGTTTTTTATCGGCATCTGCATTGCTGCACTGGAATAATGCTAGGAGCAACTCATCATGTGCCCCGGGAGGATTTGGATTTGTTTTTTTTTATTGCCATCTGCATTGCTGCACTGGAATAATGCCAGGAGCAACTCATCATGTGCCCCGAGACGATTTGGATTTGTTTTTTTGTTTGGCATCTGCATTGCTGCACTGGAATAATGCCAAGAGCAACTCATCATTTGCCCCGGAAGGATTTGGATTTGTTATTTTTTTGTTTGGTATCTGCATTGCTGCACTGGAATAATGCCAAGAGCAACTCATCATTTGCCCCGGAAGGATTTGGATTTGTTTTTTTTTTGTTTGGCATCTGCATTGCTGCACTGGAATAATGCCAGGAGCAACTCATCATTTGCCCCGGGAGGATTTGGGAATTCTTTACGCCCGTGGATTGTATACGGTTTTGCAGGATGTATGATCCAGACCGTAGGGCCAAAAGCATTTTGGGTCTTTGTTGGCGTCTGCATCGCTGCACTGGAATATGGTACCAGGAGCGACTCATCATTCGCCGTTGGGGTATAGGATTTGGAATTTGGTTGGCGTCTGCATCGCTGCACTGGAATATGGTACCAGGAGCGACTCATCATTCGCCATTGGGGTATAGGATTTGGAATTTGGTTGGCGTCTGCATCGCTGCACTGGAATGTGGTACCAGGAGCGACTCATCATTCGCCACTTGGGGATTGGGGAGCGATGGCTTAGGAGACAGGTTTAGATCCCTATCACCTAAGTCTTTTCAATTTTATGGGCCGTGAGGGTCCCATAAAAGCAAATTCTCCCTACGGGTCGTAAGGATCCCATAGGTGTATTTTCTCCTTAGGAGTCGTGGGGACTCCTAAGTGTGTTCTTCCTTCTTGAGTCGTAAGGATCCCACAAAGGTTTGTTCTCCTCATATATCGTGAGGACACATGAGTGGGTCTTCTCAATGGAGCATAATTCCAAAGGTGGAGACCAGCCGCGTAACTGGTGGTTGCGGTGGGGCATGGGTATGCTGAGAATTATTTGAGCCGTAGATTGTATACGGCAGTCAATTTGGGGACTGGCCGTAGGGCCGGAAGAATTTTGGGAAATTGGATTTTGGTTGGCGTCTGCATCGCTGCACTGGAATATGGTACCAGGAGCGACTCATCATTCGCCGTTTTTTTTGTTTTTGCATTTTTTGTTTTACCGCGATTGCTCTATCATTTCAGCTTTTCTTATCGCGAAGGTCGCGATTGCCCCATCATTTCGGCTTTTATTCGCGGTTTCCCCATCATTTCGGCTTTATTTATTTTTCTTTTATTTACACATTTTTTTATTTACATTTTTTTTTTACATTCCCAGTTTAACGACTTAGAGGTCGACTGTTCCCAGTTTAATGACGTGGTGGTCGACTGTTCCCAGAGAAAGGCAGATGTCTGAGAGAATCGGTTTCACGAAGAGCTTCGGTCTCCATTTGTATGAAATTGGCGGTTGCAGCTTGACTGTTTGTTAACACGCCTTTGGACAGTTCTATCTCTCCTGCCTTGTATTGTTTCTCGACCCAATCCTTGAAGATGCAGCAGTCTTCAATAGTGTGCCCCAGCACTCGGTGGTATGGGCAAAAGTTGGGATGATCAGTCTTGTCCGCTTCACTTAGCCTTCTCGGTTCTGGTAGCCGCAGGCCATTCTTCAGAGCATCTTTAAAAATTTTGTGGACCTTGTCCCTTTGGAATGAGTAGACCTTATTTCTTCTTTCCTCCAAAGTTGGCCCTCGAGACTGGTCAGTTTTTGCTCCTTCCGTTCTCTGCTTATTTGGAGAATCGGTGAAGTTAGAACTTCCGCCTTTTCGGTTGTTGTCCCTCCAAGGTTTCGGACTATTTGTTAACTGAAGATCCTGAGCGGACTCAGGCTTTGAGCATTCTAACGTTTGGACCTTTTTGGTCAGCTCTTGGAATGTTTTGAGACCCGCGGTACATAGAAACGGGGCCATCCAGTTGTTGAGATTTCCGACGAGACTGACAGATTGGTCCTGCTCTATCGGCGGTTCGCATTTGAGGGAGATATTTCGCCATCGGGTTATAAAATCCGTGCTGCTTTCGTCGCTCTTGGGCTTGGTCCTTACGAGCTCGGCAATGTTAATCTTATCGCTGACGCTAATGAACCTTTGCCGAAACAGAGACTCCATTTGGACAAAAGTTGTGACGGAGCCATCCGGTATGCTCGCGTACCAATCGAAAGCAACATCGGTCTGGCTATTAACGAACTGGCGAAGGAGAAGTGCATCATTGCCCCCAGTATTCCCGCATGAGGCTTTGAAGTGGGCGATGTGTTGGTTCGCACTTCCCGTCACATCGAATCTTCCGAATTTGGGGATGACATAGCCGCTAGGAAATTCTACCAGATCATACTGAGCAGGATATGGTCTCCCACTACTGCTGATATCTTTTTGCACTTCGGCTTCGGCTACCAAGGTTTTAACTTTGTTGGCAAACAAATCCATGATTTGATCTTGAGTTAGCGGGCTACTGTCATCGGTAGCCAAGACATTTCCTGAGATAGGATGCGATTGACTTTCATGCGGTCCGCCCACCTTTGGATTTGAGGGAATAGGCACCGGCTGTCTCGGGACAACGTTTCCCGGTTCATGAGCAGAGCCCTGCGCTTGATTGGGCGGCTGAGAGGCAAGTTGGGCCGTAAGCCGTAAGACGACATTTGTCAAGTCGTCGATCTTTGAGTAGAGCTTGGCCATCTCCTTGTCTTTGTTTCGGAGCTGTTTTCGGAGCTCTTGAAGCAGCTCTTGCTCTGCGGTCCTGGGGCGGAAAGTCGGCTCTTCTTCGCTTTCCGAGCCCGACTCCTCATGGACCGAAAGGTCTTTCTGCCTATCATCCTCATCGAGAGGGTCTTCATCACCCAGCAGAGGCGACTGTTCTTGGGAAGCGGCCACTACATTCAAGCCAGATTGGGTTTGAGATGTAGTGGCCCCGTTCTTTCTATTGCTGCGCGTGCCTACCATGTAGACAGTGTGGACCTCATATCCAATCATCTCTTTCTCACTGGCGGGGATTTTAGAGAAAACACCCGATCGAGGAGTGGTCAATGGAACCGCTGGTGCTTGCTCGGGACGCGTTCTAGCTTTGTTGGTGTTGATGGCCTTGCCCCCTGCTGGTGCCAAGGAAAGTCGTTCAGACACCGACTTGCGTTTGGGTTGGGGCGTCCTTGAGTTCACCACATTTGGTCTCCTGCCTTTCGAGACCGGTTTGTCTGCCACCGGGGCTTGAGGAGCTGGGGTGGCGCCAACAGGCATGAACGTAATAGAGCCGAACGGTAG
Organism: Agapanthus africanus; assembly: GCA_030015575.1. Lineage (NCBI taxonomy): Eukaryota > Viridiplantae > Streptophyta > Magnoliopsida > Asparagales > Amaryllidaceae > Agapanthus > Agapanthus africanus. Next base: position 211,314,953 of record JASDDO010000031.1, on the reverse strand, counting down.
CAGCGGCTCCTTCCATTGTCGTCCGAGACTGGCCGGAAGGACCGTCCTGGAGTCTATCTTCATCGTGTAGGAAACGGGAGCTGAGTTCACCATCGAAGACATCGTCGGAAGGTGATTGCTTGAAAATATGCTTGAAAAAGCGTTATTTTTAGTATAAATACAGGTATGTATATTGATTGAGTTCGCATGAACGCTTAACCCGAAAGATGGGAGGAGAGATTGGTCCCACCGGGCGTGCCGGAATCTGTAGGGTGTTTTTCGTCACCCCATTGAGATGGGAATACACGCGCGCTTGTCAGCCGTACTACAGATTGCCCCTGCCTAGGGTAGGACGGGGTTTAATGATTGTGGGGATCCGAATCTCCGGCAGCCGCGGACTAAGCTGCCGTTAATTACCCCTTCGCCTTTGGGGCGAGGGAACCTCCGATTAACGTGTTAAACTGGTCATGCGAACTCAATGTGCAGTGTACGTGTGTTGTGTTTTGAAAAGGGGGTTTTGGATATATCGGGAGCCACACAGAGTTTTTACGGGGGTCCCGCAAGTTTTTACGGTTTTGGATATATCGGGAGCCACACAAATTTTTTCTAACAGGGACAGTGTCGTGGAGCACGTGTGTGTGTGAATATGTATACATATGTATATGTATATATGTATATATGTATATATATAAAAGAAAGAAATGGAAAAGGAATCCAAAGGATGTATGGAGGCAGCACCTTGGGCGCTGTGCGCCTAGGTGCTGTGCGCTCAGGCGCTAGAGTGCCACGTGTCGGCTTGTGGGCGCTCTGCGCTGGAGCGCTGGGCGCTTGAGCGCACGCGCGCCACGTGTCGGCACGGGGCGACTTGCGCTCGAGCGTAAGCGCGCCACGTGTCGACACCGGGGGGACTTGCGCTCGACCGCTTGCGCTGGAGCGCAAGCGCTCCACGTGTCGGCACGGGGGAGACTTGCGCTCGAGCGCTTGCGCTCACGTGTCGACACCGAGGCGACTTGCGCTCGAGCGCTTGCGCTTGAGCGCAAGCGCGCCACGTGTCGGCACGCAAGCACTCTACGCTTGGGCGCTGGCGAGAAAAGGAGGCTTTTAGCCTAAGAAACAGAAGCTAAGCTTCAGAAAGGAAATATTTGTTATGTGTATATGTATGGAGTTAAACTCCTGGGGTGTTTTGAAGCTGATGAAGGGGGTTCTTCTTCTTCCTTCTGTTGTTTGGCCGGATCTTGAAGATCAAGAAGTAGGAGACTTTAAAAATCACTCCTTTTTGAGATCTGATGGAAGATCTGAGTTTCCCTTTGTGGGTTTTGTGGTGGAAAACTACTTAGTTTTTGAAAAGGAAAGAGTAAAACTCTTGATTTAATTCAAAAGAATTGAGAAGGTTTTGAACCTTGGAGAAGGAGCAGGAGGAACAAAGAACCCTAGTTTTTTGGGGGGAATGAAAAGTTTTTTTTTTATTCATCATGTTGCCTTTTATAGGCTTACATATTTACATATAGCCCCTTGGGCTTTACAAAAATGGCATTTTAGCCATCCCATGGCTCATGTGCCATTTCGTTTTTTGCACATAAGCCATGGGCTTACAAAATATTGGCATTGTGCCCATTTTGTTTACATTCATGTATAAACAATTACATAAAAATTATTTATTACATGATTTTGTTGTTGGCATGGGGAGGTTGGTTGCGGGCTCGACTTGGGCATGGGCCCGCTTGACCTGGGCTTGGGCCCACCTGGCTTGGGGTTGACTTTGATTTTGACTTGGTCAACCGGGGTGTAAATTTTTACCCCAACAAAACTACAATTGCCATATCATTTCATGCACTCATTTTGCACAAGAGAACAAGCAAGCAAAAGTCTTTGCCATGAAATGATAGCCATTGTCATCATGATGGTCAACTAGTCCAACCTAGTCAACCGGACAACAAAGTCAACAAGTCAACAAAGTCAACCCCTCAACAACCATGTCACTATAATACTTAATTAATATTATTGTTAATTACATATTATATTCTCATTAGGGTTGAGCAAAAAATCAATAGTCAACAGTCAACGGTCAACAACCCTAATGATAATCCTCTGCCTCTGTCTCTCCGTAAACTGTGCATACACACCCGCATCCGCGTTCGGAGGAACACGAATACATACTGGATAAAACCAATCCCAATACGTACACTAAGATCTGGCTTAAACCAAAGCCCGCTAGTGTTAACTGTCCGGACACTGTACGTGCATAAGTGCACGGATGTGACCGAACCCTGTCGCAAAACCATGCGACCTATCGCAATACCATGCGACCTCTACTCTTTTGCCTAAAGGCGAATAGCTTTCTGTGTGGGACTCTAAAGACTCGACACTACGCTGGCAGTGGGTTTAACCACAGACCGCAAGCGGCACTAGCTGTGCGTAACGGTCCCCAGGTAGATGCCGACAAAAAGACTGACGAGGTGAAACCCATCTGAACTCCTACTGAGCCTGAATGTGACAGTCTCCGTACAGTCCGGTCGGTTCGTCTGATACATCGCATGGCGGGCCTAGGGGCGGTAAACGTCAGTCCCCTAATAGCGGTACAAGTTGTGTCGGAGTGAAGCCCAAAACACCCTGAGATAACACTGGAAGCCTACCAGTATATCTCGCTTGCCCTGGCCAGGGACTACTCGTGTAATGGCTCTCCTAGATACAGCGCGATGTCAACCCCCAATACCGGGAGAGACGAATCCTGTCTAACCGTCACTTCCTCCAAGTGCTTCGGGACTGCACCCAACCACTACCTGTTTACACGACTCTTTTGAGCCGTGGTAGGGTAGTGATCAAAGTACAGTGGGAACACACTCGAGGTGAAGTGACAGTGTCAAGTCAGCGGACAAAGGTGTACTCATGTCACCTGGGAACTGATAACTGATGATAGGTATAACACCAACCGGTCAGTTCCCGACGAGTCCTGCCCAGTGTACTCGTAACCAAACGATCACCCGCATACTATCTCCAGTACGACGTACTGATGGCTGTGGGACTGACCATCTCCCACTCTGGGATGAGAAGCGCAAACGCTAGTCTACTCCGGAGTATCGATGCCCTGTCTCGATAGTCCTGCGACTAGGGACCTGCATAAGGATGTGCTTATAGATTACCCAGCCCCCACTAGTGTGACTGGCATCACAACGCTGGTAATCAAGCAAAGATCCTAAGGGCTCCACTAATGTATGTAGGTGATATGCTAAAATAAACACATGTACACATTGAAGTAGAAACAAACCAAGTAGCATACTACTATATTGAGCAAGATTGTATATACAACTGTGAATATCCCAAGCTTCCATTAAGTAATATACAAACTTGTATGATCCAGTAATGGCCTCTAGGGCATATACACTAACATGTGAGCAGGCTTGCTTGTTGATCTTCTGATCGCTCAATACCCGGATGGCCGTTACGTTTAGCAGACCGCTTGCAGCTTGTGGGTGTTTGATATGATCATCACCTACTGCCGGTGTATTGACAAGTCTTTAGAGTCCTACACAGGGGTTTCCTGGCTCAAGAGAAACGGAATAGGAGCACATATGTGATATGCGCGGGACCGAGATTGATACGATATGACATACCATATTCTATTCTCGCGATTCGTGACATTGATTGGTTGTATGCGATATAGCCGAGTTATCGGATCAAGTGTTGATTTGATAAGTTGTTACACAAGATATTAGTCGGTTATAGCCGGATTATTAAATCAAGAGTTGATTTAATTATTTAATGTATAATTATATATTTGATATATTACGTTACATTAACTAGTATTATTTCACTTAAGATTTGTTTTCTCAATTTATGTGCACATTGTACATATGTGATATGTATGTTTGTATACATGCATTGTGTCATTGTTGATGATACATGAAAGATGGGTGTATGAGACTTATACCATGATTAGGTTAAATTAGGGGTTTTATTTATGTCTTAAGATTTAACAAAAGGGATAGACTTAGTCAAAGTTGTCAAGATTGGAAGAATCTTGTAGAAACATTGACAAATTCTTCTCTTTTGTCATTTCTTTAAATATTTCTTAACCCAACCCTTAACCTTACACCTTGGTTAATTCTCTACATGAGTTAAGCATGAGGTCTTAACTCACCCATGGTTGCATTATTCATTTGGATTAACACATATGCTGAGTTCATCTTCATCTTCTTCTTCCTCTTCAAGAAGCTCACTAGCTTTAATGGAGGTATGATAAAAAGTGTGAGAAAATCATTTCTAAAGTGAGCCCTCTTCTTACTTCATCATCTTCTACTACTCTCGATGTAGTATAGGGTGTTCTATTCACAAAGTTCATGACCTAGTGAAGGAATAGCTTGAGTTAGTGTCTCCTCGTCGTAGATCATCTTCGGCCTCGAACTCATCGAAGCAAGCACGTTCGTTCTTCGCGTGGAGCTTCTCTAGAGTCCGGAGTTCACGATCGCAGCGGAGGGGACTACTACACGGAGCTATTGAAGTGAAGCACTGGTCTACAAAGGTTGTATTCCTCGCTCTCTTTACATATTGCAAAGTGTTTGGTTTTGATTCCGTATTTTTCTAGTAAACGATCTATGTTTATATGTTTAGGGATTGCTAAAACGGAAAATTTATAATTTGGCATGGACGATGCCTCCCGAAACCTTGCCGCAGTCGTAGGTAACCCTAAAACGTACAGCTAGTACCGCTTGCGGCCTGTGGTTAAACCCACTGCCAGCGTAGTGTTGAGTCTTTAGAGTCCCACACAAAAGGTTGTTCACCTTTGGGGGAAACAAGGTAGAGGTCGTATGGTTTTACGACAGGGTTCATTCATATACACGTACTGTTAGTTATATGTATGCCCTAGAGGCCATTACTGTACATTGGATGTATATTGTAGTGGATGCTGGGACATATATAGGGAGGACTTTTTTGCTCGACATGATAGTATGCTATCTGGTTGCTCTTTACCTTAACGTGTACACAGATAGTCTCTCTATTACATGTTGGTAAAGCCCTTAGGATGTGTACTTGACTACCTGGACTATGATGCGGATCATACTAGTGGGGACATGGTAGTCCATAAGTACATCCTTTAAAGTCCCTAGTCGTGGGTGTATCGAGACGGGGCATCGATATACCAGAGTAGACTAGCGTATACCTTCTCGACCCATACAGATGGGCGATGGATTATCCCATATCCATTGGTGTTTGACATCAGAGATGATATACGGGTGCTCAGCAGAGACTGGGTACACTGGACGGACTCGCCGAGAACTCCCAGATGGTATTATACCTCACGTCAGATGGCAGTTCTCTGGTGACACTGGTACAGAGTAGTCTGTTGACCCGAGATCGTCATAGAGTCTTGTGTGGTTCCCACTGTGCTTTGATTTCCATCTTACCACGTCCAAGAGGGCGTGCAAAACGGTGGTTTTTGGGTACAGTCCCGAGTCACATGGAAGCAATGAGCGATAGGAGGGGATTCGTCTCTCCCGGTATAGGGGGTTGATGTTGCGCTGTGTTCGATTGGCTATAACGGGAAATCCCTGGCCAGGGTTGCTGAGATTTACTGGTAAGTGTTACCAGTAGTTTCTCAAATTGTTATAGACCTCATATCGACACGACTTATCGAGCTATTGGGGTCTGACGTTTACCACCCCTAGGCAAGATATGCGACATATCAGACGATCAGACCGGACTGTACGGTAGTGTTACTGGTTGGATTCACAGGAGTGTGAGCGGGCTTGCTCGTCGATCTTCTGATCGCTCAATACCCGGGTGGCCGTTACGTTTAGAAGACCGCTTGCGGCTTGTGGATGTTTGATATGATCATCATCTGCTGCCGGCGTATTGACGAGTCTTTAGAGTCCTACACAGAGGTTTCCTGGCTCAAGCAAAACGAAATAGGAGCGCATATGAGACATGTGCGGGACCGAGAATAATACCAGTATGTGTTACTGTATTCGATTCTCGCGATGTGACATTGATCGGTTATATGCGATATAGCCGGGTTATCGGATCAAATGTTGATTCGATAAGTTGTTACTAATGATACTAGTCGGTTATATGCGATATGACCGGATCGTTAAATCAAGTGTTGATTTTATGATTTAATGCATAATTATATATTTGATATATTACTTTGCATTAACTAGTATCGGTTCACTTTAAATGGATTTTCTCGCTCGGGTGTGCGCATTGCATATGCGATATGATTTTGTGCACATGCTTGTATCATGTTTGATGATACATGCCTTTTTAATTATGTGTATAGAATTAAACCTTGGTTAATGGAATGGTTAGGGTTTACTATTTGCTTATTCATTTTATTCATTTATTTAATAATCTTTTTCTTATTGGAAAAAGGAAATGAAATGTTAAAATGGTGGCATTTCTTTTGTTCATTCATGAAGCTTCATGAATGCTTTGACTTGATGACCATTTTGTTTTTAGCTTAACCCTAACCATTGCATTAAACCATGATTAGTTCTCTACACTTAACTATGGTCATGTTATGATAAGGATTGATTATTCTTTTCTTTTTTAATTAACTTATCATAACATAATTCTTCTTCTTCTTCCTTTCTTCACTTGAAGAAAGCAAGCTCCATCAATGGTGATTGATGGAAAAGAGTGAGAAATAAAATTCTAAAGTCTACCCACTTCCTATTTCTTCATCCTCTACCTCTTGCCAAGTAGTAGAGTGTGTTTCCTTCACAAGTTTTCATGACTTGGTGAAGGTGGAGCTTGATTTAGCGATGCCTCGACGTAGATCATCTTCGGCATGGACATCGACGACCTAGCTCGCCATTTCTCCGACGAAGCCGACACTAGAGCCCGGGAATTCATTTGGACAGCGAGGGGACTTCATTGCGGAGCCGTGGAGGTGGAGCACCGAATCTACAAAGGTTGTATTTCCGTATTCTGATAGTTAAGTGTTAACTAGTTAAGCTTTGTCGCCTAGAAATCTAGCCAACGATCCGTATTAGGGTTTCTCGGCACCCCGTATTTTTGAAATTGGCATGGTTGATGCCTTGTGAGACCTCACTAGAGTGCCTAGGAACCCTACACGTACTTATGCGTGTTTGATGTTCGGGCGGTTGATACTAGTAGGCTTTGGTTTAAGCCAGATCCTAGTATTCGTTTTGGGATCGGTTTAGTCTCATTGTATTCGTGTTTCTTCGGAACACGGATGCGGGTATATATGTACAGTTGACAGAGGCAGAGAGGGAGACGCCTCATTAGGGTTTTGACCATTGACTTGATTATAAACCTAATGAGAAGGTGGAATTTGTTTAATAATTATTATTATGGATAATTGTCATGGTTAATTGGTTGGACCATTTGACCTAGTTGACCATTGTTGACTTAGATATATTCTTGAGCATGCTTAGCATTTAATGTGATATGATAATGGTCAAATCAAGTGAACCATCATAATTATCTTAATAATTCTAATTATTCTTTTATTCCTCATATGAGAGCTTCATCCTCTTATTATCTCATGATCTTTCTCTCTCATGGTTTGCTCTCTCCTCTTCCTCTCTCAAAAAGCGATATTGTTTCATGTGCTGAAAATCAAGAGCCTTTGAGATAAAAACACCAAAACACTTCTCTAATTACTCTAGGGTTCTTAGTCTAGCAAGCCAAGCACTCTAGTTACTTCATTGTTGAGGTTGGAGCTCAAGGTAGAGGCTTTCGGGTGGATCTTCTATGATATAAAGGAGCCGGTGAGGAGGAGCCATCCACACCATTCCAAAGGAGCTCACAACAAGGAGAAGAAGGAGTTCAAGACTTAGGTATAACCATCTAACCTAATAGTTAAAACCCTAAGTTAGTTTGTTAGTTAATGTTTAGCAAAGATCCCCAAGGATAGTCTATGTTACCTTGCCATTAAAAAATTGTTTTTTACTCTTTCCGCCTCCCCGTAAGTACCGGGGTGGGTATCATAGACTTACAGTGGTATTAGAGCCTAGCTAAAGAATAACTAACATGTTGGCAAAGTCTTTAGAACTTCGATCCCGGAAAAATCGCAAAATACATCAAAAAAGTATGTTTTCTGCCGATTTTCAAAACATGTCTAAAAAAATTTTCAGAGACTTGAAAAATACGTGCAGGCTTTTTTAGGGATACCCAAGAAAAACGAGCTAGTGACTCCGTCAGACTGCCGTGGAAGCGTGGCGAAACCATGCATTTCGCCGCGGATCCGCGGCCGAGTCGACTCGGAGTCAACTCGTTTATCCTTCAGATTGTCCAGCTTGATGTTTTGTGATTTTTCAGATACTTTGTTTCTGCCCAGATTCCTTTGAGTACAGTGTTGTTTTTGGGGTAGTTTCAAATTTGAATATCGATCGAAATTCTGTAAACTTTAGCAGATCGAATTATATCTATGATGTGATATATGTATTGAACGTCTATTAATCGCTATACGTCGATTAGTGGGGGTTGTACATATCTATGATCTGTGTTATTGTTTTGTGTATATGAACTTGTTAGATTGTCGTGAATGAATAGCCAGGGATGTGAGATGAGTGTTTTTCATTTTTCATTCGATGTAAATTGTAAATTGATGTAATATTAATTTTTGGTCTCACATCCGGTATGAGGATGTAGCCGCCATTGTATATTATTTCTTTTACTGTTTTCTGCTCCTAGGATAGACCCATTGTGGGGTGCACAAACTACCGGGTAATTTGAAGTGCTAAGTGGTCTACTCACTTTGTTGAGGGAGGCTGCTTCACTTCGGGTATTTGGTGAGTAGTTTGCCGCACCCGTTGGAGTCTAGGGTGGGGTTTTTGGCTATTCATCACGACCGTGTAATCCGTCTTTCGTTGCAAGCTCAAACGAAACGCGGATTCCTAGCATATCCAATGTGTTCATCTGTGATCTGGAATGACTATCATTGCGTCTGACGAATGTATATATCTATATATGATATCTAGTAGACGTTGCTTATGTTTTGCATCCGCGCTAGTCCAGCCCCCGCTCTGTCATTAGTTAAGTAACCTAACGGGTGTATGACGGGGCCCAGTGGCGAATGCGGATGGCATAAGCGTACGTTATATTTTCGTTGTTTTCTGCAATGGTAGGATTAATTGACGGGACACATTGTTTTAATGCAAAGAAAACAAACCAAAGTTGAATCGTGGAACAATTTCAAAAACCACTCGGTTTTTTCCAAAATAGCAAAAATTTTAAAATGTGAAGCTGAAATCACTCCTTTTAAAAGATATCAGGTTCCTTCGATTATATCAAGTTCACTACGTTCACGGTTTCGCCAAAACCATTCGTAGCTCTCCGTCATTTCAGTTGAATGTTCAGTAGTATTCAAGCTGTGTATTTTGACCTTCGCCAAGGCATAGTGATTGGTAGCTACTGAATATTTATCTGTAGCATAGATAGACGCGTTGGTTTTGTTAGTTGTATGTATGCCCTAGAGGCCAGCATTGTACAGATAATGTATATTATATTGGGTGCTTGGACATATATAGAGAGGACTTTCTTGCTCGATATGATAGTATGCTATCTGGTTGCTCTTTATCTTAACATGTATACTTGTCTCTTGATACTGTCTTATAGTTACATGTTGGTAAAGCCCTTACGATGTGTACTTGACTACCTGGACTATGATGCGGATCATACTAGTGGGGACATGGTAGTCTATAAGTACATCCTTCAAGGTCCCTAGTCGTGTGTGTATCGAGACGGGGCATCGATATACCAGAGTAGACTAGCGTATACCTTCTCGACCCATATAGATTGGCGATGGATGATCCCATATCCATTGGTGTTTGACATCAGATATGATATACAGGTGCTTAGTGGAGACTGGGTACACTGGATGGACTCGCCGAGAACTCCCAGATGGTATTATACCTCACGTCAGAAGGCAGTTCTCTGGTGACACTTGTGCAAGTTAGTCTGTAGACCCGAGATCGTCATAGAGTCTTGTGTGATTCCCACTGTGCTTTGATTTCCACATTACCACGTCGAAGAGGGCGTGCAAAACGGTGGTTTTAGGGTACAGCCCAGAGTCACATGGAGGCAATGAGCGATAGGAGGGGTTTCGTCTCTCCCGGTAATGGGGGTTGATGTTGCGCTGTTCTCGATTGGCCATAACAGGGAAGTCCCTGGCCAGGGCTGATTTAGAGTTTTACTGGTAAGTGTTACCAATAGTTTCTCGACCCGTATGAGCCTCACATCGGCACGACTTATCGGTTGTTGGGGTCTGACGTTTACAACCCCTAGACTTGATATGCGACATATCAGACGAGGAGACCGGACTGTACGGGAAGTGTTACCGGCAGGCTTTTACAGGAGTTGGAGCGGGTTTGCTTGCTGATCTTCTGATCGCTCAATACCCGGGTAGCCGTTACGTCCAGCTAGTACCGTGTTCAATTGATAAAACTGCACATTTGTATTACATTTTTCCTACCATTTTCATATTAAAAAAGGACTTTATTATAATATATTATACATATGAGGGTATAAGTGTAAAAACACTATTTTTCCATGTGTTAATATATTTTAATTAGTATTTGGTAGAAAAATGTGTGCAAATAAATTCATTGACCAAATCCTAGTAGAACTATGTCTACTAAATATTATTTGAGATTATTGTGCAGAATTTTCCAAGCTGTTGTGCAGAATTTATCAAGGAAATCAAGTTGTTGAAAAAGACTTGCCTAATTAAGAATCAAAACTTGGAGACCAAGTCTGGAAGAAACCGAGAGAAGATTTCTGAATTCTGAAAGTACCTAGGATTGCCACATGTCCCAAAGACCAAGCCCCAGAAAAATGATGGAGGGATGAGATCAAATGGCCGCGGATCCGCGGCCATACCCCGCCCTTGGCCGCGGATCCGCGGCAATCTAGAGGGATCATTTGCTAAGATTTTGTGGCTTAAATCTCTACTATGTTTTACCAACTTTTGAAGCAAAAGATTGTGGCTTTGGACTATAAAAGGGCACGGAGAGCCTCTTGGAAAAGTTATCAAGCCGAAGCGATCACGAAGCCACAGACGCTCACGCATCCATGCTGATCATCAACTGTTCGTCTACCTCCTTAGGAAAAGATCGAGAAGCAACTAGTTTGTAATCATTTTCTACGGAATAAAGTGTAGATTGTTCAAGTTAATTAATAAAGGTAGTTATTTTATTCTTTTGCATTTTACATTATGTTTTTCCCTCTCGGTCTTTTCATCTTCTTCGCCCAACATGCGCGAGTAATTCTCCGCTTGTTAGGGTTCGTAGGATTAGGGTAGGCTAATGGAAGATGAACATCTCTAAACCCTTTTTAAGTCCTATAAAGTTTATGAACTTTATCAAAAGAATCATTAACATCCTAATCGGGCGCGCTAACAATTCTTTGTTAGTTCCGACCGCGATTAGAGATTAGATTAATGATTGTTTTGGTAAAGGCTTGATAATGAACGGAGTTCCGTGTCGAGATAAGGGTTAAGAGTGGGATTCCTTTTCTCTCCAGAAACCCTAATCTACACGCATCACCGTCGTTCTAGTTATAAATCTATTAATGGATAAAAAGGGTAACTTTTAATTAATCGTCCATGACTACTAAATCCTAACGAACCCTACAAGCCCTCTTATTATATTGTCTACATCTCTAAAATAATTTAGATCTATATTTTTGCATTCTTGCTTAACGTAGATCTAGAAACTTTTCACAAAATTCTTATTTCCTCCTCTCTTTGTCAACACATCTAAAGTAAGAATAAAAGGTTCCACATTTCCCTGAGGACGACCCGTACTCATCTCGGTCTAGCTACGCGCGACACCGTTATTGATTGCGGTTATTCTACAAACACTCTTCACAGATCAATCAAATGGCGTCGTTGCCGGGGAAACGTACGTAATTTTTTATTCTTACTATTTGTATTGAATTCTTATACGATCTATATCATAAATAAAACAAAACTGCAAATTGTATATTTAACGATTATTGTGTGAATTTTGGGAGGAAATCTGGAGTCACGGACTTGAGGAAACAGGAGATCTTGGGTTTCACATTTCTCTGGTATCTTTCTTAACTCCTTCTCTCTCCTCTCAAATCCAATAAAATCTATTTTCTGCAGGATTCTTTGCAAAATATCGCCGCTCAAAAATCTTTTTGCAAAGTTTTGTTTTGCGGTTTGTTTTTGCATATTTTAATACGGATTTTTAAGGGGCAAGACCAAATCCAGATTAGGTGGGGATTTCATCACCCTTCCTAAGCCCTACAAATCACAAGCCGAGCATCTGCATCAACCCTACATTAATTTAAAAAATATCTAGACCAGACTCTAAGAACTGTCGCGCTCAATAAGGACAGAGGAAGGTCGTGGGTAATCTATCGCTTATCCGCATTACTTTTGTAGTGTCTAGGCAAGTGTGTCAAATGCTAGTGGTTTTTAATTAGGCCCACTACTGTGGTTCCTTCCCACTTACCTGGCACTTACCTGGCTACAAGGGTAGTACAGAGGCGGTAGAGGATTGATCCTGCGGCTTGTCCTTTGGAAGTCTAGGAGCGGTCTAGAGACTGGACCTAGGTAACCATAGTTCTAGGGTTGTGTATTTTTTTGTGATTTGTCTAAATCTGTCATTTTTCAAAACAAACCAATTACTTTCTCTCCTTTTTACCCCTTCCCCCTTCTTCTCTTCTTATAATGGGTGACCTAAACAGAAGAACACTTGCCGAGCTTTGCTGTCCACAACCAGATATCTCTTGTTTTCATAATCCCTTCGGTATACCATCCGGCTTATCCATGTCCTTAATAGATCATATAGAACAAGCAAGAAGAAACAGTTGGCCACCTCAGTCTAGGTCTTATCAACTGTATCGTAATCCTACACCTGTTTCAGTTCATACCCAGAGTGTGGAAGCCCCTAGACGAATGTCCATTGCTGAACACATAGCTAGGGCTAGAGGCCAAAGTTTCAACCTGGACCAATATCAACCATCACCTTCACTTTCCAAAGAAGATTTTGATAGCCAACCGACCAACCCATATCAATATTCTTCTTATCATAATGTTGATCCTACTCCTACCCAATTTTCGCAACCATTCTATTCCAATCAATCCAATCCGACTTTTCCACCTTCTCTAGACAGTTCTTCTAATCAGTCATTTGGGAGTTTTAATTATCCACGGGAATTTCAATCTTATACCGAAACCCCTTATCAACCAAAGTCTAGTCTTGAGCGGAAATTAGAAGAAGGTATAGTGATGATGAACCGCATTAGAGAGGAATGGAAGGAAAGCGTGGTTAAATATGAAAGGGCAACGAGTTCCGAACCAGCTCAAAATTTTTCAGTATATAATGCTGGCATCGGACAAAATGAGAATTTGGGTAGAGAGACAGAAGTATACACCCTTCCTAATCAAACCTTCAATTTCCAAACTGAAATCCACAACTATAGTTTCACAGATTCATCAAGTACACCAAATGATTCATCAATTCAAGATAGAATGTCTGATAAGTTGTGTGACTTTGTAGTGTTTGATTTACCCGATTGTGAAGGGTCCATTTCAAGTGAAACCATACCCAACCCCTGTGATCTCTACAGCTCCACTCTTGAACCAAAACTGATTGAAAACCATACTTTTGATGAGGTGTTTGGGAATTTTAACCTTCAATTGAATGAGGTGATTGACGTTGGGGATATATTGATTGGTGAACCCGAAATTTTGGATGATTTTGTCCCACCAATTCATCAAATCCTTTCACTTCCTTGTGGTCATCATCTTGAGCCTTTAATTCTTCCCGAACCCCAAATATGTCTTGAAGTTGATAATAATGGTATACACGAAGATCAGACTGAAATACAGCCTCCATCTTCCACATCTGGTACAACAACACTCGACACACCAATTTGTTTACCCATTTCACCTTCTACTTTCTCCGGTTCTTCTTCTGTTCCTATAGTTTCAGTGAGTTTTGATAAATCACAATCCGTTAATTCAAGTTGAATAATACCTGAAATTCAACTTGATTTGGATATTTTTGAAAATGAGGTAGATGAGTTTTTCGAGTCCTCCACCTCAACGATTTTTTATGAATCATGTAGGATAAATTCTGGTACAAAACTCTTTGACAGCAAAATGTTCAATCATACCATTGATAAAAGTTTTGAAGAACTTTTTGCTGACGAACTTGAATTTTTAAACAATACAGATTTTGTGATTGATCAATCTCCACCTATAGAGGTTGAACCGCCACCATTCCTTCTTCCTAATCATTCACATTCATCCCCATTCTTTCTTTTCTCTAATTCCAAACCCTTTCCAGACCACGTCTTATCCCTTCCCCACTTTTTCTTTACTCGATACAACACATTCTTCCACCAACCTATACGATATACTGATAAAATCTTTGAATGGTTGGTGTTAACTTTTGGTCTTTGTAAAGCCTTACTTTGAACAAATGACTCACTCCCTATTAAAATGCTTCATATTGTCTAACTCATGTTTGAGGGGGGGTATATTTTTGGCTCTTGAACATAACTTTTGTCCTCAAATTTGTGAGCCAAAAATAAGTTTGGGGGAGGATTGTCACTTTCATATATTCTTGCCCCCATTAATAATGTCCTTCCAAGCTTACAGGTTTTTGTGATCCAGCGGATAGCAACAGTGAGGACACTGTTGAAAACAAGTTTGGGTGAGGTTTGTGCTTATTTACACATCAATTTGCATCATATTTTGCATAAGCACAACATTTTCAAAAATTAAAAAACAAAAATTCTTTTATAACAAAAGAGTAGAAAGTGAAAAATTACATCCAAAAGATAGGAATAGTTTAAGAAAACCAAGAAAATTAGAAGTTTTCTTAAACGAACTAGTAATAAGTAGTTATGAGCTGTTGTCCCAAGGGTTAGTAAGATGAAGAAAGTCACTAATCTGAGGATAAAAATAAGTCTGAAAAATAGTTTCTATTCTGGAAGCCAAACATTTGAATGTTGATACCCTACTATATGCACTTACACACGTCTTGAAACTCGGGATAGTAGAGGATACCTTGAAATGCTCTTGTCTAAAAGCCAAAGTATGAAGGAAATTAAAAAAAAATGAAGAAAATATAATGATGGTGAAAAGAAAAATGAACACTGGTTTTGTATCGCCAAGGCAGCAATAAAAAAAATATAGCGAGGGTGCCTCTTCACCTAGTGCCCTAAGGCCAACTGGTCTGGGAGTCACTGCTAAGCCTTAGGTGGTGCAAGACGAGGAAAATATTATCACCTAATCAGCAAGCACATGAGTAATCGGTCGGTTAGTACCTAAGGAAGTATTAACGGTCGCATGAAAAGGTGTGAGCAAACCTAAGTATTCATCAAGTTAAAAAGTACTAAGGTAGATGGACAAGAGTATGATAGCTTGAATTGAATTCTCCGAGTGTAGGGATGTTCTATACACACACGTAGGGGTATATGATCAATGTTTGGACGAAAGGTAGGAATGAAAAATAAAGACGATGTTTTATTGAGGGATGATGTGATTTCTAACATTTTTTCATGACTATTAAGATAGGACTCATGAAAACTGAAAAGCTAGTATAGTTGGAAACTCTAAATTTTCAAAGTATTCCTTTTATCGTTCTTATCTTTATATGTAAATTTCACCATCTTTCTTTTATTATGGGATTTTGTGGGTGTAATCCGCTGAAAACCCTCAGGAGACAACACTCCTTCTACTAGGGACACCTAGAGGTTTAACGGCTTATTGCACGTGCTCAGTGCAATCGTGTCTGCCTACGAAAGTGTGCTTAGTTTTCACCTTTCCTTTTCTCCTCTTGAATAAACTAGTTTGCTCGGGAAGATCAAAGATAAGTTTGGGGGTATTTGTTCAGTTGATAAAACTGCACATTTGTATTACATTTTTCCTACCATTTTCATATTAAAAAAGGACTTTATTATAATATATTATACATATGAGGGTTTATGTATAAAAACACTATTTTTCCATGTGTTAATATATTTTAATTAGTATTTGGTAGAAAAATGTGTGCAAAAAAATTCATTGACCAAATCCTAGTAGAACTAAGTCTACTAAATATTATTTGAGATTATTGTGCAGAATTTTCCAAGCTGTTGTGCAGAATTTATCAAGGAAATCAAGTTGTTGAAAAAGAATTGCCTAATTAAGAATCAAAACTTGGAGACCAAGTCTGGAAGCAACCGAGAGAAGATTTCTGAATTCTAAAGGTACCTAGGATTGCCACATGTCCCAAAGACCAAGCCCCAGAAAAATGATGGAGGGATGAGATCAAATGGCCGCGGATCCGCGGCCATACCCCCCCTTTGGCCACGGATCCGCGGCAATCTAAAAGGATCATTTGCTAAGATTTTGTGGCTTAAATCTCTGCTATGTTTTACCAACGTTTGAAGCAAAAGATTGTGGCTTTGGACTATAAAAGGGCACCGAGAGCCTCTTGGAAAAGTTATCAAGCCGAAGCGATCACGAAGCCCTAGACGCTCACGTATCCATGCTGATCATCAACTGTTCGTCTACCTCCTTAGGAAAAGATCGAGAAGCAACTAGTTTGTAATCATTTTCTACGGAATAAAGTGTAGATTGTTCAAGTTGATTAATAAAGGTAGTTATTTTATTCTTTTGCATTTTACATTATGTTTTCCCTCTCTGTCTTTTCATCTTCTTCTCCCAACATGCGCGAGTAATTCTCCGCTTGTTAGGGTTTGTAGGATTAGGGTAGGCTAATGGACGATGAACATCTCTAAACCCTTTTTAAGTCCTATAAAATTTATGAACTTTATCAAAAGAATCATTAACATCCTAATCGGGCGCGCTAACAATTCTTTGTTAGATCCGACCGCGATTAGAGATTAGATTAATGATTGTTTTGGTAAAGGCTAGATAATGAACGGAGTTCGTTGTCGAGATAAGAGTTAAGAGTGGGATTACTTTTCCCTCCAGAAACCCAAATCTACACGCATCACCGTCGTTCTAGTTATAAATCTATTAATGGATAAAAAGGGTAACTTTTAATTAATCGTCCATGACTACTAAATCCTAACGAACCCTACAAGCCCTCTTATTATATTGTCTACATCTCTAAAATAATTTAGATCTATATTTTTGCATTCTTGCTTAACGTAGATCTAGAAACTTTTCACAAAATTCTTATTTCCTCCTCTCTTTTTCAACACATCTAAAGTAAGAGTAAAAGGTTCCACGTTTCCCTGAGGACGACCCGTACTCATCTCGGTCTAGCTACGCGCGACACCGTTATTGATTGCGGTTATTCTACAAACATTATTCACAGATCAATCATACCGCTGACGGCTTGTGGGTGCTTGATGTGATCATCACCTACTGCCGGGGTATTGTCGAGCCTTTAGAGTCCTACATAGAGGTTTAACTGGCTCAAGCAAAATGAAATAGGAGCACGTATATGATATGTGCGGGATCGAGAATAATGCGTATATGTGATACCGTATTCTATTCTCGCAACTTTTTGTATCGGTCGGTTATATATGATATAGCCGGGTTATCGAATCAAGTGTTGATTCGATAAGTCGATACAATGGATGTTAGTCGGTTATATGAGATATGACCGGATTATTAAGTCAAGTGTTGATTTAATAATTTTGTGTATAATTGTATGTTAGATATACTAGTTTACATTAACTAGCACTTATTCACTTAAGGATTTTTTTTCTCACATGTCCACAACTTTAATATATATGTGATATATATTAAAATGTGCTTTCTTTTTGTATCATGGTTGATGATGCACTTGACATAGGTGTGTAAGATATACACCATTCTATTTATTATGGTGGGTTATAATTATTTAAGGTTATTACAAAATTAGTGGAATTTTGGAAAGAGCATGTAGCTTGTAGAAGCTTGCTTTGCTTTGACAAAGTCCATTAGCTTTTTCTTTACTTTAGATTTTTGTTAACCTAACCATTTGGATTAGCCATGGTTATGTCTCTACATGAGTTAGTATATGATACTCACTCACCATGGTTAGCTCACTCACTTGATCATTATCTTCATCTTTTCTTTTGTTCATCTTCTTCTTCTTTGAGCAAAAGAAAAGCTAGCTAGGGTTTTCAAGAGAGAGTGAAACATTGTGAGAAAATAAATTCTAAAGTGAACCCACTTCCTATTTCTCCATCCTCTACTAGACTAGCACTTTAGTTTAGGGTGTTTGCTTCACTAATTCTCTAGTTAGTGAAGTAGAAGCTTGAGTTGATATTCCCTCGACGTAGATCTTCTTCGGCCTCGAAGACTTCAAGCAAGGACGCTTCTTTCGCCTCATGAAGATATGCAAGAGCCCGGGAGAACCATGATCGCAGCGAAGGGACTTCAACAAGGAGCTAATGAAGTGAAGGACCGATCTACAAAGGTTGTATTTCGTATTCACTTAGTCGTAATTATCTTTTACAAGCATGTGAAACCCTAATTTTCTAGCAACGATCTTGTTTAGGGTTATTCGGCACGGCTAAAATTTTAAACGGGCATTGTTGATGCATTATAGAACCTTATTAGAGTGCATAGTAACCCTACAGTAGTATCAGAGCCTAGCTAGAGCATTAGGCGATGTGTTTACGAAGTTAAAACTCCGAACGAACCCCATAACGTCAATTTAACCCCCTCTCTGGACAATTTATAAAAATGTTGATTTTTCTATATTAAAAATACCTGAAAAATTCAGCAGGGAAATATAAGCACTACGGTGAAAAATGTGTGCACAATCCGTACAAAACGCCGCGGAACCGCGACCGTACCTCCCTTGGGCCGCAGTTGCGCGGCAGTAATGAGGATGTATGCACTAATTTTTGCATTGTAATTTCTATTTCTGTGATTTGTATTTTCTGTGTATTTCTAAATTGACTCAACTGTTGAGTGTTCTGGGGATTATTTTGTATTAATTGATTCGATCGGAATATTTAATTTCGTTATGTTTTCCGGATAATTTAGTAAGTATTAAAATGTTCGAACGGATATCATTAACTCAATTTTTCCCGGCACGAAAAACATTCAAGTGTTGAATTTTTCTTGAGTTTAAATCTTTCGGAAAAACGTGCATGTGAAGCGATGGACCCTCTAGAAGAACAAAAACCTTAACTAGATTATGTGACCGTCTTGAACTGCCTTTAAACCTTAGGGTTTGGGGCAGTACGGCGTGCCACATGTGAGGCGTTGGCTTGACCCTTCTACGGCTGGATCGTTGTTACTGTGACGCATTCTGGAATTTTTGAACTCCGCTCAAGTGCTGAGCTATTATGGAAATCTTAGGTATTTGATTGTTCGATCGGAAAGTTTAATACTGTCTAATTATCTGGAATGTGATACATTATGTGGAATTCATATAGTTAGGCATGAAATGCGAAGTATGCGATATTTCGGATTTGTGATGTCTAAAGAGATTGTGAATTCCAAATGTTGTAGTTTTATACTTCATTTTCTGCAACCGTAAGTGTAATATGTGATATCGCCGGTTTCGTTGCTATATGTCAACGATAATTGGGATGCACATATTTAATTACGTTGATGACATGTGATGTTATGTGTTGCTGGATATGTTATATTGGATCGTCGCGTTTTTGAATAGCCGGGGGTTCTTTTTGTGAGATAAGGGTTTTTATTTTCATTTATGTAAAATTAAATGTATGTAATATTCTTTTTTGGGGCACATCCGGGATGAGGTTGATGTCACCATTTGTAAATTATTTACTTTTTCCGCACTAAGATAGACCCAAGGAGGAGAGCACAAGTAACCGGGTTCTAGAGTCCAGTGGGAGACCAACTCGAGGTGTTGAGTCCGAGTCTCCTAACTCTAGAATTGGTAGAGTTGCTTGCCGCTCTCATAGGGGTCTAGAGGTGTGGGTTTGGCTATTCATCGCGAACGTGGAATCCTTGTTTTATAGAGTCTCAAAATAAAACACGGACATCCTAGTCTATCCAATGTTTCATATGTTTCTTCTGCTGCAATATCTGTGATGTGATCATTTGATATGTTGTGATAAATACTGTATATAGTATATGTGATATATTATATAAACGTTACTTATGTTTTACACCCGCACTAGCCCTACCCCGCTCTGCCGTTAGTTACCTAACCTAACGGTGCACGAGGGGACATCGAGGCGAATGCGGATGGCATAAGTGTACGTCGTATTTATCTGTGATGTTTAGGTGACTTAAATGATGGACTTCATTAATATGATTAATGAAAGAAAAGAAACCTAAAAGATGTTGTAGAATCAAATTTTTCAAAAAGGGTAGCTACAGTTTTTGCTTTGCATAGCGATATATATGATATATCCCGCACCTTATTCGATGAGGAAAGAGCCGAGATCCCTTCCCCGGGAGTGACCTCTTTAGCAAAACTGGCAGATGCTACAACACTCTGTTTGTTTTTGATTGCTTTTAGAGTTTTGCTTTGCATAGTGATATATATGATATGTCCTGCACCTTATTCGATGAGGAAAGAGCCGAGATCCCTTCACCGGGAGTGACCTCTTTAGCAAAACTAATGAAAGCCTCAAAATCACTCCATTTAAAATTCACTTTATTCTACAACGATATCAAGTTCATTACGCAATAGGTTTTCAGAAAAACCTATAGTAGCCCTCCGTCATTTCAGATAAGTCCTACTTAGTATTCGTGCTACGTTTGTTGACCTCCGTCAAGGCGTAGTGTGCGGTAGCTAACTAGTATTTATCTGCTTATGCATATGATGCAGATTGGATTAGGGTAGTTGTACGACCTTGTTGACCTCCGTCAAGGGTCGTGCGGGTGGGTTTGATTCATTCAAGAAATGACGGGTTGAACTTCACATGCGCCTTGTGATTTGTTGACCTCCGTCAATGTCATGGGATGCTTGGGGAAAAATATTATCGGGAATTTCAATTGTTGAAATTTGCAATGAGATTACATACCTTCTATGAGATAGTTGGATCCCGATACCCACTGCGAGTAATTGTTACTCCTGGACGAGTTTTACACAGGAAAATTAGCCGATCAAGTAGGTGTCTAGAAATGTGTCAACGGGGTTACGCCTCAGGGAAAATGAGATTTACTTTAATTAGGTCCGTACGAAAGCACGGGGAACCTCCCTCAATGTACCGACACTGGCCTAGCTGAAAGATTGGCGAAGTTGTAGGGTGTAATTAATCCCGGCTAGTCCTTCCTTTTAGGGTTTGAAGGCAGATTTGATAAAAACAGTGGGAGCCATCCTGATTAAATAAAATAATAACAAATCTAATCTTGCAAGAGCATACGTTAAAGTGTTTTCTTCTCTCTCTCTAGAGGTAGAGACCATATCATGCTTTAATAAAGATAATAATATGGATGTATTGACCGAACCCGCATGTTATACTGTGCTGGGGAACGTTGGTTCCGTTCTTTCTTATAAAAGTTATAAGATTGAACTGGATATAGGGGAATACCAGGATTCCCATGCCACCCGAATGAAGAAAGTACATTTTGATGCATTTTCTTTGGGTGTGTTCGTTACAGAGAACTGTTTCTCCATTTGCTCTACGTCTTGGTTATTAGATACCGGGTCAGGAACCCATATATGTAATCAGTTACTTGGGCTTAGAAAAGGTAGAGAACTTGGAGAAAGTGATAAAGACATAAGGGTTGGAAATGACGCAATTATTGCAGCTAAAACCTTCGGGGAATATCACCTTATATTGCCAACTGGTAATACATTGATTCTGAACGAATGCTATTACATGCCGAACCTGATATGAAACATTATATCGATTTCTTTGTTGAGTAAAGAGGGATATAATTTTGTATTACAGGATAATGTTATGAACATTTTCCTAAACCAAAAGTTGGTTGGATCAGGCACGTTGTGCAGTGGCATTTATGTTCTAAATCAATCAACAGTTCTGAACATAACAAACACACACAAGAGGAAGAGTTCAGAAATGAACGAATCCTTCTTGTGGCATTGTAGACTGGGTCACATCAATGCGACACGACTAGCTAAGTTTCATAAGGATGGATATTTGAATTCATTTGAATTTTCATCTTATGACACTTGCCAGTCATGTCTCAAAGGCAAGATGACCAAAACTCCGTTTACGGGACATGGACAAAGAGTTACGGAACTCTTGGGACTGGTACATAGTGATGTATGCGGCCCCATGTCTACACATGCCAGGGATGGTTCTTCGTACTTCATTACATTCAATGACGATCTTTTTAGATTCGGGTATGTGTTCCTGATGAAACACAAATCAGATGCTTTTGAGAAATTTAGAGAATATAAACAAGAAGTCAAGAACCAAACCGGGAAAAGTATTAAAATCCTTCGATCTGATCGAGGAGGTGAATACTTGAGCAATGAATTCTTGGACTTCCTAAAAGAGAATGGGATTCTCTCTCAGCTAACTCCTCCATATACACCACACCACAAAGGTGTATCGGAACGGAGGAACCGCACCCTATTAGATATGGTGCGCTCTATGATGAGTATAGCTGAGTTACCTATTTCCTTCTTGGGATATGCACTGGAGACAGCAGCATACCTACTGAATAGGGTTCCTACCAAATCTGTACCTACCAACCCATATGAGATATGGAAGGGGAAGAGACCATATTTTATTTTATTAAGATATGGGGTTGCCCGGCTTATGTCAAAAGACAAAAACCGGACAAACTCGAAGCAAGGTCTGTTTTGTGTAAGTTTTTTGGATATCCCAAGCATTCGCGAGGGTATAACTTCTACCATAGTGAGGAACAAAGGATGTTTGTTTCTCAACACGCCACCTTTTTAGAAGTGGAATTTCTTACAAAAGAGATTAGTGTCTCCGAGGTAGAACTGGAAGAGGTTCTAGCTGTACAAACCACAACAGAAGATTTAGTGGAACCAGAGGATTCGGTAGTTCCCGACGAACCCTAGCCACTCCTCAGATCTAATAGGGTTCCTCACCCACCTAAGAGATACTACGGTTTTCTCATGGATGGTGGGAGCGAGAATTGCATCATGGTTGATGATGACCCAACTAGCTTCGAACAGGCCATCACGGGTGGTGACTCGGTGAAATGGCTGGATGCAATGCGGTCCGAGATGGAATCCATGTACACCAACAAAGTATGGACTTTGGATAATGCTCCTGAAGGGGTAAAACCCATTGGGAGCAAGTGGATCTTCAAGAAAAAACTTGGTGTAGATGGGAAAGTGGAGACATTCAAACCTAGACTTGTTGTAAAGGGCTTTCGTCAAAGACCAGGTGTGGACTATGACGAAACCTTTTTCTCCAGTGGCTATGCTTAAATCCATCCGGATCATGCTTTCCATCGCTGTGTATCATGACTACGAAATCTGGCAAATGGATGTTAAGACAGCCTTTCTAAACGGTGATTTAGAATAGTGCGTGTACATGATGTAAGTGCACGGCGGCGCCTCGGCCGTCAATCCGAGGCCAAAATGCGGAAACGATAATTTACTTTAACTTTTGAACCGGCACCACCGCGCACTAAAATCCCGGATCGGGCCATTAACATAGTCCTAGCTAACTAGAGAAGGGGTAGAGAGATATACCGAGCGATCCGTGTCCTTCGGTCTTCTAGTCGTCGTCCCGATCTCCCCGCGGAATCTCCGGTCTTCAACTCCTCGCCGGAAGGGCACCACGTCCCCGGCTTCTTTTACGGGCTCCCACCTCTGGACCGAGGCAACTCGGGCACGAAGTTGTCGAGTCGACGTGCCCAAGAATTGCTGTAGAATGAAGTGTAGATCTATGTATCTCATGGGGTTGAAGTTGCCCTTTTGGTGGAAGAATGATATGTATACTTTTTGAGGAGAACAAAGAGATTTTGTGGGCATGGAGAGAACAAAAATTGCCGCACAAAATTCTTGGACAGCCCCTCTCTCGGTTTGGCCGGCCATATGCATGAGGAATAAGAGAATGGAGTGAATTAGAATCAAAAAGTAGTGAGCCACAACATAATGCAAGAGAGAGAAAGGGTGATGATAATAAGCAATGATCACAAGCAAATCCAACACTCCATCAACCATCATCACACCTAAAGTCAAGCAATCATAAAGTCATGGAGTCAAATGATAGTGCAACCATCATGAAACAACAATATGCAAAGACCACCCTCCACAATGCTAATTTGCACAATTGCAAATAAGCCCTCCTCCACTAATTTTCAGCCAATGAAAGATACAAAGAAAAATGGCCGAAACGGAAAACAAACTGGCAACTTCATAAAACTGATCCCGTAATAAATTACAGGAAAACCCCGCTACTGTACATACATACCCGCATTTGTATTCCGACCGAATACAAATGCAATGAGATAAATCTACACTGTACAATACTAGGAACCGGCTTAAACCAAAGCCTGCTAGTATTATCCGTCCGATCATGATCCGTGCAATACCACACGTATCTGATCGAACCCTGCCATATCTCCATACGTCCTCTACAGCGTTTCGCGCGAAACTTGAGAAACTGGTCTATAGGGGACTCTAAAGACTCGTCAATACTTTGGCTATGGATTTAACCACTAGCACATCAGAGGTATTAGCCTATACATGACGGGCTACCAGGTATTGACCAAAATGGACGTCGATGAGCGAACTCATCCTGACACCCTACTGAGCCTGTCAGTGACAATATCCGTACAGTCCGGTCCGTTCGTCTATGAGCATCGCATGGTGGGCCTAGGGGTTTAGTAAAAGTCAGACCCCCAAAAGCGGTACAAATCGTGTCGGAGTGTAGCCCAGAACACCCTGAGATACTACTGGAATACCTACCAGTAAATCTCCTGCCTTGGCCAAGGACTTCGTGTAAGGGCTTTCCTAGACACAGCGCGACCTCACCCCCAATACCGGGAGAGACGAACCCCTGCAGATCCGCTCACTGCCTCCATATGGCTCGGTACTGTACCCAACTAAAACCTGTTTGCACATCTCCTTTGAGCGTGGTAAGGTAGTAATCAAAGTACAGTGGGAACTCACACGAGAAAAATGACGATCTTAGGTCGATGAACTAACCTGTACACATTTCACCTGGGAACTGCTATCTGACGTCAGGTATAAGACCAACTAGCATGTCCCCGGCGAGACCTGTCCGGTGTACTCATAACCCAATGAGCACATGTATACATCTTAGGTGAACCAACTGACACCAGTGGCTTGTGAGACCGGCCACCACCCCTCGTCGGGGTCTCGACTGTATACACTAGTCTACTCTTGAGTATCGATGCCCTGTCTCGAAACTCCACGACTATGGACCTTTTAAGGATGTTCTTATAGACTACCAGCTCCCACGTATATGATCGCCCTCATACTGCTGCCAGTTAAGCAAGAATCCTAGGGGCTCTATCAACGTGTAATAGCGACCTGTTAGGTCACCTAAAGCAGTACACGATGATGAAGATAAACCAGATAGCATACTATCATCTTGAGTAAGACTGTCCTACTGGGACAGGTCCTCCCTCAATCATTGCAATCACGTGCCTGTGATCCAATAATTGACTCTGAGGGCACTATCTCCAACAATCTCCTACTTGCACTCAAGGCTAATTATTGCGATGTCGCATACTCACAGCCCGTGTGATACCGATCACCCAACTCCTCTACTAATCAGACTCACAAAACCAGTTTACGAAACTAATGCGTTCGAGGAATAGCCTCTGTGAGTGGATCCGCCTGGATTTTTCTTTCTATATCTCTCTATATCTCAAGTTCGCGGAGAAAGCCATCTCCCGAAATGAGCAATACTTGTCTTAGAATGTGTCTGGATGTCTGATGGGACCTAGCTCATAGATGAACTCCAAATCCTAACTTCTTAGATTGTATCGTCAACTGAACTTAATCAGTATCCTGCGCCATCCTTCCCTCAGTATCCACCTGGACCACCTGTCCAAAATACTGCCCTCGTCAGAGGGAAAACTATAACTCTGACAACCTCTCTGTCATCCAGGTCACCTTAGAAGCCTGGAATGATAACTATCTCCCGAATGAGGCTGTCGTTATCATATCCCTAGAATATCCACTTATGTTCTAAAACTTCTTCCGACTGTTTCTCCTGGATTGGATCAATGTCAACTTATTGCATCTAGTTCAAAAACAACATCTGGTGTGGTACTTGACATCTCATGATTGACTCAATTGCCTAAGCAAGAGATCTGCCAATCATGCACATCCATCTCCCCTTTAGTCAGTAAGACACCTTTAGAGAGGGTGACTCCATCACCTGCAGGTACTCTACCATGCCAGGAGTCGTCCATTCTAAAACACCTTTAGAATGCTGTCTAAGTACCCTGATTGGGAAACCACCTAAATCTAGATCTATAGATCTAGTAACCAGAATGTCTTGATATTATACCCAATTCCCATGTGGAGAAACCACTGTATGACAACCAAAGTATAACCGATCGTAGTATAGGAATTTCACTTCCTACTCTGTGCATGTCATCCAAATACCAGGACATCACACCCTACTACCTTCTTAACAGATCCATCCATTATTCTGATGAAGTCAAACCTATGACTTCATCAGAAATAGATGATCTATCTCCGCTACATCTGTTTTAGTCTATAAATAGACATAAGCCACTTGTCCACCAATGCTTCTGCTGCTCCCAGTGACTACGACAACCCTCTGGCAGAGTCATATACACGTACACTTCTAATGCTAGTTTAGAACGACGCTATACCCATCCTCCTGTCGGGTCTCGCAGCCCGGAACAACAGCAATGGCAAGTCTGGGTAAACAAGAACCTCCATGCCACCGTCCTTGAGGATACCGGAGTACCTCTCGGGTGCCTGAGGTTACCCACCAAATCTGCGGAGTGGCCAATGGAATGTCAAATCAGATTGAATCTTTAGGTTCTTGTCAAATCTTCAGTAATCGTTTGCGGTTCTGGAATCACTTCCAGTTCTACCATACTCCCACTACAGTTTTCTGAAAACTCCATTTTACTTAAAACTGTGGCGAGTCTAGAACAATATCGCTATTGATCTTCCAGATGGTAGAAAATCAACCCTCATCATAGCCTGGGTCAACCCACAAACAGCCATTACAGAAACGTGCCTTGAGTTATCCAGAGTCTGGTTTTAAGCATAAGCCGGACAACTCCCCGTACCTTAATATCGTTAAGATAGGAATTGTTCTATATCCAATACAGAAATAGAGGCACTGATTTAATTGAACCAGATTCAAATCATGCAGCTGTCTCCAGTGCATGTCAACTAAATGGAAGGAGGCCGATCAGCGTTACTCAACTTAGGAATGCTTCCAATTATGAGTAACCTGAAAGAGAAGCAGGTTCTCTTAATCAGTACTATCAACAGAATACCATACACAGGTATGTACATCTTCGATCACTTTCAAGAATCCTGATACTTGCAATACCTGGTTCTCTACTTTATTCATATACCTATAACTTCTCAAAATTCGGACCCTGTGTTTCCACGAAACACTTGTCTAAACTAGAGAAGTCAGAAGTAAACCGAATATAGTACGAGTACCAACCCCTCTGTCCTAATGGACGCTGGACAACATACAATACTCTGTACAAGTCCTTTGAGTCTAATAACTCATTCCCTGTGTGTCGTAGGTTGAAAACTGTACTTATGGTTAAGAATAATTACACCGCTGTTTAATGCTCCTTACCTAACCATCCACTGATATAGGTAAATGTCATTGACATAATTTCAAAAAGGTATATCTCACTCTATAAAAATAGATTTACGGATATATCGATTTGAAATTGGTGCATAACAACGGATATTCAAAACCAAATATTTGCCGTCCGGCAAACAACCCAGGTGACTTCCTCAAATATCACTGATTACAACGAATCCCAATATAATGAGGATGATCACCCAATTCCCAATAACTTACTCCAACTCATCATCTATAAAACCATACAGATGTGAGAATCATACCTGGTAAATATATACCCTGGAGTAAGTATCTAATCGGGAAATCAGTTTTCCTTTAACAGTACACAGTGAAACTGAAACATTGAAATGTTTCGATGGGGTATCCGGGTATTCCTAGTAATGCCTCTTCCATTATCCAGATTCACAACTGTAACCGTATATTTCTATACCATCTCTTCACATCCCTTCATATGTCTTTAGTCTTTACATTCTGTATACCCCTTTAGGCCAAATGGTTTTCTTCCTTCCCTACCGCTCGACACCAGCCTATGGTTTGGAAGAAGACTATCCAATAAGCATAATGGGTGTACTGTCCTAATCCTAGGAGCACTCGTAATGAGAGAGAAGGTGAAGATAAAAGACACCTGAATAAACCTTATTCCTATTTCTCCTGAACCAGAATCCATCCCCGAACTGGAACAAGTTTCTTCCGAGTTCATATATAACCATACGATGGAGTATCCAATAAACTGTGGATCTTCGTAGTGATACGGAGTGTCCTGGAGAAATACAAAGGTGAAGTGGGAGTTGTAATGAAATACTTGGTTTGGTCGTGAATAGCAGTCGCAATTTACTTTGCCCTCTTACTAATCCCGTGATATGTCTTTACTTAATACCTTCTGTACACCATCGTTATGCTAATTGGTTTTCTTTATTCCCCACCGTTCGGCACCAGCCTAAGTCTTGGAAGAAGACTATCCAATTTGCGTAATAGGTGTACTATCTCCTAAACCAAGGAGTACTCGCAACCTGAGAGAAGGTAGAAGGAAAAGACAACTGAATAGTCCTATTCGTTTTCTGCAGAACCGGAAACCATCCTCGAATAAATTCCTTCGAGTTCGTACATAACCATACGATGGTTTTGTCCTATGGAACTGGACGTTCGTAGTAATACGGGGTGTCCTGGAGAAAAGGGTAAAAGTAGGAGTGGCAATGAGCTTTGCAACTCTAACAATCCAAAGGTCAGTGTTTTAAGAAGGTTCGGTCAATTTTGGTCACTGAGTCATAGTCAAGGGTCGGGTCAAGGTCGCTGCCAAAGAGAGAGAGAAAAGAAACACTCAGCATGCACTCTAACCTAAATCAGAATGGTTACCAATTTATCTAATCTGGAAACCTCCCACTGTACCGTCAAATTCTCCTCCAAACCAGAAAGAAGAATTAGTCGGGGTCACCCGAGGAGTAAACCAACTCATCAGTGGGAATCGGGATCCAACTATCATCGCATGATAACGTGACGGAATCTGCTCATGTTATCACACTCCGGAAGGTATGCGCATATCTGGCAAGTTTTAGTTTCTTTAGAAACTCCCCATGTGAGTTTTACCCCATGCACTTATGACCTTGGCGTGAGGTCAAAATGTCATAAGTCACATGTCAAGTTCTACCCATCATTATCCAGGTTAATTTGAACCCACCCGTACCTACCCTTGACGTAGGCCAAAATGGCAGTACGACTGTCCCAAACCAACGCATTCTATCTATGCAACAGATAAATATCCGGCAGCTACCAATCACTATGCCTTGGCGTGAGGTCAAAATACATAACTTGAATACTACCGAATATTTAACTGAAATGATGGAGGGCTACGAATGGTTTCTGGCGAAAACCTTTAATGTAATGAACTTGATATCGTTGAAGGAACCGGATAGCTTTTATAAAAATATAGTGGCGAAAACCTTTCCTAAAGAGGTCACTCCCGGTGAGGGGATCTCGGCTCTTTCCCCGTAGAATGAGGTGCAGGATATTCCAACTGAATACCACGATGCAAAGCAAAAGTAATCGGCTATAGAGAAGTTATTACCCTGACGCAAACTTCTGTCCTAGGGGTCACTCCCGGTGAAGGAATCTCGGCCCTTGCCTCGTCGACTGTGGTGCAGGATATTCCAACTGAATACCACTGTGCAAAACAAAAGTGAACGTCTTTGCAATAACAGCTTTTTGAAAAGTGTTCCAACAATATCAGAAAAGGTTTGTTTAGCTTGCATTGATCCGAATCAACGCAGTCCCATCAATTGATCACACCAATAAAGAACGAAAATAATGATGTACGTATATGCCATCCGCATTCGCCACTAGGTCCCGTCATTACCCGTTAGGTTACTTAACTAACGACAGAGCGGGGACTGGACTAGCGCGGATGCAAAACATATACAACATCTACTAGTATATATATCAATATATAATATTTCGCTCATGGCGTGATAAAATGCAACATCACAGAAATGTAATAAGCATTACAGAACAATACAGATATTTGGGATCCCCGGGTTTCACAGAGCCGCTACTGAAACCCGACGTTCCCCTGGTCGTGTGGATAGCCTATGCAATGAAATCCTAGACCCCTACGGGCGCGGCAAGTTACCCGCCAAAACCTGAAGCGAGGCAGCCCCCTTCAGCAACGTGAATGGAACACCCAGCACTTCACGGAATCCGGTAACTTGGGCACCCCTCCTGGGTCAACCTGTACCCCCTACTAGTGCGGTGAATAGCCCGCCAATTCTAGAGTGAAGCCCCCTCCGTCTCAATGCCATGAGATGCGGGCCCGTTGCCCTCTAGAATCCGGCTACCCGTGAACCCCTCCGCGGGGTAATCCTAGTACAGAAAGTAAAATATACATACAACGGGTACATCGACCTCACCCCGGTCGTGCCCCAAAAGAATAATATACAAACAGGCAGTGACGACAGTCCGCATGTCGGACGCTCGCCCCGCAAAATCAAATGTACATAATACAACCAAACTGTACTACCATTTCATCCAGGCTATCCCCTACGACCAATCCGCAACATCACAGCACAACACAGAACATCAACGTGAATGTCACGTTCGCAAATCCGTCTAACTGGGCTATAGCAGTTAGACAGGATTTACCGATCAAGTGACATTTACGGTCGCAGATATAATGTAAATACTGTGAACTAACATGTTTAAAATATTCGATCGATCAAATTTACCCAAGTGGCCCCCCAAGCACTACTGTAGCACTTAAAGAAAATCTGGGCCTAAAAAGAACATTTCAAAACCCCAATTTCCCTGTACAAAGATCGCTGTGGAAAAATGGTGCAGCAAAGACACTGTACTGCGGCGGAACCGCGGCGCCAAGGGGGTTTTGGCCGCGGTTCCACGGTGGGTCTACAGTATCTTGCTACCAATTTTTTACAGATGTCTTAGAATTTCCTGAACAGTATTCTGCAACAACCTGAAAAAATTTTGGAGCCAAAAATATTTCGACAGAAACAGATGCTTTGGAAAACGCGGGTTTTGGAATTTTGTTCGATCGAAAGTGTAAACACATTAGACCAAGCTAGACTAGGTTAATGGCGTGGCTCTGATACCACTGTAAGTGCATGGCGGCGCCCCGGCCATCAATCCGAGGTCAAAATGCGGAAACGATAATTTACTTTAACATTTGAACCGGCACCACCGCGCACTAAAATCCCGGAACGGGCCATTAACATAGTCCTAGCTTACTAGAGAAGGGGTAGAGAGATATACCGAGCGATCCGTGTCCTTCGGTCTTCTCGTCGTCGTTTCGATCTCCCTGCGGAATCTCCGGTCTTCACCTCCTCGCCGGAAGGGCACCACGTCGCCGGCTTCTTTTACGGGCTCCCACCTCTGGACCGAGGCAACTCGGGCACGAAGTTGGCGAGTCGACGTGCCCAAGAATTACTGTAGAATGAAGTGTAGATCTATGTGTCTCATAGGGTTGAAGTTGCCCTTTTGGTGGAGGAATGATATGTATACTTTTTGAGGAGAACAAAAAGATTTTGTGGGCATTGAGAGAACAAAAATTGCCTCACAAAATTCTTGGACAGCCCCTCCCTCACTTTGGCCGGCCATATGCATGAGGAATAAGAGAATGGAGTGAATTAGAATAAAAAAGAAGTGAGCCACAATATAATGCAAGAGAGAGAAAGGGTGATGATAATAAGCAATGATCACAAGCAAATCCAACACTCCATCAACCATCATCACACCTAAAGTCAAGCAATCATGAAGTCATGGAGTCAAATCATGGTGCAACCATCTTGAAGCAACAATATGAAAAGACCACCCTCCACAATGCTAATTTGCACAATTTCAAATTAGCCCTCCTCCACCAATTTTCAGCCAATGAAAGATACAAAGAAAAATGGCCGAAACGGAAAACAAACTGGCAACTTCATAAAACTGATCCCGTAATAAATTACAGGAAAACCCCGCTACTGTACATACATACCCGCATTTGTATTCCGACCGAATACAAATGCAATGAGACAAATCTACACTGTACAATACTAGGATCCGGCTTAAACCAAAGCCCGCTAGTATTATCCGTCCGATCATGATCCGTGCAATACCGCACGAATCTGATCGAACCCTACCATATCTCCATACGGCCTCTAAAGCGTTTCGCCCGAAACTTGAGAAACTGGTTTTTGGTGGACTCTAAAAACTCGTCAATACTTTGGTTGTGGATTTAACCACTAGCACGTCAGAGGTATTAGCCTATACCTGACGGGCTACCAGGTATTGACCAAAAGGGACGTCGATGAGCGAACTCATCCTGACACCCAACTGAGGCTGTCAGTGACAATATCCGTACAGTCCGGTCCGTTCGTCTATGAGCATCGCATGGCGGGCCTAGGGGGTTGGTAAAAGTCAGACCCCCAAAAGCGGTACAATCGTGTCGGAGTGTAGCCCCGAACACCCTGAGATACTACTGGAATACCTACTAGTAAATCTCCTGCTTTGGCCAAGGACTTCGTGTAAGGGCTCCCTAGACACAGCGCGACCTCACCCCTAATATCGGGACAGACGAACCCCTGCAGATCCGCTCACTGCCTCCATGTGGCTCGGGACTGTACACAACTAAAACCTGTTTGCACGTCTCCTTTGAGCGTGGTAGGGTAGTAATCAAAGTACAGTGGGAACTCACACGAGAAAAATGACGATCTCAGGTTGATGAACTAACCTATACACATGTCACCTGGGAACTTCTATCTGACGTCAGGTATAAGACCAACCGGCATGTTCCCGGTGAGTCCTGTCCGGTGTACTCATAACCCAATGAGCACCTGTATACATCTTAGGTGAACCAACTGACACCAGTGGCTTGTGAGACCGGCCACCGCCCCTCGTCGGGGTCTCGACTGTATACACTAGTCTACTATGGAGTATCGATGCCCTGTCTCGAAACTCCACGACTAGGGACCTTTTAAGGATGTGCTTATAGACTACCAGCTCCCACGTATATGTTCACCATCATATTGCTGGCAGTCAAGCAAGAATCCTAGGGGCTCTATCAACGTGTAATAGCTACCTGTCAGGACACCTAAAGCAGTACACGATGATAAAGATAAACTATATAGCATACTATCATCTTGAGTAAGACTGTCCTACTGGGACAGGTCCTCCCTCAATCATTGCAATCACGTGCATGTGATCCAATAATTGACTCTAAGGGAATTATCTCCAACACATGACTCAGCCAGAGGGCTTCATAGATAGTGGGAGCAGTGGGAAGGTGTGCAAGCTGCTTAAATCCATTTATGAATTAAAGCAAGTATCGCGGAGTTGGAACATCTGCTTTGACGTCGTTATCAAAGAGTTTGATTTCGTCAAAAACGTAGATGAACCTTGTATCTACAAGAAGGTGGCAGGGAGTAAGGTTGTCTTCCTCGTATTGTACGTGGACGACATACTCTTGATAGGAAATGACATTCCTATGCTGCAATCGGTCAAGCTCTTCTTATTACTAAGATTCTCAATGAAAGATCTAGGTGATGCCTCCTGCATACTGGGAATTATGATCTATAGAGATAGATCTAAAAGGATACTGGGATTGTCCCAATCCAGGTACATTGACACCATACTAAAGAGGTTTAGTTTGGAAGAATCCAAGCGTGGGAACATACCATCGATCTCTGGACTCACTCTCTCCAAAGAGATGTCTCCCAAGACTGATTTGTAGAGAGCTTGCATGCAAGGGATACCTTATGCTTCGGCTGTAGGCTCTATCATGTATGCGATGCTATGTACCAGACCCGATGTTGCACACTCACTAAGTGTAGTGAGTAGGTATCAAGCTGATCCTGGAGAGAGTCACTGGACAGCCGTGAAGAGCATTCTCAAGTACTTACGAAGGACTAAAGAGATGCTCTTGGTGTATGGTAACGGGGAACTCCAAGTGGAGTCCTTTACCTATTCGAGCTTCCAGAGTGATAAGGACGACTCTAAGTCGCACTCGTGATTTGTCTTATCCTTTATGGAGGGGCGGTTAGCTGGAAGAGTTACAAGAAGGAAACCGTGGCAGGCTCGACGATGGAGGCTGAATACATCGCTGCCAACGATGCTGCCAAAGAGGCTGTCAGGATCAAGAAGTTCATTACTGAACTTGGAGTGGTTCCATCCATTGAGCATCCAAAACCTTTGTATTGTGATAACAATGGAGCGGTGGCTTTGGCCAAGGAACCCAGGTCCC
This sequence comes from Agapanthus africanus, assembly GCA_030015575.1. Lineage (NCBI taxonomy): Eukaryota > Viridiplantae > Streptophyta > Magnoliopsida > Asparagales > Amaryllidaceae > Agapanthus > Agapanthus africanus. The sequence continues at coordinate 211,280,626 of JASDDO010000031.1, read as the reverse complement.
ATCAGCGATCCAGGCATATTCTGAGGCGGTATCACTTGATCCGGGAGATAGTTGATAGCCGGGAGATCGAGGTCGGGAGGGTTGACACGAAGAACAACACTGCGGATCCACTCACGAAGGCCATTCGCCAGATACAGTTTGAGAGACTCTTCGGGATGCTAGGTATGCGATACAACACCAGCTGGCCCTAGTGCAAGTGGGAGATTGTTAGTTGTATGTATGCCCTAGAGGCCAGTATTGTACAGATGATGTATATTATATTGGATGCTTGGACATATAGAGAGAGGACTTTCTTACTCGATATGATAGTATGCTATCTGGTAGCTCTTTATCTTAACATGTATACTTGTCTTCTAGTTACATGTTGGTAAAGCCCTTAGGATGTGTACTTGACTACCTGGACTATGATGCGGATCATACTAGTGGGGACATGGTAGTCCATATGTACATCCTTCAAGGTCCCTAGTCGTGGGTGTATCGAGACGGGGCATCGATATACCAGAGTAGACTAGCGTATACCTTCTCGACCCATATAGATGGGTGATGGATGATCCCATATCCATTAGTGTTTGACATCAGAGATGATATACGGTTGCTCAGTGGAGACTGGGTACACTGGACGGACTCGCCGAGAACTCCCAGATGGTATTATACCTCACGTCAGATGGCAGTTCTCTGGTGACACTTGTGCAGGTTAGTCTGTAGACCCGAGATCGTCATAGAGTCTTATGTGATTCCCACTGTGCTTTGATTTCCACCTTACCACGTCGAAGAGGGCGTGCAAAACGGTGGTTTTAGGGTATAGTCCAGAGTCACATGGAGGCAATGAGCGATAGGAGGGGTTTCGTCTCTCCCGGTATTGGGGGTTGATGTTGCGCTGTTCTCGATTGGCCATAACAGGGAAGTCCCTGGCCAGGGCTGATTTAGAGATTTACTGGTAAGTGTTACCAGTAGTTTCTCGACCTGTTATGAGCCTCACATCGGCACGACTTATCGGTTGTTGGGGTCTGACGTTTACCACCCCTAGACTTGATATGCGACATATCAGACGAGGAGACCGGTCTGTACGAGAAGTGTTACCGGCAGGCTTTTACAGGAGTTGGAGCGGGCTTGCTTGTTGATCTTCTGATCGCTCAATACCCGGGTAGCCATTGCGTCCAGCTAGTACCGCTGACGGCTTGTGGGTGCTTGATGTGATCATCACCTACTGCCGGCGTATTGTCGAGTCTTTAGAGTCATACATAGAGGTTTAACTGGCTCAGGCAAAACGAAATAGGAGCACGTATGTGATATGTGCAGGACCGAGAATAATGCGTATATGTGATACCGTATTCTATTCTCGCGACTTTTTGTATCGGTCGGTTATATATGATATAGCCGGGTTATCGAATCAAGTGTTGATTCGATAAGTCGATACAATGGATGTTAGTCGGTTATATGAGATATGACCAGATTATTAAGTCAAGTGTTGATTTAATAATTTTGTGTATAATTGTATATTAGATATACTAGTTTATATTAACTAACACTTGTTCACTTAAGGATTTTTTTTCTCACATGTGCACAACTTTAATATATATGTGATATATATTAAAATGTGTTTTCTTTTTGTATCATGGTTGATGATACACTTGACATGGGTGTGTAAGACATACACCATTCTATTTATTATGGTGGGTTATAATTATTTATGGTAATTACAAAATTAGTGGAATTTTGGAAAGAGCATGAAGCTTGTAGAAGCTTGCTTTGCTTTGACAAGTCCACTAGCTTTGTCTTTACTTTAGATTTTTGTTAACCTAACCATTTCGATTAGCCATGGTTATGTCTCTACATGAGTTAGTATATGATACTCACTCACCATGGTTAGCTCTCTCACTTGATTATTATCTTCATCTTTTCTTTTGTTCATCTTCTTCTTCTTTGAGGAAAAGAAAAGCTAGCTAGGGTTTTCAAGAGAGAGTGAAACATTGTGAGAAAATAAATTCTAAAGTGAACCCACTTCCTATTTCTCCATCCTCTACTAGACTAGCACTTTAGTTTAGGGTGTTTGCTTCACTAATTCTCTAGTTAGTGAAGTAGAAGCTTGAGTTGATATTTTCTCGACGTAGATCTTCTTCGGCCTCGAAGACTTCAAGCAAGGACGCTTCTTTCGCCTCGTGAAGCCATGCAAGAGCCCGGGAGAACCACGATCGCAGCGAAGGGACTTCAACAAGGAGCTAATGAAGTGAAGGACCGATCTACAAAGGTTGTATTTCGTACTCACTTAGTCGTAATTGTATTTTAATAGCATGTGAAACCTTAATTTTCTAGCAACGATATTGTTTAGGGTTATTTGGCACGGCTAAAATTTTAAACGGGCATGGTTGATGCATTGTAGAACCTTATTAGTGTGCCTAGTAACCCTACAGGTTTGGGACAGTCGTACTGCTATTTTGGCCTTCGTCAAGGGTATGTACGGGTGCGTCCAAATTAACCTGGGTAATGACGGGTAGAACTTGACACGTGACTTATGATATGTTGGCCTTCGTTAAGGTCATAAGAGCATGGGGCAAAAATCCACATCGAGAGTTTCTAATGAAAATGAAACTTGCTAGTGTTGCATACCATTTGGAGTGTGATAATTTTGGTAGGATTCCTTCAACTTTATCGCACGATGATATTTGGATCCCGATCCTACTGTGAGTATATGCTACTCCTCGGGAGATTTTTTCACTTAACGATCAATGCTATAAACCAAGTAGGTGTCGAGAAAGGTGTTAGCGGGGCTACGCCGACAGGGAAAAAAAGTTATTTAATTAAGGAACTTCGCGAAAGCGTCGTAAAACCTCCCTCGAAGTACCGACACTGGCCTGGCCGAACGATTAAGCAAGTATTGTACGGTGAGATTAATCCTGACCGATTCTTCTTTTATAGTTTGAGGAAGGATTCGAGAAACAGTGGGAGCCATCCTGTTTAGACAAATTAAAAACCACTCTAAATTTGCAAGAGCATCATGATAAAGTGTTTCTTCTCTCTCTCCTAACTGCAGCAACCAAACATGACGGGCCTTAAGTTATTACTAGATAAAAATATATTGACAAGACCAAACTATAAAGATTAGTTTAGGAATGTCAAGATGGCAATCACTCATGACAAGTTGGGGTATCTCCTTACCACTAAGGCCCCCGCCGTCCCAGGCCCAGAATCCAGCGTCGCGGATAAGGAAATCCGTAAGAGCTGGGAGATTGACTGTGCGAAGGCCAAGTGCCTCATGCTTGCCTCTATGGACAATGAACATCAGAGGAGGCACGAGAATATGGACCTTAAATCCATATTTCTCTATACTAAGGAACTATATGGAGAGCAATCCTATATCGCAAGATACGAGACCTCGAATAAACTGTTTTCAGCGAGTTTGGCCGTCGGATCATCTGTAGGTGACGTCCTTAAGATGATTGGCTACATTGAGAAGCTCATGGACCTTGGGACCACGTTAGAGAACGAGCTGTACACAGACTTGATTCTCCAGTCCCTTCCTTCCACATACGCCCAGTTTATCTTGAATTTGAATATTCTAGGTAAAGAAGTTGAACATCCGGAACTCCTCAACATGTTGAGGAGTGCAGAGGGCACCGTGCAGAAAGTCAGGGAAACACCCTCTCTATTTGTTGGCGGTGCTTCTTCTTCTAAATCTAAGGCGAAAGCCAAAGGAAAGAAAAAGTAGGCCCCTACCAAACCGAGGGGCGGTGTTAGTATGGTGGAAGCCAAGGGAAAGGCAAAAATGGCAGGACAAATAGTGGGAAAGGAAGAATGCTTTTATTGTCATAAGAAAGGACACTGGAAGAAAGATTGCAGGGCTTGGAATGCCAAGAACCAGGACCCGAAGTAGGTTGTGGCTTCGGCTTCAGGTGTGTATGTAATTAAAACTTTCTGTCAATCAACTCTACTTCCTAGGTATTAGATACCGGGTCTGGATCTCATATCTGTAATTCTTTGCAGGAACTGAGAAGGCGTAGAGTTTTGACGGCGGGTGAAACGACCCTCAGCGATGCAAACGGAGCAAGCATGGATGCTGTGTCCGTGGGGGATTATCACTTAGGATTGACTAACGCAACTGTTATTTTGTACCCAGTTTGACTTTTAATATCATATCTGTATCTTTAATGTCTAAAGAAGGTTATGATTTTGCATTTGTAAGCGATGTTGTAAACATCCACCTTAATCATAATTTGATTCGGTCGGGTACATTAAGCAACAGTATATACGTATTAAACCAACCACAGATTTTCAATATCCAGAATACACACAAAAGAAAGTCTCCACAATTAAATCATGCTTTCTTATGGCATTGTACACTGGGTCACATCAATGAGACAAGGTTAACCAAGTTACATAAAGAAGGATATTTGGATCCATTCGAATATCAATCTTATGCAACTTGTTAATGATGTTTCAAAGGAAAGATGACAAAGACTCCGTTCACTGGACATGGAGTAAGAGCAAGTGAGCTCTTGGGACTCATACACGGCGACGTGTGTGGTCCAATGTCTACACATGCAAGATGTGATTTTTCCTATTTCATTACTTTTACGGGTGATTTCTCCACGTATGGACATGTCTTCTTGATGAAGCATAAATCCGAGGCCTTTGAGAAATTCCGGGAGTATAAGAATGAAGTGTAAAAACAAACTGACAAAAGTATCAAGACACTGAAATCTGATCGAGATGGTGAATACTTGATTACCGAGTTCCTGGATTACCTAAAAGAAAATGGAATTCTCTCTCAGCTTACTCCTCCATACACACGACAACACAACGGTGTATCGGAGAGAAGGAACCGAAACATTTGATATTGTACGTTCCATGATGAGTAACGCTGAGTTACCGTGATCATTTTGGCGCTATGCACTAGAATCAGCTGCATAACTTTTGAACAAGGTTCCTACCAAGACTGTGCCTACCACACCATATCAGATGTGGTGTGGGAAGAAACCCTATCTTCAGTATCTGAAGATATGGGGATGTCCAGCTTTTGTTAAAAGGAAGCATGCAGACAAACTCGAGGCACGCTCAGTACTGTGTAAGTTTGTGGGATACCCAAAGAACTCTATGGGGTATCTTTTCTATTACGCAGAGGAACAAAAGGTTTTTGTTTCTCGTCATGCTACTTTTTGGAACATCAGTTTTTAGAAAAAGAAACAAGTGGGAGCGCAATAGAAGTGGAAGAAATTACAGAACCACAAGATATTACTTAAAGCTTGGTGGAACCAGAAGTTTCAAAAGAACAAGACATTCCCGCACCTCTCCGCTGGAGTAGTCGGTTGTCTCATCCGCTTGAGAGATACTACATTTTTCTCATAGACGGGGATAGAGAGGATTTCATCGTTGATAATGATGAGCCGACTAACTTCCAGTAGGCCATTCAGAGCGCTAACTCGGTAAGATGGCTAGATGCAATGCGGACCAAGATGGAGTCCACGTACACCAACAAAGTATGGACTTTGAACATTGCTCCAGAAGGGGTAAAACCCGTAGGCTGCAAATAGATCTTCAGAAAGAAGATTGGTGTAGATGGACTGGTTGAAACCTATATGGCTAGACTTGTTGCAAAAGGATTCTGTCAAAGACCTGGTCTGGACTATGGCGAAACCTTTTCTCCAGTGGCTATGCACAAATCCATTCGGATCCTTCGTGCCATTGCTGCCTTCCACGATTATGAGATTTGGCAGATGGACGTAAAAACCGTTTTTCTAAATGGAAATTTAGAAGAGTGTGTCTATATGGACCAGCCAGAGGGTTTCATTCAGAATGGGAGCAGCGGAAAGGTGTGCAAGTTGCTTAAGTCCATTTGTGGACTGAACCAGGCATCGCGGAGTTGGAACATTTGTTTTGATGAAACGGTCAAAGAATTTGACTTTATTAAATATCCAGATGAACCATGCATTTATAGTAAGATTGTAGCACGAACTGGGGTATTCCTTGTCTTGTACGTGGATGACATTCTCTTGACAGGAAATGATATTCCTATGCTACAATCTGTCAAGGGGTTCTTGTCACACAGGTTCTCCATGAAAGACCTGGGTGATGCCACTTACATTCTGGGGATCCAGACCTATCGTGATTGATCTAAGAGGATGCTAGGACTCTCGCAGTCCAGGTACATCGACACCATACTGAAGAGATTCAGTATGGAAGATTCAAAGCACGGTAATTTACCGGCTTGTCATGGGATCACCCTCTCCAAAGAGATGTCTCCCAAGACTGATCTAGAAAGGGATCGCATGTCTATTATACCCTACGCTTCTGCTGTAGGCTCTATAATGTATGCGATGTTGTGTACCAGACCAGATGTAGCTTATGCGCCGAGTGTGGTATGCCGGTATCAATCAAACCGTGGGGAGAAGCACTGGATAGCGGTAAAGAACATTCTTAAGTACCTAAGAAGGACTAAGGAAATGTTCTTTGTTTACGATGGAAAAGACCACCAGATTGAGGCCTTTGATGACTCCAGCTTCCAGAGTGATAAGGATGACTCCAAATCCATGTCGGGCTATGTCTTTACCCTCAATGGAGGGGCGGTCTGTTGGAAGAGTTCCAAACAGGAAACCGTTGCTGACTCGACGATGGAAGCGGAGTATATCGCAGCTTATGATGTCGCAAAAGAAGCAGTCTGGATGAGGAAGTTCTTAACAGAACTTCAGGTGGTTCCGTATATTGTTGATCTAATACCACTGTATTGTGACAACAACGGGGGTGTAGCTTTAGCGAAGGACCTAGGTCCCATCAGAAGTCCAGACACATCTTGAGGCGGTATCTGTTGATCAGGGAGATCGAGGATCACCGGGAGATCGAGGTTCGAAGGGTTTCTACAAAGGATAACACTGTAGATCCATTCACAAAGGTTATTCCTCAGACGCAGTTCGAGAGGCTATTCGAGATGATAGGTCTGCGATATGCCAGCACATGGCCTTAGTGCAAGTGGGAGATTGTTAGTGTGATATGCCCTAAAGGCCATTTGTAACATTTCAGGAAAATAAAATATTGTTTTGGGTAGTTTTTATAAGTAAATAATAATATATTGAATATTTTAATAAGGCTGTATAATTAAATATCGATAAATTGGGAAAATTTTGGAAAATTATAGAAATTACTGAAAAGACGGTGCTTTATGTGATTTATGCAAATTATAAGTTTTTATGATTTATTATACACTATTTTAATGCTAATCATGCTTAAATATCGCTAATCACGCATTTAGCGTGTTTTGTGCACATGACATGCACATGTCATTTTTGGCATATTTACATTTTTCCTAGCATGGCTTTTCTTCATTTTCAAGCATGATTTAGTTTAAATGAAAAGAGAAGAAAAGAAAAGAAATGAAAAGAAAGGCGAATATAATATAGAAGTATGGGCATGAGAGAGAAGAGAGAGGTGAGGGGTCAAACCTTGGTCTTGGCCCATTGTTTCATTCATCATCTTCATCCTTTCCTTCTCCCTTTCCTCTCAAGGGCTGCTGCCCTCACTCCCTCCCCCTCTTCATGATTCAAAACACCCACAAAATCAACTCAAAACTCCATCTCCATTTCACAAAAAACATGCACAAGACCATTACAATCACTTTGGACCAAGAAAGTTTGCATTTTGGTCACTTGGGGCAACTCAAGAAAATTCTTGAGTTGCCAAATGAGGTAATTTCTGCACCATTAGATTAATATTTCAATTCCTTAAGTATCCATGCATGTTTAGAAGTGATTAGGCGATGTTTAGTGAATTTTGAAAATCTTAAGTTAGGGTTTGAGGGGAACTTGAATTGAGATAGTGTATTTGAGCTTAGTAGAGGACACATTGCACTCCCTTGCGCTAGAATTCAGACCAAACCTGAGGCTTAACCCCAACACACGAACTTGAAATTGTGAGAATTGTGATAGGAAAATGAAATCTTATAACACTAGGGGACCTGGAAAATTAATTAGCAAACACTGAGAGATAAGCAGACACCTAGGAAGCTGACCCCAAAACCTGAGCCACCCCCTCGATGTTCTGGCTACAATTTTAATCAATCTGGCGACAATTTGCCGCCAGGGTGGGATTTTTTGGGTTCGTATTTGTTCTGTGGCTTTATCTCCAGTAAACTAGACCCTTTACATATGCAAAATTGGCTAATTTTACTTAGGGTAAAATCTTGAACATGTTTTAAATGTTGCTGCCTTATGTTTTGCGATGTTTTCGAATCTAAGTTTTGGTATTTGTTTTGTATTCGATCACATGATGTTTGTACGTCAGAATCGAGTGTTATTTGGTTGGTTTGCGAGAGCAAACCATTGTTTTTGACCTATGTGTGTTTCGTGTGTCGTTTCGTTTTCGAAATGGATTTTAATGTGATTCGATACGTTGTGATATGTAGGTACCCCCACGAGACTTCAAGACGATAAGCTAACGCATGGCGACGTCGGCATAGGCAAGCGAATGTCAAGGTGAGTAGATATATATCAACGGGGGAAGTCTGGTGGATGGCGTATAGCACCCGGCAGTTCGTAGTAAATACTACATATATCATATATATATATATATATGTTTATATATGTTTGTGTTATAAAAACAGGATAGTTTAGCAAGTAGGATCGTAGCAGATCATGGGTTAATTTAGTGTAAATCGCGAAACCCTAGAATAGTTGTTACACCCACACGCGCACACACACTTGCATACTTTTATTACCTGTGCATATATGGGGATATGTATATATATACACACACATGGGTATGGGACTATATATATATATATATAAATGGATTATGAGGATAGTACATGATATTTGGAGATGAGTCGATGGGATTGGGCCGGATGCCATGAGATCGGTGATATGACGTGGTTCGTATTGTGAGATACAACATGATGTTTTAGCGGGTCCTTTAGGCGTGATGTTTTCATACACACGGTTGCATATACATAGATGGTATCAGTATTGTACTAGACTTAGATCAGTACCCCCAGTTCATGATATATGATGAAAAGGATACCAGACGAATAATGAGATAAATGTGATATTTGACCCGTACCCAAATTTGGGAGGTCGTACGACGGATTTACCGTACGAGCTATATATTGATGTTTGATCCGCACTCTTGACTTGAAGATGTCATATTATATAGGGTATCGTATGGGATACTATTGAGGCGGGGTCACCGACTATTATATATATATATTTATGTATCGACTCAGATTAAGGTGGTTTCCTTACCTTTGTTTAGTCTGTTAGTTTAGACCCGTAGTTTACTGTATGGCCCTTATTATTTATTGATTATTCATTATTTTTGTGCTTATTATTTCAGCTCCCGCATATTATTGATGTTCGCATCGCATTGCATGCTTATATTGTGTTTTCATATGTTAGTATTGAAATCATGCAATCAGGACACCAGCACCATTACCGATGATGCATATGTTCCACATACACTTACTTCCCGGCTCACACACATCATCATCGTTAATTGCCATGTCACGTACAGTTTATAGAATATTATTCTATTGACATAGATTGTTAGCTGATAGTTTCGACATGGTATTAGCGTACTTTCTTTTATATGCTAGTTTAGACATTGCATTTATTACTTGCTATTTCATGAATTATTATTTAGGGCCAGTCCGGATTTGCCGGAGCCCAATATTTTTAAATTCATTGTCTTTTATTCTCGAGATTTGGGTTTTCCATGAGATTTATGGATTTGGATAAACCGCAAGATTTTATAAAACTGATTATCATTTTAAAATGAAAGTTGTGGTTTTCTCATGATATGATTTGAGAAATGTCCACCATGAGTTTTTCTTGGCTCTTGAGCGATATCATACACCCAATTCGAGGAGGAGTACGAACCGTCTGTGGGTGCATGATGGACCCGGTGCGGTACCCCGGGGCAAGACGATCGCAGATATAGGCGTTGAGCATGTGACAAGGGAGCATTGCTGACCGGTGATTGTATTGTGGCTCGTCGGATATCCGGAGGATACCGATCGGAGTTGGGCCAGTCCGGATAGCCGGAGCCCAGGGGGCAGTCCGGATAGCCGGAGCCCAGGGGCCAGTCCCGATAGCCGAAGCCCCAGATAAGGATATTGAGCTATTGAGATATTATGATACAGTCCAGTCTGGATAGCCGGAGCCTGAGATATTGGGATATATTTTGTGTCGATGCTAGACACCGTTTTCATGATGATTTCATTGATGATACCTCGTTTTAAATATACAGAAATCTCACTAAATTATGAGAGCAGTTTCTTCATTTACATGTATTCTGTTTTCATGCATTCATACCTCATTCATATGATATATTACTACCTGAGGCACTGACACGAGCATGTGGGATTACACTTATGTATAGCTGTTTACCCTTGCCAACTTTTCATGCTTCAGACTTTATCATTTTGAGGTTATATATTATTGATCGTTTTGACCTAGGATTGAGTCATATATACGATTTCTTCTCGGTGATGTTTTCTACTCACGAGTTGGAAACTCACCCCCGTTGTGCCACAGTTTCTTGCAGGTTTGCCGTACAGGTTTCGTTACGACTTTGCTGGTACACTGCTTCCGTTCTAGGTGATTGCTTGGTAGGTGGGTTCACTCGCATCGTGACCACCCTTGTACTTTATTTACATTGTTGTATCTAGTAAACTCCATCAACCAGACTTGTAAATTTTTATTTGACTTAGAGACCGGTTGTATTATTCTTTCGACCTTAGAGTCGCGCGTTGTATTATTATGGGTTTCATTGATATTTTGAGTTTCCTTTTGAGTTTTGATCCTCGTCCTTCGGTGTTGTATATTATATTGCTTGCATGGTTGTGACCGTCGATTGACGAAGAGCTAGCTCCCGCTTGGGGATGCCTTTTATCATTCATGTATATATTTATCATGTTGTACCCCGTTCGGGGCCTGTATTTACAAAGGAAACTCTGCCGAAATTTTCAGAAATGACTTGATGTTTTAAAAACGCATAATTCGGCTTATGCTATTAAAACCACTTTCTTTAAAATGAGTTTTCCATTATTTATTATTTAAAATGGTTTTCGATTTCTGGGCTTTTGGCTTACTTGAATTAGATGAAGTCCTATAGACTCTCATATGATTCATGTGCCAGTCACGTGCCATTTCGGGTCGTGACAAAGTTGGTATCAGAGCGCTAGGTTAACCTTGGTTCGAGTCTATGTTTGACTATGCGGAGCCTAGGGCGTTTGTATTTATATGGAATCTAGGCTTGACCTTACGGAACTTAAACTTAGTCGAGGGGGTATTAGAACCGAACTTTCGTCGCGTAGGTTGACCTTGGATGATGGAGTAGGTGACTTAAGAAGAGTGACATACCGTGTGTATGTTCCGCGGCATACTTACGATACGCTACTCCACTTAAGAAGCCTTAGGATGTACATTTCCATCCATATTATTATATTCATTCATGATCTATGCTCATCGATTTCGGTTTATGGTTTTGCTGCCACGATTACACGGGCAGAGAGAGCTACGGCTAGAGTTGCGTCAGCATGAGATCGTCACGGACGAGGACAGACCAGGGCTTGATTCCAGGGACAGACGATTGCACAGAGAGGCGTCGTCTTAGTGTGTTTTCCCACCATGAGCATTTGATGGATCGCTTTTACGAGATTACTCGGACGTGCAGATCAACACCAGAGGATTGAGCCACTGATAGAGGCCAGCCAGATGTGATGATTGTGAATGTATCACTTATTCATGATGATTGAGGCATTGTTCAGCGTGCAGACGAATGAGCCAGTTGTTGCTGCGAACGACGAGATATCGCCCAAGATGTTGGAGCTATTGCAGTACGAGTGTTACTTAGAGATATGATAGATGGTCGCTAGTCACCTGATGATGAATGACTAGGACATATGGTTCGTTCGCTTACCCCGATGCGAGGTCATCACATTGATTGATTCCAGCTTGAGAAGACTTCACACAGATATGGTGGGAGTCGATAGAGACGATCGAATGTCAGAAACCCATTTTCCAAGTTTAAAGTATTTGAAGAAAACATGCAAGTAATTCTACGGACCCTCTAGAAGAATGAAACCCTAACTCGACATAATGACCATAAGAATGCCTTTAAACCTTATGGTTTGCTGCAGTTCAGCGGTGCCATTAATGAGGCTTGAGTTTGCCCTACTACGGTTGGTCCATAGGTACTGTGGCATGTGCTCGATATTATTAAACTGCACTCAAGATGTTGAGCTCTTGGGGGATTATGAGGTTTTGACGAATCGACCGGATGGTTCTACTTCATTTGGATATCATGTGATGGGATGCATTGCTTGGGAGACTCCAGATACGAGTATAGTCGTTGGAGCGCAGTCCATGCAGCCACCAAGAGACGAGTCCGAAGCAGTCGACATTATAGAAAAGTGGAGTAAGAGGTTCGTACGAGATCTTGATGAGATGACGTTCCACTCCGCCGACATCAGAGATGTGATACGCATGCAGAGGCGTTGAATATGGATATATCTTCCGGAAGGAGTCGCGATGAGTATGCAGCCGTTCCGGAACAAGAAACAGAGTTAATAAAGGACGATGACTTCTGGGCAGTTCGGCAGAAATGAGATTTGGGAGAGACCTCGACAGGACCTTTCTGGAATATTATGCGAGAAGACTTGGACCCAGGAGTGGTCATTTTGTGGACACCCAGAAGGCCATAGTTCGGCATCGTCGACGAGACACGTTATGAGTGAGACCACGACAGTTGGCCAGAGATTCTTAGAGGATATGCTCGAGCGGTGCTTTTCCGCCATACTTGATTTCGGTATTTTGGGCGATCTATTCGCGTGATTTAGTCTTGATGACTGTGTTTCATGATATTTTATTTCGTACACCATGGTTGCACCTACTGGGTATTTATATTTTGTGCATAGTTATTACACTTAAGATATGCTTTATGCACCGTTGTGTTGATTTATGATTTGTGCACAGTTACTGCACTTTATATCGTTTTTTTGCCTTTGCTGCATATGTTTATAATTTCATGGATTTCATGCAGTTGGGTTGATTTTGTACATATGGTATGCATTCAATTTGGTTTTTGCACTCGGTATAATTCACATATGCTTGCAGTGCATTGATATGTATTTTGTGCACCACAGTTGCACATGACTTCGTTTTGTTGTCATTTGAGATATTGATTGTGATTTCACGCCGAGGGCATGCATATGATTTGGCTTATGCTTTCGGCATAGTTTTCATGCACTTTTAGTATTTTGATTTGCTTTTGTGCACGCTGATGCATATGGTTGTGAGATCATATACCACGGTATACCTAATTTGGATTTGGATTGAAATGTGTTGTATACCGTCGATTTCCATTGTGATACTCGATATTTGTTTTATGCACTTTGTGCACATGATTGGATTCTTGCGCATATTTGACGCGCTTGGATTGGATTTTGCGCTTGCTCGGCGCTTGATATTGTATTTCGTGATTTCGTGCATGTTGGATGCACATGATTTAGATTTATTCGTGCATGATGGATGCACCTGAATTGGATTTTCGCGCATGTTGGGCGCATGATATGAGATACGATTTTGGTGCAGACCAGATGCACTAAATCGGGATTTTTGGTGCATATCAGATGCACCTGATATTGCTGTCTGGCACACCCGTTGCCTCTGACAACTGTTTCGTGCACGCCCGTTGCACATACATGTTGTTTCTGTGCACATGAATGCCACATTCATAGATTTTGATTTCCGTGCGCACCAGACGCACGCGGCATTCTTATGCACATTTGGGGATTTATTTGTTGTGGAGCAGTACGTTTTATGATATTTGCTATTTGGTATAATAGCTGAGCAGGACTAGTCCGAGAACAGTACGTGAACATATTTTGCATGCATTGATAGTTATAGAAGTATTTCCAAAAAGTGAGCTATAGTCTTAGTATTTACCTACGTGTCTGAGATGACACGAAACGTTTAAAACAAGGAAACTATTCTGAATTGTTTTCAAAAGGCAGGACGTGCATATTAAATAAAGGATATATATATATATATATATATGGTTATTTTCTTACAATAGACGTCGGCCACTGTGCCACGATACGCGCATCGAACAACAATATGAAAGGTTTGGCATGCATTTCTTTAGATGTTTTAATGGTATTTACATGTAGAGTTTTGAGTATATCATATTGGGTTCATTTTGGATTTGACACTTGTGTCTTCACCATGACTCCGATGATTGCAGGATGCTTGACGGAGTTTTTCTTTTGATTGATATACTCGTTTTAATGTGCATGCATTGAGCTACGATGTGTTTTATGTATTTATGATTTCGGAGCCCCGACGACATGTCCATTTTACTGAAATGTTTTAGTATTGAGGGGTTTAAATTTAAATTCGGGGACCGAATTTCTTTAAGGGGGGAAGACTGCAACATTTCAGAAAAATAAAATATTATTTTTAGGATTTTTTATAATTAAATAATAATATATTGAATATTTTAATAAGGCAGTATAATTAAATACCGATAAATTGGGAAAATTTTGGAAAATTATAGAAATTACTGAAAAGAGGGTGCTTTATGTGATTTTTGCAAATTAGAAGTTTTTATGATTTATTATACACTATTTTAATGCTAATCGCGATTAAATATCCTTAATCGCGCATTAAGCGTGTTTTGTGCACATGACATGCACATGTCATTTTTGTTATTTTTACATTTTTCCTATCATGGCTTATCTTCATTTTCAAGCATGATTTGGTTTAAATAAAAAGAGAAGAAATAAAAAGAAAGGGGAATATAATTTAGAAGTATGAGTATGAGAGAGAAGAGAGAGGTGAGGGGTCAAACCTTGGTCTTGGCCCTTTGTTTCATTCATCATCTTCATCATTTCCTTCTCCCTCTCCTCTCCCTCACTCCCTCCCCTCTTCAAGATTCAAAACACCCCCCAAATCAACTCAAAACTCCATCTCCATTTCACAAAAAACATGCACAAGACCATTACCGTCACTTTGGACCAAGAAAGTTTGCATTTTGGTCACTTAGGCTGCCAAATGAGGTAATTTCTGCACCATTAGATTAATATTTCAATTCCTTAAGTATCCATGCATGTTTAGAAGTGATTAGGCGATGTTTAGTGAACTTTGAAAATCTTAAGTTAGGGTTTGAGGGGAACTTGAATTGAGATAGTATATTTGAGCTTAGTAGAGGCCACACTGCCCCCCCCCCCACGCTAGAATTCAGACCAAACCTGAGACTTAACCCCGAAACACGAACTTGAAATTCTGCCGATATTGAAATTGTGAGAATTGTGATAGGAAAATGAAATCTGCTAACACTAGGAGACCTGGAAAATTAATTTGCAAACACTGAGAGATAAGCAGAAACCCAGGAAGCTGACCCCAAAACCTGAGCCACCCCTCCATGTTCTGGCCCCAATTTTAATCAATCTGGCCGCAATTTGCAGCCAGGGTGGGATCTTTTGGGTTCGTATTTGTTCTGTGGCTTTATCTCCAGTAAACTAAACCCTTTACATATGCAAAATTGGCTAATTTGACTTAGGGTAAAATCGGGAACATGTTTTCAATGTTGTTGCCTTATGTTTTGCGATGTTTTTGAATATAAGTTTTGGTATTTGGTTTTGTATTCGATCACTTGACGTTTGTACGTCGGAATCGAGTGTTATTTGGTTTGTTTGCGAGAGCAAACCATATGTTTTGACCTATTTGAGTTTCGTGTGTCGTTTCATTTTCGAATTGGATTTTAATGCGATACGTTACGTTGTGATATGTAGGTACCCCCATGAGACTTTGAGACGACAAGAAAGCGCGTGGCGACGTCGGCTTCGGCAAGCGAATGTCAAGGTGAGTAGATATATATCTATTGGGGAAGTCTGGTAGATGGCGTATAGCACGCCCGCAGTTCGTAGTAAATACTATATATATATATATATATATATGTTTATGTGTTATAAAAACTGGATAGTTTAGCAAGTAAGATCGTATCAGATCTTGGGTTAGTTTAGTGTAAATCGCGAAACCCTATAATAGTTGTTACACCCACACGCACACACACACTTGCATACTTTTATTACCTGTGCGTATATGGGGATATGTATGTATACACACACACACACGCACGGGTATGGTGTATATATATATATATACGTATACATATACATGGATTATGAGGATAGTACATGATATTTGGAGATGAGTGGATGGGATTGGGCTGGATGCCATGAGATCGGTGATATGACGTAGTTCGTATTATGAGATATGACACGATGTTTTAGCGGGTCCTTTAGGCATGGTGTTTTCATACACACGCATGCATATACATAGATGGTATCAGTATTGTACTAGACTTAGATTAGTACCCCCCAGATCATGATATATGATGAAAAGGATACCAGACGAATAATAAGATAAATGTGATATTTGACCCGTACCCAGATTTGGGAGGCCGTACGACGGATTTACCGTACGAGCTATATATTGATGTTTGATCCACACTCTTGACTCGAGGATGTCATATTATATAGGGTATCGTATGGGATACTATTAAGGCGGGATCACCGACTATTATATATATATGTATGTATCGACTCAGATTTAGGTGGTTTCCTTACCTTTGTTTAGTCTGTTAGTTTAGACCTGTAGTTTACTGTATGGCCCTTATTATTTATTGCATATTCATTATTGTTGTGCGTATTATTTCAGCTCCCGCATATTATTGTTGTTCGCATCGCATTGCATGCATGCTTATATTGTGTTTCATATGTTAGTATTGAAATCATGTTGTCAGGACACCAGCACCATTACCGATGATGTGTAAGTTTCACATACACTTACTTGACGGCTCACACACATCATCATCGGTAATTGCCATATCACGTACACTTTAGAGAATATTGTTCTAGTGACATAGCTTATTAGCTGATAGTTTCGACGTGGTATTAGCGTACTTCCTTTTATATGCTTGTTTAGACATTGCATTTATTACTTGCTATTTCATGCATTATTATTTTGGGCCAGTCCGGATTTGCCGGAGCCCAATACATTTAAATTCATTGTCTTTTATTCTCGAGATTTGGGTTTTCCATGAGATTTATGGATTTGGAGAAACCGCAAGATTTTATAAAACTGATTATCATTTTAAAATGAAAGTTGTGGTTTTCTCATGATATGATTTGAGATATGTCCACCATGAGTTTTTCTCGACTCTTGAACGATATCATATACCCAATTCGAAGAGGAGTAGAAACCGTCTGTGGGTGCATGGTGGACCCAGTGCGGTACCCCGGGGCAAGAAGATCGCAGATATAGGCGTTGAGCCTATGGCAGGGTAGCATTGCTGACCGGTAATTGTATTGTGACTCGTCGGATATTCGGAGGATACCGATCGGAGTTGGGCCAGTCCGGATAGCCGTAGCCCAGGGGCCAGTCCAGATAGCCGGAGCCCCAGATATTGATATTGAGGTATTGAGATATTATGATGCAGGCCTGTCCGGATAGCGGAGCCTGAGATATTGGGATATATTTTGTGTCGATGCTAGACACCGTTTCCATGATGATTTCATTGATGGTACCTCATTTTAAATATACAGAAATCTTTCTAAATTATGAGAGCAGTTTCTTCATTTACATGTATTCTGTTTTCATGCATTCATACCTCATTCATATGATATATTACTACCTGAGGCACTGACACAAGCACGTGAGATTACACTTATGTATAGCTGTTTACCTTTGCCACCTTTTCATGCTTCAGACTTTATAATTTTGAGGTTATATATTATTGATCGTTTTGACCTAGGATTGAGTCATACATACGATTTCTGCTCGGTGATGTTTTCTACTCACGAGTTGGAAACTCACCCCCGTTGTGCCACAGTTTCTTGCAGGTTTTGCCGTACAGGTTTCGTTACGACTTTGCTGGTACACTGCTTCCGTTCTAGGTGATTGCTTGGTAGGTGGGTTCACTCGCATCGTGACCACCCTTGTACTTTATTTACATTGTTGTATCTAGTAAACTCCATTAACCAGACTTTTATATTTTTATTTGACTTAGAGACCGGTTGTACTATTCTTTCGACCTTAGAGTCACGCATTGTATTATTATGGGTTTCATTGATATTTTGAGTTTCATTTTGAGTTTTGATCCTCGCCATTCAGCGTTGTATATTATATTGCTGGCGTGGTTGTGACCATCGATTGACGAAGAGCTAGCTCCCGCTTGGGGATGCCTTTTATCATTCATGTATATATTTATCATGTTGTACCCCGTTCGGGGCTTGTATTTAAAAAGGAAACTCTGCCGAAATTTTCAGAAATGACTTGATGTTTTAAAAACGTATAATTCGTCTTATGCTATTAAAACCACTTTCTTTGAAATGAGTTTTCCGTTATTTATTATTTAAAATGGTTTTTGATTTCCGGGTTTTTGGCTTACTTGAATTAGATGAAGTCCTATAGACTTTCATATGATTCATGTGCCAGTCACGTGCCATTTCGGGCCGTGACACCATTATTGTATAGTAAAATTTGGAAGCTTGGGATATATACACGGATTTATGACAGTCTTGCTCGATATAGTAGTATGCTACTTGGTTTGTATCTATCTAAATATGTGTATGTGTTTCTTTTGACACATCGCTAATACATATTGATAGAGCCCTTAGGATCTTTGCTTGACTACCAGCGTAGTGATGGCAGTCACACTAGTGGGGGCTGGGTAGTCTACAAGAACATCCTTATACAGGTCTCTAGTCGTGGGATTATCGAGACAGGGCATCGATACTCCAGAGTAGACTAGTGTATATGCTTCCCATCCCAGGAGGGGAGATAGTCTGTCCCACAGCCATCAGTGCGTAGTACTAGAGATTGTATGCAGGTGCTCGTTAGGTTACGAGTACACTGGACATGACTCGCTGGGAACTGTTGGTTGGTACTATACCTATCGTCGGTTATCAGTTCCCAGGTGACATGAGTACAGCTTAGTCCGTTGACTTGACACTGCTGCTTCGCCTCGAGTGTGTTCCCACTGTTCTTAGATTACTACCCTACCACAGCTCTATTGAGTCATGCAAACAGGTAGTATTTGGGTGCAGTCCTGAAGCACTTGGACGCAACGGCGGTTAGACAGGTTTCTTCTTTCCCGGTATTAGGGGTTGATATCGCGTTGTGTTTGGAGAGCCATTACAGAAAATCCCTAGCCAGGGCAAGCGAGATTTACTGGCAGGTACTCTAATAGTTTCTCAGGTGTTTTGGACTACACTCAGACACGACTTATACCGCTATTAGGGGACTGACGTTTACCGCCCATCTAGGCCCGATATGAGATACTCTTAGACGAACAGACCAGATTGTACGGAGATTGTCACATTCAGGCTCAGTAGGAGTTCGGATGGGTTTTCCTCATCGGCCCTCTTATCGACATCTACCTGGGGACCGTTACGTACAGCTAGTACCGCTTGCGGCCTATGGTTAAACCCACTGCCAGCGTAGTGTCGAGTCTTTAGAGTCCCACACAGAGGGTTGTTCACCTTTGGGCGAAACAAGGTAGAGGTCATATGGTTTTACGACAGGATTCGTTCGCATACACGTACTTGTGCGTGTTTGGTGTTCGGTGGGTTGATACTAGTGGGCTTTGGTTTAAGCCAGATCTTAGTATCCATTTTGGGATTGGTTTAGTCTGATTGTATTCGTGTTTCTTCGGAACACGGATGCGGGTATGTATGTGCAGTTGACAGAGGCAGAGAGGGAAACGCCTCATTAGGGTTTTGACCATTGACTTGATTATAACCCTAATGAGTAGGAGGAATTTGTTTAATAATTACTATTATGGATAATTGTCATGGTTAATTGGTTTGACCATTTGACCTAGTTGACCATTGTTGACTTAGATATTTTCTTTAGCATGCTTAGCATTTAATGTGATATGATAATGGTCAAATCAAGGGAACCATTACAATTATCTTAATAATTCTAATTATTCTTTTATTCCTCATATGAGAGCTTCATCCTCTTATTATCTCATGATCTTTCTCTCTCATGGTTTGCTCTATCCTTTTCCTCTCTCAAAAAAGATATATTGTTTCATGTGTTTAAAATCAAGAGCCTTTGAGATAAAACCACCAAAACACTTCTCTACTTACTCTAGGGTTCTTAGTCTAGAAATCCAAGCACTCTAGTTATTTGATTGTTGAGATTGGAGCTCAAGGTAGAGGCCTTCGAGTGGATCTTCTATGATAAAGAGAAGCCGGTGAGGAGGAGCCATCCACACAATTCCAAGGAGCTCACAAAAAGGAGAAGAAGGAGTTCAAGACTTAGGTATAACCATCTAACCTAGTAGTTAAAACCCTAAGTTAGTTTGTTAGTTAATGTTTAGCAAAGATCCTCAAGGATAGTCTATGTTACCTTGCCAAGAAAAATTTGTTTTTTACTCTTTCCGCCTTCCCGTAAGTACCGGGGTGGGTATCATAGACTTATACTACCATTGTGTGACAATGGAATTGTGGCTTAGGCCTAGGAACCCCTGTCCCATCAGTGATCCAGACATATTCTTAGGCAGTATCACCTAATCATGGAGATGGACGATCTCCAGGGAGATCGAGGTTAGGAGAGTAGACACAGAGGAAAACACGGCGGATCCATTCACAAAGGCCTTTTCCCAAGAGAGACTTTTATGGGATGGTTGAGAATAAGATACTACAACCACTGTTGATTGTTGGGTATTGGATATTACAACATATGGCCCTGGTGCAAGTGGAAGATTGTTACTTATATGTATGTGATCACACGTCATTGGCGTGTCGGATGTTCAAAGTTCTAAAGTTATAACCGCGATCAGGACGGTGCCGCTATGCAGCTAGCCGGTTGAGCACGGGTCGATCCACAGGGAGATGGTTGTATGTCCGTTCGAGTTTTAGACGAGTCAATAAAGAATGTGTATATGTTTGTTCAGTTCTATCCTAAGTGTTCGTATTTATGTTCAAGTAAGCTTATTAAGGTTAAGGTTGGTTAGTAGAGTTAGGATTAGTCTTGTACTTATCTTTAGCCATTCTTAAGACGATGTTGGGATAATCGAAAGTAGCGGGGATTAGGAGGACATAGGAATGGGATTTGCGAGTTTAAGCAAGCTTTCGAACGCTAAATCCATTCCTAGCGCCCCTTGTCCGTCCGCTAAATATGCTTATTTCCAACCCTCGACCAAACACCCGCAACCATGTATCCAATTAAGTCACAACTACATGTCACGTTGTAGTGCGCTTAAAGGACTTCTCGACTTAGGTCGCGACCATATGTCACGTATAGCGTGCCTAAGTGAGGGGGTTGCGTTTGTTTGGTCGGGGGTCATTTCAAGATGTTTGGCGAAGAGAAGCACAAGGGATATCTCCGTCCCTCATACCACCTCCCTTAGCCTTAACAAGAGGGAAATTATTCACACATCATAAAAGAAAACAAAACAAAACAAGAAGGAAGAAAAGTGGAAAATACGGTTTTATAAGTGAAGCAAGCTAACTCTTGGGTCCTCACCTTAGCAAGGAACTCCGTCAAGTATCATCGCTTGAAAATACTGATAAGAGAAGAAAAAAAAGAGAACAAGAAAAGAAATAGCAACAACTAGTTAACAACAAATAATAAAATTACAATACAAGATAATAAAATTACAAGACAATAAATAAAAGAGACAAGATAAAAACAACCCTCATCTTCATTGATCTTCCACTCAAAAAGCTCTCACTACAATTTTCATGGAGGAAAGAATGAAGAAGAAGAAGAAACTTAGCTAAATCCTAACAAAAAGAGGAATGAAAAGGAACACCATTGGCTTGGCAAGTTCTGGGATATTTATAGGCAGGAAACAGAGAACCTAGGGCAACATTCAGGCACTATAGGAAGTTACAAAAAAGCCCACAGAAGATGACCCAGTGCGGAGCCCATATGGCCGCGGTTCCGCGGCCTAAGCGCGCTTATGCCGCGGAACCGCGGCCTTATTAGGGATTTGGGCCATGAGATTTGGTGGGTTTTCCTGGTTTGTGGTCCTCTTCAGTGTGGTATAGTACTTTTCTCAAATGCTCTTCACAATTCTTCCAGAATTTTAGTAGATCAAAAGGTGATGTGATGTGGATCTTTTGCCATGATTTCCTCGAGCTCCGCGTAGATATGTTGGATCTTGTGTTGACATTGAGTTTTGTGCACGAAAATGACATCGATTTGCCATTTTGTCTCTTAAACTGGTGTGTGGCAACATACGGATAGAGAGCGGAAACCCATGTTTTATCTGTGGTTGGCAGTAATCCGGAATTTGTTGTACTTTTCCATCAATTTCACTGTTCAGAGCCGAGAACCTGTATTGTGCAAATATGTAGCAAACACTGATCAAAAGCACCTGCCTATAAACAAACGAGCGAAAGAATGGGCGGTATAAAATGCAATATTCTGGTATGAACAGTATGCCCTAGAGGCCATTATTGTACATATAATGTATATTATAGTGGATGCTTGGACATACATAAGGAGGACTTTCTTGCTCAATATGACAGTATGCTATCTGGTTGCTCTTTATCTTAACATGTACACTAATTGTCTCTATGTTACATGTTGATAAAGCCCTTAGGATGAGTACTTGACTACCAGGATTATAATGCAGATCATACTGGTGGGGACAGAGTAGTCGGTAAGTACATCCTTCAAATGTTCCTAGTCGTAGGTGTATCGAGACAGGGCATCGATATACCATAGTAGACTAGCGTGTAGCTTCTCGACCCTTGTAGATGGGCAATGGATGATCCCATATCCATTGGTGTTTGACATCAGAGATGGTATATGGGTGCTTAGTAGAGACTGGATACACTGAACGGACTCGCCGAGAACTCCTAGATGGTATTATATTTATCGTCATATAGCAGTTCTCTGGTGACACCAGTATAGGTTAGTCTGTAGACCCGAGATCGTCATAAAGTCTTGTGTGATTCCCACTGTACTTTGATTTGCACCTTACCACGTTCAAGAAAACGTGCAAAACGGTGGCTTTTAGGTACATTCCCGAATCACATGGAGGCAATGAGCGATAAGAGGGGTTTCGTCTCTCCCGGTAGGGTTGATGTTGCGCTGTGCTCGATTGGCTATACCAGGAAGTCCCTGGCCAGGGCTGCTTTAGAGATATACTGGTAAGTGTTATCAGTAGTTTCTCGACCCATTATAAGCCTCATATCGGCACGACTTATAGAGTTACTGGGGTCTGACGTTTACCACCCCTAGGCGGGATATGCGACATATCAGACGAAGAGACCGGACTGTACGGTAGTGTTACTGTTTGGATTCGCAGGAGTATGAGCAGGCTTGCTTGTTGATCTTCTGATCGCTCAATACCCGGGTGGCCGTTATGTTTAGCAGACCACTTGCGGCTTGTGGGTGTTTGATATGATCATCACCTACTGCCGGCGTATTGACGAGTTTTTAGAGTCCTACACAGAGGTTTCATGGCTCAAGCGAAACGGAGTAGGAGCATATATGGGATATGTTCGGGACCGAGATTAATGCGCGTATGTGATACCATATTCTATTCTCGCGTCATGTGACATCGGTTGGTTATATGAGATATAGCCGGGTTATCGGATCAAGTGTTGATTCGATAAGTTGTTACATCTGATATTAGTCGATTGTATGTGATATAGCCGGATTATTAAATCAAGTGTTGATTTAATAATTTAATATATAATTATATATTTGATATATTACATTACATTAACTAATATTAGCGAACTTAAGTAATTCTTTTTCTCACATTTGATACATTGACAAATATGTGATATATGTTAATTGTATTCTTTTTGCACACTAATATATATGTGATATATATCATTGTGACATGCTAGGTTACACATGCAACATGTATGTATGAGACTTATACCATTCTAGGGTTTATGTGAAGGGTTTTTATTTATTTAAAGTTAAACAAATTAGATAGAAAAGGATTAATGTTTCAAGCTTGGATGAAGCTTGTAGAACATTGACCAAGTCCACTTGTTTGTCTTGCTTAAGATATTTCTTAACCCAACCATTAATCTTAGACTATGGTTTATTCTCTACATGAGTTAGGCATGGCATATTACCACACCATGATTGCATTTCTAACCTTATGAGTTCATTCATTCTTCTTCTTCATAAAAGAAAAAAAAGCTCACTAGGTTTTTTCTAAGTGAAGAATTAGTGGGAGAAAAATAAATCTAAAATGAGCAAAATTCCTACTTCATCGTCCTCTACTACTAGCGATTTACTATAGGGTATTTGCTTCACTAATTCCACAATTAGTGAAGAGGTAGATTGGGTTAGTGTCTCCTCGACGTAGATTATCTTCGGCCTCGATGATTTCGAGGCAAGCTTGTACATTACTTCATGGGATCCTCTTTAGAGTATGGGAGTTCATGATCGTAGCGAAGGGACTACTACACGGAGCTATTGAAGTGAAGGACCGGTCTACAAAGGTTGTATTCGTTGTTCACTTTAGTTGCAAAGTTATTTGCATTCGATTCGTCGCATTTTCTAGTAACGATTCTAGGTTTAGGGTTAGATAGAACGGCAAATTTTTTAAATTGGTAAGGACGATGACTCCCGAAACCTTGCTGCCGTGCTAGGCAACCCTGCAACTTGTTCCAGTTCGAGGATGGTTTCCGGTACGGGAGAAATTGAATAGGATTATTCAGTTGTCTTTTATATTTACCTTCTCTCAGGATGCGAAGTCTCCTAGTATTAGGAGAGTACACCTAATGCGCCTATTGGATAGTCTTATTTCAAACCTTAGGCTGGTGCCGAAAGGTAAGGAAGGTGTTAGTGTATATGCCCTAGAGGTCATTAATGATTTATACTAATTTGTATATTACTTAATGGAAGCTTGGGATATTCACCTTGTATAAGCAATCTTGCTCAATATAGTAGTATGCTACTTGGTTTGTTTCTACTTCAATGTGTACATGTGTTTGTTTTAGTATATCACCTATACACATTAGAGGAGCCCTTAGGATCTTTGCTTGATTACCAGCGTTGTGATGGCAGTCACACTAGTGGGGGCTGGGTAATCTATAAGCACATCCTTATGCAGGTCCCTATTCGCAGGACTATCGAGACATGGCATCGATACTCCGGAGTAGACTAGCGTATGCTCTTCTCATCCCAGTGTGGGAGACGGTCTGTCCCACAGCCGTCAGTACGTCATACTTGAGATAGTATGCGGGTGCTCGTTAGGTTACGAGTACACTGGACAGGACTCGTCGGGAACTGTTGGTTGGTACTATACCTATCGTCGGTTATCAGTTCCCAGGTGACATGAGTACAGCTTAGTCCGCTGACTTGACACTGTCACTTCTCCTCGAGTGTGTTCCTACTGTACTTAGATTACTACCCTACCACGGCTCAAAGGAGTCGTGCAAACAGGTAATAGTTGGGTGCAGTCCCGAAGCACTTGGAGGCAGTGACGGTTAGACAGGATTCGTCTCTCCCGGTATTGGGGGTTGACATCGCGCTGTGTCTAGGAGAGCCATTACACGAGTAGTCCCTGGCCAGGGCAAGCGAGATATACTGGTAGGTTTCCAGTGTTATCTCAGGGTGTTCTGGGCTTCACTCCGACACGACTTGTACCGCTATTAGGGGACTGGCGTTTACCGCCCCCTAGGCACGCCATGCGATGTATCAGACGAACAGACCGGACTGTATAGAGATTGTCACATTCAGACTCAGTAGGAGTTCAGATGGGTTTCACCTCGTCAGTCTTCTTGTCGGCATCTACCTGGGGACCGTTACACACAGCTAGTGCCGCTTGCGGTCTGTGGTTAAACCCACAGCCAGCGTAGTATCGAGTCTTTAGAGTCCCACACAGAAAGCTATTCGCCTTTAGGCAAAAGAGTAGATGTCGCGTGGTTTTGCGACAGGTCGCATTATTTTGCGACAGGGTTCGGTCACATTCGTGCACATGTGCACGTACAGTGTCCGGACAGTTAACACCAGCGGGCTTTGGTTTAAGCCAGATCCTAGTGTACGTTTTGGGGTTGGTTTTTTCTCTTTTGTATTCGTGTTCCTCGGAACGCGGATGCGGGTGTGTATGTACAGTTGACAGAGAGACAGAGGCAAAGTATTCTCGTTGGGGTTGTTGACTGTTGACTGTTGACAGTTGACTGTTGACCATTGACTTTTGCTTAACACTAATGAGAATAAGATATATGATTAACATTAATATTAATTAAGTATTATAGTGACATAGTTGTTGAGGGGTTGACATTGTTGACTTGTTGACTTTGTTGACAGGTTGACTAGGTTGGACTAGTTGACCATCATCATGACAATGGCTATCATTCCATGGCAAAGACTTTTTCATGCTTGTTTATTTATGCAAAATGAGTGCATGAAATGATATAGCCATTTTGACTTAAACCATCACACAATACTTGATTATTATTTTGGTTATGATGCCTTTTGGAATATGAGATGTGAGAATGAGAAGAGTATGGTTCATTCTATCATTTGCTTTCTCTCTCTTGAGCTCTCTCATTCTCAAGCTCTCCCTCTTCCTCTTGCTCTCTCTACCTCAAAGAAAACCATTCTCATGTGTTGAGACACATTGCCTTAGAGATAAAAAGATACCAAAACATTCCTCTACTCATTCTAGTTCACAAGGCCTAGCAAGCCAAGTGATCTAGTTTCTTCAAAGGTCGAAGAAGAAGCCAAAGGTAGAAGCTTTCGGGTGGATCCATCTTCGGCGCAAAGAGACGACGAGGTGAGGCTGATCCGTACACCGGGAGGAGTCGAAGACGAAGGAGTTCAAGAAAGGTATAGCCCCCTAACCGAGTAGGTAAACTCTTGCTTGGTTGTTAGTTAGTAGTTTAACAAAGATCCGTATTGGTAGACCATGTTACCACCCATTTGAAAATCGTTTTTCACCACTTCCGCAACCCCGTAAGAACCGGGGAAGGGTAGCATGGACTTACAGTGGTATCAGAGCCTTGTTAAACACTATCTAACATGTTAGCTAAGTAAGTAGAAGTTCGATCAGAGAAAAGTCGCGAAATACACCCGGAACTCAAACTTTCTGTCGATTTTCAAAGTGCTGTAAAAATAATTTGAGATATACCAAAAATCGACTCAGGGTTATTAGAAGAAACTGCAAAAATTCGACCCACTGAATCGATCAACACGCCGCGGATCCGCGGCGGGAGCAAGCTCCCGCCGCTGATCCGCGACCGAGTTGACTCGGTCGTGGGGTTTTATTTTTGCAGTTTGTTCATAGGGGTATTTTGGGATTTTTGGAGCATGTCTTTTCAGCCCAGATTTTCCAGAAAGAAGAATTTGTTTTTGGGGCTTGAAAATCCGTATTTTTATCGAACTTCTAAAGACTAAGGCTAACGGGTTTATATCTGTGATGTGTTATGTGTATTGAACGTCCGCTAATCGCTATACGTCGATTAGTGGGGGTTATACACATCTATGATCTGTAATGTTGATGGTATGTGTATATGAATTCTTTAGATTTTCGCGGATGAATAGCCGGGGGTTGTGAGATGAGAGTTTTATTTTCTTTCAATTCATGTAATATGTAAATTGATGTAATATTATATTCGGCCGCACAACCGGGTCGGGGTTGTAGCCGTTATTGTATAATTTTTTTTTACTGTTTTTGCTCCTAGGATAGACCCATGGTGGGGTGCACAAACTACCGGGTATCTCGAAGTGCCGAGTGGCCTACTCACGTCGTTAAGGGAGGTTGCTCCACTTCGAATATTTGGCGGATAGTTTGCCGCACCCGTAGGGGTCTAGGGTGGGGTATTGGCTATTCATCGCGACCGTGTAATCCGCTTTTCGTTACAGGCTCGTACGAATTGCGGATTCCTAGTATGTCCATTGTATTCATCTGTGATCTGAAATGGCTATCATTGCAATATATCTATGTATGATATTATTTAGGCGTTGCTTATGTTTTGCAGCCGCGCTAGCCCAGCCCCCGCTCTGTCATTAGTTAAGTAACCTAACGGGTAATGACGGGGCCCCGTGGCGAATGCGAATGGCATAAGCGTACGTCATATTTTGGTTGTTTTCTGCAATGGTAGGATTAAATGATGGGACGCATTAAAAGAACTAATGCAAGAAAAATACGCATTAAAAGAACTAATGCAAAGAAAAATAAACCAAGTAAAAGTCGTTGGAACACTTTCAAAAACCACTCGGTTTCTTTTCAAAATAACTTTTAAACGCGGAGCTTAAGCCACTCCTTTTAAAAGCTATCTCGTTCCATCGATTATATCAAGTTCACTACGTTCACGGTTTCGCCAAAACCATTCGTAGCCCTCCGTCGTTTCACATGGATGGTCAATAGTATTCAAGCTATGTAAGTTGGCCAAAGTCAAGGCATAGTGATTGGTAGCTATTGGGTATTCATGTGCAGCATAGATAGATGTGTTGGTTTGGGGCAGTCGTACTACCATTTTGGCCAAAGTCGAGGGTATGTGCGGATGGGCTCAAATTAACCTGGAGAATGACGGGTAGAACTTGACATGTGACTTATGATATTTTGGCCAAAGTCAAGGTCATAAGAGCATGGGGCAAAAATCCACATCGGGAGTTTCAAAAGAACTGAAACTTGCTAGCACTGCATACCATTTGGAGTGTGATGATTCTGGTAGGATTCCTTCAGTATTGTCACGCAATGATATTTGGATCCCGATCCTATTGTGAGTATATGCTACTCCTCGGGAAATTTCTCACTTAACGATCAATGCTATAAACCAAGTAGGTGTCTAGAAAGGTGTTAGCGGGGCTACGCCCCCAGGGAAAAGAGGTTCTTAAATTAAGGAACTTCGTGAAAGCGTTGGAAAACCTCCCTCGAAGTACCGACACCAGCCTGGCCGAATGGTTAAGCAAGAATTGTACGGTGAGATTGATCCTGACTAATTCTTCCTTTTTGGTTTGAGGAGGGATTCGAGAGACAGTGGGAGCCATCCTGTTTAGACAAATTAAAAACCACTCTAAACTTGCAAGAGCATCATGCTAAAGTGTTTCTTCTCTCTCTCCTAATTGCAGCGACCAATCATCATGACCGGACTTAAGTTATTACTAGATAAAAACATACTGACAGGGCCAAACTACAAAGATTGGCTCAGGAATGTCAAAATGGCAATCACTTATGACAAGTTGGGGTATCTCCTTACCACCAAAGCTCCCCCTGTCCCAGGTCCCACCTCCACCGTCGCGGATAAGGAAATCATCATGACCGGACTTAAGTTATTACTAGATAAAAACATACTGACAGGGCCAAACTACAAAGATTGGCTCAGGAATATCAAAATGGCAATCACTTATGACAAGTTGGGGTATCTCCTTACCACCAAAGCTCCCCCTGTCCCAGGTCCCACCTCCACCGTCGCGGATAAGGAAATCCGTAAGACTTGGGAGATCGATATCGCGAAGGCCAAGTGCCTCGTGCTTGCCTCTATGGACAACGAACTTTAGAGGAGGCACGGGAATATGGACCTCGAATCCATATTCTCCTTACAAAAGAACTGTATGGAGAGCAATCTCGTGTCGCAAGATACGAAGTGTCGAAGAAGCTATTTTCGGCAAGGTTGGCCATCGGATCATCGGTATCGGAACACGTGCTTAAGATGATTGGCTTCATTGAGGAGCTCGTGGAACTTGGGACCACATTAGACAACGAGCTCTATACGGACTTGATGCTCCAGTCCCTTCCTTCCACTTACGCCCAGTTTATACTGAACTTCAACTTACAAGAAAAAGAAGTTGAACTTTCAGAACTCCTCAACATGCTGAGGAGTGCAGAGGGTACCCTACAGAAAGGTAAGGAAACATCCACTTTGTTTGTAGGACGATCTTCATCTTCTAGGTCCAAGGCGAAAGCCAAGGGAAAGAAGAAGAAAGCCTCCGCCAAACCAAGGAGCGGTGTTAGTACAGTGGATACGAAGGGAAAAGCAAAAGCAACAAAGATAGCGGGAAAGCTTATAGGAGAGTGCTTTTTCTGTCATAAGAGTGGTCACTGGAAGAAAGATAGCAGGGCTTGGAAAGCCAGGACACAGGAACTGAAGCAAGTTGCGGCTTGAGCTTCAGGTGTGTATGTTATTGAAAACTGTCTATCAATAAACTCTACTTCCTGGGCATTGGATACCGGATCAGGATCTCATATCTGTAATTCTTTCCAGGCGTTGAGAAACCGTAGGGTTTTTAAGGCAGGTGACATGACCCTCAAAGTTGCAAACGGAGCTAGCATGGATGCTAAGGCCGTGGGGGACTATCACCTGGGGTTGTCAGATGGACTCGTTTTGGTTTTGCGTAATTGCTTTTTTTGTACCAAACGCAACTTGTAATATCATTTCTGTATCTTTGATTTCTAAAGAAGGTTATGAATTTGCGTTTGTAAGTAATGTTGTAAACATTCACCATAATCAAGTTCTGATTGGGTCAGGTACATTAAGCAATGGTATATACGTATTAAACCAACCACAGATTTTCAATGTCCAGAATACACACAAAAGAAAGTCTCCGGAAATAAATCAGACTTTCTTATGGCATTGTAGACTGGGTCACATCAATGAGAGAAGGTTGACGAAGTTACATACAGAAGGATATTTGAATCCGTTCGAATATCAATCTTATGCCGCTTGTCAATCCTGTCTCAAAGGAAAGATGACAAAGACTCCGTTCACTGGACACGGAGTAAGAGCGAGCGAGCTCTTGGGACTCGTACACAGCGACGTGTGCGGTCCAATGTCTACACATGCGTGAAGCGGTTATTCTTACTTCATTAATTTTACGGATGACTTTTCAAGGTACGGTTATGTCTTCTTAATGAAACATAAGTCCGAAGCCTTTGGAAAATTCCAGGAATATAAGAATGAAGTAGAAAAACAAACCGGCAAAAGTATCAAGACACTAAGATCGGATCGAGGTGGTGAATACTTGAGTGCCGAGTTCCTGAACTATTTAAAAGAGAACGAAATTCTCTCTCAGCTTACTCCTCCATACACTCCGCAACATAACGGTGTATCGGAGAGACGGAACCGGACCCTATTGGATATGGTACGGTACATGATGAGTAACGCTGAGTTACCGTGATCATTCTGGGGATATGGTCTAGAATCAGCTGCATTACTTTTGAACCGAGTTCCAACTAAGACTGTGCCTACTACACCATATGAGATGTGGTGTGGGAAGAGACCCTATCCTAATCACATTATGACATGGGGAAGTCCATCTTTTGTCAAAAATCAGCATGCGGACAAGCTCGAGGCACGCTCAGTACAGTGCAAGTTTGTGGGATATCCAAAGAACTCTAAGGGATATCTCTTCTATTACGCTGAGGAATAAAAGATCATTGTTTCTCGTAATGCCCATTTTCTAGAACACCAGTTCTTAGAAAAGGAAACAAGTGGGAGCGAAATAGAACTGGAAAAAATTCCAGAACCACAAACTATTACTGAAAGCTTAGTGGAACCAGAGGGTTCAAAAGAAAATGACATTCCTACGCCGCTCCGCAGGAGTAGTAGGCAGTCTCATCCGCCCGAGAGATACTACGGTTTTCTCATAGACGGGGATAGAGAGGATTGCATCATAGATTATGATGAGCCGACTAGCTTCCAGCAGGCCATTCAGAGCATGGCTGGATGCAATGCGGACCGAAATGGAGTCCATGTACAACAACAAAGTATGGACGTTGGACGTTGCTCCAGATGGGGTAAAACCCGTAGGATTCAAGTGGATCTTCAAAAGGAAGATTGGTGTAGATTGACAGGTTGGGACCTATAAAGCTAGACTGGTTGCAAAGGGTTTTCGTCAAAGACCTGGTTTGGACTATGACGAGACCTTTTCTCCAGTAGCTATGCTGAAATCCATTCGGATCCTTCTTGCCATTGCTGCTTTCCACGATTATGAGATTTGGCAGATGGACGTAAAGACCGCTTTTCTAAATGGAAATTTAGAGGAGTGTGTTTATATGGACCAGCCAGAGGGTTTCATTCAGAGTGGGAGCAGCGGAAAGGTGTGCAAGTTGCTTAAGTCCATCTATGGACTAAAGCAGGCATCGCGAAGTTGGAACATATGTTTTGATGAGACGGTCAAGGAATTTGGCGTTATCAAAAATCCAGATGAGCCATGCATCTATAGTAGATTTGTAGCGAGAACTGCAGTATTCCTCGTTTTATACATGGATGACATTCTCTTAATAGGAAATGACATTCCTATGCTACAATCTGTCAAGGGGTTCTTGTCACACAGGTTCTCCATGAAAGACCTAGGTGATGCCTCATACATTCTGGGGATCCGGATCTATCGTGACAGATCCAAAAGGATACTGGGACTCTCACAGTCCAGGTACATCGACACCATACTGAAAAGATTCAGTATGGATGATTCCAAGCACGGTAATCTACCGGCTTGTCACGGGATCACCCTCTCCAAAGAGATGTCTCCCAAGACTGATTTGGAAAGGGATCGCATCTCTATTATACCCTACGCTTCTACGGTAGGCTCTATAATGTATGCGATGTTGTGTACCAGACCAGATGTAGCTTATGCACTGAGTGTGGTAAGCCGGTATCATTCAAACACTGGGGAGAAACATTGGATAGCAGTAAAGAACATTCTCAAGTACCTGAGAAGGACTAAGGAGATGTTCTTGGTGTATGGCGGAAAAGACCTCCAGATCGAGGCCTTTGCTGACTCCAGCTTCCAAAGTGACAAGGATGATTTCAAGTCCATGTCGGGTTATGTATTTACCCTCAATGGATGGGCGGTGTGTTGGAAGAGTTCCAAACAGGAAACCGTTGCTGACTCGAGGATGGAAGCGGAATATATCGCTGCTGCAGATGCCGGAAAAGAAGCTGTCTGGGTAAGGAAGTTCTTAACTGAACTTCAGGTGGTTCCGTCCATTATTGATCCAATACCTCTGTATTGCGACAACAACGGGGCTATAGCTTTTGCGAAGGAACCAAGGTCCCATCAGAAGTCCAGACACATCTTGAGGCAGTATCACCTGATCAGGAAGATCGTGGGTCGCCAGGAGATCGAGGTTCGGAGAGTTTCTACGGAGGACAACACTGCTGATCCACTCACAAAGGCCTTACCCCAGACTCAGTTCGAGCGGCTAATCGAGATGATAGGTCTTCGATACGCCAATACATGGCCTTAGTGCAAGTGGGAGATTGTTAGTGTATATGCCCTAGAGGCCATTACTGTATCATACTAGTTTGTATATTACTTAATGGAAGCTTGGGATATTCACCTTGTATAAACAATCATGCTCAATATAGTAGTATGCTACTTGGATTGTTTCTACTTCAATGTGTACATTTGTTTGTTTTAGTATATCACCTATACACATTAGTGGAGCCCTTAGGATCTTTGCTTGATTACCAGCGTTGTGATGGCAGTCACACTAGTGGGGGCTGGATAATCTATAAGCACATCCTTATGCAGGTCCCTAGTCGTAGGACTATCGAGATAGGGTATCGATACTCCGGAGTAGACTAGCGTATGCGCTTCTTATCCCAGTGTGGGAGACGTTCTGTCCCTCAGCCGTCAGTACGTCGTACTTTAGATAGTATGCGGGTACTCGTTAGGTTACGAGTACACTGGACAGGACTCGTCGGGAACTGTTGGTTGGTACTATACCTATCGTCGGTTATCAGTTCCCAGGTGACATGAGTACAGCTTAGTCCGCTGACTTGACACTGTCACTTCGCCTCGAGTGTGTTCCCACTGTACTTAGTTTACTACCCTACCACGGCTCAAAGGAGTCGTGCAAACCGGTAGTAGTTGGGTGCAGTCCCGAAGCACTTGGAGGCAGTGACGGTTAGACAGGATTCGTCTCTCCCGGTATTGGGGGTTGACATCGCGCTGTGTCTAGGAGAGCCATTACACGAGTAGTCCCTGGCAGGGGCAAGCGAGATATACTGGTAGGTTTCCAGTGTTATCTCAGGTTGTTCTGGGCTTCACTCGGACACGACTTGTACCGCTATTAGGGGACTGGCGTTTACCGCCCCCTAGGCCCGCCATGCGATGTATCAGACGAACAGAACGGACTGTATAGAGATTGTCACATTCAGACTCAGTAGGAGTTCAGATGGGTTTCCCCTCGTCATTCTTCTTGTCGGCATCTACCTGGGGACCGTTACGCAAAGCTAGTGCCGCTTGCGGTCTGTAGTTAAACCCACTGCTAGCGTAGTGTCGAGTCTTTAGAGTCCCACACAGAAAGCTATTCGCCTTTAGGCAAAAGAGTAGAGGTCGCGTGGTTTTGCGACAGGTCGCATGGTTTTGCGACAGGGTTCGGTCACATCCGTGCACTTGTGCACGTACAATGTCCGGACAGTTAACACTAGCGGGCTTTGGTTTAAGCCAGATCCTAGTGTACGTTTTGAGGTTGGTTTTATCTCGTTTTTATTCGTGTTCCTCGGAACGCGGATGCGGGTGTGTATGCACAGTTGACAGAGAGACAGAGGCAGAGTATTCTCATTGGGGTTGTTGACTGTTGACTGTTGATAGTTGACTGTTGACCATTGACTTTTGCTTAACCCTAATGAGAATAAGATATATGATTAACATTAATATTAATTAAGTATTATAGTGACATGGTTGTTGAGGGGTTGATATTGTTGACTTTGTTGACCGGCTGACTAGGTTGGACTAGTTGACCATCATCATGACAATTGCTATCATTCCATGGCAAAGACTTTTGCTTGCTTGTTTATTTATGCAAAATGAGTTTATGAAATGATATAGCCATTTTGACTTAAACCATCACACAATACTTGTTTATTATTTTGGTTATGATGGCTTTTGGATTATGAGAGGTGAGAATGAGAAGAGTATGGTTCATTCTATCATTTGCTTTCTCTCTTTTGAGCTCTCTCATTCTCAAGCTCTCCCTCTTCCTCTTGCTCTCTTTACCTCAAGGCAAACCATTCTCTTGTGTTGAGACTCATTGCCTTAGAGATAAAAAGACACTAAAACATTCCTCTACTCATTCTAGTTCACAAGGCCTAGCAAGCCAAGTGATCTAGTTTCTTCAAAGGTCGAAGAAGAAGCCAAAGGTAGAAGCTTTCGGGTGGATCCATCTTCGGCGCAAGAAGACGATGAGGTGAGGCCGATCCGTACACCGGGAGGAGTCGAAGACGAAGGAGTTCAAGAAAGGTATAGCCCCCTAACCGAGTAGGTAAACTCTTGCTTAGTTGTTAGTTAGTAGTTTAACAAAGATCCGTATTGGTAGTCCATGTTACCACCCATTTGAAAATCGTTTTTCACCACTTCCGCAACCCCGTAAGAACCGGGGAAGGGTAGCATGGACATACAGAAGGAAGAAAACCAATTAGCTTATGTGTGGTGTACAGAAAGTAATAAGTAAAGACATACAAAGGGATTGGAGTGAGGGCAAGTAAATATACGGTTATAATCATGAATATGGATAGTGGAAGAGGCATTACTAGGAATACCGGGCTACCCCTCTGAAACATTTTCATGTTTCAGTTTTACTGTGCGGTGTTAAGTGAAAACTGTTTTCCCAGTTAGATTCTAACTTCAGGTTATGTATTTACCAGATTTGTTTCTCACATCTGTATAGCGTTACAGATGATGAGTGGAAGTAAGATATTAGGAATTGGGTGATTAGATCCTCTATATATCGGAATTCTTTGTAATTTGGTAATATTTGAGGAAATCGCCTGAGTTTTGCCTGATGGCAAATATTTAGTTTTAAATATCCATCGTTATGCACTAATTTCAAACTGATATATCTGTACGTTTATTTTATAAAGTGAGATATAACTTTTTGAAATTATGTCTATGATTTTTACCAATATCAGTTGATGGTTGGGTAAGGTGCATTAAACAACGGTGTAGTTCTTCTTAACCACAGTACAGTTTTAAACCTACGACGCACATGGTTTGAGTTGTTAAACTCAAAGGACTTATACAAACTTTTGTATGTTGTCCGATGTCTGTAAGGACAACGAGCTTGGTAATCGTACTATATTCTGTTTACTCATGACTTCTTTGGTTTCAGACAAGTTTTTCATTGAAATACAGGGTCCATGTTTTGAGAAGATATAAGTATAAGAATAAAGTAGAGAACCATATATTGCAAGTATCAGGATTCTTGAAGATGATTGAAGATGTAGATACTTGTGTTTGGTATTCCGTTGTAAGTAATTGTAAAACCTTAGGTTGTGTTTAGGGGTTAATTATATTTTAATATATAGTTTTAATAAAAAGTTTACCAAATTAAGTTTCAAATATTTTATCCTAATTAATGAATATTTTATTAGTATTTTTCTAGGCGCACACACACTTTTGCATGTAAACTAATGTTTAGATTTGGGGTTAAACCATGATTAGCTATCATGATGGATTAACCCATTTTCTTTAAGTTAATTGTTTCTTATTAGGTGAATTTTGGTTTTTATTTATGAGTGTTGTTTTTAATTTTTATATGAGAAAGGGTTTTGTTCTTGTGTTGACTTGATGAGAGAGAAGGAGTATGGGCTTCATGGTTGAACCATGCTCATTAAATGAAGAGAGAGGGAGAGAGAGGGGGGTCTCGACTTGTGCTCTCATTTATTTCCTCATTCTCCTTCTCACAACTCTCCCTCACACACACATACACACCCTCACACAGCAGCAGCAACCCCAGCAACACCATGAGTAGCAGCAGCAGACAGCAGCATCAGCAGCAGCAATAGCAACAGCAGCAGCAAGCAGTGACAACAGCAGCAGCAGGCAGTGGCAGCAGCAACATCAACAGCAGCCCCAGCAGCTACCGCAGCATTCCAGATCCTTACCACCTCCTTCTTCCTGCTTCATAGGGTCTAGTAAGGTATAATCTTTGAGCCTAACCCTTTAGTTTGCTTAACTTATGTAGGATTTTCTTCGGTTTGTATAAAAAGGGAGATTTTGGGCTTGAAATGGTGATTTGTGTAGACTTATGGTTAAGTGCTGTTAGTGTTGGTTAACCTAGACTAATTAGGTGTTACTGAGGCCATGTAAACCTAATTAGACCCCAGATTAGACCAAAATACCATAGGGTTTCAAATTTTCAAAATTTAGTGTTTTAAGGTGAAATTTTGGTTTTCTGTGATCTGCTATAGGCCCGAGTAGTTCAGGTTAAAATTGAGTTAACTGGAGAACACTAGATAGTTATAGACCACACCACCTGATCATGAAGCCCCCATTCTACAGTGAGGCAGCCGGTTTATTAGTTCTGGCCGCAATTTGCGGCCAGATAGGAGAGTCTTGGGTTGGGTCTGTGTGGGTAGGAGTCTGCTGTTATTTTAGGGCCAGTGGTATGTGCAATTTTTTTAGTTTCTCTCTGTAGGAAAATCTGGGACGTTATATCATATTTCTAGTACGTTTGGTTCGCGCGATACGCGTGTGGCTTCTGTGATCCAGCGCGTCGCGACGTGTTGGGTTAGTTTTAGACGCGTATACACGTTTTAGCGTATCGTACGCACGCGTGTTTAGTTCGCGACGTGAGCGTATCGTTTGGCTTAGTTATCGCATCTTGCGAGGTGGTTGCTTATATATGGAATCTTGTGTAAATTCCAGGTTCGCAGGCGGGTACGTCGGACGAAGCTAAGAAAGGGAAGCAGGTGGTCGGCTATGAGTAGCGCATGACCGGGTGAGTAGATTTAACATCTACAGGGAAATCGCCCGTATGGCGTTAAGCGTCAGGGCGTGTTTGGATATTTAGTATAGATGTTCATATGGACTGTAGTAGCATACCTTATTGTTGCATATAGAAATGATAGCATAGGACACTGCACTGTCACTAACGGTTCAAGTTGCACGAGCACGATTTATATGCTACACTCACACCATTAGTGATTGCTATGACACTCACATTATAGGATTGCTATAAATCATATATCATACTGATTCCGCTTTATTGATGTTGTCATGACTTGCCGCCTATCAGCATATGTTATATTCATACTTGGGCACATATACATCACATACCCATACTTGTGCCACTTACATCACATATTCACATTTGGGCACATATACATCACATACCCATACTTGTGCCACCTACATCATACATTCACATTTTGGCACATATACATCACATGCCCATACTTGTGCCACCTACATCATATATTCACATTTGGACACATATACATCACATATCCCTACTTGTGCTATATACATTGATATCTTCATACTTGCTTATATTACGCATTGAGATATGTTGTTACCATGTTAATTCTGGATTTGGGGAACCGTGGTTATTGCAAATGAGAATAGTTGATTATTTAAAAACCCGGTTTCCCTTGATATGATATTTCGGTGCGTCCACCATGTGTTTTCTCGGTGCTAGAGTGATATATGTGAACCCGAATCGAGGAGTTGGGTGAGGCCGATTACGGGTACATGGTGGACCCGGTATGGTACCCCGGGGTGAGAACGGTTTCGCTGTGTTGTAGACGGTGAGCCTGGAAGAGGGACTACTACCTACCGGTGATTGGTTGGACCTGGCGGTTATCCGGAGGATACTGACCAGAGTCGATTGATGGATACGGGACGACTCGTACTGCCAGGGCTGAGGGCCGATACAGCAGACAGAGCCCGTGGGCTGACCCGGACTGACGGATGCCCGATATGTGAGGATTTGCGTGTCGATGCTAGACACGAGTATTTGTTGATATTTTGGGTGCCGATGTTGGGCACTCACGATGTTATGAGATTTACAGGATTTGAGGACCGATGAGGATGACGGCGCCTGGGTACTGTTGGGATTTGGGTGCATTGATAGGTACCGATTATACTTTCCACGATGACATTCCGTGTAGATGTTATATTTCCCATGCTCAGTATGCAGTAAATTGATATCTCATCCTGTATCCATTGAACTTGATATAGTACACATGCTTGCACGATCATTGCATACCCTGTTCATTTTATATAGGGTTGTTAGATTGCATTGTTATACCTGATTATCACATGTCTTGCTCATCACATGAAGATGTTATTAGATCGCACTTGTTGCATGATTTGAGCATCCAGTTCATCATATAGATGTTATCTGTTGTCATAGGCTAGAGTATCGCAGCACGTGCATACTCGCGATTACCTTTATATGTTATCTTCTATTCACGAGTTGGCAACTCACCCCCATTGTGTAACACCTTAGGATAAGGGTTAGTGAATAATTATAATTAATTAATTGTTTTTAATAAAAAGTTTACTAAATTGGGTTTTATATATTTTTCCTAATTTAATATATATTTTTCCAAAATTTTATTAGGCTTGCACAAACATGTGCATGTAAACTAGGGTTTTTAAATGAAGAAAATACCATAATTTTAACCATGGTGGGTTAATTGTAGGATTAATTCTTTTGGCTTATAAGCAAGTTTAATTAATTAGTTAAATTAAAAGATTACTTTAATTTGAATATTAGATCTAGTGTTGACTTGAGAGAAGGGGAGAGAGAGAGTGCATCATGGCTCAAGCCATGCTTGCATTAAATGAAGAGAGAGAGAGATGAGGGGTGACTTTTGGGGTAAATGATTGTTTTCTTCTCTCATTTCTTTTTGGTTTTTCTCTCAAACTCTCACACTCTCACATACACAACACACTCACACACACACCCACTTACCTCAGCTGAAGCATGAAGCAACAGCAGCAGCAGCAGCATGAAGCCACAGCAGCAGCAGTATGAAGCAGCAGCAGCAGCATGAAGCAGCAGCAGCAACAACACAGTGAACAGCAGTGAGCACCAACAGCAAGTGCAGCCTCTTCCCTCCACTTCTCCACCTTCCTCCAGCTTCCTAGGGTTAAGTATGAGGTATATTTCCTAATTTAGTCCCTAGTTAGCTTGGTTAGTGTTGATTTGCATCGGTTAATGGATATTGGTGCGTTTTAGTGCGATATGGGATGTTTAGTGGGAGCTTTGAGCATTTGGGATATGATTTGGTTTCAGTAGGATGCTTGAGGTCTGTTGAGGCCATTGTAACCTAGTCCAACCCCAATTACGCTAAAATACCACCAGTTTTCATATTGGATGCAATTGTCGTATTTGTGCACAATTTGAGCTTTCTGGATCTGCTATTGACCCGAGGTGATTTGAATGAATTGAGTGGACTGTGGCATAGTGGAGTATAGATGATACCATAGGTGAAACCCGACCCCCTAACTCCCCTTCCCGGCCGCCAAAACCGCCATTATGGCCGCAAATTGCGGCCAGACAGGGGGTGTTTTGGTAATTTTTGGGTTCTGTAGGTGTATTATTGTGTGTAGGGTCGTTTGGTATATATATATTTTTAAGATTAGTTCTGTAGCAAAATCTGGG
The DNA here is from genome assembly GCA_030015575.1 of Agapanthus africanus. Taxonomy (NCBI): domain Eukaryota; kingdom Viridiplantae; phylum Streptophyta; class Magnoliopsida; order Asparagales; family Amaryllidaceae; genus Agapanthus; species Agapanthus africanus. The sequence continues at coordinate 211,240,303 of JASDDO010000031.1, read as the reverse complement.
ACCAAATACCTGTTTTGCCGTTTTTCTAAACCTTCGCGACACGCGTGATACGTGAGTAGGTTTGGGTTCTGCGTATCGCAGCGCGTCGGGGTAGTTTCGTGGTGCGTGAGTTCACGTTTTAGCGTATCGCGCACACGCGCGATTGGTTTGCGACACAGGTTTCTTGTTGGATTATAATGTCGCGTTTTGTGACTTAAGCTTATGTGTGATATGTGTATGTGATTCTAGGTTCGCAGGCCAGTGAGACGGACGCTGCGAAGAAGGGCAAGCAAGTGGTTGGATACACTTAGCGCGAGACACGGTGAGTAGATTTCACATCTACGGGGATATCGCCCGCATGGCGTTATGCGTCAGGGCTGATAGGACTTTGTTATTATATTATATTTCATGCACCCCATAGACTGTCATTGCATATTCCATTCCTGGCTATACATATATATATATTGCTTAGAACTGATAGAACTGCCATGATCATACTATTGTATATTGTTGTAACTCATCTATGTTTGATATCTATATCACGGTGGATCATTGCATTGTAGTTCTTTCTCATGTGACATGACTTGATATACACATTGATGCACCTATCACATCGCAGTTACTTGTATTATTGTTGGGATTTCATATGATTTATGGATTTGGGAACCGTGGCCTTTTCAAATAAGTAACCATTTAAAAACCCGGTTCCCTTGATATGATAATTTGGGGCGTCGCCCCGTGTTTTCTCGGTGCTTGAGGCACGGATTGATAGAGGGCTGACCCGGACTGACGGATGCCCGATGGATTGATATAGGGCTGACCCGGACTGACGGATGCCCGATGGGTTGATATAGGGCTGACCCGGACTGACGGATGCCCGATGGTTTGATATAGGGCTGACCCGGACTGACGGATGCCCGATGGATTGATTGAGGGCTGACCCGGACTGACGGATGCCCGATATATATTGAGAGAGGGATGACCCGGACTGACGGATTCCCGGTACAAACTTGAGAGAGGGCTGACCCGGATTGACGGAGCCCGATACAGGATGTTTTGCGTGTCGATGCTAGACACGAGTATTTATGATATTTGGGTGCCGATGTTGGGCACTCGGGATTTTCAGGGATATACAGGATATGAGGGCCGATGGAGTACCGGCGTTTGAGATGTTGGGATTTGTGGTGCATACATACTTATGTAGTCCACCTCGATACTTCATGTAGATACTATATCCTCATGCTCAGCGTTCATTATCACATCTCATCCTGTAGTATATCACCTGATAGAGGACTGGCATTATTATTATGCATACTGCCACATCGCATTGATATTATCTGCTGGCATTGGTAGAGCCACGCTACATGTGCATGCTTGCGATTACCTTTATATGTTATCTCTATTCACGAGTTGGCAACTCACCCCCGTTGTGCCACAGTGCTTGCAGGTTGCCCTGGGGAGTAGTCACGGCTGGCTGTTACCGCATCTTTTGGCACAGATACCCCTTTTGAGCTGAGATAGCCCTTTTGCTGTTTAGGTGGGTTGTACGGTATCTGTTATCTTTCTGTTGTACATTGATGTATCTAGTATTCTCCATCTACTTTTCTGTATTGACTTAGAGACAGTTGTGAGGACGATATGTATGATTTTATATTCTGGTAGCGAGCTCGCATGTGAGCCTTTATGCAGTCTTATCTTTATGATATTGTCCTTGTTTTACCGTGTATTCTTCGCTACGGCGTCGTATATCATATTGTGATGCTTCATTCTTGTCACTTGTTATTTCTGCTACACCTTGTTTTTACCCGACTTTCGGGGCTAATGTTTTAAAAGGGAAATGTTACCAAAATTATAAAACTTGTAACTTTCGAACTTAAAAAGGTTTTCTACTAAATAAATGGAAGTTTTTCGGACATGTACGATTGTTTTACAAAATGTTTTAAAATCACTCTACAATTATTGGTTTTGATTTCTAGGTTCAGCTTACTCAGCCGCGTTACGCCTGTAGACGTTGCGTGGTTATGTGCCGGTCACGAGTCGAATTCTCGGGTCGTGACAAAGTTGGTATCAGAGCTTAGGTTTTACCTTCGGAGTGTAGGATGACCCTGGTATGATGGAGTAGGTAGCTGCAGCAGGGTAGCGTAGCGTGCGTATGTTCCGCGGCATACTCACGACACGGTACTCCGCTTACGCGACCTTAGGACTTGCTGATTTGATTCCTCCTTATATTCTTGTGATTCGATTTCCGTGTTCTTATCGAATCCAAATTTTCTTTCAGCCAATATGCCGCCTAAGACTACGAGGGCACAGAGAGCGGACGCGAGGGCCGAGATTCGAGTTGACTCGTCCGAGACGAGGACTGATCCGGGCAGTGCACCCGTTGTACCCGAGCAGGCTTTTCCTGCCGTGACAGAGCAGATCGCCACGCTAGGGGCTGGTATGGAGGAGATGCGCCAGACGGTGGGATCTAGCATGCAGGAGATGCGCCAGATGATAGGATCGCTTGTTGAGACGCTTCGAGCGCAGCGACCAGAGGTAGTTCCACCAGTTCCAGAGACCGCTATGGTACCTACCGCACAGCCAGTTGCTCCTGCAGCCACGGAGGTGATTACAGTGTCGCTATCAGAGTTTATGAGGCTGAAGCCTCCGGTTTTCACAGGCACCGATACAGCCGATGACCCACAGTCTTTCATCGACAGGATGGCCAGGATATGCCGTTCCCTCAGATGCGTAGATGCGAGATGGGTCGAGTTCGCGAGCTTTCGCCTGGAAGGTCTTGCGCAGAAGTGGTGTGATTCTGTGGAGAAGGGCAGAGCAGCAGGTCTTCCTCCTATGACCTGGACGGAGTTCGTGACTATATTTCTAGCCCGTTTCCTTCCCCGGAGTGTTAGAGATGCCCGAGCACGCAGGTTTGAGTCTTTGCGCCAGACGCCAGGGATGACAGTGGCAGAGTATGTCGTACTGTTTACAGAGCTAGCAGTCTACGCCCCACATTTAGTGGCCACCGAGGAGTTGCGAGTCCGGAGATTTGTTCGAGGCTTGATTTCACCAGTGTTCCTCGCGATCAGCGCGCAGCACTACGAGACCTACGCAGCAGCGGTAGACGCAGCCCTAGTGGTCGAGGAACACCTTGTTGAGACTTCGGCACTCCCAGAGCCGAAGAGAGCTCGTGCGGATACTTCAGCACAGTAACAACCCTTTCGGCGCCGTGATAGACGTATTGCAGGCAGCAGAGATTCAGGGCGGGGCCGGTTATTCAGTTCTTATTCCCAGGATGGTCAGCGGCCGTCGTCGGGATGTTTTCGATGTGGGAGTTCTTACCACCGTGTACGGGATTGTCCTGAGTTACCCCGGACAGAGGCGACAGCACCGTATGTTACATTACCACTTTCACCACCCCAGAGAGCGTTGCCTATCGTACCTACCGTTGCTCCGCGCCAGACTCATACACAGCGAGGTCGTGGGCGTGGAGGAGTTGCTCAGAGAGGGCGAGGTGACCGAAGCAGAGGGCAGCCAGTCACAGGTGGTGGACAGGCGAGGGTTTTTGCTTTGACACATCAGGACGCACAGGCGTCCAATGCAGTGGTTTCAGGTATCCTCCCTGTATGTTCAGTTGACGCACATGTACTGTTCGACCCCGGATCCACACACTCGTACGTATCCACGCACTTTGTGCCGAGTTTGGGTAGAGAGTCCGGCTTGTTTGATCAGCCGCTTATGGTGACTACTCCTGTGGGAGAGTCGTTTGTTGCTAGGCACGTGTTCCGATCCTGCATCGTCTGTATTGGCGAGAGAGAGTTGCCTGTCGACTTGATCCTTCTGGAGATGTTGGACTTCGACGTTCTTTTGGGCATGGATTGGTTAGCCACGTGCTATGCTTCTGTGGACTACCGCGAGAAGACAGTTAGATTCTGTTTCCACGGCGAGTCGGTTTTTGTTGTGATGGGGGACCGTAGTGCCGCCCCTCATAGTGTGATTTCTTCTTTTCGCGCTGGACAGCTTTTGAGGAAGGGATGTCAGGGATTTCTCGCTTATGTTCGCGATGCTCGCGCTACAGAGGTTCCATTGGATCAGGTTCCGATTTTTAGCGAGTTTCCTGATGTGTTCCCTGACGAGCTTCCTGGGTTGCCGCCCGAGCGCGACATTTCTTTCTGTATTGATTTGGTTCCTGGTTCGGGGCCTATTTCTGTACCGCCCTATCGGATGGCCCCGGCGGAACTTCGTGAGCTGAAGGGTCAGTTACAGGATTTGCTGGACAAAGGACTTATTCGACCCAGTGTTTCTCCTTGGGGTGCTCCAGTCCTGTTCGTCAGGAAGAAGGATGGCAGCTTACGTCTTTGTATCGACTACCGCCAGCTGAACAGGGTGACAGTGCGGAACAGGTATCCTTTGCCGCGTATCGACGATTTGTTCGACCAGCTTCAGGGGGCAGGGTACTTTTCGAGGATCGATTTGCGATCGGGTTATCATCAGCTGCGGGTTCGACAGGAGGACATTCCCCGGACAGCCTTCCGTACGCGCTACGGCCATTACGAGTTCTTGGTGACGTCGTTCGGACTCACCAATGCGCCAGCAGCCTTCATGGACTTGATGAACCGCATTTTCCGGCCTTACTTGGATCTATTCATTATAGTCTTCATTGACGATATCTTGGTGTATTCCCGGAGTAGTGAGGAGCACGAGCAGCACCTGCGGGTTACATTGCAGACATTGAGGGAGCACCAGCTCTATGCGAAATTCTCCAAGTGTGATTTTTGGTTAGACAGCGTGGACTTCTTGGGTCACGTGATTTCACGAGACGGTATATGTGTTGACCCGAGGAAGATCGAGGCCGTTCAGCGTTGGCCCAGACCCACATCAGTGATGGAGATTCGCAGCTTTTTGGGATTGGCCGGTTACTACAGGCGTTTTGTGCAGGAATTCTCACGTATTGCTACACCGTTGACCGGGTTGACCCGGAAGGGAGTTCCTTTCATTTGGACGGAGGAGTACGAGCACAGTTTTCAGCAGTTACGGACACGGCTGACGACGGCACCGGTGTTATCCTTACCTTCCGGATCGGGCGGATTTGTGGTCTTTTGTGATGCTTCTCGAGTGGGATTGGGATGCGTTCTGATGCAGCATGATAGGGTGATCGCGTATGCCTCGCGACAATTGAAGAAGCACGAGCAGAACTACCCCACTCATGATTTGGAGATGGCAGCAGTGGTCTTCGCACTTAAGATCTGGCGACACTACCTATACGGCGAGTCGTGCCAGATATTTACGGATCACAAGAGTCTGAAATACATATTCCAGCAGCGGGACTTGAACCTTCGGCAGCGTCGATGGATGGAGTTAGTGAAAGATTACGACTGCGAGATCTTATATCACCCGGGCAAGGCAAATGTGGTAGCGGATGCTTTGAGCAGGAGGCCCGGGAGTAGTTTATCATGTTTGAGCGCAGTGCAGGAGCAGTCATCCGCAGATTGGCAGATATTATGCGACAGTCGAGTACAGTTTGAGTTCACGCCGATTGGAGGACAGGTAGCGCATGTCCGTGCACGCCCACAGTTGATTGATCGTATACGTGAGGCATAGCTCAGTGATGACCGATGTTCGGAGATCATGGCACAGATGGGACAGGGCAGATTTTCCGAGTTCGTGATCGATGATCAGGGGATACTACGGTTTGGAGTCAGACTGTGCGTACCTGATGCTGAGGGACTGAGGCGTGAGATTCTTGAGGAGGCACATCGATCGGTATATAGCGTCCATCCCGGTTCCACCAAGATGTATCATGATATGCGAAATGTTTACTGGTGGGACGGAATGAAGAGGGACATTGCAGATTTTGTATCGAGATGCCTGACTTGTCAGCAAGTCAAGGCTGAGCACCAGAGGCCCGCGGGAGAGCTACAGCCGTTACCCATCCCGGAGTGGAAATGGGAACAGATTTCGATGGATTTCGTGGTGGGTCTACCCAGGACTGGTAGGGGGTATGACTCCATCTGGGTGATCGTGGATCGTTTGACGAAAGCGGCTCACTTCTTACCGGTGAAGATGACTTTCGGATTTACTCAGTACGCTCGGATCTATATTGACGAGATAGTACGACTACACGGAGTCCCGACGTGCATTGTGTCCGACAGAGGCACCCAGTTTACTAGTAGACTATGGCAGAGGCTTCAGGAGGCTTTGGGCACTCGCTTGAGTTTCAGCACGGCATTTCATCCGCAGACCGACGGACAGTCAGTGCGGACCATTCAGACTCTCGAGGACATGCTCAGAGCTTGTGTACTAGATTTTGGAGGTAGCTGGGATCATCATTTGCCCTTAGTAGAGTTTTCCTACAATAACAGCTACCAGGAGACCATTCAGATGGCACCGTTTGAGGCTCTTTACGGGAGGAGATGCAGGTCACCTACTTGTTGGACAGAGCTCAGTGAGAGCAGTATCTTAGGGCCACAGATCATTGAGGAGACGACCGCGAAGATCCAGTTGATTCGCGATAGGATGAGAGCAGCGCAGAGTAGGCAGAGGGCTTATGCAGACCGTCGACGACGCAGACTTGAGTTTTCTGTTGGTGATCATGTTTTCTTGAGGGTCTCCCCAATGAAAGGTGTGTTGAGGTTTGGGAAGAAGGGGAAGCTTAGCCCCAGGTATGTGGGCCCCTTCGAGATCCTCGAGCGTGTTGGTGCAGTAGCTTACCGATTAGCCCTTCCGCCCAGCTTTCCAGCCGTGCACCCCGTATTCCATGTCTCGATGCTCCGCAGATATCTTCATGATCCTTCGCATGCGATTCAGCATCCGACGATCCAGCTTGAGCGTGATCTTTCCAATGCAGAGCAGCCGGTGATGATCTTGGATCGGCAAGTGAAGAAATTGAGATCGAAGGAGATTCCATCAGTTAAAGTACTTTGGCGTGGTCAGAACCGTGAAGAGGTCACTTGGGAGACCGAAGGAGAGATGATGAAGACGTATCCCCATCTTTTTGAAGGTAACCTTAGTTAGATTTTTGAAATTCGGGGACGAATTTCTTTAAGGGGGAGAGATAGTAACACCTTAGGATAAGGGTTAGTGAATAATTATAATTAATTAATGGTTTTTAATAAAAAGTTTACTAAATTGGGTTTTATATATTTTTCCTAATTTAATATATATTTTTCCAAAATTTTATTAGGCTTGCACAAACATGTGCATGTAAACTAGGGTTTTTAAATGAAGAAAATACCATAATTTTAACCATGGTGGGTTAATTGTAGGATTAATTCTTTTGGGTTATAAGCAAGTTTAATTAATTAGTTAAATTAAAAGATTACTTTAATTTGAATTTTAGATCTAGTGTTGACTTGTGAGAAGGAAAGAGAGAGAGTGCATCATGGCTCAAGCCATGCTTGCATTAAATGAAGAGAGAGAGAGAGGAGGGGTGACTTTTGGGGTAAATGATTGTTTTCTTCTCTCATTTCTTTTTGGTTTTTCTCTCAAACTCTCACACTCTCACATACACAACACACTCACACACACACCCACTTACCTCAGCTGAAGCATGAAGCAACAGCAGCAGCAGCAGCAGCATGAAGCCACAGCAGCAGCAGTATGAAGCAGCAGCAGCAGCATGAAGCAGCAGCAACAGCAACACAGTGAACAGCAGTGAGCACCAACAGCAAGTGCAGCCTCTTCCCTCCACTTCTCCACCTTCCTCCAGCTTCCTAGGGTTAAGTATGAGGTATATTTCCTAATTTAGTCCCTAGTTAGCTTGGTTAGTGTTGATTTGCATCGGTTAATGGATATTGGTGCGTTTTAGTGCGATATGGGATGTTTAGTGGGAACTTTGAGCATTTGGGATATGATTTGGTTTCAGTAGGATGCTTGAGGTCTGTTGAGGCCATTGTAACCTAGTCCAACCCCAATTACGCTAAAATACCACCAGTTTTCATATTGGATGCAAATGTCGTATTTGTGCACAATTTGAGCTTTCTGGATCTGCTATTGACCCGAGGTGATTTGAATGAATTGAGTGGACTGTGGCATAGTGGAGTATAGATGATACCATAGGTGAAACCCGACCCCCTAACTCCCCTTCCCGGCCGCCAAAACCGCCATTATGGCCGCAAATTGCGGCCAGACAGGGGGTGTTTTGGTAATTTTTGGGTTCTGTAGGTGTATTTTTTTGTGTAGGGTCGTTTGGTATATATATATTTTTAAGATTAGTTCTGTAGCAAAATCTGGGACCAAATACCTGTTTTGCCGTTTTTCTAAACCTTCGCGACACGCGTGATACGTGAGTAGGTTTGGGTTCTGCGTATCGCAGCGCGTCGGGGTAGTTTCGTGACGCGTGAGTTCACGTTTTAGCGTATCGCGCACACGCGCGATTGGTTTGCGACACAGGTTTCTTGTTGGATTATAATGTCGCGTTTTGTGACTTAGGCTTATGTGTGATATGTGTATGTGATTCTAGGTTCGCAGGCCAGTGAGACGGACGCTGCGAAGAAGGGCAAGCAAGTGGTTGGATACACTTAGCGCGAGACACGGTGAGTAGATTTCACATCTACGGGGATATCGCCCGCATGGCGTTATACGTCAGGGCTGATAGGACTTTGTTATTATATTATATTTCATGCACCCCATAGACTGTCATTGCATATTGCATTCCTGGCTATACATATATACATATTGCTTAGAACTGATAGAACTGCCATGATCATACTATTGTATATTGTTGTAACTCATCTATGTTTGATATCTATATCACGGTGGATCATTGCATTGTAGTTCTTTCTCATGTGACATGACTTGATATACACATTGATGCACCTATCACATCGCAGTTACTTGTATTATTGTTGGGATTTCATATGATTTATGGATTTGGGAACCGTGGCCTTTTCAAATAAGTAACCATTTAAAAACCAGGTTCCCTTGATATTATAATTTGGGGCGTCGCCCCGTGTTTTCTCGGTGCTTGAGGCACGGATTAATAGAGGGCTGACCCGGACTGACGGATGCCCGATGGATTGATATAGGGCTGACCCGGACTGACGGATGCCCGATGGGTTGATATAGGGCTGACCCGGACTGACGGATGCCCGATGGATTGATATAGGGCTGACCCGGACTGACGGATGCCCGATGGATTGATTGAGGGCTGACCCGGACTGACGGATGCCCGATATATATTGAGAGAGGGATGACCCGGACTGACGGATTCCCGGTACATACTTGAGAGAGGGCTGACCCGGATTGACGGAGCCCGATACAGGATGTTTTGCGTGTCGATGCTAGACACGAGTATTTATGATATTTGGGTGCCGATGTTGGGCACTCGGGATTTTCAGGGATATACAGGATATGAGGGCCGATGGAGTACCGGCGTTTGAGATGTTGGGATTTGTGGTGCATACATACTTATGTAGTCCACCTCGATACTTCATGTAGATACTATATCCTCATGCTCAGCGTTCATTATCACATCTCATCCTGTAGTATATCACCTGATAGAGGACTGGCATTATTATTATGCATACTGCCACATCGCATTGATATTATCTGCTGGCATTGGTAGAGCCACGCTACATGTGCATGCTTGCGATTACCTTTATATGTTATCTCTATTCACGAGTTGGCAACTCACCCCCGTTGTGCCACAGTGCTTGCAGGTTGCCCTGGGGAGTAGTCACGGCTGGCTGTTACCGCATCTTTTGGTACAGATACCCCTTTTGAGCTGAGATAGCCCTTTTGCTGTTTAGGTGGGTTGTACGGTATCTGTTATCTTTCTGTTGTACATTGATGTATCTAGTATTCTCCATCTACTTTTCTGTATTGACATAGAGACAGTTGTGAGGACGATATGTATGATTTTATATTTTGGTGGCGAGCTCGCATGTGAGCCGACTTTACTTTATGCAGTCTTATCTTTATGATATTGTCCTTGTTTTACCGTGTTTTCTTCGCTACGGCGTCGTATATCATATTGTGATGCTTCATTCTTGTCACTTGTTATTTCTGCTACACCTTGTTTTTACCCGACTTTCGGGGCTAATGTTTTAAAAGGGAAATGTTACCAAAATTATAAAACTTGTAACTTTCGAACTTAAAAAGGTTTTCTACTAAATAAATGGAAGTTTTTCGGATATGTACGATTGTTTTACAAAATGTTTTAAAATCACTCTACAATTATTGGTTTTGATTTCTGGGTTCGGCTTACTCAGCCGCGTTACGCCTGTAGACGTTGCGTGGTTAAGTGCCGGTCACGAGTCGAATTCTCGGGTCGTGACACATTGTGTCACAGTGTTTGTAGGTTGCCCTTCGGAGTAGTCGCGGCAGGCTGCTTTCTTGCATCTTTTGACACAGAAACCCCTAAAGTTGGCATACTAGCTCTTTTGCGGATAGGTGGGTTTTCTGTGGTATCTGTTCATCTTTCAGTTATGTACATTGTTGTATCTAGTACTCTCTATCTACCACTTTTGTATTAACTTAGAGACCAGTTGTGAGGGCGATGTATATTATTTGTATTCTGGTGTCGAGCTCGTTGTGAGCCGACTTTTCTTATGCAGTTTATTCTATCTGTGATGTTTCCCGCTTATTGCTCATTTTCTTCGCTACGGCATCGTATATTGTTATCGTGGTGACTGGTTACTAGAGGTTTTCTTAACATTTTCTTAAATGCTTCTATTCAATGCTCAAAACAATCTATTCTTTTACTGGTTTGATTTCTGGGTTTTCGGCTTACTTAGTCGCGTTACGTCAGTAGACGTTACGTGGTTAAGTGCCGGTCACGTGCCAAACTTTGGGTCGTGATAAAGTTGGTATCAGAGCATAGGTTTTACCTTCGGAGTGTAGAATGACCCTGGTATGATGGAGTAGGTTGCTGCAGCAGAGTGGCATAGCGTGCGTATGTTCCGCGGCATATTCATGACACGGTACTCCGCCTAAGCGACCTTAGGGCTTATTGATTGAATTCCCTCACGATCATATACATCCTTGTGATTCGAGTTTCGTATCCTCATCGAATCCTACTTTCTTTTCAGCCATTATGTCGCCAAAGACTACGAGGGCGCAGAGAGCGGCCGTGAGAGCCGAGGTTCGAGTTGATTCATCTAAGACAAGGACGGATCCGAGTAGTACTCCTGTTGTACCAGGACAGATTGTTCCCCCTACGACAGCTCAGATCGCTAGAGTAGTGGCAGAGATGCAGGGCTTGCGCTAGACGATGAGCTCATTGGTGGAGGTCGTTCGAGCCCAGCGACCGGTGGCTGTCACCCCTGTTACCCAGTTGTTCCTTTCGATCATCATGCAGTATTCCGTCCCCTACATAGCACCGGTGGAGGCAGCCCCAGTTTACGAGACACGTCTTCCAGAGACCGTGAGAGTTCCGGAACAGTTGAGGAATCGTACTGGTGTACCAGCCCAGAGCAAAGCCTTAGGACGAGGATAGTCGTTTCGCTTTCATTCCCAGGCAGGACAGCAGTCACAACGTAGATGTTTACGATGCGGAAGCCTTCAACACCTCATTAGGCAGTGTTCCTTCACACCACGTTGGGGTCGTATTCTGAGACGTCGTAGACGCGGAGGGTTCGCGCAGAGGGTGCAGGCTAGTAGAGGAGGAGTACGGTCAGTCGCAGATGGAGGGCAGGCCCAAGTTTTTGCTTCGACCCATCGGGTTGCTCAGGCGTCCAATGTTGTGGTTTAAAGTACTCTTTCAGTATGTCCTTTTGTTGCACTCGTATGTTTCCATACTTCGTGCCGAGTTTAGGATGAGAGTCGTGCTAGGTAGATCAGCTGTTTGTTGTGTTAACTTCTGTCAGCAATCCTTTTGTTGCGCGGCACGTAATTCGGTCGTGTACTCATCGGATAGGAGATAGAGATTCGTCTGTCATTTTGATCCTTCTAGAGATGTTGGATTTGGCAATCTCCTGGGCATGGACTGGTTAGCTGTAAGTCCATGCTACCTCTCCCGGTACTTTCGGGCATGCGGAATTTAATAAAAAAAACGATTTTCTTTAAGATGGTTGTTTCCTGATTTAAATTCAGAAAAGCTTATGGGAAAAGCTTCAAAAAGTGGGGCCACGTGCTCACACGTGACCAGCAGTCACGTGTTGACACGTGACATATGAAAACAGCGGAAAAGGCTCATGGGTTCCCTGATCAAGTCAAGGAAAAGGTCCACTGATCAAGTCAAGAAAAAAGGCGTCAGAAGAGGCCACGAGTTGGCACGTGACGCTCGAAGCAGCAGACCGGTCCTTCAGTCGAATAAAAAAGAAGGAGGCTCCTAGCAGGGGTCACGTGTTCACACGTGACCAATGGTCACGTGTTAACACGTGATGACTAAAACAGCAACCAGAAGACAGCGCAGAAAGAAAGAGGACTCTTCATTCCAAAGAGGGTCACGTGTCCACACGTGACCATGGGTCACGTGGTCACACGTGACCGGCTTTCAAAGCCCATTTTGATGACAGAATTAAATTCTGAAGGAGATTTGAATCTTTCCAAAGGAAAGTGATTATCTGAGACCAATCGAATTAAAGATTCAGAAGTGATTTAAATATCATCTATCTATGGAAAATCTCGGGTTTGGAAAGATTTCCCCCTTAAATCTAACCAAAAAAACAAAGGAGAATCTCTGGATTTAAAATCCAATGGTGAATAAAATTCACCTAATAATCCAAAGGTCCAGAACGAATGAAGGATGCAAATCAAATCTCTCAATGAAGATTCGTCACAAAACTAATTTATTCGGCTGCTTCTCCTATAAATAGGAGCCAAGAGATAGAGAGAAATATATATACGCAGAGGGAAGAAAAAGGAGAGAGCCTTGATACTTTGAAGGAACTTGGATCTTCTGCAAAAGAAAACCCTAGGTAAGAAAGGGAAGGCTGTCTGAAAGAAAGAGAATTCAATTCTCAACAGAGTTTAACTCTGATATATGAAACAGAAGAACATATTTCTTCTCTCTTTGATAGAGGATCTGTAAAGAGCACATCTCCCCTTGAAGTTGAGAATTTAATTCTCGATGGGTTGAGATCCTGCCATGCAGATCCAAAACATAGAGAGGGAATACAAGCACGAGAATTTAAATTCTCACAAAACTATAGGAATTTAATTCCTTTAAAATAAAATTAGGGCTTGACCCTATATCATGGGAATTTAATTCCTTCAGAACAAAGAGAAACAGGGTTTAACCCTAATTAAGAACCTGATTCTGTTGAAACAGCGGGAATCTAATTCCCTTAATCATAATTTAACAGAGAATGGGAGTTCAATTCCTTAAAAGCTTTTATTAGGGTTTAACCCTATTCAGTTCTTCGCATATATGAGGAATTTAATTCTACAGAAAATTCAGAGTTCAACTCTGTTCCAGAATATAAGTCTTCAAAAGGAAGTAGGAATTTAATTCCTCCGAAATTTAAAGCTCGAGGAATTTAATTCCTGAAAAAGGAGTAACAGATCCTCTAAACAACATAGAGGCAGGGTCACGTGTCACCACGTGACCCCCCAAAAGATCTACAGAAACCCCTTTGAGGCAGCACCCCACGTGACCCACGTGACCCTCGGCAGAAGCGTTAACATATAAGCATTTGAATGCCCGTCACGTAATGACACGTGATACTCTGAAAAATGCGATAATCTCAGCAGAATTAATGAAGGGAGGGCGCTCTCACGTGTTGCCACGTGACCCCACTTGCCTTAGTGTTTAACACTAAATCGAAACTCCCGAATCCAGTGTTAAAACAACTGTTGGGCCTTAGTGTTCAACACTAATCAAAAACTTTACTTGCAGTGTTCAACACTGACTACCTTAGTGTTTAACACTAATTTGAGGGCTCAGTTGCCAGTGCTTGATACCGATCTGTTTTTGTGTTTAACACTAATTTGAAAGCCTTGTCGCTGGTGTTTAACACCAATTATCTCTTAGTGTTAAACACTAACCTCATTCCCAGTGTTCAACACTGATTGCTCTGAAGTGTTTAACACTAGGCTTTGGCCCGATTGGCTAAAGGGATAGAGGCAAAGCCTCTCCCTCAGTGGACCAACAAGAAGCCAATATTCCAGACCTGACTGGACTTAGCCCGAGCTGGCCATAAGTCCTCAATTCGTGATTAACTGGGCCAATGGGCTCATAACATAATTAATCAGTCTTGACCCAAATTGGGCCAGGGACTACTCAAGCCATTCCGGTTCTAGGGTACATCTCTTCACTCCTTTGATACTTGGCATTGTAATCCCTCAATGTCTTCAAAGAGGTGACGAGTCCCGATGACCACTCATGATATGGACTGTGGGGTCCTTAAACCCATGTCTAATGCAAAATTCCTGGTTACGTGGAACGCGGATAACGTCACTCTTTGACCCCGCGGAAAACGCCCAGAGCGGAGCCTAGTCCTCGCCGAGCACGGCAGTGAACCCGTGTGAAGCATCTAGTGCAAAATCCCTGGTTACGTGGAACGCGGATAACGTCACTCTTTGACCCCGTGGAAAGCGCCTAGAGCGGAGCCTGGTCCTCGCCGAGCATGGCAGTGAACCCGTGTGAAGCATCCAGAGCACATACCGGACTGTGGAGTCCTTAAACCCATGGACTATGAGGTCCTTAACCTTGACCGAGATGTCTTAAAACTAACAACGGACCGCAATGTCCTTAAACTACCCACGGACCGCAATGTCCTTAAACTACCCACGGACCGCAATGTCCCTAAACTAGAACAATAGAGCCCCTATATGCTCTTTTGTCGGATCTAAACGGTCCCGTTTAAGTTGATCTTAGTCTCAAAGATGGCTAACGAATCCTTAAACCTTCAAGCAGATTGGACTACGAATCCCCCCAATTAACTCTGGCTCGAGGGTACATCTCTGAACCCCTCTGACACCCGTCGTTGTTATCCTTCAACGTCGTCAGAGAGGTGACGGGTCCCGACTGCCACACACATACGATGGACCACTATGTCCCTAAAACTGGAACAATGGAGTCCAAACGCTCCTTTGTCGGATCTAAACGATCCCGTTAAGTTGATCTTAGTCTTAAACTAGACTAATGTGTCCTTAACAAATGTTTGAGTTGATCTTAGCCTCAAGTATGGCTAACGTATCCTCAAACCAAACCCCCAAACCCAAATCTAAGATAATACGGATTTGGACTAGTCCACGCCCTACGGGCGACGACATAAATCGGTCTCCGTAAACGATCCACGGGCAATAAAACAAAAACACACGACACGAAGTGACCATCTGGAGAAGGAGAAAGTTGTTACCGCGATGCGGTAGCGTAATTAACTGCAGGGGCTTGCGCCTGCAGGGAAGAGCGTCCCCACAATCAAAAACCCCTCAAACGAGGGGGAATCTGACGAAGTCTGCTACATCGGACGCATCCGTTTAAACCTCCGATACACGGTGCCATAAATCAACTTGGCATCTTCGGAGGGGCAGACGGATAGCACCAATTAGCATCTGCCCCGAACCTCAGGCGAGACGGCCCCATGTCCCGCGTGTCCGTTCGAAGGGGAACAGATTCTGGCACGCCCGGTAGGACCTTTTCCTCTTTCCACTCCACACTTCGTGTGTCGTGATTCGCGAACCAACGCGGTTCACTAATAGTTGCCCTTGGGTTTCAAGATACTAAGAATTGGCGTCTTGCTTATTGCAGAAAGCAAAGGATCGATGGCTTCTACTTCTGCGAAATTCTCCAACTGCTCAAACTGCAATTACGACCAACGCTTTACCTCGCCAGGAGGTATAGCCTATGGACCCCAAGCTGCTTCGTTGTTCACAATGCCGGTGGACCAGGTGACTCAAGCCACTACCGGATTGTTCTTTGGGACTGTACTCCCACCATCAAGCTTCGTGGCGCCGGTGATGACAAAGGAAGCTCTCAAGAAGTCGGTCTTTGACCGTCTTGCCCCTGCCGCGGCTCCTCTCAACGAGTCGCCCAATGTCAACGCCTCGGTCTTCTCTAGATTGGGCCAGAAATCCTGCGAACTCATCACGGGACCTACGATCTCAGAGAAGGCTGCTTCTAAGAAAGCGGCCGCTCCTGCCTCCGAAATCGCCAAGGCGGCTTCCCCAGCTAAGAAGTCGATCTTCACAAGATTAACGGCTTCAGCTCCCGCTCCTGCTGCACAAAGGACATCGGTCTTTGACAGGCTAACACCAGCAGCGACCCCCCACCTACACAGAGGGCAAGACGAAGCCATTCTCACCGCTGAACCAGCGCCGTCCGCTCGACGCGCTCGACGTCGTCATTGGCGCCGAATAAGGAAGGCTGGGGGCAACTCCCCCTCCGGATTGACTCCACCAGCCCCGACGGCAGAAGTTAATGCTGTTGTTCCAACTGGGAACAGCTTCGAGATGCTAAATAAGGTGCGAAGGAATTCCCCTACTGCAGTGCTAAAGAGGTCTCCTCCCTCATTAAAAAAGGTTGTGGAAATAGAATCAGAACAGCCCCGATCTCCTCAACGGCTGTCTTCCAAAATCTATAAGGTTTGGCGGCAGGCCCGAGACTCGATCGTCGATCCAAACTTCTCCCGCCAGCACAAGAAGCTAAAAATCCAACCGGAGGCCGGTCATCAGGCTAAACCCCGAAAGGCTATCTGGACGCCCACCTCAACGGCCCCCTCAACCTCCATGACTCATAAAAGGAGGAGGCCAGAAAAGATCCCTCACCATGCAACAACAGCTAAAAGCACTGAGCCCAAACGCCCTAAGTCTGGGGGCATGAGGGTGCACACTTTTTATATGGCTTTTGGAATGGAGGAAAGCCGCACCTCTACGGGCCACCGACCGCTAACCCGATCCGTGACGAAAGCCCAGGAGCAGCAACAAAAGCTTCAGGAAATGATGAATGCTATGGCCGCACTTACCGGACCAAAAGAAAGCCCAGAAACGTCCTCAGACGCACGCCAGGAGGAGGAAACCGACGCTGAATTCCTTCGCCGGACACTGGAGAAAAAGGACAAAGAGGCTGCTGAACAAGCGGCCAACATACAACGGATGGGCCTTCTCTTCCAAGATATGATAGGAATGATGATCCAGCAGGGCCTACCCGCCGAGGATCCCCCAATCGTTCTGGAAGACGACCGGGGAGAAACGTCAAATCCACCACCAGCCCTCTCAACGGCCAAGGAGGAGACAATCTCTAAAGCTGACTTGGCTGACTACATAGCCCAGCAAATCCGGGTCCATCATGCGACTGAAGCAGCTGGTCAAGTCGTGAAAACGGGGCGGCCGTATCCGAGCTGGTACGATCAAATCAAATACCCGCAAGGCTATACGATACCGAAATTCCATGTGTATAAGGGGACCGGCAATCCCCATCAACATGTCGCCCAGTTCCGGGCCCTCTGCGGTAACACCGGCGGTGATGATAAACTGTTACTCCGTCAGTTCGTTGGCAGCTTATCAGAAACAGCGTTCGAATGGTATTCGGAACTCCCGAATGATTCTATCAAAACGTTCGCTGAAATGGAGTTGTTATTCACTCAGCGGTTCGCAAGTGCCAGCGAGCGCACTCCAATAACTGCATTGATTAACGCCAGGGTAAAACCAGGCGAAACCTGGGTCCAGTATGCGATACGCTGGCGGAATTTGTGGTCGAGATGCGAGCAACGCATTGAGGAGGCACCCACAGTGGGCATGTTCGTGGGTACCCTAGACCCCCACGCAACTATTTCCCAGTTCATGATGTTCTTTAAGCCAACCACATTCCAGGCTTTAATCGACAAGTTGGCTCAGATGGACCAGATGAGTCATAGACCACCTCCCCCGAAGTCGGAACCTCGGAATGACAAGGGTAAAGGAAGGGCAACCTTTGTCGCGAATGCCCAATAGCAACCTAACGCCCCGAAACCGGCAGATCAATTGGAAGAAAGACGCCGGTATTATAATGAAAAGATGAAGCGTCCCTAGTCTTTCCCACGAGACAAGACGAAACGGTTATTCGAGCTGGCAATACGCAACAGACTTATAAACCTACCAAATCCAAGGCGACCGCCACAACCCACCGAGGTGAATAACCCTAACTATTGCCCTTACCATCAAACGGTAAGTCATCCGATTGAAGATTGCTTCGTCTTCAAAGGATGGATTGAAGATCAATACCTCCAGGGGAAGTTTGTACTGTCCGAAAAGTGGAAGGTGAACCCACCACAACCGCATACTCCTAAGAAAGCAGATACACCGGAGGCAACCTGCTCCTTTATTGAAGAAGCTCCATGGGAGGTCGTACTATCAACAAAAACCAAAAGAATGCTGAGAGACCTTCATGCGTGCCCTGCGATCGAATGGAAGGACCCTATTGAACCTCAAATTATCGAAGGGATGTTGAAGCCCCGCACAACTACGAAGATTCAGGATAAGGGCCCAAATACTCATGTCCAACCGTCAAAATCTTCAAAGAAAAAGAAGAGGGAATCCAAGAAGCCCGCGAAGCTTGGAGACGAGCACACGAACTTGCAAAAGCAAATCGACGCACTGGAAGAATACAATCAAAAGGCACGAACTCCTGTCACACTGCAAGAGTTTCTCAACCACATCTTTCAAGAGGGAGATGATGGAGAGAGCTCGTCGGATGAATCCGAAGGGAATGTGGCGAGTTGTAACGTAATCTCCCACTCGTTTACCGATGATGAGAAAACTCCTGGCACTAAGAAGCTGGAGGCAGAGCCTGAACCAGAGCGTGCGTGGCCGACAAATGAAATGATCAATGCCTTTCTAGACGAGATTCGGCTAAAGAGTAAAGCGGATCAGGAGCGTGAGATGGCAGTGTCAGAAGGAACCAAATGCAGGCGACTGAACGGAAGAGTTGAACTACCCCTGCCAGAGCGAATGGCATCCGAAGTAGACAAGAAGATATTCAAGACGAGGAAAAGGTTTGCCAAAGCCATGTCAATGGGGATGAAGCTACCACCCTCGGAAGGAAACACACACGATGGGGTGTAGAGGCATCCTGATTATTGCGCATATCATCGGAAAATCTCACACCCCACAGAGCAGTGCGACGCCTTTAAGATATGGTGGCAAGGATATGTTTCTCGTCGGCAACATTTTAAGCGCATGAAACGCAAGAGCCGTCGGGAACGAAGAAGCACTGTCGACGGGCGCAACAGAACTACTGGCAGCTGTGACATGGTTAACGTCGGGGGGTCATAAGTTCTCACCTTTGGGAGCGACTCTGATGAAGAAATGACTCTGGGCCCTATCTTTAAAGAATCCGTGTTTGGGAAAAAGGAGGAATCGGAGGCCTGCGAGAACATTCAGCTGCGCAATCGCACACTCCCAGAAAAGAATCTCGGGCCCGTGAGCAGAAAAGATAAGGGAAATGAAAAGGTCATTGAAGATATCACTTTAGATGACCAAGTCACGAAAGAACTAACTACCAGAGACCCTCCTAAGAAGGGTAAGGTGGACTATAACATCCTCGCGCACTTAAGGAAGCTACTTTCTCAGCTTAGCATCCTTGATGCCCTCCTATTGTCAAAAGAATCACGAGACTCACTAATTAAGGCGTTGCAAGAACCTGAACAATTCCAAGCCTTCCTCGCCACTGAAAGGATGAAAGACGACCTGGAGGAAGTGCATACGGCCGACGTCACTTTCGGTGATGAAGACCTCCTTCTCGGGACGTGCGACCACAACCGTCCCCTATATGTCTCCGGATACTGCCATGACATCAAGATAGGCATGATCCTGGTGGATAATGGATCCTCCGTCAATCTCCTTAATGTTCGGGTGTTGAAGGAAATCTGCATGAGTGTGCAACACCTCGCTCGTGACAAAATTACTATCCCCGGTTTCGATTCACAATCGTCACGGACTCTCGGATCTGTGATACTAACATTACGCTTTGGACTTCTCGTCACAGACATCAAATTTCATGTCATTGACGCCAAAACCTGCTACAACACCTTGCTCGGTCGTCCTTGGCTACACGGATACAACATCGTCCCTTCTACACAACATCAGTGTATGAAGTACTTTAAGGATGGTTTCGAGTATACCGTAACAGGAGAGTTAAATCCATTCTCCGTGAACGAAGTCCGCAAATATGAAGATGCGAAATACTTTTTGCCAGACTTCGAAGATACAGAAAGGTGTCGCAACTCGGAGAACAAAGCCGCCGCCGCCATCCCTGTTTTCGGAAGCGATACCGAAGAAGAGGAAGAGATAGTTTATACAGGGCCATCTCAGCGTAACAACCTGGGGACGCCCGCCCCCATGTTGGTCTTCGGAAGTGATTCAGAAGATGAAGTTAATGCCGTATTCTCCAATCGGCTGTCAATGCAAGCACCCCCTGGCGATGATCATAATTTGCAGATCACCATGGTACCGCGAGAACACTACAAGGATCTCGACATGCTTCAAGCTCACAATGTGCAGGACCTGCAAACGTTTTACGTCCCTCCCAGGCGAAGGGGTGAGAAGGTGATCCTATTCTACCGATCCTCAGAGTCGAGAGTAGAGAAAGAGATCTGGCATGGCGCAGATGCTACACCTGACAGGCTCCAACCCATCCGTCTGCCTAGATACTATACAAATCGATTAAAGAAGCTATTGAAGCACCAAGGGGTACCCTTAAAACAAACTGTTCGACAGACTCGGTTCTACAACAGGATTTGGGATGTCCCTGGGACCCAACGCAAATTGCCCAACGGGAAAATGGAAACACTTGGGCTTGGATACGCGAGAACTGGAAAACGGGAGCGGGCCCACAGCAGCTACGCTATATATACCTTTGATGAAGAAGAGGACGCCCTGTCAGGAGATGCCGACCCCTCATCAAAACTAGACCCCGCGATTGAAGCGCCAAGTCCGTCTTTTGAAGAACGAATGGGAAAGCCTATCAGGAAAGTGGGTCAGAAAGCTCGGGAAGACCACAACCGCGAAATGGCCATCTACGAGAAGGCCAGGACGCAACGTCTATTTCAACAGACTGCAAAAGACAAAGATGTTCATCCTTGTCAACCCATCATGCAAAAGGCCCGATGCGGAGACGGAAATAAGTCAAGGAGCGGAAAGAAGAGCCGACAACAACGACGTAGGATTAGAGGGTTACAGGTACTGCGCGGCTCGGATTCGTCCCTCATGGAAAAGATGAGTCGAGCGTACTCCTTCCCCCGAGACAAGACGGAGAAGTTACTCAAACTCGCTTTAAAACATCAAATGATCGTGCTTCCAGAATCTAGACACCCTGAGCAAGCCAACAAGGCTTCTCGTTCGAGCTATTGCTCTTATCACCAAGCCATAGGACATCCTACCGAAGACTGCTTCACCTTCAAGAACTGGGTCGAGGACCAGTACCGACGTGGCAGATTCGCTTTATCCAACAGCTGGAGGGTAACGCCGCCACGAAAGCACGAGCCCAAGGCCGCAAGAGCAGAACCGGATCCACCTCAGTCCCGGGAGCGGATTCGCACCTGTTATACGATTACGATATTAAAAGAAGAACCCGAGAACATAGATGACCTTCCCCGGTGCTTTGAAAACAGCGATGATGAGGTGATCTCAGAATTTCCGCCCGCTCCGAAAGAACTGGAAGACGGTATACATACTACTGCAGATAACCTCAGGAAGATTGAGTTGGGATCGGCAGAGGACCCGCGACCGACATTCGTCAGCGAGTTGCTCTCTGAAGAAAGGGTGGCTGCGTTAAAGAACGTGCTTCTACAGCATAAAGACTGCTTCGCGTGGAACTACTCCGAGATGCCAGGACTAGATCCGGAGATTGCTGTGCATAAATTAGCAATATCCCCAGATATCAAGCCCGTCAAGCAGGCACCAAGAAGGATGCGACTCGAGCTTGCGATGAGCATCAACGCCGAAGTCAAGAAACTGATCGATTCTGGATTTATCCAAGAAGTCCAATATCCCGATTGGATCGCCAATATCGTCCCGGTAATGAAGAAGAATGGGACGATACGCATATGCGTGGATTTTAGGGATCTCAATAAAGCCTGCCCAAAGGACGATTTCCCAGTACCAGTAACCGAGCTAATGATAGATAACACGTCCACTCACGAGGTTTTCTCTTTTATGGACGGTTCGTCAGGATACAATCAGATAAAGATGCATCCCGAAGACCAGAAGCACACCGCTTTCCGGACCCCTTTGGGTATATTCTGCTACAGGGTTATGCCCTTTGGTCTAAAGAACGCTGGCGCTACCTATCAAAGGGCCATGACAAAGATCTTCGATGACCTCATACATGACATCGTTGAGTGCTATATCGATGACCTCGTAGTAAAGAGCATGTCATACGAAGAGCATTTAAAGCATCTGGAGACTGTGTTTCAACGCATCCGGCAATATAATTTGAAAATGAATCCCCTCAAATGCGCGTTTGGAGTCTCCTCGGGCAAATTCCTGGGATTCATCGTTCGACACCGAGGTATTGAAATAAATCCGTCAAAGATTAAAGCGATCATGGAAATGCCTCCGCCAAGAACCCCCAAACAGTTGCGGTCTCTCCAAGGGAAGCTCGCATACATCCGGCGATTTATCGCAAATCTTTCAGGCAAATGCCGCCCCTACAGCCACCTGATGAAGAAGGGAACCCCATTCGTCTGGGATCAAAAATGCCAAGGTGCACTAGACGAGATCAAGCAGTACCTGCAGAACCCGTCGGTATTGGTTGCGCCGGTCAAGGGAAAACCCCTCATTCTTTATACAACCGCCCTCGAAGATTCCTTGGGCGCATTATGGGCGCAAGAGAACGATCAGGGGAAAGAGAGAGCACTCTACTACTTAAGTCGAGTTCTACTGGGGGCAGAAAGCAATTACTCTCCCATTGAAAAACATTGCTTGGCATTAATCTTCGCGATAACAAAGCTCAGGCACTATGCGTTGGCACACGAAGTCTGTCTCATCTCGAAGGTGGACCCTCTTAAATATCTGATGTCAAGAGCCATATTGACGGGACGACTCGCTAAATGGGCCCTACTCTTGTTGGAGTTCTCGATAATCTATCAACCTCTCAAGGCAGTGAAAGGCCAGGCCATTGCTGACTTCCTCGCTGAGCACCCGATACCGGCCGATTCTCCTCTGAATTGTGATTTGCCGGACGAGCATGCATTTGATGCGATTAGCGGCGGAAGCACCCGATGGGAACTCTATTTCGATGGAGCGTCATCCGTAAAGAAACAGAAACAAGGTATCCCAATGATCAAATCGGGGATAGGCCTCATCTTTGCAACTCCACAAGGAGGGATAATGCGCTTCGCCTTCTCCTTAACAGAGCCGAGGACAAACAATGAGGCTGAATATGAAGCTCTGATAGCAGGCCTCGAAATCGCCATCGACATGGGAATTGAAGACCTCCTTATATACGGGGATTCTCAGCTAGTTGTTAGTCAAGTAAATGGTGACTACCAAACGTGCAAGCCGGAGTTGGTAAAGTACGGCGAAAAGGTGCAACAACTGTTGGCCCAAATTCCCTCCTATACCTTGGAGAGTATACCGCGCGCGGACAACAGTAAAGCAGACGCGTTAGCCAAACTTGCTAAAGAACTGGCGGACGAAAACCTTGATGATGTAAGAATCGTGGTACAAAGCCGTCGAGTGCTTGCTCCGACAGAAATACCTCCAGAATTATATAAAGAAATGGGAGCGACTGAGCAGACGACCCTGCAAACAAAAGACCATGAGAAGGCCGAGGACTGAAGGGAAGTCTTCATAGACTACTTTAAGTCCCACAGAATGCCCAAAGATACATCCTCAAGGCATCAGCTCATGAAACGAGCTCTATCTTTCGCCTTCGTCAACGATACTCTATACAAGAGATCGTTTGATTCTCTATGGCTGAGATGCTTAGGACCTGACGAAGCGGAAAGTGTCATTCAGGAAGTTCACGACGGACTTTGCGGGTCTCACCATGCAGGCCCAAAGATGAAGTTAAAAATTAAACGGATGGGTTACTACTGGCCCACGATGATCCAGGACTGCCTCGAGTATGCGAAGCAATGCCACTCGTGCCAGATCCACGGAGACTTTATCCACAAACATCTGAATCCACTACATCCAACGGTGGCTAGTTGGCCATTCGAAATGTGGGGGACTGACATAGTCGGCCCCATCGAGCCAGCATCATCCCGGGGACATCGCTTTATCCTGGCGACGACTGATTACTTCTCCAAATGGGCAGAAGCAGTACCAGTGAGGGAAGTGAAGACGGAGAATATCCTCCATTTCTTCAAGATGCACGTCATCTATCGGTTTGGAACCCCACGGCGGATTATCTCCGATAATGGGCCAGCCTACAGAAGCCATAAGATTAGCCGCTTCGCACAGCAGCACAATATAGACTGGAGGTATTCTTCAGTTTACAACCCACGAGCTAACGGTCTGGCCGAGGCCTTCAATAAGACCTTGACGAAGATCATAAAAAAGACCGTTTCCCGGAATAAGAGAGACTGGCACGAGAGGCTGCAAGAGGCCCTTTGGGCTTATCGAACTACATTCAAGACGGCCACGAACACAACGCCGTACGCATTGGTATTTGGGACGGAAGCAGTGCTCCCCCTCGAGATAGAGTTACCCTCTCTACGAGTAGCAGTCCACCACGAGCTGACGGACGAAGAAAATGCTCACCTTCGGCTTGAGGAGCTTGATGCCCTCGACGAAACCCGACTCCTAGCGCAACAACATCTGGAAGCCTACAAAGCAAAGATGACGCGCTCGTACGAAAGATTGACCAGGCCGAGGACATTCCGCCAAGGCGAACTCGTGCTAGTGGTCAAGAGACCTATGATCCCCAATCGTGCCAAATGGGGAAAATTTGAGCCAAACTACGAAGGCCCTTACATCATCGACAAGTTCTACCAGGGTGGAGCCTATCTACTCATGGACATGCACGGTGAAAGACCTTTCAGGCCAATAAACGGCCGTTTCTTAAAGAAATACTACGCCTAATGAGCCATAGCCTGGGTCAATGATAGATGACGACGACTATGTCCGCTCGCTATCTTCCTAGGCTCAGACTTTACAAGCAGCAGCCGGCCTTCCCGTAACAACGGACCGAAACGTCCTTAAACTAAAGACGGACCGAAACGTCCTTAAACTAAAGACGGACCGAAACGTCCTTAAACTAAAGACGGAACGAAACGTCCTTAAACTAAAGACGGACCGAAACGTCCTTAAACTAACGACGGACCGAAACGTCCTTAAACTAAAGACGGACCGAAACGTCCTTAAACTAAAGACGGACCGAAACGTACTTAAACTAAAGACGGACTGAAACGTCTTTAAACTAACGACGGACCGAAACGTCCTTAAACTAAAGACGGACCGAAACGTCTTTAAACTAACGACGGACCGAAACGTCTTTAAACTAACGATGGACCGAAACGTCCTTAAACTAACGCCGGAACGAAACGTCCTTAAACTAACGACGGACCGAAACGTCCTTAAACTAGCGACGGACCGAAACGTCCCTAAACTACTACCACAGCATCCTTAGGCTGACGAAAAAAAAAAGAAGAAAGAAAGTATATAAAATAAAAAACGGTATGTCCATAAGCAAAGTGGGCACGGATGAAAACCCGAAAGGGCTCCGTGAGTAAAAACAGCTGGACTACCGGCGAGTGTTTGTGAAAACCCGAAAGGGCGCAACCTCGTTAAAAGACACTTATAGGGCCCTCTCGACCTTGTAAGGAGAAACCGCCTGCGTGAGATCCTTACGACTCACAAAGGAGCAACACACTTAGGGATCCTCACGATTCCTAAGGAGAAAATACACTTACGAGATCCTCACGACTGGTAAGGAGAACTCTCTTATGGGACCCTCACGGCTCATGAGACATGAAAGTCTTAACTTACAGAAACCTAAACCTGTTCTTAAGCAAATCCTCCACAACCCTCGATGTTGCCCTACAAGCGGCTCGTACTGACCCTTGTATACAATCCACGGGCGCGAATAAACATTTCCCCAGCAATGTCCCACCCGTGATTAGGGATATGTCCATATAATGAGCAGCCCTTGTAGGTCCTCTCGACCCATAAGGAGAAAGCCCTCTTGTAGGATCCTTACGACTTACAGAGGAACACACACTTAGGAATCCTCACGATCCCTAAGGAGAAAATACACCTGCAAGATCCTCACGACTTGTAGGGAGAAATATCTTTGTGAGACCCTTACGGCTCATGAAGTCAGAAGCCTTGGTCGGCAGGACCCTTAACCCTGTTTACTACGCCACCTTTGTTCAAACATCGACAGAGGCAAATGATGATTCGCTCCTGGCAACATCCCAGTTGTAGCGGTGCTGATGCTGAAATCGGTATCTAAAATCCAAGCTTGCAGCGAAAAAGCTAGCGAGCCACACATGCATACGAAATAGCCGAAATGATGGGGCAACTTGCAATAAAAAGCAGAAAGTAAAAATGTATGCATGACAAAATAGCCGAAATGATGGGGCGACTCGCAATAAAAAACAGCGAGTGAAAATGAAATAAATAGACGAAATGATTGGGCACCGCGAAAAATAGCCAAAATAATGGGGCAATCGCAACCTTCGCGATATAAAAGCTGAAATGATAGAGCATCGCGGAAAAAGAAATAAAATAAAAGTGAAACCCTCGCCCTACAGGGGCGCAATCAAAGAATGGATCATACTCCTCCCCCGAGTTTCATCATAAGGAGAAGCCAAATCTCGACGGTTCACAGATAGCCTAGAGATCATTTCGACGTTCGTCTCGTGTCAGCAGACACAACATCAAGCGAAACGGAACGGCGGCAACCCCCAGCTCCATGGCTCGGCGATATACATATCACCAAGAGTCAAACCTCCATTCCGTGAAATGCGGATACAATCGACAAAATTCCTGGTTACGTGGAACGCAGATAACGTCACTCTTTGACCCCGTGGAAAACGTCCAGAGCGGATCCTGGTCCTCGCAGAGCACGGCAGTGAACCCGTGTGAAGCATCCAGAGCGGAGCCTAGTCCTCGCCGAGCACGGCAGTGAACCCGTGTGAAGCATCTAGTGCAAACTTCCTGGTTACGTGGAAAGCGGATAATGTCACTCTTTGACCCCGTGGAAAACGTCCAGAGCGGATCCCGGTCCTCGCAGAGCACGGCAGTGAACCCGTGTAAAGCATCTAGAGCGGAGCCTAGTCCTCGCAGAGCACGGCAGTGAACCCGTGTGAAGCATCTAGTGCAAACTTCCTGGTTACGTGGAAAGCGGATAACGTCACTCTTTGACCCCGTGGAAAACGTCCAGAGCGGATCCTGGTCTTCGCAGAGCACGACAGTGAACCCGTGTGAAGCATCCAAAGCGGAGCCTAGTCCTCGCAGAGCACGGCAGTGAACCCATGTGAAGCATCTAGTGCAAACTTCCTGGTTACGTGGAACACGGATAACGTCACTCTTTGACCCCGTGGAAAACGTCCAGAGCGGATCCTGGTCCTCGCAGAGCACGGCAATGAACCCGTGTGAAGCATCCAGAGCGGAGCCTAGTCCTCGCAGAGCACGGCAGTGAACCCGTGTGAAGCATCTAGTGCAAACTTCCTGGTTACGTGGAAAGCGGATAATGTCACTCTTTGACCCCGTGGAAAACGTCCAGAGCGGATCCTGGTCCTCGCAGAGCACGACAGTGAACCCGTGTGAAGCATCCAGAGCGGAGCCTAGTCCTCGCAGAGCACGGCAGTGAACCCGTGTGAAGCATCTAGTGCAAACTTCCTGGTTACGTGGAAAGCGGATAATGTCACTCTTTGACCCCGTGGAAAACGTCCAGAGCGGATCCTGGTCCTCGCAGAGCACGGCAGTGAACCCGTGTGAAGCATCCAGAGCGGAGCCTAGTCCTCGCAGAGCACGGCAGTGAACCCGTGTGAAGCATCTAGTGCAAACTTCCTGGTTACGTGGAAAGCGGATAATGTCACTCTTTGACCCCGTGGAAAACGTCCAGAGCGGATCCTGGTCCTCGCAGAGCACGGAAGTGAACCCGTGTGAAGCATCCAGAGCGGAGCCTAGTCCTCGCCGAGCACGGCAGTGAACCCGTGTGAAGCATCTAGTGCAAACTTCCTGGTTACGTGGAAAGCGGATAATGTCACTCTTTGACCCCGTGGAAAACGTCCAGAGCGGATCCTGGTCCTCGCAGAGCACGGTAGTGAACCCGTGTGAAGCATCCAGAGCGGAGCCTAGTCCTCGCCGAGCACGGCAGAGAACCCGTGTGAAGCAGCTAGTGCAAAATCCCTGGTTACGTGGAACGCGGATAACGTCACTCTTTGACCCCGCGGAAAACGCCCAGAGCGGAGCCTGGTCCTCGCCAAGGACGGCAGTGAACCCGTGTGAAGCATCCAGAGAAAATACCGGACTGTGGAGTCCTTAAAATCCACGGACTATGACGTCCTTAACCTCGACCGCGATGTCTTAAAACTAACGATCAACCACCCCTATTCCTTACAGATTTTTGCCTCGGTTTAAGGGTACATCTCTTCACTCCTTTGATGCCTGGCGTTGTAATTCCTCAACGTCTTCAAAGAGGTGACGGGTCCCTGCAACCAAACATCAGACTGTGGAGTCTCTAAATCCACGGACTATGAGGTCCTTAACCTTGACCGTGATGTCTTAAAACTAACATCGGACTGTGGAGTCCCTAAATCCATGGACTATGAGGTCCTTAACCTTGACCGTGATGTCTTAAAACTAACAGCGGACTGTGGAGTCCTTAAATCCACGGACTATGAGGTCTTTAACCTTGACCGCGACGTCTTTAAATTACAATATCTGGAGAAACCCCTGACTCCGTAAAACACGGACAAGGGTAATCGCATCTAGCACTTACAAGTCCTCACGACCGGGAGGAAAACTCTTTATGAGACCCACGTGGCTCGTAAAATGCAGAAGTCTTAGGAATCAGATCTTAACCCTGAATCCTGAGCCATCGCTGTCCTGCAAGGAGATTAAAATAGAATATCCGCAGAATGCATTCAATAAAAAGGGGACACACCATTGAAAGGAAAATTGTATCTTTTATTCATAAGCCAAAATGGATACAAAGCGCAATTCATGAAAGAAACAAAAAGAAAGATACTCTCATGAGTATGTACAAAAAAAAAAAGAAAAGATACAAGTCCTTAAGCCGGCGGGCGAGGCAATAATTTTACCAGCTCATCATTCTGTTGCTGAGCCACGGCTTCATGACGCAAGATCTACAGAAGACGAGCCTCCGCCTGAGCTTGCTGAGCCTGATACGAAGCAAGCCGAGCTTCGAGCTCTTTCTCGGTGGCTTTATGAGCCTCGACCCTCTCACGAGTGAACGTGGCGGCTTTATCGAGAGCCACCACCTCTTTGATGGATTCCTGAAGCACCCGCCACAGTTCATACGCTTTATTGGCCCTGGCTGTGAGATTGGCTTGAAGCTCGCCCAGCGCCTTAGAGGCTAGCTCCCTCTCCAAGAATTTGCGGCCAAGCCTCTTCTCACATGACGTCATGTTTGCCGCACATCGTGCTATCAGACCTCGCAACTCCGCTTTTGCAGCCACGGCTTCCGAGGAAAGGAGAGAACATTCGAGAGCATACAAACAAGCCTCCACCTTCCTACAGAACTCCACCCAGACCCGCACCACCTCCTCGCTATGATAGGTGGCGAGAAAAGGAAGAGAGCCGTTAGCTTCAGCGGAAAACGCTTCGGCTGTGGTCGCACTACCAGCACGGAGCTCCTCGGCGAAAGAAGATAGGGAGAGAAGGCTCAATTGGGCCAAGCGTTCTGAAGCCCGCAAAGCGTAGGGGCCGGGCGGCATCACAATGCGCGATTCCAAAGCCATGGAGACTGGCAGGGCTGTTCAAATTTGGAAAATGTTGGTAAAACTCTTAAACGCAGAACGAACGGGACTATAATAAAATGTCACTCACCGACAGTCATGCAAGTAGGAGCTGAAGGTTCCCCTGGCCCTTCAACGACCTCGACCTCATCGTCGGCTTCCAAAACTAGAAGAGACATCAACGTCATTTCGCAAAATAGAAACAAGGCTATGGTAAAAAAATGGCGAATGACACTAACCTTGCCCAAAGGAAAGGACAATACGCTGAGGAGGGATCGCCTGCGGAGCTGCCATCTCCAATAAACGCTGAAATGATTGACGAGGCGACAGATCCGCGATCGTGGCTGCCAAACCGCGCAATTCTGGGAAAGATAAAAGATTTCAGACTATGAAGGGGTTACTAAATTAAAACGCAGAGGGATACCTTCAACACTCCTCCCATTCTGAGCCGGGGGGATAGCAGCTTCAACGGTCTCCGCCGTGACCTCAGGCTGTAACAAAGGGAGAGTAGTCCCGACTGCCTCGCTTCCAGCCTTTGGGCCGCCCTCAGTAAGAGTCATTAGGGTGGCGGCCTCTAAGGGAGCCTCCCCCAAAGGGGCAAGTACTCCCTGATCAAGAATCGCGGCGGGAGGTTCTATCATGAGAGGAGCAGCCTCATCAGCCCCCTCCACATCCAGCAAGGCTTCATTGAGAACTTCGGCAGGCTTTAGCTTTAATGGGCCAGCAGGGAGCTCCCCCAACGTCGAAGACTCTGCACGATTCGAATAAGAATAATGATACATACCCACGAGCATAAATAAGCAAAGAGACTACAAAAGAAGCACAACATACCTATACGCAAAGAAGCCCTCGACATGGCTTCTTCAAGCCGCTTCTCTTTCTCAAGGAGGTAAGCACGCCGAGGTTCGAAGGTAGATTCATGACCGCCGGTCCACAAAGAAAGTGCATCAGCTGCGTCTTCTGAAACGGCCTTCTTCAAAGCCCTTTCCCCCCATTCCTCCAAAGGGCCGATAAACCGTCGCCGAATCCACGAAGGGTCTTCGTAAAAAATTACAGCGGGATAAGGCTTCTTCGGAACCCTAGCGTCATGGGATGCGTCTGTTGAACGCCGTATGGCCTCAGCCAGCTGTGCAGCCTCCTCGTCAACCGAACTCGGGAAAAGAAGTCCGGCGGTTGACTCTTGCAAGGCCAAGGGTTCGTCTTCAAGGATGGGCTCAGACTCCATCACGGAATCAAGCCGGGAGGTAGCCGCTTTCCTCCGCCATTTAGACCCAGAGCCGGTCGCTGAGGATGACCGCTTCCTCCCTCGCGAAGCCTTAGGGCGACACTGGCCCACATCGCCTTTAACGCCCTCGTCCCTGTTACTCTCACTCGGTGCCTCGACCAAGGACGACATCGCCGTCGTCGACGTCACGGGGGGCGGTGCCGCCACCGGCAGAGGTGCTACTACTGGAGCCCTTCTACCTCGCGATCGGGAACCCAAGGGCATACCAGCTGTCGGAGTAAGGTCTACCCCTGACTCCCCCGGAATGAGGGCGGCGCCAATCTCCCTCAAAGGGAAGCGGACTGGAACCCTTGGTCGCAGCTTAGCTCCCGAAACCTGAGGAGGGGAGTCGTGACCAAGAAGAACCCTTCTTTCTTCAGCAATAATTGGGGTGATTCGATGAAGATACCAGCCCGTAAATGCACCTACGCATCGAGGCATGTACTCGGCTTCGGGGACCATGAAATGAGAGCCGGTGTTCAACCTCACAAAATGATGAGCGGCATCGCGAACAGCGTCGAGCGAAGGGATCGGGGCGACTATAAAAGCCTCAAAGGGAACACCCTGGTCGTATCCAAGCTGCCGGGCAAATCGATGCGGATTATACCGCATAAAAAGAGCTGCACTATCCTGGCGAAACACCAAGTAGCCCGGTCTAATTGAATACAAATGCGTGGCCTCTCGGGGCTTCAGACAAGGCGCGTTGTCCTTTGACTGGTCCCAAAGTTGCTGAACGGGACCCGAAGGATAAGACAGAACCCGATCATTAAAAACTAACCCGCCGGCGGTGGCGTGAGGGGAAATCAGCACCCGAATAGCCCCAAATTGAGTTGGATCGGCAGCAGAAGCACCCACCAGTCGCATAAGTCGCGGGAAGGTATAGGCGTCGTAAAAAGCGGGCCTCTGATGCATAGCAAAAGACCCCAGCACATGCATTTCGATCCATGACGTGAAATAATGAAGCGAAAAGTTCACTACGTCCACGCCAGGCGTAGAGGTATTAGCTGCGGTGCCCAATCCATTATAGAGGTGCGCCAAGGCCGGCATGCCGATGGCCAACCGCATCCCCTCAGCAATACGATGAGCCGGGTAGATGACTGAGGCTCTCATGAAGCGGCGATGCATGGGGATAACGAACCAACTGAGCCAAACGCTAACAAACCCCACAAAGAACGTCTCCTCGTCCATGCCTGGGGCAGCAATGGATTCAAAAGAGATTGGCGATATAATAGGGATGTAATACTGAGGTAGATCTGATTCGTTGGTCGGCAACCTCTTCGGGCCAAACCCAAAGGGGTCCCCAATGTTGGCAAACTTCGGGGCTGTCGTCGATAAGGCGTCCTCATGAATGAAACAAGCAATGAAGATCTTGAAAGTAACGCCCTGCTCCTCAGACTCGGTGAACAATCGGTCGAAGATGCCTAGGGCCTTAATTAAACTGGGACGCTTGTGGCGAATAGCATTCTCAGCAGACAGGCCGTCAACTGGGGCAGGCTCGGGCTCAAAAACGTACTCGTCAGGAGGCAACAACTCCTCATACAGATTACCCCTTATCGGCAACCCCGAGATATCATAGAATTCGGCCAGAGAAATCGAAACCTCGCGATCTCCCAGAATGAAAGTATTAGTGGGAAGATTCCACTGGTTCAAAAACGCCTTGACCCACCAGGCATGCGGGGACTTGTAATGGAATGGCGACGCTTATACGGCCTGGTAGAGCCCGACTTTCTGCAACCGCGCCCGATGGGCAGAAAGGATGTAACGAGCCCAAAGAAGGTAACCCGTAGGATGCCTAGGAGTGAGCCCTATCTTATAAATTTGCCCCCACGGGTGGGCCTCACCCTTGCAGATACACCATCCCAAGATGTCTATGGCTGGAATCGGATGGTTCGGAATGCCGGTCGTCGAAGGCTCCAGCCTCCCCGTTGGAGTCCAGTTGGGCATTCCCACAGCAAAAGCTGTCCTCGGAGGATCCATCGGTAAAAATGGGAAAGTGGGTTCCGTCGGCACCGTGCAAAGAAAGCTCCGGTGACCCTGAATAATCTGATTGTACCAAGGACCCCATTGAAGAAGATTGGTGCAGTTCGGGTCATGGGCCCAAATCATCGC
Organism: Agapanthus africanus; assembly: GCA_030015575.1. Lineage (NCBI taxonomy): Eukaryota > Viridiplantae > Streptophyta > Magnoliopsida > Asparagales > Amaryllidaceae > Agapanthus > Agapanthus africanus. The sequence goes on along the minus strand of JASDDO010000031.1, from coordinate 211,207,234 downwards.
CATCGCTTCCTCATCAGACGGCGACTGAGGACAAGCAGCCTCTGAGCGAGAAAAGGGAAAGCACGGAACAGAAGCCATCGCACCTGAAATCCAATAAAGGAAGACCGTTAGAAGAAAAGTCAGCAACGTATATTCATGCATAAACATGAAGACTAGTTAAAGAAAGCAACAGCATAGTTTTTTGGAGTCATTAGCTACAAAACATATGGGTCCCACAGAATCTGAATGACGGCTCATTAATAATGAGGCCAAAGCGTTACAATAAAACAAAGGGAATATCCTCAAAGAATGACGACCATGCACATTTCCCCCCAACAGAAGCTGTCTCGGGCTCTACAATGAATCTAGCAAAATCAAAGGAATTAAATTCCCACCAAAAGACATCATTACAAAGCCCCCATCGCATTAATTGCAGGAAGAACCACCTAGGGCCAGGAGACCTCAGGAAGCCTCCATACGAAGAAACTGAGTTCTTCATAGGAATTAAATTCCTTATTAGGAAAAAGGGAATTAAATTCCCAGGAATATTTTTGATGGAATTAAATTCCATGGAGTTGAAACGCCATCATCATCTCCCCAAAGATCACCTAAACCCTAAGAGATCTACAGTTCGAAAGTTAGGTGGTTTCCTGTTCTTATGGAAAAACTTGAAGAAAAATGGGTTCTCTGTGAAACCCTTAATGCGGATTTAAAATCCAAAGAGTTCTTTTAAAGACGAAGGCGCTTTGGCCGTTCAACATTATTACCTGAGGAAAAGGGATCCGTCAACAGAGTTAAACTCTTGAAAATGTCTGAGACAGAGAACTAAGCTCTGGAAGCAAGAATTAAAATTCTCAAAGAAGAAGTTCTCAGAAAAGAAGATGAGCAAAGTGAAGGCTCCTATGAAGAGACAGCGGTATTTATAGAAGACAATGGAAACGTTTCATCTCCCAAATCCCTAAATGAATCCAACGGTCACAAAGATGACAGCGTTGCACTCACGTGCAGACACGTGAGAACAACGCTGTGGGGGCATTTGTTTCCTGATTTAAAATCAGAAAAGCTTATGGGAAAAGCTTCAGAAAGAGGGGCCACGTGCTCATACGTGACCAGCAGTCACGTGTTGACACGTGACATATGAAAACAGCGGAAAAGGCTCATGGGTTCCCTGATCAAGTCAAGGAAAAGGTCCACTGATCAAGTCAAGAAAAAAGGCGTCAGAAGAGGTCACGTGTTGGCACGTGACGCTCGAAGCAGCAGACCGGTCCTTCAGTCGAATAAAAAAGAAGGAGGCTCCTAGCAGGGGTCACGTGTTCACACGTGACCAATGGTCACGTGTTAACACGTGATGATAAAAACAGCAACCAGAAGACAGCGCAGAAAGAAAGAGGACTCTTCATTCCAAAGAGGGTCACATGTCCACACGTGACCATGGGTCACGTGGTCACACGTGACCGGCTTTCAAAGCCCATTTTGACGACAGAATTAAATTCTGAAGGAGATTTGAATCTTTCTAAAGGAAAGTGATTATCTGAGACCAATCGAATTAAAGATTCAGAAGTGATTTAAATATCATTTATCTATGGAAAATCTCGGGTTTGAAAAGATTTCCCCCTTAAATCTAACCAAAATAACAAAAGAGAATCTCTGGATTTAAAATCCAATGGTGAATAAAATTCACCTAATAATCCAAAGGTCCAGAACGAATGAAGGATGCAAATCAAATCTCTCAATGAAGATTCGTCACAAAACTAATTTATTCGGCTGCTTCTCCTAAAAATAGGAGCCAAGAGATAGAGAGAAATATATATACGCAGAGGGAAGAAAAAGGAGAGAGCCTTGATACTTTGAAGGAACTTGGATCTTCTGCAAAAGAAAACCCTAGGTAAGAAAGGGAAGGCTTTCTGAAAGAAAGAGAATTCAATTCTCAACAGAGTTTAACTCTGATATATGAAACAGAAGAACATACTTCATCTCTCTTTGATAGAGGATCTGTAAAGATCACATCTCCCCTTGAAGTTGAGAATTTAATTCTCGATGGGTTGAGATCCTGCCATGCAGATCCAAAACATAGAGAGGGAATACAAGCACGAGAATTTAAATTCTCACAAAACTATAGGAATTTAATTCCTTTAAAATAAAATTAGGGCTTGACCCTATATCATGGGAATTTAATTCCTTCAGAACAAAGAGAAATAGGGTTTAACCCTAATTAAGAACCTAGTTCTGTTGAAACAGCGGGAATCTAATTCCCTTAATCATAATTTAACAGAGAATGGGAGTTCAATTCCTTAACAGATTTTATTAGGGTTTAACCCTATTCAGTTCTTCGCAAATATGAGGAATTTAATTCCTACAGAAAATTCAGAGTTCAACTCTGTTCCAGAATATAAGCCTTCAAAAGGAAGTAGGAATTTAATTCCTCTGAAATTTAAAGCTCGAGGAATTTAATTCCTGAAAAAGGAGTAACAGATCCTCTAAACAACATAGAGGCAGGGTCACGTGTCACCACGTGACCCCCCAAAAGATCTACAGAAAGCCCCTTTGAGGCAGCACCCCACGTGACCCACGTGACCCTCGGCAGAAGCGTTAACATATAAGCATTTGAATGCCCGTCACGTGATGACACGTGATACTCTGAAAAATGCGATAATCTCAGCAGAATTAATGAAGGGAGGGCACTCTCACGTGTTGCCACGTGACCCCTCTTGCCTTAGTGTTTAACACTAAATCGAAACTCCCGAATCCAGTGTTAAAACAACTGTTGGGCCTTAGTGTTCAACACTAATCAAAAACTTTACTTGCAGTGTTCAACACTGACTACCTTAGTGTTTAACACTAATTTGAGGGCTAAGTTGCCAGTGCTTGATACCGATCTGTTTTAGTGTTTAACACTAATTTGAAAGCCTTGTCGCTGGTGTTTAATACCAATTATCTCTTAGTGTTAAACACTAACCTCATTCCCAGTGTTCAACACTGATTGCTCTGAAGTGTTTAACACTAGGCATTGGCCCGATTGGCTAAAGGGATAGAGGCAAAGCCTCTCCCTCAGTGGACCAACAAGAAGCCAATATTCCAGACCTGACTGGACTTAGCCCGAGCTGGCCATAAGTCCTCAATTCGTGATTAACTGGGCCAATGGGCTCATAACATAATTAATCAGTCTTGACCCAAATTGGGCCAGGGACTACTCAAGCCATTCCGGTTCTAGGGTACATCTCTTCACTCCTTTGATACTTGGCATTGTAATCCCTCAATGTCTTCAAAGAGGTGACGAGTCCCGATGACCACTCATGATATGGACTGTGGGGTCCTTAAACCCATGTCTAATGCAAAATTCCTGGTTACGTGGAACGCGGATAACGTCACTCTTTGACCCCGCGGAAAACGCCCAGAGCGGAGCCTAGTCCTCGCCGAGCACGGCAGTGAACCCGTGTGAAGCATCTAGTGCAAAATCCCTGGTTACGTGGAACGCGGATAACGTCACTCTTTGACCCCGCGGAAAGCGCCTAGAGCAGAGCCTGGTCCTCGCCGAGCACGGCAGTGAACCCGTGTGAAGCATCCAGAGCACATACCGGACTGTAGAGTCATTAAACCTATGGACTATGAGGTCCTTAACCTTGACCGAGATGTCTTAAAACTAACAACGGACCGCAATGTCCTTAAACTACCCACGGACCGCAATGTCCTTAAACTACCCACGGACCGCAATGTCCTTAAACTACCCACGGACCGCAATGTCCCTAAACTAGAACAATAGAGCCCCTATATGCTCTTTTGTCGGATCTAAACGGTCCCGTTTAAGTTGATCTTATCCTCAAAGATGGCTAACGAATCCTTAAACCTTCAAGCAGACTGGACTACGAATCCCCCCAATTAACTCTGGCTCGAGGGTACATCTCTGAACCCCTCTGACACCCGTCGTTGTAATCCTTCAACGTCGTCAGAGAGGTGACGGGTCCCGACAGCCACACACATATGATGGACCACTTTGTCCCTAAAACTGGAACAATGGAGTCCAAATGCTCCTTTGTCGGATCTAAACGATCCCGTTAAGTTGATCTTAGTCTTAAACTAGACTAACGTGTCCTTAACAAATGTTTGAGTCGATCTTGGCCTCAAGTATGGCTAACGTATCCTCAAACCAAACCCCCAAACCCAAATCTAAGATAATACGGATTTGGACTAGTCCACGCCCTACGAGCGACGACATAAATCGGTCTCCGTAAATGATCCACGGGCAATAAAACAAAAACACACGACACGTAGTGACCATCTGGAGAAGGAGAAAGTTGTTACCGCGATGCGGTAGCGTAATTAACTGCAGGGGCTTGCGCCTGCAGGGAAGAGCGTCCCCACAATCAAAAACCCCTCAAACGAGGGGGAATCTGACGAAGTCTGCTACATCGGACGCATCCATTTAAACCTCCGATACACGGTGCCATAAATCAACTTGGCATCTTCGGAGGGGCAGACGGATAGCACCAATTAGCATCTGCCCCGAACCTCAGGCGAGACGGCCCCACGTCCCGCGTGTCCGTTCGGAGGGGAACAATGGTAACATGGACCTAAACCCGGATCTTTGTTAAACATCTAACTAACAACCTAACTACGAGTTGCTAACTACTCGGTTAGGGGGCTATACCTTTACTTGTCTTGAAGTCCTTCGTCTTCAAGCTCCGATGGTGGTCCGGATTGGCTTCTTCCCGTCGTCTCCGTACGCCGAAGATAGATCCACCTGAAAGCTCCAACCTTTGGCTCCTTCTTCGTTCTTTGAAGAAACTAGTTCACTCGGTTTGCTAAACCTTGTGAACTAGAGTGAGTAGAGAAGAATTAGAATGGGATTTTATCTATGGTTCTTGATTCTCAACTCATGAGAGATATGAACCATAGAGTCAAGAGAGGGAGCAAGAGGATGAGAGTGAAAGCAAGAGCAAGAGAGCTCAAGAACAAGAGAGAGAATTAGCAAGAAAGAATGAGCAAGTCTTTTTGTCTCTCACCCTCTCATAATCCAAAGTCATGATAACTCATCATACCAAAAAAAGTCTTATGTGATGGTTGAAGCAACCATAACCATATCATTTCATGCACTCATTTTACACAAATGAGCAAGCAAGCAAAAGTCTTTGCCATGAAATGATGGCTATGGTTATCATGATGGTCAACTAGTCAAGCCTAGTCAACCGGTCAACAAAGTCAACAAGTCAACAAAAGTCAACAAGTCAACAAAGTCAACAAAAGTCAACAACCATGTCACCATAATACTTAATTAATATAATAGTTAATCACATATCATATTCTCATTAGGGTTGAGCAAAAAGTCAAATAGTCAACGGTCAACTGTCAACAACCCTAATGAGAATCTGCTGCTTCTGCCTCACTGTCAACTGTGCATACACACCCGCATCCGGGTTCCGAGGAACACGAATGCATACTGGATAAATCCAATCCCAAAAGGTACACTAGGATCTGGCTTAAACCAAAGCCCGCTAGTGCAAACTGTCCGGAGACTGTACGTGCACAAGTGCACGGATGTGACTGAACCCTGTCGCAAAACCATGCGACCTGTCGCAATACCATGCGACCTCTACTCTTTTGCCTAAAGGCGAAAAGCTTTCTGTGTGGGACTCTAAAGACTCGACACTACGCTGGCAGTGGGTTCAACCACAGACCGCAAGCGGCACTAGCTGTGCGTAACGGTCCCCAGGTAATGCCGACAAGAAGACCGACGAGGCGAAAACCCATCTGAACTCCTACTGAGCCTGAGTGTGACATTGTCCGTACAGTCCTGTCTGTTCGTCTGATACATCGCATGGCGGGCCTGGGGGGAGGTAAACGTCAGTCCCCCAATAGCGGTACAAGTCGTGCCGGAGCGAAGCCCAAAACACCCTGAGATAACACTGGAAGCCTACCAGTATATCTCGTTTTCCCTGGCCAGGGACTACTCGTGTAATGGCTCTCCTAGACACAGTGCGATGTCAACCCCCAATACCGGGAGAGACGAATCCTGTCTAACCGTCACTGCCTCCAAGTGCTTCGGGACTGCACCCAACCACTACCTGTTTGCACGACTCCTTTGAGCCGTGGTAGGGTAGTGATCAAAGTACAGTGGGAACACACTCGAGGCGAAGTGACAATGTCAAGTCAGCGGACTAAGCTGTACTCATGTCACCTGGGAACTGATAACTGACGATAGGCATAATACCAACTAGTCAGTTCCCGACGAGTCCTATCCAGTGTACCCGTAACCTAACGAGCACCCGCATACTATCTCAAGTACGACGTACTGACGGCTGTGGGACAGACCGTCTCCCACACTGGGATGAGAAGTGCATGCGCTGGTCTACTCCGGAGTATCGATGCCCTGTCTCGATAGTCCTGCGACCAGGGACCTGCATAAGGATGTGCTTATAGATTACCCAGCCCCACTAGTGTGACTGCCATCACATCGCTGGTAATCAAGCAAAGATCCTAAGGGCTCCACTAATGTGTATAGGCGATATACTAAAATAAACACATGTACACATTGAAGTAGAAACAAACCAAGTAGCATACTACCATTTTGAGCAAGATTGTATATACAAGGTGAACATCCTAAGCTTCCATTAAGTAATATACAAACTAGTATGATACAGTAATGGCCTCTAGGGCATATACACTAACAATCTCCCACTTGCACTAAGGCCATGTACTGGCGTATCGAAGTCCTATCATCTCGATCAGCCGCTCGAACTGAGTCTAGGGCTGGGCCTTGGTGAATGGATCTGCAGTGTTATCTTCTGAAGCGACTCTCCGAACCTCGATCTCCTGGCGATCCACGATCTCCCTGATCAGGTGATACCGCCTCAAGATGTGCCTGGATCTCTGATGGGACCTGGGTTCCTTCGCTAAAGCTATAGCCCCGTTGTTGTCGCAATACAGAGGTATTGGATCAACAATGGACGGAACCACCAGAAGTTCTTTCAAGAACTTCCTCATCCAGACAGCTTCTTTTGCGGCATCAGATGCAGCGATGTATTCCGCTTCCATCGTCGAGTCTGCAACGGTTTCTTGTTTGGAACTCTTCCAACACACCGCCCCTCCATTGAGGGTGAAGACAAAGCCCGACATGGACTTGGAATCATCCTTGTCACTCTGGAAGCTGGAGTCAGCAAAGGCCTCGATCTGGAGGTCTTTTCCGCCATCCACCAAGAACATCTCCTTAGTCCTTCTCAGGTACTTGAGAATGTTCTTTACTGCTATCCAGTGTTTCTCCCCAGGGTTTGACTGATACCGGCTTACCACACTCAGTGCATAAGCTACATCCGGTCTGGTACACAACATCGCATACATTATAGAGCCTACCGCAGAACCGTAGGGTATAATAGACATGCGATCCCTCTCCAAATCAGTCTTGGGAGACATCTCTTTAGAGAGGGTGATCCCGTGACAAGCCGGTAGGTTACCGCGCTTGGAATCTTCCATACTGAATCTTTTCAGTACGGTGTCGATGTACCTAGACTGTGAAAGTCCTAATATCCTCTTGGATCTGTCACGGTAGATCCGGATACCCAGAATGTATGAGGCATCACCCAGGTCTTTCATGGAGAACCTGTGTGACAAGAACCCCTTGACAGATTGTAGCATAGGAATGTCATTTCCTATTAAGAGAATGTCATCCACGTATAACACGAGGAATACTACAGTTCTCGCTACAAATCTACAATAGATGCATGGTTCATCTGGATTTTTGATAAAGCCAAATTCTTTGACCGTCTCATCAAAGCAGATGTTCCAACTCCGCGATGCCTGCTTGAGTCCATAAATGGACTTGAGCAACTTGCACACCTTTCCGCTGCTCCCACCCTGAATGAAACCCTCTGGTTGGTCCATATAGACACACTCCTCTAAATTTCCATTTAGAAAAGCGGTCTTTACGTCCATTTGCCAGATCTCATAGTCGTGGAAGGCAGCAATGGCAAGAAGGATCCGAATGGATTTCAGCATAGCTACTGGAGAAAAGGTTTCGTCATAGTCCAAGCCAGGTCTTTGACGAAAACCCTTTGCTACCAGCCTAGCTTTATAGGTCTCAACCTGCCCATCTACACCAATCTTCCTTTTGAAGATCCACTTGCATCCTACGAGTTTTACCCCGTCTGGAGCAATGTCCAACGTCCATACCTTGTTGGTGTACATGGATTCCATTTCGGTCCGCATTTCATCCAGCCATTTTACTGAGTCAACGCTCTGAATGGCCAGCTGGAAGCTAGTAGGCTCATCATAATCTATGATGCAATCCTCTCTATCCCCGTCTATGAGAAAACCGTAGTATCTCTCGGGCGGATGAGTCTGCCTACTACTCCTGCGGAGCGGCGCAGGAATGTCCTGTTCTGTTGAACCTTCTGGTTCCACTGAGCTTTCAGTAACAGTCTGTGGTTCTGGAACTTCTTCCAGTTCTATTGTGCTCCCACTTATCTAGGTTTCCAAAAACTCAGTTTCCAAGAAGCGGGCATGCTGAGAAAAAAAAACCTTTTGTTCCTCAGCGGAATAGAAAAGATACCCCATGGAGTTCCTTGGGTATCCCACAAATTTACACTGTACTGAACGTGCCTCAAGCTTGTCCGCATGCTGCTTTTTTACAAAAGCTGGACATCTCCATACCTTAAGATACTTAAGACAGGGTTTCTTCCCAGTCCACATCTCATATGGGGTGGTAGGCACAGTCTTGGTGGGAGCCTTGTTCAAGAGATACGCAGCTGTTTCTAGTGCATATCCCCAGAATGATCGCGGTAACTCAGCGTTACTCATCATGGACCGAACCATATCCAATAGGGTTCGGTTCCGTCTCTCCGATACACCGTTATGTTGCGGAGTGTATGGAGGTGTAAGCTGAGAGAGAATACCATTCTCTTTTAAGTAATTCAGGAATTCGGCACTTAAGTATTCTCCACCTCGATCCGATCTTAGAATCTTAATACTTTTGCCGGTCTGTTTCTCTACTTCATTCTTATACTCCTGGAATTTTCCAAAGGCTTCGGACTTATGTTTCATTAAGAAGACATAACCGTACCTTGAGAAGCCATCCGTAAAAGTAATGAAGTAAGAATATCCGCTTCGCGCATGTGTAGACATTGGACCGCACACGTCACTGTGTACGAGTCCCAAGAGCTCGCTCGCTCTTACTCCATGTCCAGTAAACGGAGTCTTTGTCATCTTTCCTTTGAGACAGGATTGACAAGTGGCATACGATTGATATTCGAACGCATTCAAATACCCTTCTGTATGTAACTTCGTCAACCTTCTCTCATTGATGTGACCCAGTCTACAATGCCACAAGAAAGTCTGATTTGTTTCCGGAGACTTTCTTTTGTGTGTATTCTGGACATTGAAAATTTGTGGTTGGTTTAATACGTATATACCATTACTCAATGTACCTGACCCAATCAAAACATGATTAAGGTGAATGTTTACAACATTACTTACAAACGCAAATTCATAACCTTCTTTAGAAACTAAAGATACAGAAATGATATTACAAGTTGCGTTGGGTACAAAAAAGCAATTACGCAAAACCAAAACATGTTCATCTGACATTCCCAGGTGATAGTCCCCCACGGCTTTAGCATCCATGCAAGCTCCGTTCGCAACTATGAGGGTCATGTCACCTGCTTTCAAAACACTACGGTTTCTCAACGCCTGCAAAGAATTACTGATATGAGATCCTGATCCGGTATCCAATACCCAGGAAGTAGAGTTTATTGAAAGACAGTTTTCAATAACGTACACACCTGAAGCTGAAGCTGCAACTTGCTTCAATTCCTGTGTCCTGGCTTTCCAAGCCCTGCAATCATTCTTCCACTGACCTTTCTTATGACAATAGAAGCATTCTTCCTTATCCACAAGCTTCCCCGCTATCTTTGTTGCTTTTGCTTTTCCCTTCGTATCCACTTTACTAACACCGCCCCTTGGTTTGGCTGGGGCTTTCTTCTTCTTTCCCTTGGCTTTCACCTTGGAACTAGAAGAAGATGATCCTCCTACAAACAAAGTGGATGTTTCCCTACCTTTCTGTAGGGTGCCCTCTGCGCTCCTCAGCATGTTGAGGAGCTCTGAAAGTTCAACCTCCTTTTCTTGTAAGTTGAAGTTCAGTATGAACTGGGCGTAAGTGGAAGGAAGGGACTGGAGAACTATATCCGTATAAAGTTCACCCTCCAATGTGGTCCCTAGGTCCGCGAGCTCCTCAATGTAGCCGATCATCTTTAGCACATGCTCGGCTACTGATGATCCGACGGCCATCTTTGCCGAAAATAACTTTTTCGACGCTTCGTATCTTGCGATACGAGATTGCTCTCCATACAGTTCTTTTGTATGGAGAAATATGGATTCAAGGTCCATATTCTCGTGCCTCCTCTGATGTTCGTTGTCCATCGAGGCAAGTACGAGGCACTTGGCCTTCGCGCTATCAATATCCCAAGTCTTGCGGATTTCCTTATCCGCGACGCTGGAAGTGGGACCAGGGGCAGGGGGAGCTTTGGTGGTAAGAAGATACCCCAGCTTGTCGTAAGTGATTGCCATTTTGACATTCCTGAGCCAATCTTTGTAGTTTGGCCCTGTCAGTATGTTTTTATCTAGGAGTAATTTAAGTCCAGTCATATTGATTGGTCGCTGCAATTAGGAGAGAGAAGAAGAAAACACTCAGCATGATGCTCTTGCAAGTTTAGAGTGGTTTTTAGTTTGTCTAAACCGGATGGCTCCCACTGTTTCTCGAATCCCTCCTCAAACCATAAAGGAGGAATTAGTCAGGATCAATCCCACCGTACAATACTTGCTTAACCGTTCAGCCAGGCCGATGTCGGTACTTCGAGGGAGGTTTTCCAACGCTTTCGCGAAGTTCCTTAATTAAAGAACCTCTTTTCCCTGGGGGCGTAGCCCCACTAACACCTTTCTAGGCACCTACTAGGTTTATAGCATTGATCGTTTAGTGAGAAATTTCCCGAGCAGTAGCATATACTCACAGTAGGATCAGGATCCAAATATCATCGCGTGACGAAACTGAAGGAATCCTACCAGAATCATCACACTCCAAATGGTATGCAAATCTAGCAAGTTTCAGTACTTATGAAACTCCCGATGTGGATTTTTGCCCCATGCTCTTATGACCTTGACGAAGGTCAACAAATCATAAGTCACATGTCAAGTTCTGCCCGTCATTATCCAGGTTAATTTGAATCCACCCGCATTTACCCTTGACGAAGGTCAACAAGGTAATGCGAATGTCCCAAACCAACGCATCTATCTATGCTACATATGAATACCCAACAGCTACCAATCACTATGCCTTGACGAAGGTCAACAAACACAGCTTGAATACTATTGAATATTCATACGAAACGACGGAGGGCTACGAATGGTTTTGGTAAAACCGTGAACGTAGTGAACTTGATTTGGTCGATGGAACGAGATAGCTTTTAAAAAGAGTGGCTCAAGCTCCGCATTTAAAAGTTGGTTTTGAAAATAACCGAGAGGTTTTTCGAAAGTGTTCCAACGACTTTTAACTTGGTTTATTATCTTGCATTAGTTCTTTTAATGCGTGATATTCTTGCATTAGTTCTTTTAATGCGTCCCATCATTTAATCCTACCATTGCAGAAAACAACCAAAATATGACGTACGCTTATGCCATTCGCATTCGCCACTGGGCCCCGTCATTACCCGTTAGGTTACTTAACTAACGACAGAGCGGGGGCTGGGCTAGCGCGTCTGTAAAACATAAGCAACGCCTAAATAATATCATATATAGATATACTGCAATGATAAACATTTCAGATCACAGATGAATACATTGGATATACTAGAAATCTGTAATTCGCATGAGCCTGTAACGAAAGACAGATTACACGGTCGCGGTGAATAGCCAATACCCCACCCAAGACCCCTACGGGTGCGGCAAACTACCCGCCAAGTACCCGAAGCGTAGCAACCTCCCTCATTTCCATGAGTAGGCCACTCGACACTTCGGCATACCCGGTAGTTTATGCACCCCTCCATGGGTCTATCCTAGGAGCAAAAACAGTAAAAAGAAATTATACAATGACGGCTACAACCCCGACCCGGTTGTGCGGCCATACAAATAATTATTACATCAATTTACAAATTTACATGAATTGAAAGAAAAGAAAACTCTCGTCTCACAACCCCCGGCTATTCACCCGCGACAATCCAACATATTCATATACACATTCCAGCAACATTACAGATCACAGATTTGTATAACCCCCACTAATCGACATATAGCGATTAGTAGACGTTCAATACAAATATCACAATACAGAAAAACCCGTTAGCTTAAGTCTTTTAGAAGTTTGATCAAAAATACGGATTTTCGGGACCCCAAAATAAAATTTTCGTTCTGGAAAATCTGGGTTGAAAATACATGTACCAAAATTCCCAAAATACCCCCAGAAGCACACTGTAGCAAATAAACACCAGAGAGGGGCCAAGGAGGCCGCGGATCCGCGGCAATAGCAAGATATTCCGCGTTTCCGCGGTCGTTTAGGAGGATCTCTTGTTCATTTTTCTACAGTGGTTTTTAAAAACCCTGAGCCGATTTTAGGTGTTAAAATAATCAACTTTTGAACAGTAAAAAAATCGACAGAAACTCGAATTTTTGGGGTTCGTTTTCGGGACTTTTTCTTTGATCGATCCTCTAGTTACTTGCTAACATGTTAGATAGAGTTTAACCTCGCTCTGATACCACTGTAAGTCCATGCTACCTCTCCCGGTACTTTCGGGCATGCGGAATTTGATAAAAAACGATTTTCTTTAAGATGGTAACATGGACCTAAACCCGGATCTTTGTTAAACATCTAACTAACAACCTAACTACGAGTTGCTAACTACTCGGTTAGGGGGTTATACCTTTACTTGTCTTGAACTCCTTCGTCTTCAAGCTCCGATGGTGGTCCGGATTGGCTTCTTCCCGTCGTCTCCGTACGCCGAAGATAGATCCACCTGAAAGCTCCAACCTTTGGCTCCTTCTTTGTTCTTTGAAGAAACTAGTTCACTCGGTTTGCTAAACCTTGTGAACTAGAGTGAGTAGAGAAGAATTAGAATGGTTATCTATGGTTCTTGATTCTCAACTCATGAGAGATATGAACCATAGAGTCAAGAGAGGGAGCAAGAGGATGAGAGTGAAAGCAAGAGCAAGAGAGCTCAAGAAAAAGAGAGAGAATTAGCAAGAAAGAATGAGCAAGTCTTTTTGTCTCTCACCCTCTCATAATCCAAAGTCATGATAACTCATCATACCAAAAAAAGTCTTATGTGATGGTTGAAGCAACCATAACCATATCATTTCATGCACTCATTTTACACAAATGAGCAAGCAAGCAAAAGTCTTTGCCATGAAATGATGGCTATGGTTATCATGATGGTCAACTAGTCAAGCCTAGTCAACCGGTCAACAAAGTCAACAAGTCAACAAAAGTCAACAAGTCAACAAAAGTCAATAACCATGTCACCATAATACTTAATTAATATAATAGTTAATCACATATCATATTCTCAATAGGGTTGAGCAAAAAGTCAAATAGTCAACGGTCAACTGTCAACAACCCTAATGAGAATCCGCTGCCTCTGCCTCCCTGTCAACTGTGCATACACACCCGCATCCGCGTTCCGAGGAACACGAATGCATACTGGATAAATCCAATCCCAAAAGGTACACTAGGATCTGGCTTAAACCAAAGCCCGCTAGTGCAAACTGTCCGGACACTGTACGTGCACAAGTGCACGGATGTGACTGAACCCTGTCGCAAAACCATGCGACCTGTCGCAATACCATGCTACCTCTACTCTTTTGCCTAAAGGCGAAAAGCTTTCTGTGTGGGACTCTAAAGACTCGATACTACGCTGGCAGTGGGTTCAACCACAGACCGCAAGCGGCACTAGCTGTGCGTAACGGTCCCTAGGTAATGCCGACAAGAAGACCGACGAGGCGAAAACCCATCTGAACTCTTACTAAACTTCAGTGTGACATTGTCCGTACAGTCCGGTCTGTTCGTCTGATACATCGCATGGCGGGCCTAGGGGGCGGTAAACGTCAGTCCCCCAATAGCGGTACAAGTCGTGCCGGAGCGAAGCCCAAAACACCCTGAGATAACACTGGAAGCCTACCAGTATATCTCGTTTGCCCTGGCCAGGGACTACTCGTGTAATGGCTCTCCTAGACACAGCGCGATGTCAACCCCCAATACCGGGAGAGACGAATCCTGTCTAACCGTCACTGCCTCCAAGTGCTTCGGGACTGCACCCAACCACTACCTGTTTGCACGACTCCTTTGAGCCGTGGTAGGGTAGTGATCAAAGTACAGTGGGAACACATTCGAGGCGAAGTGACAGTGTCAAGTCAGCGGACTAAGCTGTACTCATGTCACCTGGGAACTGATAACTGACGATAGGCATAATACCAACTAGTCAGTTCCCGACGAGTCCTGTCCAGTGTACCCGTAACCTAACGAGCACCCGCATACTATCTCAAGTACGACGTACTGACGGCTGTGGGACAGACCGTCTCCCACACTGGGATGAGAAGCGCATGCGCTGGTCTACTCCGGAGTATCGATGCCCTGTCTCGATAGTCCTGCGACCAGGGACCTGCATAAGGATGTGCTTATAGATTACCCAGCCCCACTAGTATGACGGCCATCACATCGCTGGTAATCAAGCAAAGATCCTAAGGGCTCCACTAATGTGTATAGGCGATATACTAAAATAAACACATGTACACATTGAAGTAGAAACAAACCAAGTAGCATACTACCATTTTGAGCAAGATTGTATATACAAGGTGAACATCCCAAGCTTCCATTAAGTAATATACAAACTAGTATTATACAGTAATGGCCTCTAGGGCATATACACTAACATTAGCTACGTGCTAGGCGTTGTGAACTACCGTGGGGAAACAATTAGGTTTTGTTTTCCCGGGTGAGTCGGTTCTTGTGGTGCAGGTGGACAGTGGTGCCGCCTCTTACAGCTTGAATTCAGCCTTGTTCGCTAGTCGGCTTTGAGGAGATGTCGTGGATTCTTGGCGTTATTCGCGATACCGTAGCCACAGTTGTTGTGTTGGGCCGGTTTTCTTTAGTGTGAGTGTTTTCCGACGTTGTTTCAAATGAGCCGTCGAGGCTTATGGAGCTTAAGGATCTGCTGCAGAGTTGTTGTTGAGGGAGTTGTTCGTCTGAGTGTTTCGCATTAGGAAGTTCCTATTTCTGTTCATCAAGGAGAAAGACGACAAATTGAGGTTGTGTATTAATGGATCATCAATTGACCCGGCTTACGGTGCGGATAGGTATCCTGTACCTTGCATTGACGATTTCTTCGATCAGCATCAGAGTGCGAGACTTTGTCTAAGTTTATTTGGGATCAGGTCACCGTTGTTGCGGGTTCGGAGTATTGACATTCCGAAGACTGCCTTGTGCGTGCTACGGGCTTTGTGTGTTCTGGGTGTCACTGGACTCACCAATGCTCTAGCAGCATTCGTAAGTGTGATGAACTGGTTTTCGTCGGGCCGTTCCTCGACCAGTTATTGTGTGTCTTGAGGGATAGGAATAGCACTTGAGGATCTGTTTTATGGATACTGGGAGAGCCCCAGCGGTTTGCTAGATTCTCGTAGTGTCCTTTCAAGCTTGTTTGTGTTGACTCCTAGGTCTTATAGTTACGGATATGATTTTGTATGGATCCGAGGAAGATCGTGTTCGTACAGTTTAGGCCCAGACTTGTGAGCAGGACGGAGGTCCGCAGATTTTTTAGCTTAGCAGGTTTTTACCACCGTTTCTTCCAGGATTGCTAGTGTAATACTGCACCGTTGACTAAATTGACCGGAATGGAGGTTTCTTTTCTTTAGACTGAGGCTTGTGTACGGAGTTTCGGCAGTTGAATACTCGGTTAACAACTGCATCAGTTCCTTCTTTGCTTTTTGTTTCGGGCGACTTTGTGGTTTAACTGTGATGTTTCATGAGTAGGGTTCGAATATGTACTGAGGTGACACAATGGAGTTATCGCTTTTGCTTCCCTACATTTGGAGGAAGTACGAGAAGGATATCCCACTCATGATCTGGAGATGGCCGAGGTGGTTTTGCGTTGGAGATTTAGAGACACTACTTGTTTAAGAGTTGTGTCAGATGTTCACGGACCACCAGAGTTAAATGTACATTTTCCTGCTGCGGATTTTGATTGTTGTGATAGTCCTCCGCAGATTTACAATTCTTGTGCAATCGTTGAGTACAGCTTAAGTTCGTCTCTACTGAGGAGACATCTTGCTCATGTCCGCGCCCGACCACTTTTCCTAAATCGCTTTCGCGAGACACTGCCCGCCGACGCTTGTTCATCAGAGATACTGGAGCCTACTCGACTGGATAATATTTGGAATCCTTGACTTGTGGCAAGGGTGTGCTAGGTTAGGGAGACGCTTGTGTACCTAATATTATGGGATAGAGACGTGGATTCCTAGGGTAGGCACATCGGTCAACTCTCTATACTCATGCAAGCCCCACCAATTGTTAACGTGACTTGTGAGGTAGTTACGGGTGGGCAGCGACAGAAAGAGAAGTCTCGGGATTCGTTTCAAGGTGCCTGTCTTGTTGTGTGTTTGAGTTGAGCAGCTGAGACTGATGGGAGAGTTGCAACCTTTAACCGTTCCGAAGAGGGAACGAGAGCAGGTCTTCCCGAAATTCGTTATGGTATCCACCCAGGTTTAGTCAAGATGTGACTCCATTCGGATGCTTGTCATCCGCTGATACTCAGTTTGCTCAGTCGTTCTTGTTAAGTTGTGCGTATGTAGAAATTATTGTCGGCAGTTGGGGATCGTCGTTTGCCATCGATAGGGTTCTCCATTGATAGCAGATATCAGGAGACACTCCAATTGGTAACCTTTAGGCTTAGAGGTTAGGCCCTGTCGATCACCAGTCTGTTTTACTAACTCCGTATTATAGGATTATTGGACCTCAGCTAGTTTAGAAACTTCGGAAACGATCTAGTTGTTTTAGGCCAGGATGAGAATTGTCCATTGCGGATAGAGATCAGATGCTGACCAAGATGGTCGCAGATTCGTGTTCGCAATGGAAGATCATGTATTCCTACGGAAATTTCCGATAAATGTCATGTTGAGTTTTGGGAAGCTTATTCCAGGATATTAAGTCTTTTTAGGATCCTTAAGGCGAGTTAGATCGTTGCCTTAAATTGGCACTTCCACCCAGATTATTAAGTATTCACCCCGTATTCCTTATGTCGATACTTTGCAATTAACTTCATGACCCTTCTCATTGGATTCAGCGCCAGACCATTTAGTTCGAGCGTGATCCTTCGTTCACCAAACAGCCAGTCGTAATATTGGACCGGCAGGCGAAGAAACTTCGATCGAAAGACTTGCCATCAGTGAAGATATTTTGGCGCATTACAAACGGTGAAGAGATCACTTGGGAGGCTGAGGGCGAGATGCGGAAGAAGTTCCCTCATCTCTCTGAAAGTATGTGTAGCTTTGTATTTTAAAATTTGGGGACAAATTTTCTTTAAGGGGGGAAGATTGTAACACCTTAGGCTGTGTTTAGGGGTTAATTATATTTTAATATATAGTTTTAATAAAAAGTTTACCAAATTAAGTTTCAAATATTTTATTAGAATTTTTCTAGGCACACACACACTTGTGCATGTAAACAAAGGTTTAGATTTGGGGTTAAACCATGATTAGCTAGCATGATGGATTAACCCATTTTCTTTAAGTTAATTGTTTGTTATTAGGTGAATTTGGGTTTTTGTTTATGAGTGTTGTTTTTAATTTTTATATGAGAAAGGGTTTTGTTCTTGTGTTGACTTGATGAGAGAGAAGGAGTATGGGCTTCATTGTTGAGCCATGCTCATTAAATGAAGTGAGAGGGACAGAGAGGGGGGTCATTGACTTGTCCTCTCATTTCTCTCCTCATTCTCCTTCTCACAACTCTCCCTCACACACACATACACACCCTCACACAGCAGCAGTAGCCCCAGCAACACCATGAGTAGCAGCAGCAGACAGCAGCATCAGCAGCAGCAAGCAGTGACAACAGCAGCAGCAGGCAGCAGCAGCAGCAACATCAACAGCAGCCCCAGCAGCTGCCGCAGCATTCCAGATCCTTACCTCCTCCTTCTTCCTGCTTCATAGGGTCTATTAAGGTATAATCTTTGAGCCAAACCCTTTAGTTTGCTTAACTTATGTAGGATTTGCTTCGGTTTGTATAAAAAGGGAGATTTTGGGATTGAAATGGTGATTTTTGTAGACTTATGGTTAAGTGCTGTTAGTGTCGGTTAACCTAGCCTAATTAGGTGTTATTGAAGCCATGTAAACCTAATTAGACCCCAGATTACACCAAAATACCATAGGGTTTCAAATTTTCAAAATTTAGTGTTTTAAGGTGAAATTTTGGTTCTCTGTGATCTGCTATAGGCCCGTGTAGTTCAGGTTAAAATTGAGTTAACTGGAGAACACTAGATAGGTATAGACCACACCACCTGATCACGAAGCCCCCATTCTACAGTATGGCCGCCGGTTTATTAGTTCTGGCAACAATTTGCGGCCAGATAGGGGAGTCTTGGGTTGGGTCTGTGTAGGTAGGAGTCTGCTGTTATTTTAGGGCCAGTGGTATGTGCAATTTTGTTAGTTTCTTTCTGTAGGAAAATCTGGGACGTTATATCGTATTTCTAGTACGTTTGGTTCGCGCGATACGCGCGATATGCGTGTGGCTTCTGTGATCCAGCACGTCGCGACGTGTCGGGTTAGTTTTAGACGCGTATACAAGTTTTAGCGTATCGTACGCACGCGCGTTTAGTTCGCGACGTGAGCGTATCGTTTGGCTTAGTTATCGCGTCTTTCGAGGTGGTTGCTTATATATGGATTCTTGTGTAAATTCCAGGTTCGCAGGCGGGTAAGTCGGGCGAAGCTAAGAAAGGGAAGCAGGTGGTCTGCTACGATTAGCGCACGACCGGGTGAGTAAATTTAACATCTACGGGAAAATCGCCCGTATGGCGTTAAGCGTCAGGGCGTGTTAGGATATTTAGTATAGATGTTCATATGGACTGTAGTAGCATACCTTATTGTTGCATATAGAAATGATAGCATAGGACACTGCAATGTCACTAACGGTTCAAGTTGCACGAGCACGATTTATATGCTACACTTACACCGTTAGTGATTTCCATGACACTCACATTATAGGATTGCTTTAAATCATATATCATACTGATTCCGCTTTATTGATGTTGTCATGACTTGCCGCCTATCAGCATATGTTATATTCATACTTGGGCACATATACATCACATACTCATACTTATGCCACCTACATCAAATATTCACATTTGGGCACATACCCATACTTGTGCCACCTACATCATACATTCACATTTGGGCACATTTACATCACATACCCATACTTGTGCCACCTACATCATATATTCACATTTGGACACATAAACATCACATATCCTTACTTGTGCTATATACATTGATATCTTCATACTTGCTTAGATTACGCATTGAGATATGTTGTTTCCATGTTAATTCTGGATTTGGGGAACCGTTGATATTTCAAAAGAGAATAGTTAATTATTTCAAAACCTGGTTTCCCTTGATATGATATTTCGGTGCGTCCACCATGTGTTTTCTCGGTGCTAGAGTGATATATGTGAACCCGAATCGAGGAGTTGGATGAGTCCGCTCACGGGTACATGGTGGACCCGGTATGGTACCCCGGGGCGAGAACGGTTTTGCTGTGTAATAGACGGTGAGCCTGGCAGAGGGACTACTACCTACCGGTGATTGGTTCGACCTGGCGGTTATCCGGAGGATACTGACCAGAGTCGATTGATGGATACGGGACGACTCGTACAGCCGAGGCTGAGGGCCGATACCGCAGATAGAACCCGTGGGCTGACCCGGACTGACGGATGCCCGATATGTGAGGATATGCGTGTCGATGCTAGACACGAGTATTTTTTGATATTTTGGGTGCCAATGTTGGGCACTCACGATGTTATGAGATTTACAGGATTTGAGGACCGATGAAGATGACGACGCCTGGATAGTATTGGGATTTGGGTGCATTGATGGGTACCGATTATACTTTCCACGATGACATTCCGTGTAGATGTTATATTTCCCATGCTCAGTATGTAGTAAATTGATATCTCATCCTGTATACATTGTACTTGATATAGTACACATGCTTGCACGATCATTGCATACCCTGTTCATTTTATATAGGGTTGTTAGATTGCATTGTTATACCTGATTATCACATGTCTTGCTCATCACATGTAGATGTTATTAGATCGAACTTGTTGCATGATTTGAGCATCCAGTTCATCATATAGAAGTTATATGTTGGCATGGGCTAGAGTATCGCAGCACGTGCATACTCTCGATTACCTTTATATGTTATCTTCTATTCACGAGTTGGCAACTCACCCCCTTTGTGCCACAGTGTTTGCAGGTTGCCCTTCGGAGTAGTCGCGGCAGGCTGCCTTCTTGCATCTTTTGACACAGATACCCCTACAGTTGCCATACTAGCTCTTTTGCGGATAGGTGGGTTTTGTGTGGTATCTGTTTATCTTTTAGTTATGTACATTGTTGTATCTAGTACTCTCTATCTACCACATATGTATTAACTTAGAGACCAGTTGTGAGGGCGATGTATATTATTTGTATTCTGGTGTCGAGCTCGTTGTGAGCCGACTTTTCTTATGCAGTTTATTCTATCAGTGATGTTTCCCACTTATTGCTCATTTTCTTCTCTACGGCGACATATATTGTTATCGTGGTGACTGGTTACTAGAGGTTTTCTTAACATTTTAGTAAATGCTCAAAACACTCTATTCTTTTACTGGTTTGATTTCTGGGTTTTCGGCTTACTTAGTCGCGTTACGCCTGTAGACGTTACGTGGTTAAGTGCCGGTCACGGGCCAAACTTTGGGTCGTGTCAGTAATAGTTTTGAGAACTTGCTTCTCTTTTAGGTTACTCATACATTGATGCATTCCTTGATGAGTAATGCAGCTTGGCTTTCTTCCATTTAGTTGATATGCACTGGAAACAGCTGCATGATTCTTGAATCTGGTTCCAATTAAATTAGTGCATTTGTTTCTATATTGGATATATAGAATGGATTAATATCTTAACGATGTTAAGGTATATGGAGTTGTCCGGCTGATGCTTAAAACCAGAATCTGGACAAACTCAAGGCACGTTTCAGTAATAGTAGTTTGTAGGTTATCCCGGGCTTTGACGAGGGTTAACATTCTACCATATTGAAGATCAATAGTTATATTGTTCTTGACTCGCCACCAGTTTTAGTAAAATGGATTCTTTTATGAAAACATTAGTGGGAGTATGGTAGAACTGGAAGTGATTCCAGAACCACAAACAATTACTGAAAATTTAGTAGAACCTGAGAATTCAATTGGTTTCGACGATCCATTAGCCACTCGGCAGATTTGGTGGGTAACCCCAGGCACCCTGGAGGTACTTCGGTATCCTCTAAGACGGTGACAGGGAGGTTTATGATTATCCAAACTTGTCACTATTTATGTTCTAGACAATGAGGTCTGGCAGGAGGATGAGTACAACGTCGTTCTAAACTTGCTTTAGAAGTGTACGTGTATATGACTCTGCCAGAGGGTTGTTGTAGTCAGTTGGAGCAGCGGAAGCATAGTGGTCAAGTAGCTTATGTCTACTTATAGACTAAAGTAGGTATAGCGGAGATAGATCATCTATTTTTGATGTGACAGTCATAGAGTTTGACTTCATCAGAATAACAGATGGATTTAGTAAGAAGGTAGTAGGGAGTGATGTCCTGGTATTTGGATGACATGCACTTAATAGGAAGAGATCTTCCTATACTACAATCGGTTATACTGTGGATGTCATATGTAGTTTCTCCATATAGGATATGGATAAAATATTAGGGATTCTGGTGACTAGATCTAGATTTGGGAAGTGTCCCAATTAAGGTACTTGACATTATTCTAAAGTGTTTTAGAATGGACGATTCCTGGTGTGGTGGTGTACCCAAAGGTGATGGAGTCACCCTCTCTAAAGAGATAGCTTTTAGACTAATGAGGAGAGGGATTTGCATTATTGGCATATCACTTTCTTAGACAATCGAGTCAGTCATGAGATGTCAAGTACAACATCAGATATTGATTTTGCACAGGCTGCAATAAGTATATATCTTAATCCAATCCCGGAGAAACATTAGGAAGCAATTATGAACATAAGATGATGTTCTTGGTATATGGTAACGACAGCCTCTTTCGGGAGGCGGTTATCATTTCAGGCTTCCAAGGTGACCTGGATGACAGAGTGACTGTCAGAGTTACAGTTTTCCCTCTTTTGAGGGGCAGTATGTTAGACTGGTTGTCCAAGCGGATACTGTGGAAGGCATAGCGCAGGATACAGATTAAATTCAGTGCATGATATAGTCTAAGAAGTTTGTTGGATTTAGAGTTCATTTGTGAACTGCTTCCCATCAGATATCCAGACAAATTCTAAGACAAGTATTGCTCATTTCGGCAGATAGTCTTTCTCCGCGAAGTTGAGATATAGAGAGATAAAGTTAGAAACACTAGAGCGGATCCACTCACTGAGGCTATTTCTCTAACGATAGTTTCACAAACGAGCTTTGCGAGACTGATTAGAAGAGAAGTTTGGTGTTTGGTATCACACGGGCTGTGAGTATGCGACACCGCAATAATTAGCCTTAAGTGCAAGTAGGAGATTGTTGGCTATAGTGCCCTCAAGGGAATTATTGTAATCACAGGCAGGTGATTATGATGATTGAGTGAGGACCTATACGGATAGAACAGTCTTACCTTATACAAAATGATAGTATGCTATCTGGTTTGCCTTTATCATCATGTAAATGCATTATGTAGTATTACAGATCGCTATTATATGTTGATAGAGCCCATAGGATTCTTTCTTGACTTCCAGCAATATGATGGCAATCATATACGTAGGAGCTGGGTGGTCTATAAGCACATCCTTAAATGTCCCTAGTCGAGCGAGTATCGAGACATGGCATTAATACTCCAGAGTAGACTAGTGTATACTTATCGAGACGCCGACGAGGGGCGGTGGCCTGTCTCACAAGCCATTGGAGTCTGTTAGTCACCTGAGATAGTATACAGGTGCTCATTGGGTTATGAGTACACAATGACGAGTTTACAAAGATGCGTACTATATGCATGTTATAGTTTTGATGTATATCATGTTGGTTTTCGTATTGGACTTTGACATTGGTATCTTCACCATAACTCCGATGATTGCGTGATCCTTGACGGATTTTGATTTTGAGTTATATACTCGTTTTTCATGCACATGCATTGCGCTACAATATATTTTGTGTAATTATGATATCGGAGCCCCGACGACATGATCATCTTACTGAAATGTTTTAGTATTTGAGGGGTTTAAATTTAAATTCGGGGACCGAATTTATTCAAGGGGGGAAGACTGTACCATTTCAGAAAAATAAAAT
Organism: Agapanthus africanus; assembly: GCA_030015575.1. Lineage (NCBI taxonomy): Eukaryota > Viridiplantae > Streptophyta > Magnoliopsida > Asparagales > Amaryllidaceae > Agapanthus > Agapanthus africanus. The sequence continues at coordinate 211,183,718 of JASDDO010000031.1, read as the reverse complement.
ATTATTTTTGGGAATTTATATAATTGAATAATAAATAATATGAATATTTTAATGTGTGGAGATTAGTTTTAATGATTTGGTATAATTATATACCGATAGATTGGGAAATATTTGGAAATTTATAATAATTATTGATTTTAAACGGGTGTATGAAGATTGGGGATTTTACAATTTAGTATACAATTAATTGTGTATGGAATTGTACTAAACTCGATTAGTGTCTACTAATTTTTCTTTAAGTATGATATGTGCATGACATGCACCATAGTATGTTACATATACTTGTTACACTTCTCTTGTTTTCTGAAAAACCATGCTTGTTTTCTTATACTACTTGGTTTTGTTTTAGGTTTTGGGTTGAAAATTTAAAAGGGAAGAAAAGATAAACAAAAGAAAAAGGAAAGAAAAGAATAAAGAAAGAAGTATGGGCAAGAGAGAGAGGGTGAGGGGTCATTGACCATGGCTCATTATGCCATCTTCATCATCTTCATCGTTTTCTCTTTCCCTCATCCATGGCAGCCCTCTCCCTCCACCACCTCTACTGTCACGACCCAAAGTTCGGCCCGTGACCGGCACTTAACCACGTGACGTCTACAGGCGTAACGCGACTAAGTAATCCGAAACCCAGAAATCAAAACCATTAGAAGTATAGAGTGTTTAAAACATTTTTTAGAATATTTGTTAAAACATTTAGAAAACTTTAGGTTGTTTAGTAGAATTCTTTAAAGTTCAAGTTATTATCTTAAAAATTTTGGCAGCATTTCCTTTGTAAAAACTAGCCCCGGAATCGTGTACAAGACAATGTATGAGTAAAATGATACACAATAAGAAATAAGCATCCCAACGGGAGCAATCAGGCCCAACGGCGAAAACAATCACCACGATGATAATATATGACGCCGTAGCGAAGAATGAGTAAAAATAAGTGAAGACAACATGAAATGTAAAACTGCAGAAATAAAGTCGACTCACAACGAGCTCGACATCAGATTACAATTGTCACGCCCTGAAAGTACGGAATGTGACTGGCACTTAGATTACGAAACGCCTAAAGGCGTATCGTAACCTAAGTCAGCCAAAGCCCAGAAAAATCTAAACCAAAATCAAAGCGAATGAAGGAAAACCTTTAATGAAGACGGTTTTTAAATCATTTAAGTTGCATAGAATCCCTTTTTTCAAACATCAAAAATTTCCGAAAATGGGTACAACAAGATAATAAACCTGTAATCATAAAATGGCATCCCCAAGCGGGAGCTAGCTCTTCGCCCAAGGCGGATCACAACCACATGCAATATAATAGCAATATCAAGAAAAGAGCATAAAAGAAACGTAAAATATCAGAAAACACAACGCCGGCTCAAGTGAGCTCGACCCAAAAGAAACCACAAATATACAAATCTCTCAGTCTCATCAGGGGTAGGTCGCATATACAATATAAAGTGGTAGATGGAGAATACTAGATACAATGATAAAGCAAAAGAATTAAAGTGTGCTCGCAACCCACCTACGGGCGATGTCGCGAGTCTGAACAAAAGGAGCTGATGATAAGATAGCCGCCGCTACAAGACTGATGAGTCTGACCTGCAAGATACTGTGGCACAACGGGGGTGAGTTGCCAGCTCGTGAGTAAATATAACATCTAATAAGGCAATCGTAAGAATGCACGCAATGCACCACAACATGCATGTCCATATGTGATATAATATCTCTAGTATGCATGCACAGGTATGCAATGTCATTATTAAGTCTTTAAGTGTTTTAAATGCTAAGGGTATTGAATTCTTAACTTTAGAAAATGAATATCTGTATAATAGCTAAGTACCATCAAGAAATCATCTGAAAACCCGTGTCATGCATCGACACCAAATAGGAATCATATCTGTCTCAATATCGGGCTCCGTCAGTCCGGATCGGCCCATATCATAAATCTCACGACAACGGTCGGTATCCTCCGGATATCCGCCGCGCCATACATCACCGGTGGGTAGTCTTCCCCTGCCAGGCTCATCGTCTACAACTCGATCTTCTTGCCCCGGGATACCATACCGGGTCCACCATGTACCCGAGACGGTTCATCCACTCCTCGAATCGGGTCTCGAAATCCAACAGAAAACATGAAAACTCATGCTGGACGACACATACATCACGGGAAAACCGCAACTTTGTTTTAAAAATGATAAATATAAGCTTTTGTTAAATTCTTGCGGTTTTCCCCAAAAATCCAGAAATCGCAGCAATACTGAAATCCTCAAGAAAATCATAATGTTCACATGTTATATATGATAAATGTCTATGATATCAATGTATATGATGTGAGTTTTGGCTAGAAATCTATGTAGATATGATGGTAATGCGAGGTATATGCATGCTATGCAATTCGATATATCATGTATGAATGCAAATGGCGTTATTAAGTTAAACAGGTTCTATAGTGCACGTGGCATGGAAATTACCAAAGGCGTGTGTGTCACATGAATAGTGCGCGTGCAACAGATGCCAATGGTAATGGTGTTCGTGTCCTATGAAGTGATATTGCATAAGTATAGATGAATGTCCATGCAATCTAATATACTGTTCGCTATAAGAGTATGCAGTGTACATGAATGGATAAGCTAGCTAACAATATAAATCTTGAAAATAGTAGGGTAATCCTAACTAGGGGGGCGCATCGCGCCATCCAGACGATTCCCCCATAGATGAATACATCTACTCACCTGAAATCCCCGCTAATCCGATCCGACCACCGCCTTGCCTTTACGCGCCGTGACCGACGTTTCCCCGACCGATCCTATATTTGCACAATACCAAGCATAAGATTACAAAACCTAAAACGATGCATGTCACAATATACAATTATCGACGCTCTCGAATTAAACATAGCATGCACTCGGTGCGCGGGAAAACGCACGAAAATCGCTAACCTTTAACTAGAATCGTCATTTCGGGGAAATCGACAAAACTACAACCCGAATAGATGAAACCCCGCGTTCGCGCACTCTAATAGTCCTATACGAAGCTAATTATATCGCTAACATAACGCAATTTGATCGCATTCTAATTTTTGTAAAAATCTAGTAAGCAAATTCAATACCGATTCGATGCAAACATCGAAATTTAACGATTTAGCGAGCGCATCATTACACAATTAACCACTCTAATCAATTAGGTAACCAAAGCCCTAACTTAACTCTAACAACCATGCTTCAAACCCTAGTTCAACATCAAATCCCATTCTTGATTTTCATGAATAAGAATTTAAACCTAAATTAATACTTCAAAATTGAATTTTTTGCACAATTAACTACAAGTTAGCAAACTAGTTTAGGATTTTACCTCACAAGTGGAAACCTAGCATGATCAAGTCACCAAGAAGCCTCCTTTCTCCTAGTTTTGAACTAAATTTAGTTGAGGAGAGAGTGGGTTAGGGTTTGTCTTTGAATTGGAGCAGAAAATGGTGAATTTTCATGGATTTTTCATGATTTTTCATGATTTTTGAAGCAAGAATTGAGGTGAAAAGAGGGGGGAGCTGCTGCTATTTTCGGCCAGAGGTGAAGAGGAGGAGGGTGTGTGGTTTTTGGAGAAGTTTCTAGGTCAAAAAGATTCCTTACATCTCATTTAATGCATTTCACATCAACTTTTTACAAAAAAAACCCTTTTTACATCATTTTTCCATTAAATTTCCCACCCTAAAACCAAAATTTTGCAAGTCATGATACAATTTTATTAACACCATATTTTAGCTTATAAAGACTCCTAATTATGAAATTTACCTAATTAAATTTGTATTTATCACTAATTTAATGTATTTAAAAAGGCTTGAAATAATAAAAAAATAATTAATTACGAAATTTTTTTTATTTAACTAGAAAATTATAAGTGACATTTTAGTGACAAAATTATAGTAATATCTTATCTAAATTTTGTATAATTAGGTCTACAATGAAAAATACCTATTTTGACTTTTTACGGAAAAAGCCGAAAAATTAACCGATTACCGAAAAACTGCCTAAACGATTTTCGAAGGGTTACAATCTTCCCCCCTTCAAGAAATTCGGTCCCCGAATTTAGAATTTAACTACGCGTACCTTCAAAAAGATGGGGATATCTCTTCCTCATCTCGACCTCGGTCTCCCAGGTGACCTCCTCGCTGTTCGGGCCACGCCAAAGGACCTTGACGGACGGTATAACCTTCGACCTCTATTTCTTCACATGCCGATCCAAAATGACAACCGGCTGCTCGGTGAAAGAAAGATCACGCTCTAGCTGGATCGTCTGGTGCTGAATCGCCTGGGAAGGATCATGAAGGTACTTGCGGAGCATCGAGACATGGAACACGGGGTGAACATCGGGGAAGCTAGGTGGAAGAACTAACCGATAAGCGACTGGACCAACACGCTCTAGGATCTCGAAAGGACCAACATATCTAGGACTCAGTTTCCCTTTCCGCCCAAATCTCATCACACCTTTCATCGGAGAGACCTTCATGAAAACATGATCGCCAACAACGAACTCGAGTCGGCGACGGCGCCTGTCAGCATATGATTTATGCCTGCTCTGTGCCGCTCTCATCCTGTCCCGAATCAGCTGTATCTTCTCGGTCGTCTCCTGTACAATCTGCGGCCCCAAAATACTGCTCTCCCTGAGCTTTGTCCAACATACAGGCGATCGACATCTCCTCCCATATAAAGCCTCAAAAGGTGCCATCTGAATCGTCTCCTGGAAGCTATTATTGTAGGAAAACTCGATCAAAGGCAAATGACGATCCCAGCTACCACCGAAATCTAAAACACAAGCTCTGAGCATGTCCTCAAGAGTCTGAATAGTAAGCTCTGACTGACCATCAGTCTTCGGATGAAAGGCTGTGCTAAAACTCAATCGGGTGCCCAAAGCTTCCTGGAGTTTCTGCCACAATCGGCTGGTAAACTGGGTGCCACGATCGGACACGATGCAAGTCGGAACACGATGCAGTCGCACTATCTCATCCATATAAACCTGGGCATACTGAGAAAATCCAAAAGTGGTCTTCACTAGCAGGAAGTGAGCTGCTTTCGTCAGTCGATCCACAATCACCCAAAAAGAGTCGTACCCTCGACTGGTCCTGGGTAGACCCACAACGAAGTCCATGGAGACCTGCTCCCACTTCCACTCAGGGATGGGCAAAGGCTGTAACTCGCCGGCTGGCCTCTGGTGCTCGGCCTTGACTTGCTGACAAGTCAGGCATCTCGACACAAAGTCTGTAATATCCTTCTTCATCCCGTCCCACCAGTAAACCTCTCTCAAATCACGGTACATCTTGGTGGAACCTGGATGCACACTGTATACTGATCTATGTGCCTCCTCGAGAATATCACACCTCAGTCCCTCTGAATCTGGCATGCACAGTCGAGTCCCAAACCGAAGTATCCCCTGATCATCCATCACGAACTCGGAAACTCTGCCCTGCCGAATATGCTCAATAATCTCTAAAATGCGGGCATCGCCGGACTGTGCCTCGTGGATACGGTCAAGTAACTGTTGGCGTGCTCTGAAATGGGCTAGCTGTCCCCCTGTAGGAGTAAACTCGATCTGCACTCTGCTATCACATAAAACCTGCCAATCCGCCGTCGACTGCATTTGTACTGCGCTCAAACAAGATAAGCTACCTCCGGGCCTCCTACTCAAAGCATCTGCCACCACATTCTCCTTGCCCGGATGGTATAGAATCTCGCAGTCATAATCCTTTACCAACACCATCCATCGGCGCTGTCTCAGGTTCAGATCTCGCTGCTGGAAAATATACTTCAAACTCTTGTGGTCAGTGAATATCTGGCACGACTCACCGTATAGGTAATGTCTCCAGATCTTAAGTGCAAATACCACTGCAGTCATCTCTAAATCATAGGTGGGGTAGTTCTGCTCGTGTTTCCTCAGCTGCCGAGAAGCATACGCGATAACTCTGTCGTGCTGCATCAATACACATCCCAGCCCCACTCGAGAAGCATCCTAATATACCACGAACCCGCCTGATCCTGAAGGCAATGCTAACACTGGTGCAGTAGTCAGACGAGTCTTCAACTGCTGGAAGCTATCCTCACATGCCTGGGTCCAACCAAAAGGAACCCCCTTCCGGGTCAACCCGGTCAATGGTGCAGCAATGCGGGAGAAATCCTGGACGAAACGTCGATAATAGCCGGCCAGACCTAGAAAGCTGCGAACCTCTGTAACTGATACTGGTCTAGGCCAATGCTGAACTGCCTCGATCTTCTTCGGGTCCACACAAATACCGTCTCTCGTCACCACATGACCCAAGAAATCGACACTGTCTAGCCAGAAAGCGCACTTGGAGAATTTGGCGAACAGCTGATGCTCCCTCAAAGTCTGCAAGGTGATACGTAAGTGCTGCTCATGCTCCACCCGGCTCCGAGAATAAACCAAGATGTCGTCAATGAACACAATAATGAACTGATCGAGATACGGCCTGAATACACGGTTCATCAAATCCATAAATGCTGCTGGGGCATTGGTGAGCCCGAACGACATCACCAAGAACTCATAATGACCATATCGAGTACGGAAAGCGGTCTTCAGAATATCCTCCTTCCGAACTCGCAACTAGTGATAACCTGACCGTAAATCAACCTTCGAGAAAAACCCTGTACCCTGGAGCTGATCAAATAAGTCATCAATGCGGGGTAGGGGATATCTGTTCCGCACAGTAACCCGGTTCAGCTGACGATAATCAATGCATAAACGCATACTTCCGTCCTCCTTCTTAACAAACAGGACGGGAGCACCCTAAGGTGACACACTCGGTCGGATAAGCCCTTTGTCCAGCAAGTCCTGTAACTGATCCTTTAGCTCTCTCAGCTCCGCCGGGGCCATCCGATAAGGCGGTATAGAGATAGGCCCCATGCCAGGGATCAAGTCAATACAGAACTCAATCTCGCGCTTTGGTGGCAGACCAGGCAGCTCGTCAGGGAATACATCAGGAAACTCTCTCACAACAGGGACCTGGTCCAACGGAACCTCTGTGGAGCTAGTATCACAAATATAGGCTAAGAATCCCTGACACCCTTTCCTTAAGAGCTGACCAGCGCGAAGAGAAGAAATCAAGCTGGGAAGGGTAGCGCTATGATCTCCCTGAATAACAAGAACCGGCTCACCAGGAAAACTGAATCTGACTGCCTTTTCACGGCAGTCCACGGATGCATAACAGGTGGCTAGCTAGTCCATACCAAGAAGAACGTCAAAGTCAAGCATATCGAGGAGAATCAAATCAACTGAAGAATCTCTCTCCCCGATACGAACGGAACACGATTGGTACACAAAACGGGCAACAAAAGACTCGCCTACCGGGGTAATAACGACAAGCGGCTGATCTAACGGAGAACACTCTCGGCCCAACCTCGGTGCAAAATACGTGGAAGCATAGGAATGTGTGGATCCTGGATCAAATAATACCCGTGCATCAAAAGAACATAATGGCAGAGTACCTGTCACGACGGCATTGGATGCCTGTGCATCCTGAGGAGTCAATGCGAACACTCGGGCCTGTCCACCACTAATAGCTGGCTGTGCTCTACCTCTACCTCGGCCTCTGCCTCTGCCTCTGTCGCCTCGTCCTCTCTGAACCGGACCGCCACGCCCACGGCCTCTAGAAGCATCTGGCTGGCATGAAGCATCATCAGGAGTAGGAAGTAAAGCTCTCTGAGAAGGTGGTGAGGGTGGTAAAGTCACATGCAGAACTGTCGCCGTGCCCTGACGCCCCATGGTACAGTCTCTGACACGGTGGTACTGACTCCCACACCGAAAACATCCTGGAGACGACTGCTGGGTCTGTGGATATGAACCAAATAACTGACCTCGTCTCAATCCTCTGCCTCCACCATCTCCCGGAAATAATCTATCGCGGTGTCTGCCCATCTGCCGCTGAGCTGGCGTATCAGTACGGATCCTCTTCAGCCCAGAAACGACCGGAGTCTCAGAAATACGCTCCTCCAAAAGTAAGGCTGCATCCATCGCGGCTGCGTATGTATCAAAGTGCTAGGTGCCGATGGCAAGGAATAGCTGTGTATCAAGCCCTCGTACAAACCTCTTTATTCTCTTCTCTTCTGTGTCTACTAGGTACGGAGCATATCGAGACAACTGGGTAAACTGTATATCATACTCTGACACTGTCATCCCAGGAGTCTTGCGCAAAGACTCAAAACTACGGGCTCGAGCATCTCGGACACTCTCCGGAAGAAAATGGGCAAGAAATGCAGATGTAAACTCATCCCAGGTCATAGAAGGCAAACCTGCAGCTCGGCCTCTCTCTACTGAGTCGTACCATGTCTGGGCAAGACCCTCCAGACGAAAACTCGCAAACTCCACCAATCTATCATCAGAACACCTCAACGAACGGCAAATCCGAGCCATCCTATCAAGAAAAGCCTGTGGGTCCTCTGTCGCATCTGTACCGGTAAAAGCCGGAGGTCTCAATCTCATGAACTCCTGTAGTGAAACAGGGATAGTCTCCATAGTAGCAGCAAGAGTGACCATCTGTGCAGCAGGTACGATCGTGGTCTGTGCGGTGGAAGGAACGTCCTCGGATCTCTGTGCCCGGCTGGACTTAACTAAAGATCCCATCATCTGCCGCAACTCTTGCATGCCGGCCTCTAGTCTGGCAATACGGTCAGGATAAGGCGGATCAGTATGACCCTGAGGGACAGGCGTATCATCCCGCTCGACCCTCGCCTCAGACGGGCCCGCCCGAATCTCATCCCTAGCGGCAGCCCGCTGAGCTCTCATAGTCTTTGGCGGCATTGAAGCTGGAATAAGAAACAAGACTGATAAGGACATTGCAATTGAATCAAGGAATGCAAGGAATCAAGAAAGGAAATACAAGCAATTATGTCCTAAGGTTACTTAGGCGGAGTATCGTATCGTAAGTATGCCGCGGATCATACCCACGGAACGCCACTCTGCTTAAGTCACCTACTCCATCTACCAAGGTCGTCCTACACTCAGAAATGTAAAACCTAACCGCTCTGATACCAACTTTGTCACGCCCCGAAAGTACGGAACGTGACTGGCACTTAGATTACGAGACGTCTAAAGGCGTAACGTAACCTAAGTCAGCCAAAGCCCAGAAAAATCTAAACCAAAAACAAAGAGAATGAAGGAAAACCTTTAATGAAGGCGTTTTTTAAATCATTTAAGTTGCATAGAATCCCTTTTTTAAAACATCAAAAATTTCCGAAAATTTCGGCAGAGTCTCCCCTGTATTTTCTATCCCCCAAAATGGGTACAACAAGATAATAAACCTGTAATCATAAAATGGCATCCCCAAGCGGGAGCTAGCTCTTCGCCCAAGGCGGATCACAACCACATGCAATATAATAGCAATATCAAGAAAAGAGCATAAAAGAAACGCAAAATATCAGAAAACACAACGCCGGCTCAAGTGAGGTCGACCCAAAAGAAACCACAAATATATAAATCTCTCAGTCTCATCAGGGGTAGGTCGCATATACAATATAAAGTGGTAGATGGAGAATATTAGATACAATGATAAAGAAAAAGAATTAAAGTGTGCTCGCAACCCACCTACGGGTGATGTCGCGAGTCTGAACAAAAGGAGCTGATGATAAGATAGCCGATGCTACAAGACTGATGAGTCCGACCTGCAAGACACTGTGGCACAACGGGGGTGAGTTGCCAGCTCGTGAGTAAATATAACATCTAATAAGGCAATCGTAAGAATGCACGCAATGCACCACAACATGCATGTCCATATGTGATATAATATCTCTAGTATGCTTGCACAGGTATGCAATGTCATTATTAAGTCATTAAGTGTTTTAAATGCTATGGGTATTGAATTCTTAACTTTAGAAAATGAATATCTGTATAATAGCTAAGTACCATCAAGAAATCATCTGAAAACCCGTGTCAAGCATCGACACCAAATAGGAATCATATCTGTCTCAATATCGGGCTCCGTCAGTCCGGATCGGCCCATATCATAAATCTCACGACAACGGTCGGTATCCTCCGGATATCCGCCGCGCCAGACATCACTGGTAGGTAGTCTTCCCCTGCCAGGCTCATCGTCTACAACTCGATCTTCTTGCCCCGGGGTACCATACCGGGCCCACCATGTACCCGAGACGGTTCATCCACTCCTCGAATCGGGTCTCGAAATCCAACAAAAAACATGAAAACTCATGGTGGACGACACATACATCACGAGAAAACCGCAACTTTGTTTTAAAAATGATAAATATAAGCTTTTGTTAAATTCTTGCGGTTTTCCCCAAAAATCCAGAAATCGCAGCAATACTGAAATCCTCAAGAAAATCATAATGTTCACATGTTATATTTACATTGATGTGAGTTTTGGCTAGAAATCTATGTAGATATGATGGTAATGCGAGGTATATGCATGCTATGCAATTCCATATATCATGTATGAATGCAAATGGCGTTATTAAGTTAAACAGGTTCTATAGTGCACGTGGCATGGAATTTACCAAAGGCGTGTGTGTCACATGAATAGTGCGCGTGCAACAGATGCCAATGGTAATGGTGTTCGTGTCCTATGAAGTGATATCGCATAAGTATAGATGAATGTCCATGCAATCTAATATACTGTTCGCTATAAGGGTATGCAATGTACATGAATGGATAACCTAGCTAACAATATAAATCTTGCAAATAGTTGGGTAATCCTAACTAGAGGGGGGCACATCGCGCCATCCAGACGATTCCCCCATAGATGAATACATCTAGTCACCTGAAATCCCTGCTAATCCGATCCGACCACCGCCTTTCCTTTACGCGCCGTGTCCGACGTTTCCCCGACCGATCCTATATTTGCAAAATACCAAGCATAAGATTACAAAACCTAAAACGATGCAAGTCACAATATACAATTATCGACGCTCTCGAATTAAACATAGCATGCACTCGGTGCGCGGGAAAACGCACGAAAATCGCTAACCTTTAACTAGAATCGTCATTTCGGGGAAATCGACAAAACTACAACCCGACTAGACGAAACCACGCGTTCGCGCACTCTAATAGTCCTATATGAAGCTAATTATATCGCTAACATAACGCAATTTGATCGCATTCTAATTTTTGTAAAAATCTAGTAAGCAAATTCAATACCGATTCGATGCAAACATCGAAATTTAACGATTTAGCGAGCGCATCATTACACCATTAACCACTCTAATCAATTAGGTAACCAAAGCCCTAACTTAACTCTAACAACCATGCTTCAAACCTTAGTTCAACATCAAATCCCATTCTTGATTTTCATGAACAAGAATTTAAACCAAAATTAATACTTCAAAATTGAATTTTTTGCACAATTAACTACAAGTTAGCAAACTAGTTTAGGATTTTACCTCACAAGTGGAAACCTAGCATGATCAAGTCACCAAGAAGCCTCCTTTCTCCTAGTTTTGAACTAAATTTAGTTGAGGAGAGAGTGGATTAGGGTTTGGCTTTGAATTGGAGAAGAAAATGGTGAATTTTTATGGATTTTTCATGATTTTTCATGATTTTTGAAGCAAGAATTGAGGTGAAAAGAGGGGGGAGCTGCTGCTATTTTCGGCCAGAGGTGAAGAGGAGGAGGGTGTGGGGTTTTTGGAGAAATTTCTAGGTCAAAAAGATCCCTCACATCCCATTTAATGCATTTCACATCAACTTTTTACAAAAAAACCACTTTTTACATCATTTTTCCATTAAATTTCCCACCCTAAAACCAAAATTTTGCAAGTCATGATACAATTTAATTAACACCATATTTTAGCTTATAAAGACTCCTAATTATGAAATTTACCTAATTAAATTTGTATTTATCACTAATTTAATGTATTTAAAAAGGCTTGAAATAATAAAAAAATAATTAATTATGAATTTTTTTTTATTTAACTAGAAAATTATAAGTGATATTTTAGTGACAAAATTATAGTAATATCTTATCTAAATTTTTTATAATTAGGTCTACAATGAAAAATACCTATTTTGACTTTTTACGGAAAAAGCCGAAAAATTAACCGATTACCGAAAAACTGCCTAAACGATTATCGAAGGGTTACAACAAAATAACATAGATCGTCCTCACAACTGGTCTCTAAGTCAATACATAAGCAATAGATGGAGAATACTAGATACAATGATGTATACAACTGGAAAATAAACAGATAATGTACAAAACCCACCTATCAGTAAAAGGGCTAGCACACCAACTGCAGTGGTATCTATGTCAAAAGATGCAAGAAAACAGCCTGCCGCGACTACTCCGAGTGGCAACCTGCAAACACTGTGGCACAACGGAGGTGAGTTGCCAACTCGTGAATAGTAGATAACATATAAAGGTAATCACGAGTATGCACGTGCTGCAATACTCTAACCTATGCCAACAGATACATCTATATGATGAACTAGATGAGCAATAATTATGCAACAAGTGCGATCTAATGACATCTCAGTATGATGAGCAGGGTATGCAATAGTCGTGCATAGCAAATGTAATCTAACAACATCTGTATAGAGTGAGCAGGTATGCAATAATCGTGCATGTCATATGTACTCTATCAGGCACTACAGATACAGGATGAGATGTAAAATACTGAATGCTGAGCATGGGAATAAATAACATCTACACGGAATATCAACGTGGAAATAATCGGTGTCCATTAATACACCGAAATCCCAGTAAAACTCAGGCTCTGTTATGCTCATCGGCCCTCAAATCCTGTAAACCTCATAGAATCGTGAGTGCCCAACTGCAAGGGTTCCTACAACACCACTAAAAGGGTTTTGAGGCATCATACATGCCATATTTAAAATTTGTATGGTGCTAGAGAAACAAACTTAAGGATCATGCTAGAAAAGATAGGGTAACATAACTTTAACATAAACACAAGTAGTGAAAGCTAGGGTTTTGAGAGTACAACCTTTGTAGCTCCCTACGCTAGACTTCTTGGCTACTTGAGAGTTGGAAAAAGGCTCACTTGAGTTCCTCTAGGTCCACGACGATCCACCCGGAGTCCTCTTTGTCCAAGCTTGAAGCTCCACCAGATCAAGAAAAGAAGTAGAAGCTAACACTCTAGACTAATGGGCAAGACTAGTGTAGAATGGTGATGTGGTTTGTTTTCTCAGTTCAAAACCCTAACTTGATGACTCTTTTGCTCACAAGAGAAAACTAGAGAGCAAGAGATAAAGGCGGAAAAAGATAATGGCTTGTGAAGAGCTCAAGATAATGATAAGCATATGAATAAAAATGAGAAATGAAAATATATATATTTTCTCTTTCTCATTCATAACCATAGTTATAAAATATCTAGATATTTAGTTTGGATCAAAAATGTCCATAGAAATTAAATCATGGTTAATCCAAAGGGTTAGTGAAAAATTAAAATATTAAACCATGATAACAATTTCCATTTCCATTTTTCTTTTCCAAAAAATAATATCCATATATTTATAAATGGTGTGAGTCTTATATTTCCACCATCCACTATATCAACAACCATGATAGAATTATGTATGCATGCACATCCATATGTGCATGAATGAGAATAAATGCATACATGCATGCATACAACAAAAAGACAAGAAAGGGTTTAATGTGAGAAACTAATGGTCAATGATAAATCAACACTTGATTTAGCAAACCGGTCATATCACATACGACCCGACCAAAAGAAAACCGCACGATTAATATACGGTATCTCATACGCGCATTTCAACCAGATCCACGCGCATATCTCATATGCGCACCACATCGTTTCGCCTGGACTAGGTAACTCCATTGCGGGACTCTAAGACTCGTCAATACGCGCGGCAGTGGGTGATGATCATATCAATCACCCCCAAGCCGCAAGCGGTCAGCTAAATGTAATGGCCACCCGGGTATTGAGCGATCAGAAGAAAACAAGCGAACCTGTCACAACTCCCGTCGAACCAACCGGCAACACTACCGTACAGTCCGATCTCTTCCTCAGATATGCTTCATATCGAGTCTAGGGATGGTAACGTCGACCCCAATAACTCAATAAGTCGTGTCGATGAATGGTCTATAACAGATCGAGAAACTACTGATAACACTTATCAGTAAATCTCAACAGCCCTGGCCAGGGACTTACTGATATAGCCAATCGAGCACAGCACAACATCAACTCCCAATACCGGGAGAGACAAAACCCCTCCTATCGGTCATCGCCTTCGTGTGTCTCTGGACCATACCCAACGGCCACCTGTTTGCACGACTCAGTAGAGCCGTGGTAGGGTGGTAATCAAAGTACAGTTGGAGAACACACAAGACTCTATGACGATCTCGGGTCTACAGAGTAACCTGTACCAGTGTCACCTGAGAACTGCTATCTGACGATAAATATAATTCCATATAGGAGTTCTAGGCGAGTCCGTCCAGTGTACCTAGTCACCACTGAGCACCCGAATACGATCTCGATGTCAAACATCGATGAATGTGTGAACATCCATCGCCCATCATATGGGTCTGGTATCATATACGCTAGTCTACTCTGGTATATCGACGCCCCGTCTCGATACACCTACGACTAGGGACTTTTCAGGAGATGCTTATAAACTACAGATATCCCACTAGTATGATCTCCATCATAATCACAGTAGTCAAGCCTATATCCTCAGGGCTTTATCAACATGGATGAATGAATAAAAACATGATCAAGTCAACATGTCAGATAAAGAAGAACCAGATAGCATACTATTATGTCGAGCAAGAATGTACACTGAATATATATATATATATACATGTATAAATACATCAACTATCATATAATGGCCTCTAGGGCATACATATATCCAACACCAACATCGACACTCGAAATATCATAAAATCGTCGTGTCCAGCATCGACACGCAAATCCTCAAGTATCGGGCTCCGTCATTCCGGTCGGCCCACGGGCTCCGTCTGCGGAATCGGCCCTCGGCCCCGGCAGTACGGATCGTCCCGTATCCATATATCGACTCTGGTCAGTATCCTCCGGATAACCGCCAGGTCCAACCAATCAGCGGTAGGTAGTGGTCCCACTGCCAGGCTCATCGCCTACTGCACGACAGATCCGTTCTCGCCCCGGGGTACCATACCGGGTCCACCATGTACCCATAATCGGCCTCGTACAGCTCCTCGATTCGGGTTCACATGTCACACGTCTCAGAACCGACAAAACGCATGGTGGACGCACTGAAATATCATGTCAAGGGAAAATGGGTTTTTAAAACAGTGCGTATTTTGTTAAAATAATAACCCGGTTCCCAAATCCAGAAATCACATAAATCCCAACTCAATGCGTAAATCCTTGCTATGTGTCGTATGACACTAAGAGTAAAAAGGGGGCACCGTACTTTTTAAAAGAATCCAGTTTTGAAAATATCTCATGCGGTCCCTATTTTCATGAAATCAAATCAATATCATCCATGTATGTATGTAGGTATGGATATGCAATGGACATATACGCAAATATGAGTGTAGCACTAGTATGAATATACTGTGTGCATGTGCGCAGGTATGAAAATATCAATATAAGTGGGCACTGGTATGAATATACACGTGCATGTGCGCAGGTATGAAAATATCAATATAAGTGTGCACTGGTCTGAATATACAGTGTGCATTTGCGCAGGTATGAAAATATCGATATAAGTGTGCACTGGTATGAATATACAGTGTGCATGTGCGCAGGTATGAAAATATCGATATAAGTGTGCACTGGTATGAATATACAGTGTGCATGTGCGCAGGTATGAAAATATCGATATAAGTGTTCACTGGTATGAATATACACTGTTCATGTGCGCAGGTATGAAAATATCGATATAAGTGTGCACTGGTATGAATATACACTGTGCATGGGCGCAGGTTTGAAAATATCGATATAAGTGTGCACTGGTATGAATATACAGTGTGCATGTGCGCAGGTATGAAAATATCAATATAAGTGTATGCCAATATGTGAAAAGTCATGACAATCATCAATGATGCGGCAATCAAAGCTATGTAATTCGTAGCAATCATATAGTGCAAGTGTCATGGAAATCACTAACGGGTGAGTGTAACATACAAATAGTGCTCGTGCTGCTTTAACCGTTAGTGACAGTGCAGTGTTCTATATCTACCATTTCTATATACAATAAGGGAGGTATACTACACTAATACACAAAAACATCTACGACCAAATATCCTATCATGACCTGACGCTTAACGCCATACGGGCGATTTTCCCGTAGATGTTAAATTTACTCACCAGGTCGCGTGCTACACGTAGCCGACCACTTTCTTCCCCTTCTTTGTGGCGTCTGATGTACCCGCCTGCGAACCTGGAATTACACAAGGAATTCATATATATATATATATATATATATATATATATATAAGTAAAATTCTACAAAACGCGATATCGAAATCAAACGAGAAACCCGCGTCACGAACTTAACGCGCCTGTGTACGATACGCTGAAACGTGTGTATACGCGTCTAAAACTACCCCGACACGTCGTGATACGCTGGATCACAGAACCCACTCACGTATCGCGCGTATCGCGCAAACAAAACGTACTAGAAAATGATATATCATCCCAGATTTTGACATAGGTGAAAACCTACAAAATTGCACATACCACTGGCCCTAAAAATATAGCAGACTCCTATAGCCAAAACCCTAACACCTAGCTCCCTCATCTGGCCGTAATTTGCGGCCAGAAGGAATAAACCGGCGGCCACTCTTTGGGTAGGGGGTCTCGTGCTCTGGGTATGTGATCAACATCCAACAAGTATGCTCCAGTTAACTCAGATTTTATCTGAAATCACCGGGTCTATAGCTGATAACAAAAAGCTAAAAACTCACTTAAAAACGTTATATTTTGCACTAAATGAAAACCTAGGGTATTTTGGTGAAATCTTGGGTTAATCTCAGTTTATGTGGCCCTAATAACACTTAACTAGGCTAGGCTAACCAACAAAATCATCTCCTAACCAAAAGTCCACAAAAAACACAATTTCTAGCACAACATCTCACTTTTAGCACTAACGAAGCTACAAAACACTTAAGTTTAGCAAGTTAGGAATTGGGTTTAAGAAATATACCTCACTCTCGACGCTAGGAAGAAGGAGGAAGGAGTAGAGGAAGAGAAGAGCTGCTGCAGTTGCTAGAGCTGCTGCTGGTGCTGCTGAAGTTGTTGCTGATGCTGCTGAAGCTGTTGTTGTTGCTGTTGCTTCAGCTGCTGCTGCTTGTTTTTGTTGTTGTTGTTTGTTGCTGCTACTGAATGAGTGTGTGGGTGTGTATGAGTGAGTGAGAGTTGGAGAGATGTGAGAAACAAATGAGAGGCAAGAAATGATAGATCAAAGTGTCAACCCCCCCTCTCTCTCTCTTCATTAAATGCAAGCATGGCACTTGCCATCATGCCATTTCTCTCTCTCTCTCTCCCCCTCCAAGTCAACCAAATTCACAACATTTCCATTTTCATTAAAAAAAAAAGACACACACTTAATTAAAACCCAATAACTTAATTCAATTTAAAATTAGCTTAAGGAAAAATGGTTAGTTCACCATGGTTGCAAATCATGGTCTAACCCCATTTTAACCCTAGTTTACATGCTCAAGTGTGTGCAAACCTAGGAAAATTATAATAAAATATTCATTAAATTTGATAAAATATTTGAAAATCAATTTGGTAAACTTTTTATTAAAAACCATATATTAAAATATAATTGGTCATTAAACACATTCTAAGGTGTTACAATCTTCCCCCCTTAAAGAAATTCATCCCCGAATTTTATAAAAAAAATATAAAGCTGCGCATACCTTCAAAGAGATGAGGGAATTTCTTCCGCATCTCACCCTCGGCCTCCCAAGTGATCTCTTCACCATTCGGGCTGCACCAAAGCACGTTTACTGATGGCAAGACCTTCAATCTAAGTTTCTTCACCTGCCGGTCAAATATCACGACTGGCTGCTCAAGATCGCGCTCGAGCTAAATGGTCTGATGCTGAATCATGTGCGAAGGGTCATAGAGGTATCTGCGAAGTATCGACACGTGGAATACGGGGTGAACATCTGGGAAGTCGGGTGGAAGAGCCAAACGATATGCTACTGCACCCACAAGCTCGAGGATCTCGAAGGGACCTATGAACCTGGGGCTAAGCTTCCCCTTCCGTCCAAACCTTATCACTTCCTTCATCGGAGAGACCCTCAGAAAAACGTGATTGCCAACTGCGAACTATAATCTGCGGCGGCGTCTGTCAGCATATGATTTCTACCAGCTCTGAGCCGTCCTCATCTTGTCTCGAATCAACTATATCTTTTCGGTCGTCTCCTGTATGATCTGTAGCCCCAAAATACTGCTCTCACTGAGATCCGTCCAACGGACGGGCGATCTACATCTCCTCCCATACAAAGCCTAGAAAGGTGCCATCTGAATAGTATCCAGGAAACTATTATTGTTGGAGAACTCCACTAAGGGTAAATGATGATCCCAGCTACCTCCAAAATATAAAACGCACGCTCGGAGCATGTCCTCGAGAGTCTGAATAGTCCGCTTTGACTGGCCATCGGCCTGCGGATGAAATGCTGTGCTGAAACTCAAGCGTGTGCCCAACGCCTCCTGAAGCCTCTGCCATAGTCGGCTGGTAAACTGGGTGCCTCGGCCGGACACGATACATGTCGGGACTCCATGCATTCGTACAATCTCGTCGATGTATATCTGGGTGTACTGAGCAAATCCGAAAGACGTCTTCACCGGCAGGAAGTGAGCCGCTTTCGTCAAACGATCCACGATCACCCAAATGGAGTCATACCCTCGCCTAGTCCTGGGTAGACCCACGATGAAGTCCATCGAAATTTTTTCCCATTTCCACTCTGGAATGGGTAACGGCAGTAGCTCTCCCGCTGGCCTCTGGTGCTCGGCCTTGACTTGCTGACAAGTCAGGAATCTCAACACGAAGTATGCGATGTCCCTCTTCATTCCGTCCCACCAGTAAACATCTATCATATCATGGTACATCTTGGTGGAACCCGGATGAACACTGTACACCGATCGATGTGCCTCCTCAAGAATCTCACGCCGCAGTCCCTCAGCATCTCGTACGCACAGTCTCGTCCCAAATCGTAGTATCCCTTGATCATCGATCACGAACTCGGAAAATCTGCCCTGTCCAATCTGTTAGTGTATATGCCCTAGAGGCCATTACTGTATTATACTAGTTTGTATATTACTTAATGGAAGCTTGGGATATTCACCTTGTATAGACAATCTTGCTCAAAATAGTAGTATGCTACTTGGTTTGTTTCTACTTTAATGTGTACATGTGTTTCTTTTAGTATATCACCTATACACATTAGTGGAGCCCTTAGGATCTTTGCTTGATTACCAGCGTTGTGATGGCAGTCACACTCGTGGGGGCTGGGTAATCCACAAGCACATCCTTATGCAGGTCCCTAGTTGTAAGACTATCCAGGCAGGGCATCGATACTCCAGAGTAGACTAGCGTATGCGCTTCTCTTCCCAGCAGGGGAGACGGTCTGTCCAACAGCAGTCAGTACGTCGTACTTGAGATAGTATGCGGGTGCTAGTTAGGTTACAAGTACACTGGACAGGACTCGTCGGGAACTGTTGGTTGGAACTATACCTAACGTCGGTTATCAGTTCCCAGGTGACATGAGTACAGCTTAGTCCGCTGACTTGACACTGTCACTTCGCCTCGAGTGTGTTCCCACTGTACATAGATTACTACCCTACCACGGCTCAAAGGAATCGTGCAAACAGGTAGTAGTTGGGTGCAGTCCCGAAGCACTTGGAGGGAGTGATGGTTAGACAGGATTCGTCTCTCCCGGTATTGGTGGTTGATATCACGCTGTGACTAGGAGAGCCGTTACATAAAGTCCCTAGCAAGGCAAGCGAGATATAATGGTAGGTTTCCAGTGTTATCTCAGGGTGTTCTGGGCTACACTCCGACACGACTTGTACCGCTATTAGGGGACTGACATTTACCGCCCCTAGGCCCGCCATGCAATATTCTCAGACGAACAGACCGGACTGTACGCAGATTGTCATATTCAGGCTCAGTAGGAGTTCAGATGGGTTTCACCTCGTCCGTCTTCTTATCGGCATCTACCTGGAGGCCGTTACGCACAGCTAGTGCCGCTTGCGGTCTTTGGTTAAACCCACATCCAGCGTAGTGCCGAGTCTTTAGAGTCCCACATAGAGAGCTATTCGCCTTTAGGCAAAAGAGTAGAGGTCGCATGGTTTTGCGACAGGGTTCGGTCACATCCGTGCACTTGTGCACGTTTAGTGTCCGGGCAGTTATCACTAGCGGGCTTTGCTTTAAGCCAAATCCTAGCGTACGTTTTGGGATTGGATTTATCTCGTTTGTATTCGTGTTCCTCGGAACGCGGATGGGGGTGTGTATGCACAGTTAACAGAGACAGAGGCAGAAGATTCTCATTCGGGTTGTTGACTGTTGACTTTTGCTAAACCCTAACGAGAAAAACATATATGATTAATGATAATATTAATTAAGTATTATTGTGCCATGGTTGGGTTGAAAGGTTGACTTTGTTGACTTAGTTGACCGGTTGACTAGGTTGGACTTGTTGACCATCATCATGACAATGGCTATCATTTCTTGGCATTGACCTTGGCTTGCTTGTTTGTTCACAAATTACATTTAATGCAAGAAATGATATGGCCATTTCATATGATAACAACCATCACATAATACTCAATTATTATTATGAGTTATGATTATTTTTTATTATGAGAGAAAGGGTAAAAAAAGTCTTGCTCATTCTATCATTCTCATTCTCTCTCATCCTCAACCTCTCCCTCTTCCTCTTGTTCTCTCTCTAGTTCATGGTTCTATTGTCTCATGTGTTGAGAAGCAAGAACCATAGAGATAAAGCCCAACACACTTCTTTACTCATCCTAGTATACAAGGTTTAGCAAACCAAGTGTTCTAGTTTCCTCAAGATTGAGGTTGAAGCCAAAGGTAGAAGCTTTCAGGTGGATCCATCTTCGGCACAAAGAGACGACGAGAAGAGAACCATCCGACCACCACAAGGAGTCTATGAGAAGGAGTTCAAGTTAAGGTATAACCCCTAACCGAGTAGGGAAAACTTCTAGTTAGGTTGTTAGAAAGTTGTTTAACAATGATCCGTATTTTGAGTCCATGTTACCACCAAAAGAAAAATCGTTTTTCATCATTTCCGCAAGCCCGAAAGAACCCGGAGAGGTAACATGGACTTACAGTGGTATCAGAGCCTAGTTAAACACTACCTAACATGTTAGCAAAGTAACTAGAAGTTCGATCGGAGAAAAAGTCACGAAACACGCCCGAAATGTATACTTTCTGCCGAATTTTTTTCCTGTTCAAAAATTAATAAATCATGTACTAAAAATCGGATCAAGGTTTTTAAAGAACGTGCAAGAAAAATGGTCCACTTACTCGGTCAAGGCACTGCGGAACCGCGGCAGGAGCATGCTCCCGCCGCGGATCCGCGGCCGAGTTGACTCGGTCGTGGCACAATTTTCCTGTAGTGTTTTTCCAGGGGTGTTTTGGGATTTTTACAATATGTTTTTTCTGCCCAGATTTTACAGAAAGCAAAATTTGTTTTTGAGGATTAAAAATCCGTATTTTGATCGAACTTCTAAAGACTTAAGCTAACGGGTTATCTCTGTGATGTGATATATGTATTGAACGTCTGCTAATCGCTATACGTCGATCAGTGGGGGTTATACATATCTGTGATCTGTAATGTTATGGTATGTGTATATGAATTCATTGGATTGTCGCGGATGAATAGCCGGGGGGTTATGAGATGAGTGTTTTCTTTTTCTTTCAATTCATGTAATTTGTAATTGATGTAATATTATTTATATGGCCGCACAACCGGGATGGGGTTGTAGCCGTCATTGTATAATTTCTTTTACTGTTTTTGCTCCTAGGAGAAACCCAAGGCGGGGTGCACAAACTACCGGGTATCTAGAAGTGCCGAGTGGCCTACTCACGGTGTTGAGGGTGGTTGCTTCGCTTCGGGTACTTGGCGGGTAGTTTGCCGCACCCGTAGGGGTCTAGGGTGGGGTTTGGCTATTCATCGCGACCGTGTAATCCGCTCTTCGTTACAGGCTCGTACGGAATGCGGATTCCTAGTATATCCAATGTGTTCATCTGTGATCTCGAATGGCTATCATTGCATGTGACGAATGTGTATATCTGTATATGATATCTATTTAGGCGTTGCTTATGTTTTGCATCCGCGCTAGTCCAGCCCTCGCTCTTTCGTTAGTTAAGTAACCTAACGGGTAATGACGGGACCCCGTGGCGAATGCGGATGGCATAAGTGTATGTCATATTTTCGTTGTTTTCTGCTATGGTAGGATTAAATGATGGGACGCATTAAATTAATGCAAGAAAATAAACCAAAGTTGAGTCGTTGGAACACTTTCAAAACCACTCGGTTTCTTTTCAAAAATAACTTTTAAACGCGGAGCCTAAGCCACTCCTTTTAAAAGCTATCTCGTTCCATCGATTATATCAAGTTCACTACGTTCACGGTTTTTCCAAAACCATCCGTAGCCCTCCATCATTTCAGTTAAATATTCGGTAGTATTCAAGCTATGTATTTTGACCTCACGCCAAGGCATAGTGATTGGTAGCTGCCGGATATTTATCTGTTGCATAGATAAAATGCGTTGGTTTGAGACAGTCGTACTGCCATTTTGGCCTACGTCAAAGGTAGGTACGCGTGGGTTCAAATTAACCTGGATAATGATGGGAAGAACTTGACATGTGACTTATGACATTTTGACCTCACGCCAAGGTCATAAGAGCATGGGGCAAAAATCCACATCGGGAGTTTCAAAAGAAACTGAAACTTGCTAGTGCTGCATACCATTTGGAATGTGATGATTCTGGTAGGATTCCTTCAGTTTTGTCACGCGATGATATTTGGATCCCGACCCTACTGTGAGTATATGCTACTCCTCTGGAACTTTCTCACTTAACGATCAATGCTATAAACCAAGTAGGTGCCTAGAAAGGTGTTAGCGGGGCTACGCCCACAGGGAAAAGAGGTTATTTAATTAAGGAACTTCGCGAAAGCGTTGGAAAACCTCCCTCGAAGTACCAACACTGGCCTGCCTGAAAGGTTAAGCAAGTATTGTACGGTGAGATTGATCCTGACTAATTCATCCTTTTCCTTTTTGGTTTGAGGAGGGATTCGAGAGACAGTGGGAGCCATCCTGTTTAGACAAATTAAAAACCACTCTAAACTTGCAAGAGCATTATGCTAAAGTGTTTCTTCTCTCTCTCCTAATTGCAGCGACCAAACATCACGACTGGACTTATGTTACTACTAGATAAAAACATACTGACAGGGCCAAACTATAAAGATTGGCTCAGAAATGTCAAAATGGCAATCACTTATGACAAGTTGGGGTATCTCCTCACCACCAAAGCTCCCCCTGTCCCAGGTCCCAAAACCAGCGTCGCGGATAGGGAAATCCGTAAGACCTGGAAAATCGACTGCGCGAAGGCCAAGTGCCTCTTGCTTGCCTCTATGGCTAATGAACATCAGAGGAGGCACGAGAATATGGACCTTGATTCCATATTTCTCCATACAAAAGAACTGTATGGAGGGCAATCCCGTATTGTTAGATACGAAGTCTCGAAAAAGCTGTTTTCGGCGAGATTGGCCGTCGGATGATCGGTAGCGGAACACGTGCTTAAGATGATTGGCTTCATTGAGGAGCTCGCGGACCTTGGGACCACGTTAGAGAACGGGCTCTACACGGACTTGATTCTCCAGTCCCTTCCTTCCACTTACGCCCAGTTTATCCTGAACTTCAACTTATAAGAAAAAGAAGATGAACTTTCAAAACTCCTCAACATGTTTCGGAGTGCAGAGTGCATACTACAGAAAGATAGGGAAACATCCACTTTGTTTGTAGGAGGATCTTCCTTTTCTAGGTCCAAGGAGAAAGCCAAGGGAAAGAAGAAGAAAGCCCCCGCAAAACCAAGGGGCAGTGTTAGTAAAGTGGATACGAAGGGAAAGACAAAGGCGACAAAGATAGCGGGAAAGCTTGTGGGAAAGGAAGAATGCTTTTACTATCACAAGAGTGGACACTTGAAAAAGGATTGCACGGCTTGGAAGGCCAGAAACCAGGATCTGAAACAAGTTGCGGCTTCAGCTTCAGGTGTGTATGTTATTGAAAACTGTCTATCAATAAACTCTACATCCTGGGTATTGGATACAGGATTAGGATCTCATATCTGTAATTCATTACAGGTACTGAGAAGGCATAGGGTTTTGAACGCAGGTGATATGACCCTCAGAGTTGCAAACGGAGATGGCATGGATGCTGAGTCCGTGGGGGACTATCACCTGGGGTTGTCAGATGGACACGTTTTGGTTTTGCGTGATTGTTATTTTGTACCCAATGATGTTGGAGATAGTGCCCTCAGAGTCAATTATTGGATCACAGGCACGTGATTGCAATGATTGAGGGACGACCTATCCCGGTAGGACAGTCTTACTCGAGATGATAGTATGCTATCTGGTTTACCTTTATCATCGTGTACAGCTTTAGGTGACCTGACATATCGCTATTGCACGTTGATAGAGCCCCTAGGATTCTTGCTTGACTGCCAGCAGTATGAGGGCGATCATATGATAGTATGCTATCTGGTTTACCTTTATCATCGTGTACAGCTTTAGGTGACCTGACATATCGCTATTGCACGTTGATAGAGCCCCTAGGATTCTTGCTTGACTGCCAGCAGTGAGAGCTGGAGTCTATAAGCACATCCTTAAAAGGTCCCTAGTCGTAGGAGTTTCGAGACAGGGCATCGATACTCCAGAGTAGACTAGTGTATACAGTCGAGACCCCGACGAGGGGCGGCGGCCGGTCTCACAAGCCACTGGTGTCAGTTGGTTCACCTAAGATGTATACAGGTGCTCATTAGGTTATGAGTACACCGGACAGGACTCGCCGGGAACATGCTAGTTGGTCTTATACCTGACGTCAGATAGCAGTTCCCAGGTGAAATGTGTACAGGTTAGTTCATCGACCTGGGGATCGTCATTTGTCTCGTGTGAGTTCCCACTGTGCTTTGATTACTACCCTACCACGGCTCAAAGGAGTCATGCAAACAGGTTTTAGTTGGGTACAGTCTCGAGCCACATGGAGGCAGTGAGCGGATCTTCAGGGGTTCGTCTCTCCCGGTATTGGGGGTGAGGTCGCGCTGTGTCTAGGAGAGCCATTACACGAAGTCCTTGGCCAAGGCAGGAGATTTACTGGTAGGTATTCCAGTAGTATCTCAGGGTGTTCTGGGCTACACTCCGACATGACTTGTACTGCTTTTGGGGGTCTGACTTTTACCAACCCCCTAGGCCCGACATGCGATGCTCATAGACGAACGGACCGGACTGTACGGATATTGTCACTGACAGACTCAGTAGGGTGTCAGGATGAGTTCTCTCATCGACGTCCCTTTTGGTCAATAGCTGGTGGCCCGTCACGTATTGGCTTATACCTCTGACGTGCTAGTGGTTAAATCCATAGCCATAGTATTGACGAGTCTTTATAGTCTACCACACTTTCAGTTACTCAGCTTTCGGGCGAAACGCTGTAGAGGCCGTATGGAGATATGGCAGGGTCCGATCAGATACGTGCGGTATTGCACGGGTCTGGATCGGACGGTTTGTACTAGTGGCTGTATAGATATATGGCAGGGTTCGATCTGATACGTGCGGTATTGCACGGATCAGGATCGGACGAACATTACTAGCCGGCTTTGGTTCAAGCCGGATACTAGTTTAGTACAGTGTAGATTTTGTCTTTTTGCATTTGTATCCGGACGGAATACAGATGCGGGTGTGTATGCACAGTATCGGGGTTTTCCTGTAATTTATTATGGGACCAGTTTTCTGGAGTTGCCAGTTTGCTTTTAGTTTCGGCCGATTTCCTTTGTTCCGTTCATTGGCCGAAAGTTGGTGGAGGAAGGCTTATTTGCATTGTTGCAAATAAGCAATTGTGGGAGGGTTTTTTTTTTGCATTATTGTTTTATCATTATAGTTGCTCCATACCTTGACCATGCTCTCCCTCTCCACTCCCACTTGAGGTATGGCCGGCCACTGTTCCTAAATGCAGGGGTTTAATTTTGGTAGGATTATTTCCTTCTTGTATTTTCGTGGGCCCCCCCTCATTTTGAGTGTGCTGGATTTTAGTTTGAGGTGATGAGTGATTAATTGCTTTGAAAATGAATGAGCTTAAGAGGAGGCTCAATTTTTCCACAGCAAGCAGGAGACAGCTTGCTTCATTATTTTTTCAGAGAGCTCCAAAAATGGTATTTGGCCGAGCTCAATATTGCAGGCTCCATCTCCTTTCCAGCAAGAATCAATTGTGAATCCTTCTGCACAAATTTCTCCATCATGGCAACTCCTTCAACCCCAATAGAGACAATAGCTCACTACACCTTCTACAGCAAATCTTGGGCACGTCGACTAGCCAGCTTCGTGCCCGAGTTGCCTCGGTATAGAGGCGGGAGCCCGTAAAAGATGCAGGCGACGTGGTGCCCTTCCGGCGAGGAGATGGAGACCGGACA
Source organism: Agapanthus africanus (assembly GCA_030015575.1). Lineage (NCBI taxonomy): Eukaryota > Viridiplantae > Streptophyta > Magnoliopsida > Asparagales > Amaryllidaceae > Agapanthus > Agapanthus africanus. The sequence goes on along the minus strand of JASDDO010000031.1, from coordinate 211,157,099 downwards.
TTCCGCGAGAGATCGGGACGACGACGAGAAGACCGGAGGACTCGGATCACTCGGTATATCTCTAACCCGTCTTGTTGTTAGCTAGATCTAGTTTAATGGCCCGATCCGGTGTTTAGTGCGCGGGGGTGCCGGTTTGCTAAGTCCGCAAAATTAAAGTTTTTCACCGCTTCCGCATTTGGCCGTCGGATTGACGGCCGGGGCGCCGCCGTGCACTCACAGTGGTATCAGAGCCTCGCTATTAACTTAGTCTAGCTTGGTTTAATGTGTTTTGCATTTCCGATCGACCAAAATTCCAAAAACTACATTTTTGCTAGCGACAGTTTTCTGTTGAAATTTTTTGGTCTCCAAAAATTTTTCAGGTTGTATAAAAGTACTGTGCTAGAAGTCCTAAGACTACTGTAGAAATTCGAAACAATGATCTCTTCAGGGGAGCGCGGAACCGTGGCAATACCCTATTTGTTGCCGCGGTTCCGCCGCAGTATTGATGGATCGGTGTGTACAATTTTTCTAGTAGGCTTTAGGGGTTAAAATTGGGGTTTTGGAATATTAATATTGGGCCCAGAATTTCTTGATCTGCAACAGTATTGTTTGGGGGCCCACTTGTTAATTTTTGATTGATCGGATATTTTAAACAGATTTTTCACAGTATTTACATTATATCTGCGACCGTGAATGTTACTCGATCGGTAAATCCGGTCTAACTGCTATAGCCCGGTTAGACGGATTTGCGAACGTGACTTTCACGTTGATGTTCTATGTATTGCTGTGATGTTGCAGATCGGTCGTGGGGGATAGCCTGGATGCAATGATAGTACTGTTTTGTTGTATTATGTACATCTGATATTGCAGGGCGAGCGTCCGACATGTGGACTGCCGTCACTGCCAGTTTGTATTATTCTTTTGGCGCACGACCTGGTTGCGGTCGATGTACCCGTTGTATGTATATTTTACTCTCTGTACTAGGATTACCTCGCGGAGGGGTGCACGGATAGCCGGGTTCTAGAGGGCAACGGGCCCGCATCTCATGGCATTGAGACGGAGGGGGCTTCACTCTAGGATTGGCGGGCTATTCGCCGCAATCATAAGGGGTACAGGTTGACCCAGGTGGGGTGCCTAAGTTACCGGATTCCGTGAAGTGCTGGGTGGTCCATTCACGGCGCTGAAGGGGGCTGCCTCGCTTCAGGTTTTGGCGGGTAACTTTCCGCGCCCGTAGGGGTCTAGGATTTCATTGCACGGGCTATCCACACGACCAGGGGAACGTCGGGTTTCAGTAGTGGCTCTGTGAAACCTGGGGATCCCAGATATCTGTATTGTTCTGTGATGCTGTACATTTCTGTGATGTTGCATTTTATCACGCCTTGAGCGAATATAATATATTGGTATATATATTAGTAGATGTTGTATATGCTTTACATCCGCGCTAGTCCAGTCCCCGCTCCGTCGTTAGTTAGCTAACCTAACGGGTGATGACGGGACCCAGTGGCGAATGCGGATGGCATATACGTACATCAGTATATTTTCGTTCTTTGTGGTGTGATCAATTGATGGGACTGCGTTGATTCGGATCAATGCAAGTTAAACATACCTATTCTGATGTTGTTGGAACACTTTTTAAAAAGCTGTTATTGCAAGGACGTTCACTTTTGTTTTGCATCGTGGTATTCATCTGGAATATCCTGCTCCTCAGTCGACGAGGCAAGGGCCGAGATCCCTTCACCGGGAGTGACCCCTTGGACAAAAGCTTGCGTCAGGGCAGTAACTTCACTATAGCCGATTACTTTTGCTTTGCATCGTGGTATTCATTTGGAATATCCTGCACCCCATTCTATGGGGAAAGAGCCGAGATCCCTTCACCGGGAGTGACCTCTTTAGTAAAGGTTTTCGTCACTATATTTTCTAAAAAGCTATCCGTTCCTTCAACGATATCAAGTTCATTACGTTAAAGGTTTTCGCCAGAAACCATTCGTAGCCCTCCATCATTTCAGTTAAATATTCGGTAGTATTCAAACTATGTATTTTGACCTCACGCCAAGGCATAGTGTTTGGTAGCTGCCGGGTATTTATCTGTTGCATAGATAGATGCGATGGTTTGGGACAGTCGTACTACTATTTTGGCCTACGTCAAGGGTATGTACGGGTGGGTTCAAATTAACCTGGACAATGATGGGCAGAACTTGACATGTGACTTATGATATTTTGACCTCACGCCAAGGTCATAAGCGCATGGGGTAAAAATCACATCGGGGGTTTCAAAAGAACTGAAATTTGTCAGATATGCGCAGACCTTCTGGAGTGTGATACCGTGAGCGGATTCCGTCACGTTATCATGCGATGATAGTTGGATCCCGATTCCCACTGATGAGTTGGTTTACTCCTCGGGTGACCCCGACTAATTCTTCTTTCAGGTTTGGAGGAGAATTTGTGGTACAGTGGGAGGTTTCCAGATTAGATAAATTGGTAACCTTTCTGATCTAGGTTAGAGTGCACGCTGAGTGTTTCTTTTCTCTCTCTCTCTGGCAGCGACCGTTGACCCGACCCTAAGACTATGACTCAGTGACCAAGTTGACCGAACCTTCTTAACACTGGCTTTTGGATTGTCAGAGTTGCAGACCTCATTGCCACTCCTACTTTTACCCTTTTCTCCAGGACACCCCGTTTTACTGCGAACGTCCACTTCCATTGGACAAAGCCATCGTATGGTTAGATACGAACTCGAAGGAATTCGAGGATGGTTTCCGGTTCTGGAGAAAACGGATAAGGTTTATTCAGTTGTGTTTTCCCTTTTACCTTCTCTCAAGTTGTGAGTACTCCTTGGTTTAGGAGATAGTACACCTATTATGCAAATTGGATAGTCTTCTTCCAAACCTTAGGCTGGTGCCGACCGGTAGGGAATGAAGAAAACCAATTAGCCTAAACGGTGTGCAGAAGGTATTAAGATTAAGAAAAAGCAAGGGATTAGTAAGAGGGCAAAGTAAATTGCGACTGATATTCACGACCAAACCAAATATTTCTTCGCCAATCCTAAATCACCTTTGTATTTCTCCAGGACACTCCGTATCACTACGAAGATCCACAGTTTATTGGATACTCCATCGTATGGTTATATACGAACTCGAAAGGAACTTGTTCCAGTTCGGGGATGGATTCTGGTCCAGGAGAAATAGGAATAAGGTTTATTCGGTTGTCTTTTATCTTCACCTTCTCCCGCATTGCGAGTGCTCCTAGGACTAGGACAGTACACCCATTATGCTTATTGGATAGTCTTCTTCCAAACCATAGGCTGGTGCTGAACGGTAGGGAAGGAAGAAAACCATTTGGCCTAAGGGGTGTGCAGAAGGTAATGACTAAAGACATATAAAGGGATTTGGAGAGGTGGCAAAGAATTATACGGTTATAGTTGTGAATCTGGATAATGGTAGAGGCATTACTAGGAATACCAGGATACCCCATCGAAACATTTTAATGTTTCAGTTCAACTGTGTACTGTTAAAAGAGAACTGATTTCCCGATTGGACACTTGCTCCAGGGTATGTATTTACCAGGTTTGATTCTCACATCTGTATGGTTTTACAGATGATGAGTGGGAGTAGGTTATTGGGAATTGGGTGATCATCCTCATTATATCGGGATTCGTTGTAATCGGTGATATTTGAGGAGATCATCTGGGCTGTTTGCCGGTCGGCAAATATTTGGTTTTGAATATCCGCTGTTGTGCACCAATTTCAAATTGACATATCTGTACGTCTATTTTCATAGAGTGAGATATACCTTTTGATGTTATGTCGATGACATTTACCTATATCAGTGGATGGTTAGGTAAGGAGCATTGAACAGCGGTGTAATTCTTCTTAACCATAAGTACAGTTTTCAACCTACGACACACAGTGAAAGAGTTATCAGACTCAGCGGACTTATACAGAGTATTGTATGTTGTCCAGTGTCCATTAGGACAGAGGGGTTGGTCTTCTTACTATATTCTGTTTACTTTTAACTTCTCTAGTTCTTAGACATGGTTTTCGTAGAAACACAGGGTCTAAGTTTTGAGGAGTTATAGGTATTTGAATAGAGTAGAGAACCAGGTATAGAAAGTATCGGGATTCTTCAAAGTGATCGAAGATGTAGATACTTGTGTATGGTATTCAGTTGATAGTAATGATAAAGAGAAATTACTTCTCTTTCAGGTTACTCATAATTGGAAACATTCCTAAGTTGAGTAACGCTGATCGGCCTCTCTCCATTTAGTTGACATGCACTGGAGACAGCTGCATGATTTGAATCTGGTTCAATTAAATCAGTGCCTCTGGTTCTATATTGGATATAGAACAGTTCATATCTTAACGTTGTTAAGGTACGGGGAGTTTTCTGGCTTATGATTAAAACCAGACTCTGGACAACTCAAGGCACGTTTCTGTAATGGCTGTTTGTGGGTTGACCCAGGCTATGACGAGGGTTGACTTTCTACCATCTGGTAGATCAATAGAAATATTGTTCTAGACTCGCCACAGTTTTATTAAAAATGGATTTTTTCAAAAACAGTAGTGGGAGTATGGTAGAACTGGAAGTGATTCCAGAACTGCAAACGATTACTGAAGATTTGATAAGGAACCTAAAGATTCAATCTGATTTGACATTCCATTGGCCACTCCGCAGATAAGGTGGGTAACTTCAGGCACCCGAGAGGTACTCCGGTAGCCTCTAGGACGGTGACAGGGAAGTTCTTGTTTACCCACACATGCCATTGTTGTTGTTCCAGGCTGCGAGACCCGGCAGGAGGATGAGTATAGCGTCGTTCTAAAATAGCTTTAGAAGTGCACGTCTATATGACTCTGCCAGAGGGTTTTCGTAGTCAGTGGGAGTAGCGGAAGCATTGATAGACATCAGGGTTATGTCTATTTATAGACTAAAGCAGATATAGCGGAGATAGATCATCTGTTTCTGATGTGACAGTCATAGGTTTGACGTCATCAGAATTGGGGATGGATCTGTTGAGAAGGTAGTAGGAAGTGATATTCCTATACAACGATCGGTTATACTTTGGTCGTCACACAGTGGTTTCTCCACAAAGGACTTGGACATTATATCAGACATACTGGTTACTAGATCTATGGTTTTTAGATCTAGATTTGGGTGGTTTCCCAATCTGGGTACTTAGACAGCATTCTAAGAGTATTTAGAATGGACGACTCCTGGCATGGTAGTGTACCTGCAGGTAATGGAGTTACCCTCTCTAAAGGTGTCTTATAGACTAAAAGGGAGAGGGATGTTCATGATTGGCAGATCACTTGCTTAGGCAATTGAGTCAATCATGAGATGTCAAGTACCACACCAGATGTTGTTCTTGCACTAGATGCAATAAGTTGACATTGATCCAATCCTGGAGAAACAGTCGGAAGCAGTTTTAGAACATAAGTGAATGTTTTAGGGATATGATAACGACTGCCTCCTTTAGGAGACGGTTATCACTCCAGGCTTCCAAGGTGACATGGACGACAGGGTGATTGTCAGAGTTTTAGTTTTCCTTCTGACGAGGGGCAGTATTTTGGACAGGTGGTCCAAGGCAATACTGAGGGAGGCATGGCGCAGGATACTGATTAAGTTCAGTTGACGATACAGTTTAAGAAGTTTGGATTTGGAGTTCATTCATGAGCTAGGTCCCATCAGACATCCAGACATTCTAAGATAGGTATTGCTCATTTCGGGAGATGGGTTTCTCCGCGTACTTGAGATATAGAGAGACATAGAAAGAAACATCTAGGCGGATCCACTCACTGAGGCTATTCCTCGAACGCAAGAGTTTCGCAAACAGGCTTTATGAGACTGACTAGTAGAGGAGTTAGGTATTCGGTATCACACGGGCTGTGAGTATGCGACATCGCAATAATTAGCCTTGAGTGCAAGTGGGAGATTGTTGGAGATAGTGCCCTCAGAGTCAATTATTGGATCACAGGCACGTGATTGCAATGATTGAGGGAGGACCTATCCCGGTAGGACAGTCTTACTCGAGATGATAGTATGCTATCTGGTTTACCTTTATCATCGTGTACTGCTTTAGGTGACCTGACATGTCGCTATTGCACGTTGATAGAGCCCCTAGGATTCTTGCTTGACTGCCAGCAGTATGAGGGCGATCATATAAGTGAGAGCTGGAGTCTATAAGCACATCCTTAAAGGGTCCCTAGTCGTAGGAGTTTCGAGACAGGGCATCGATACTCCAGAGTAGACTAGTGTATACAGTCGAGACCCCGACGAGGGGCGGTGGCCGGTCTCACAAGCCACTGGTGTCAGTTGGTTCACCTAAGATGTATACAGGTGCTCATTGGGTTATAAGTACACCGGACAGGACTCGCCGGGAACATGCTAGTTGGTCTTATACCTGACGTCAGATAGCAGTTCCCAGGTGACGTGTTTACAGGTTAGTTCATCGACCTGGGGATCGTCATTTGTCTCGTGTGAGTTCCCACTGTGCTGTGATTACTACCCTACCACGGCTCAAAGGAGTCGTGCAAACAGGTTTTAGTTGGGTACAGTCCCGAGCCACATGGAGGCAGTGAGCGGATCTTCAGGGGTTCGTCTCTCCCGGTATTGGGGGTGAGGTCGCGCTGTGTCTAGGAGAGCCATTACACGAAGTCCTTGGCCAAGGCAGGAGATTTACTGGTAGGTATTCCAGTAGTATCTCAGGGTGTTCTGGGCTACACTCCGACACGACTTGTACCGCTTTTGGGGGTCTGACTTTTACCAACCCCCTAGGCCCGACATGCGATGCTCATAGACGAACGGACCGGACTGTACGGATATTGTCACTGACAGACTCAGTAGGGTGTCAGGATGAGTTCTCTCATCGACGTCCCTTTTGGTCAATAGTTGGTCACCCGTCACGTATTGGCTTATACCTCTGACGTGCTAGTGGTTAAATCCATAGCCATAGTATTGACGAGTCTTTAGAGTCTACCACACTTTCAGTTACTCAGCTTTCGGGCGAAACGCTGTAGAGGCCGTATGGAGATATGGCAGGGTCCGATCAGATACGTGCGGTATTGCACGGGTCAGGATCCGACGGTTTGCACTAGTGGCCGTATGGATATATGGCAGGGTGCGATCTGATACGTGCGGTATTGCACGGATCAGGATCGGACGAACATTACTAGCCGGCTTTGGTTCAAGCCGGATACTAGTTTAGTACAGTGTAGATTTTGTCTTTTTGCATTTGTATCCGGACGGAATACAGATGCGGGTGTGTATGCACAGTATCGGGGTTTTCCTGTAATTTATTATGGGACCAGTTTTCTGGAGTTGCCAGTTTGCTTTTAGTTTCGGCCGATTTCCTTTGTTCCGTTCATTGGCCGAAAGTTGGTGGAGGAAGGCTTATTTGCATTGTTGCAAATAAGCAATTGTGGGAGGGGTTTTTTTTGCATTATTGTTTTATCATTATGGTTGCTCCATACCTTGACCATGCTCTCCCTCTCCACTCCCACTTGAGGTATGGCCGGCCACTGTTCCTAAATGGAGGGGTTTAATTTTGGTGGGATTATTTCCTTCTTGTATTTTCGTGGGCCCCCCCCTCATTTTGAGTGTGCTGGATTTTAGTTTGAGGTGATGAGTGATTAATTGCTTTGAAAATGAATGAGCTTAAGAGGAGGCTCAATTTTTCCACAGCAAGCAAGAGACAGCTTGCTTCATTATTTTTTCAGAGAGCTCAAAAAATGGTATTTGGCCGAGCTCAATATTGCAGGCTCCATCTCCTTTCCTACAAGCATCAATTGTAAATCCTTGTGCACAAATTTCTCCATCATGGCAACTCCTTCAACCCCAATAGAGACAATAGCTCACTACACCTTCTACAGCAAATCTTGGGCACGTCGACTGGCCAGCTTCGTGCCCGAGTTGCCTCGGTTTAGAGGCTGGAGCCCGTAAAAGATGCAGGCGACGTGGTGCCCTTCCGGCGAGGAGATGGAGACCGGGCATTCCGCGAGAGATCGGGACGACGACGAGAAGACCGGAGGACTCGGATCACTCGGTATATCTCAAATCGTCTTGTTGTTAGCTAGATCTAGTTTAATGGCCCGATCCGGTGTTTAGTGCGCGGGGGTGCCGGTTTGCTAAGTCCGCAAAATTAAAGTTTTTCACCGCTTCCGCATTTGGCCGTCGAATTGACGGCCGGGGCGCCGCCGTGCACTCACAAATGCAACCTGTAATATCATATTTGTATCTTTAGTATCTAAAGAAGGTTATGAATTTGCATTTGTAAGTAATGTTGTGAACATTCACCTTAATCAAGTTTTGATTGGGTCAGGTACACTAAGCAATGGTATATACTTGTTAAATCAACCACAGATTTTCAATGTCCAGAATACACACAAAAGAATATCTCCGGAAACAAATCAGGCTTTCTTATGGCATTGTAGACTGGTTCACATCAATGAGAGAAGGTTGACGAAGATACATACAAAAGGATATTTGGATCCGTTCGAATGTCAATCATATGCAACTTGTCAATCCTGTCTCAAAGGAAAGATGACAAAGACTCCGTTCACTGGACACGGAGTAAGAGCGAGCGAGCTCTTGGGACTCGTACACAGCGACGTATGCGGTCCAATGTCTATGGATGCGTGAAGCGGTTATTCTTACTTCATTACTTTTACGGATGACTTTTCAAGGTATGGATATGTCTTCTTAATGAAACATAAATCCGAAGCCTTTGGAAAATTCCAGGAATATAAGAATGAAGTAGAAAAACAAACAGGCAAAAGTATCAAGACACTGAGATCAGATCGAGGTGGTGACTACTTAAGTGTCGAGTTCCTGTATTACTTAAAAGAGAGTGGAATTCTCTCTCAGCTTACTCCTCCGTACACTCCGCAACATAACGGTGTATCGGAGAGACGAAACCGAACCCTATTGGATATGGTACGGTCCATGATGAGTAACGCTGAGTTACCGCGATCATTCTGGGGATATGCGCTAGAATCAGCTGCATACCTTTTGAACCGAGTTCCAACTAAGACTGTGCCTACCACACTATATGAGATATGGAGTGGGAAGAAACCCTATTTTCAATATCTGAAGATCTGGGGATGTCCGGCTTTTTTCAAAAAGCAGCATGTGGACAAACTCGAGGCACGCTTAGTACTGTGCAAGTTTGTGGGATACCCAAAGAACTCCAGGGTGTATCTCTTCTATTACGCATAGGAACAAAAGATCTTTGTTTCTCGTAATGCCCATTTTCTGGAACACCAGTTTTTAGAAAAGAAATTAGTGTGAGCGAAATAGAACTGGAAGAAATTCCAGAACCACAGACTATTACTGAAAGCTTAGAAGAACCAGAGGGTTCAAAAGAATAGGACATTCCTACGCCGCTCCGCAGGAGTAGTAGGCAGTCTCATCCGCCCGAGAGATACTACGTTTTTCTCATAGAGGGGGATAGAAAGGATTGCATCATTGATTATGATGGGCCGACTAGCTTTCAGCAGGCCATTCAGAGCGTTGACTCGGTAAAATGGCTGGATGTAATGCGGACCGAAATGGAGTCCATGTACACCAACAAAGTATGGACGTTGGACATTGCTCCAGATGGGGTAAAACCCGTATGATGCAAGTGGATCTTCAAAAGGAAGATTGGTGTAGATGGACAGGTTGAGACCTATAAGGCTAGACTTGTTGCAAAGGGTTTTCGCCAAAGACCTGGTTTGGACTATGATGAGACCTTTTCTCCAGTGGCTATGCTGAAATCCATTCGGATCTTTCTTGCCATTGCTGCCTTCCACGAGTATGAGATTTGGCGGATAGAAGTAAAGACCGCTTTACTAAATGGAAATTTAGAGGAATGTGTCTATATGGACCAGCTAGAGGGTTTCATTCAGAGTGGGAGCAGCGGAAAGGTGTGCAAGTTGCTTAAGTCCATTTATGGACTAAAGCAGGCATCGCGGAATTGGAACATCTGTTTTGATGAGACGGTCAAAGAATTTAGCTTTATCAAAAATCCAGATGAACCATGCATCTATAGTAGATTTGTAGCAAGAACTGTCGTATTCCTCGTATTGTACGTGGATGGCATTCTTTTGATAGGAAATGACATTCCTCTGCTACAATCTGTCAAAGGGTTCTTGTCACACAGGTTCTCCATGAAAGACCTGGGTGATGCCTCGTACATCCTGGGGATCCGGATCTTTCGTAACAGATCCAAGAGGATATTAGGACTTTCACAGTCCAGGTACATCGACACCATACTGAAAAGATTCAGTATGGAAGATTCCAAGCGCGGTAATCTACCGGCTTGTCACGGGATCACCCTCTCCAAACAGATGTCTCCCAAGACTGATTTGGAAAGGGATCCCATGTCTATTATACCCTACGCTTCTGTGGTAGGCTCTATAATGTATGCGATGTTGTGTACCAGACCAGATGTAGCTTATGCACTGAGTGTGGTAAGCCGGTATCAGTCAAACCCTGGGGAGAAGCACTGGATAGCGGTAAAGAACATTCTCAAGTACCTGAGAAGGACTAAGGAGATGTTCTTGGTGTATGGCGGAAAAGAGCTCCAGATCGAGGCCTTTGCTGACTCCAGCTTCCAGAGCAACAAGGATGATTCCAAGTCCATATCGGGTTATGTCTTTACCCTCAATGGAGGGGCGGTGTGTTGGAATAGTTCCAAACAGGAAACCGTTGCTAACTCGACGATGGAAGCGGAATATATCGTTGCTGCAGATGCCGCAAAAGAAGCAGTCTGGATAAGGAAGTTCTTGAAGGAACTTCAGGTGGTTCCGTCCATTGTTGATCCAATACCTCTGTATTTCGACAACAATGGGGCTATAGCTTTAGCGAAGGAACCCAGGTCCCATCAGAAGTCCAGACACATCTTGAGGCGGTATCACCTGATCAGGGAGATCGTGGGTCGCCAGGAAATTGAGGTTCGGAGAGTTGCTACGGAAGATAACACTGCTGATCCATTCACGAAGGCCTTACCCCAGCTCAGTTCGAGCGGCTGATCGAGATGAAAGGTCTTCGATACGCCAGTACATGGCCTTAGTGCAAGTGGGAGATTGTTAGTGTATATGCCCTAGAGGCCATTACTGTATCATACTAGTTTGTAAATTACTTAATTGAAGCTTGGGATATTCACATTGTATAGACAATCTAGCTCAAAATAGTAGTATGCTACTTGGTTTGTTTCTACTTTAATGTGTACATGTGTTTCTTTTAGTATATCACCTATACACATTAGTGGAGCCCTTAGGATCTTTGCTTGATTACCAGCGTTGTGATGGCAGTCACACTCGTGGGGGCTGGGTAATCCACAAGCACATCCTTATGCAGGTCCCTAGTCGTAGGACTATCGAGACAGGGCATCGATACTTCGGAGTAGACTAGCGTCTGCGCTTCTCATCCCAGCAGGGGAGACGGTCTGTCGCATAGCCGTCAGTACGTCGTACTTGAGATAGTATGCGGGTGCTCGGTAGGTTACCAGTATACTGGACAGGACTCGTCGGGAACTGTTGGTTGGGACTATACCTATCATCAGTTATCAGTTCCTAGGTGACATGAGTACAGCTTAGTCCGCTGACTTGACACTGTCACTTCGCCTCGAGGGTGTTCCCACTGTACTTAGATTACTACCCTACCACGGCTCAAAGGAGTCGTGCAAATAGGTAGTAGTTGGGTGCCATCCCGAAGCACTTGGATGCAGCGACGGTTAGACAGGATTCGTCTCTCCCGGTATTGGGGGTTGATATCGCGTTGTTTCTAGAAGAGCCATTACACAAAGTCCCTGGCCAGGGCAAGCGAGATATACTGGTAGGTTTCCAGTTTTATCTCAGGTTGTTCTGGGCTACACTCTGACACGACATGTACCGCTATTAAGGGACTGACGTTTACCGCCCCCTAGGCCTGCCATGCGATATTCTCAGACGAACAGACCGGACGGTACGCAGATTGTCACATTCAGGATCAGTAAGAGTTCAGATGGGGTTCACCTCTTCCGTCTTCTGATCGACATCTACCTGGGGGCCGTTACGCACAGCTAGTGCCGCTTGCGGTCTGTGGTTAAACCTACTGCCAGCGTAGTGTCGAGTATTTAGAGTCCCTCACAGAGAGCTATTTGCCTTTAGACAAAAGAGTAGAGGTCGCATGGTTTTGCGACATGGTTCGGTCACATCCGTGCACTTGTGCACATTTAGTGTCCGGGCAGTTATCACTAGCAGGCTTTGGTTTAAGCCAGATCCTAGTGTACGTTTTGGGATTGGTTTTATCTCGTTTGTATTCGTGTTCCTCGGAACGCGGATGCGGGTGTGTATGCACGGTTGACAGAGAAAGAGGCAGAGGATTCTCATTAGGGTTGTTGACTGTTGACTTTTGCTAAACCCTAATGAGAAAAAGAAATATGATTAATGATAATATTAATTAAGTATTATTGTGCCATGGTTGGGTTGAAAAGTTGACTTGTTGACCTAGTTAACCGGTTAACTAGGTTGGACTTGTTGACCATCATCATGACAATGGCTATCATTTCTTGGCATTGACCTTGGCTTGCTTGTTTGTTCACAAATTGCATTTAATGCAAGAAATGATATGGCCATTTGATATGATAACAACCATCACATAATACTCAATTATTATTATGAGTTATGATTATTTTTGATTATGAGAGCAAGGGTAAAAAAAGTCTTGCTCATTCTATCATTCTCATTCTCTCTCATCCTCAAGCTCTCCCTCTTCCTCTTGCTCTCTCTCTAGTTCATGGTTCTATTGTCTCATGTGTTGAGAAGCAAGAACCATAGAGATAAAGCCCAACACACTTCTCTACTCATCCTAGTATACAAGATTTAGCAAACCAAGTGTTCTGGTTTCCTCAAGATTGAGGTTGAAGGCAAAGGTAGAAGCTTTCAGGTGGATCCATTTTAGGCACAAAGAGACGACGAGGAGAGAACCATCCGACCACCACAAGGAGTCCAAGAGAAGGAGTTCAAGTTAAGGTATAACCCCTAACCGAGTAGGTAAAACTCCTAGTTAGGTTGTTAGATAGTTGTTTAACAAAGATCCGTATTTTGAGTCCATGTTACCACCAAAAGAAAAATCGTTTTTCATCATTTCTGCAAGCCCGAAAGAACCGGGAGTGGTAATGTGGACTTACACAATCTGTGCCATGATCTCTGAACAACGGTCGTCACTGTGCTGTGCCTCATGTATACGGTCAAGCAACTGTGGGCGTGCACGAACATGCGCAAGCTGTCCCCCGATCGGCGTGAACTCGAACTGCACTCGGCCGTCGCATAATATCTGCCAATCTGCCGATGACTGCCTTTGCACTGCGCTCAAACAAGATAGACTGCCCCTGGGCCTCCTGCTCAAAGCATCAGCCACTACATTCGCCCTGCCCGTGTGATACAAGATCTCGCAATCGTAGTCCTTTACTAGTTCCATCCAACGACGCTGTCGGAGATTCAGGTCTCGCTGCTGAAATATATACTTTAAACTCTTGTGATAAGTTAATATATGGCACGACTCGCCGTATAGGTAATGTCGCCAGATCTTGACCGCAAATACCATTGCGGCCATCTCCAAATCGTGAGTGGGGTAGTTCTGTTCATGTCTCTTCAACTGTCGTGAAGCATACGCGATCACCCTGTCATGCTGCATCAATACACACCCTAGCCCCACTCGAGAAGCGTCATAATAGACCATAAATCCGCCAGATCCTGAAGGCAACGATAACACTGGCGCCGTATTCAAATGAGTCCGCAACTGCTGAAAGCTATGCTCGCACTCCTCCGTCCAATCGAAAGGAACTCCTTTCCGGGTCAACTCGGTCAAAGGTGCTGTAATGCGGGAGAAATCCTGTACAAATCGCCTGTAGTAGCCGACCAGTCCTAGAAAGCTGCGGATCTCGGTAAATGATGCGGGTCTGGGCGAACTCTGAACGGCCTCGATCTTCCTCGGGTCCACACATATACCATCTCGTGTAATCACTTGACCCAAGAAGTCTACGCTGTCTAGCCAGAATGCGCACTTGGAGAATTTTGCGAAAAGCCGGTGCTCCCTCAAAGTCTGCATTGTGATCCGTAGGTGCGGCTCGTGCTCCTCTCGGCTCCGGGAATACACCAAGATATCGTCAATGAATACGATGATGAACAAGTCAAGGTACGACCTGAATATACGGTTCATCAAATCCATAAACGCTGCTGGGCCGTTGGTGAGTCCGAACGACATCACCAAGAACTCATAATGGCCGTAGCACGTGCGGAAAGCTGTCCTCGGTATATCCTCCGGTCGTACCCGCAGCTGATGGTATCCTGATCGCAAGTCGATCTTCGAAAAATATCCTGCCCTCTGAAGCTGGTCGAACAAGTCGTCGATGCGTCGCAAAGGATATCTGTTTCGCATGGTAACCCTGTTCAGCTGGCGGTAGTCGATACACAAACGCAAACTGCCGTCCTTCTTCTTGACAAACAGGACCGGAGCGCCCCAAGGAGAAACACTAGGTCGAATAACTCCCTTATCCAGCAAATCTTGCAACTGACCCTTCAACTCACTAAGCTCCGTCGCGGCCATCCGATAAGGCGGTATAGAAATAGGCCCCAAGCCGGGAATCAAATCAATACAAAAAGCAATATCGCGCTCTGGCGGTAGCCCAGGAAGCTCATCAGGGAAAACATCAGGGAACTCACAAACAATCGGAACCTGGTCTAACGGAACATCCGTAGCAATAGTATCGCAAACATAGGCGAGGAATCCCTGACATCCCTTCCTCAACAACTGTCCAGCGCGAATAGAAGAAATCAAAATGTGAGGGGCGGCACCACGGTCCCCCTGCACAACAAAAGCCGACTCGCCGGGAAAACAAAATCTAACAGTCTTCTCGCGGCAGTCCACAAAAGCATAGCACGTGGCTAAGCAATCCATGCCTAAAAGAACGTTGAAGTCCAACATCTCAAGAAGGATCAAGTTGACAGGAAACTCTCTCTCGCCAATACGGAAAACACAAGATCGGAACACTTTTCTACCAACAAACGACTCTTCCACAGGAGTGGTCAAAATAAGCGGCTGATCAAGCAAACCGGACTCTCTACCCAAACTCGGCACGAAGTGTGTGGAAACGTACGAGTGCGTGGTTCCGGGATCGAACAACACGTGTGCGTCAACAGAACATACTGATAGAGTACCTGAGACCACTACTTTGGATGCCTGCGCATCCTGATGCGTCAATGCAAAAACCCGTGCCTGTCCTCGGCCTGCAGCTGGCGGTCCCCTACAAGCAACTGGCTGCACTCTGCCAGTAGCTGGCTGTCCTCTGCCTCGGCCACCTCGTCCTCTAGGAACAAACCCTCCGCGACCACGGCCTCTCTGTGCATAAGTCTGACGTGGAGCAACAGTAGGTACAACAGGCAACGCCCCCTGGGGTGGTGAAGGTGGTAATGTGACATGCGGTACTGTTGCCTCCCTCCGGGGTATCTTAGGACAATCTCGAACACGATGATAAGAATTCCCACAGCGGAAACATCCCGACGATGACTGCTGATCCTCCCGGGGATAAGAGCTGAACAACCGGCCTCACCCCAAATCTCTGCCACCTGCAAGACGTCTATCACGGCGCC
This sequence comes from Agapanthus africanus, assembly GCA_030015575.1. Lineage (NCBI taxonomy): Eukaryota > Viridiplantae > Streptophyta > Magnoliopsida > Asparagales > Amaryllidaceae > Agapanthus > Agapanthus africanus. The sequence continues at coordinate 211,141,515 of JASDDO010000031.1, read as the reverse complement.
GAAAAGGCTGTCTCTGTGCTGATGTATCCGCACGAACTCTCTTCGGCTCTGGAACTACCGAAATCTCGGCAAGGCGCTCCTCGACTAATAAGGCTGGGTCTACAGCTGCTGCATAAGTCTCGCAATGCTGTGCGCTGATCGCAAGGAACAGTGGGGTAACCAAGCCTCAGACAAATCTCTTGACCCGCATCTCCTCAGTCGCCACTAGGTATGGGGCACAAACGGATGGCTCGATGAACAGTACGTCGTACTCTGCCACTGTCATCTCCGGAGTCTGATGTAAGGACTCGAACCTGCGCGATCTAGAATCTCTGACACTCTGTGCAAGAAAGCGGGCAAGGAACACTTTCACGAACTCTGTCCAGGTCATAGGAGGAAGACCTGCTGCTCTACCCTTCTCGACTGATTCGCACCATTTCTGCGCAAGACCTTCCAGGCGAAAGCTCGCGAACTCTACCCATCTCGCATCTGAGCATTTGAGTTAACGACATATCCGGGCCATCCTATCAATGAAAGACTGTGGGTCCTCGGCTGCATCGGTGCCTGTGAAGACCGGCGGCTTCAGCCTCATGAACTCCGATAGCGATACTGTAATCACCTCCATGGCTGCAGGGGCAACTGCCTGTACTGTAGGTACCATCGCGGTCCCCGTAACGGGTGAAGCTACCTCTGGTCGCTGTGCTCGAAGCGTCTCAACAAGCGATCCTATCATCTAGCGCATCTCCTGCATACCGGCCCTAGCATGGCGATCTGATCTGTCGTAGGAGGCACTGTCTGCTCTGGTACAACTGGTGTACTACCCGGATCTGTCCTCGTCTCGGACGAGTCAACTCGAATCTCAGCTCTAGCGGCCGCTCTCTGCGCCCTCGTAATCTTTAGCGGCATATTGGCTGAAAAGAAGGTAGGATTCGATGCGGATAAGAAAATCGAATCACAAGAATGTATACAATCATGAAGGAATTTCAATCAATAAGTCCTAAGGTTGCTTAGGCGGAGTATCGTGTCGTGAGTATACCGCGGAACACACGCACGCTATGCCACTCTGCTTCAGCTACCTACTCCATCTGTAACATTTCAAAAAAGATAAAATATTAATTTTGGGAATTTTTATAATTTAATATTATTTTATTGAATATTTTAATATTTTGGTATTATTAAATTTATAATTAAATGCAAATAAATAGGAAAAATGTTAGAAAATTATGGAAAATTCTAAAATAGGGTAAATTAGAGAATTTTGACATTTTAAAGTTTTTGTGATTAGTTTGACACTAATTTTGTGCTAATCGCGATTAAAAATCGCTAATCGGATTTTTTTTGGCTTTTTGTGCAAAACTTGCACATATCACTTTTCCTACACTTGTGCATTTTCTACCATGTTACTTTGGGTTTACTATTCTTATGAGAAGGGTTTTGGATTAAAGAGAAAGGGAAAAAGGAAAAGAAAAGAGCAAAGGAATAAAGAAAGAGGGTAGGTGAGAGAGAGAGATGGACCATTGACCTTGAGACTTAGCCATTTTCTCCTCCACATTTTCTCTCCCTCTCCTTTGGCTCTTGCTGCTGCTGCCACTACCTCATCTTCCTCCCCTCTTCAACTCCTCACTTCATCTCAAAAATCACTCCAAAACCCCAATCTCCTTTCATTAAAATTGTGCAAAATCCCTAGATCTACACATGGAGCTAAAGAAGCAAGGATTTTGGCCACTAGGGGCAACTCAAGAATTTTCTTGAGTTGCTAATGGAGGTAATTACTGAACCATTAGCTTAGTTATAGCTTTTCCTATAACCCCATGTTAAGATTTAATCGATATGGTGTGATATTATGGAATTGAGAATAATCAAGTTAGGGTTTGAGGAAGCTTGTGTTGTATTGGGAAATTAAGCTCAGTTAAGGTTATACCAACACCCTAGAGTATGAATTGGAACCCAAAAGCTGAAGCTTGAAACAGAATATGGATTTTAGAACCCGATATCGGGGAAATTGTGAAATCTGTGCAGGCTAACTTGAATCTGCTATCACCCCGAGAACTCTAAAATAATATTGGGTGGACAGTGACATGTGCAGGCACCATAGAACCATCACCCCAAACCCTAGCTCCCCATTCCTTCTTGAGGCCGCCGAAATCCCCATTCTGGCCGCAATTTGCGGCCAGAGCAGTGAGGATTCTCCTCGTTTTCTGTGCACAGCCCCAGTTACTCTAGTGTTAACCCTGGGTACTTCTAGTTTTGACAGATTCTATCTAGGGTGAAATCTGGGACATATATCCTAAGTTGCTATTTGGGTTTCGTGTTTCCGTATTTCCGTATTTTTGATTCTGAAATTGTGGATTGTGTTTTGCCTCTACTATTTGGCGTTTATACGACGATATAGAGGATTTATTGATGGTTTTGAAGGCGTGCCATAGGTTCTCACCTATAGGCCCCTTATCGTATCGTTTTGGATTTCATGCGCCGTTTTAGCTTGAATTTGGTTTTAATGCGCATATACGATACTTGATGTGTAGGTACCCATGAAGACTTCGGGACGACAAGCAAATGCGTGGTGACGTCCGCAAATGATGATGCAAGGTGAGTAGATTATATCTACAGGGGGAAGTCGGGTGGATGGCGTATAGCACCCCCGCAGTTCGTAGATAGATTACTATGTAGTTTATTGTGATAGTTAGGTGTTATGGATAGTGTAGGGTTAGAAGTGACTAGTGTAGTTCATAGTCGCAAACCCTAGAATAGAATTACACCTACACGCACACCCTTGCATATTACTTGTACTTGCACTGTGTTTGATGATATGGGATGACTTTGGAGATGAGTCGATGATGTGGGCTTGGTGCCGCGAGATCGGAGATTTGATATGATTCATATTTGGGATATGACTTGTGATTCTTGCGTGCTTTGGATATGTGTTTACCCCCGCATGCATACTTGATTGATGGTATCGATTTGTACTAGACATAAAGTAGTACCCCTAGACTATATGATCTGATGATAGTGATACCGGTTATGTGACGAGATAGTGAGATGTTGACCTGTACCCAGCTTTTGGGGATGCCGTACGATGATTTACCGTACGAGCCGATATTGATGATAGATCCGCACTCATAACTCGAGGATGTCCTACGATATGTTGTTGAGGCGGGATCACCGACTATATATCTATATTTATCGACTCAGATTTAGTTGGTTTCCACACCTACCCCTCCTGATTGACCTGATACTTAGATGAAGTTTGCATAGTAGATACTTCACTGTGGTGTTGACTAGTAGATTTCTGCATTTCCATGCTATTCGCATTGCTGGCATATGTTCATTGCTATATTATTATCTTGCTGTTAGGACACCAGCACCATTATCGATGATGCGTATGTTCCACGTACACTATTTGCCGGCTCACACACTTCATCATCGATAATTGCCATGCCACTACACGGTAGTATTGTTGCATGATTTCCGATATGATTACTTTTCTTTACATGTCGCATACATCATGGATTGATTCCATAGCACATCGCATTGGATTTACTTATTGATGTTGGATTTTCATGTGATTTCTGGATTTGGGAACCGTGCCCTTTTTAAATAAGTAATCATTTAAAAACCCGGTTCCCTTGATATGATATTTTGGGGCGTCGCCCCGCGTTTTCTCGGTGCTAGAGGCATGTACTGAGAGAGGGCTGACCCGGAATGACGGATGCCCGATGGATTGATATAGGGCTGACCCGGAATGACGGATGCCCGATGTATTGAGAGAGGGATGACCCGGACTGACGGATTCCCGATATATACTTTGAGAGAGGGCTGACCCGGAATGACGGATGCCCGATGTATTGAGAGAGGGATGACCCGGATTGACGGATTCCCGATATATACTTTGAGAGAGGGCTGACCCGGAATGACGGATGCCCGATACAGGAGGATTTACGTGTCGATGCTAGGCACGGGTTTCATGATGTTTTCCATTATTTTGTTTATATCCTCACATTGCATACATGATGCTTATTGTCATTGGGTGACGGGTGGACGGGTTCCACATATATACAGACATGGATCACATACAGACTGGATTTATACTGATCATACTTCATTTGTATATATAACAGGGTATGAGGGCGCTGTTATATATACCCTTACACAAATATTAGTGGTATGGGACGCTAATATATGTGTATTGATATCTTTGATATTTCATCATATTTACTTCATGCAGACATACCTTATACTGATGACATGTATTTACCTGAGTACCTGGCACTACATACATATTTAGATGTTACCTTGCCACCTTATCATACTTCAGATGTACTCTTGTGGTTATATTACTGATCGTTGACTTAGGTTTATGTCTTGCATTCGGTTTATGCTTGTATATATTTCTATTCACGAGTTGGCAACTCACCCCCGTTGTGCCACAGTTCTTGCAGGTTCTACCGTACAGGTTCCATTGCGGCATTTCTGGCACACTACTTTCTTGCGGGTGATTTGCTTTTATTAGGTGGATTCTTTCGTATCAAGAACTACCATTGTATTGATTTTATTCATTGTATCTAGAATTTCCATCAACCAAAACTTGTATATTGTTTCAGACCTAGACTTTAGTGATGTATTATTCGACCTTAGAGTCGCGCTTAGTAGTATTGCGGTTTTCTTGTTGCTTTTGAGCTTTCTTTTGGATTTGATCCTCGCCACTTGGCATCGTATATTATATCGTTGTGTGGTTGTGACCGTCGATTGACAAAGAGCTAGCTCCCGCTTGGGGATGCCTTTATCATTGCATATATTGTTATCCTTATTGTACCCCATTCGGGGCCAGTTTTACAAAAGAAACTCTGCCGAAATTTTTAGAAAAGACTTTACTGTTTTCAAAACGCACCTTCGGCTTAGTTATTTAAAAACCTTGATTTCAAACATGTTTTTTCTTCACTTCTTTAAACCAGTTTCTTTACTTATTCTTAAAAATGGTATTAGATTTCTGGGCTTTTGGCTTATTTGGATCAGATGGAGTCCTATAGAGTTCATATGGTCCAAGGGCCAGTCACGTGCTCTTTCGGGTCGTGACAAAGTTGGTATCAGAGCGCTAGGTTGACCTTGGTTCAAGTCTAAGTTTGACTATGTGGAGCCTAGGGCGTTTATATATATACGGAACTTAGGCTTGACCTTACGGAACTTAGACTTGGTCGAGTGGGTATTAGACCCGAACTTTCGTCGTGTAGGATGACCCTTGGTTGATGGAATAGGTGACTAAAGTAGAGTGACGTACCGTTGGTATGTTCCGCGGCATACTTACGACACGCCACTCCGCTTAAGGAACCATAGGATGTACATACTTCCGAGATCAGTGATTCTCTTTATATCCAGGATTATACATCCATTTGAGATCCCCGATTCTATTAGTTTCATGATCATACCTTCATTGATGTTGTTCCTTCCTATGATCATGTATCCACTCTGGATCTGTTGTTACCTTTCTTGCCATTGATGTGCTCTTTTTTTGATACTCGATTGAGGTTCCTGTCACCATGCTTGAGCGCAGTTTTGGATGCTGCTAGGGTTACGGCCGGTGTGAGCTCGTCTGGTACGAGGGCCAACCATTGTGTTTTCTGGTGACATGGGAACGTCTCGAGTTAGTTTTGGTGATTGTGACCTATAGTGGAGGCGAGTGCTTGGTCTTGTACCGGATGATCGGGCCATTGTTAAAGCTGCCAGTTGAGAGAGGACTGTTGATGTACAGTATACCTCAGAGATTGTGATATCGCCTACCGTGCAGACAGATGGACCAGCTGTTGCTGAGATTGACAGGATGTCGCTTCCGAAGCTTATGAGCTGAGATTGCCGTAGCTTTCAGGCAGATATGCGACAGATGATAGCTAGTCTACCCGATTTGAGAGACGAAGGTGATTCGTCCGATTTTACGCCGGAGCGGGCCCAGTTGAGTTGAAGATTTCCAGTGTGGAGAGTCTTACTCAGATCTAGAGCAGACCGATTCAGAGATGACCGCCAATGTGTTGCCTTTCCTGGAGGATTGAGGCGTTGTTCGGCGTACAGGCGTATGAGCCAGTTGTTGCTGCAAATGATGAGATATCGCCCAGATGGTTGGAGCTACTACAGCGTGAGCATATACTTAGAGAGAAGATAGCGAGTCGCTAGTCACCTGAGGATGAATAACTAGGACATTTGGTTCGTTCGTTTACCGATGCGAGGTCATCAGATAGATTGTTTCTAGCTAGAGACGACTTCACGCAGGTTCGTTGAGAGTGGATAGAGACGATCGAATGTCAGGAGCCCATTTTCCAAGTTTAAAGTATACGGAAAGACATGCAGGTGATTCTATGGACCCTCTAGAAGAATGAAACCCTAACTCGACTTAATGACCGTGTGAAAGCCTTTGAACCTTAGGGTTTGCGGCAGTTCCATGGCGCCATTAGTGAGGCTTGGGTTTGCCCTTCTACGGCTGGACCACCGACGCTGTGGCATGTACTCGATACTATTAAACTGTACCCGAGATATGAGCTCTTGGGGGATTATGAGGATCTGACGAGTCGATCGGATGGTTCGACATCTTTCGGATATCGTGATGGGACACTGCTTGGGAGACTCCAGATGCGAGCATAGCCGTCGGAGCGCAGTTCGTGTAGCCACGATGAGTTAAGTCCGAATCAGTCGACATTTGAGCAAGGTGGAGTAAAGAGTTCGTACGAGATTTCGACGAGATGACGTCCCACTCCGCTGACATTAGAGATGTGATATGCACCCCGAGGCATGGTATATGGATATATTTTCCAGAAAGAAGCGCGATAAGTATGCAGCCGTTCCGGAATAAGATTTAGCTTCAGCATTGGATGATGACTTCCGGGCAATTCGGAAGGATTGAGATTTGAGAAAGGAACCTGACAGGACCTTTCTGGAAAACGATATGAGAAGACCTAGACCAGGAGTGGTCATATTGCGCACACCCAGTAGGACAGAGTTCGGCATTGTCGACGAGGTAGTTGACCAAGTTCGGATAAAGAAACTTACCCAGATGCGTTGCGAATTGATCAAGGACGGACGAGTGATGAGTATTCCTCCGATGGTTGGGACGTGTTCCCGAGGACCTGTTCGGCCTGACATCTTCTACAGAAAGATGAAGCTACAGAATACGCGATTTCGAGTCCGTGCGAGAGACTTCAGATTGACCATGGCCGAGAACAGTGCAGTGCATAGTAGCTTGGCGTGATGTCATAGTGGACGACGATAGAGACAGGTGGAACAAGAGGTTCGTGTGAGACATTGACGAGCTGTCATTACTTCCCGTTGAGACTAGAGACCTGATATGCTTACAGAGACGTTGGGATGTGACCAGTTTCTGAGAAAATATTGTGTTGAGGACACATATGTCTCTCCAGTGTAAAGAGGTTATGCAATAGAGCCAGCCTCCGTATGGTTCGGCATAGGCGAGATCGGAAGAGACCTTGAGTAGGATTCCTTCCAGGACATTGCTGCAATGATGTTTGCACCCAGGATCAGATGTGTGACGTGCATTCAGAGAGCCAGAGGCCGACGTCAGTGCTATACTGCCTTACGAGTGATCGTGAGGTTTGACCGAGAGGTGACCAGAGAAGTGCCAGAACGGAATCGTCCCCGTTAGCACACCTGACAGGGCGGATGAGCCGATTGACCGCGAGATAGGAAATCCGCAAAGAAGATAAGGACCCAGAGTCAGAGGGCGCCAGACCGTGGGCAAGAGGCAAGTAGATATCCTGCGCTGCTAGCAGTGGATGCACCAACTCCTTCTCGACCTTAAAGGAGGAACTACCGACGACGGTATTTATGATTTTTGATTTTGTGATTCGATTATCACGTATCCGTCATTTTGGATTTCGGTATTTTGGGCATTCTGTTTGCATGATTTAGTTTTGATGACTGAGTTTCATGATATTGGTTTCATGCACCCACTGGATATTTATATATTTTGCGCAGAGTTATTACATTTGAGATATTGATTGAGATTTCATGCCTACCGTATGTAGTGATTTGATTTGCACTTCCAGCGTAGTTTTCATGCACCTTTAGTGTTTTGATATGCGATTTTGGTGCACGCCAGATGCACTAAATCGGGATTCTTCGTGCATGTCACATGCACCTGATTTTTTCTGTCAGGCACACACGTTGCCTACGACAGATGCTTCGTGCACACCAGTTGCACCTAGATGTTGTTTTGTACATCTGTTTGACACATATATGGATTTTGATTTCTTGCGCACCAGACGCATAGGATATTCTTATATATGCATTTTGGGGATTGATTTCTAGTAGTGCAGTACATTTTATGATATTCTCTATGTATTGATGTTTTCGGAGCCCCGACAAAATGGATTATTACAGAAATTGTTTAAAGTATTGGGGGTTTAAATTTAAATTCGGGGACCGAATTTCTTTAAGGGGGGTAGATTGTAACATTTCAAAAAAGATAAAATATTAATTTTGGGAATTTTTATAATTTAATATTATTTTATTGAATATTTTAATATTTTGGTATTATTAAATTTATAATTAAATGCAAATAAATAGGAAAAATGTTAGAAAATTATGGAAAATTCTAAAATAGGGTAAATTAGAGAATTTTGACATTTTAAAGTTTTTGTGATTAGTTTGACACTAATTTAGTGCTAATCGCGATTAAAAATCGCTAATCGGATTTTTTTGGCTTTTTGTGCAAAACTTGCACATCACTTTTCCTACACTTGTGCATTTTCTACCTTGTTACTTTGGGTTTACTATTCTTGTGAGAAGGGTTTTGGATTAAAGAGAAAGGGAAAAAGGAAAAGAAAAGAGAAAAGGAATAAAGAAAGAGGGTAGGTGAGAGAGAGGTGGACCATTGACCTTGAGACTTAGCCATATTCTCCTCCTCATTTTCTCTCCCTCTCCTTTGGCTCTTGCTGCTGCTGCCTCTACCTCATCTTCCTCCCCTCTTCAACTCCTCACTTCATCTCAAAAATCACTCCAAAACCCCAATCTCCTTTCATTAAAATTGTGCAAAATCCCTAGATCTACACATGGAGCTAAAGAAGCAAGGATTTTGGCCACTAGGGGCAACTCAAGAATTTTCTTGAGTTGCTAATGGAGGTAATTACTGAACCATTAGCTTAGTTATAGCTTTTCCTATAACCCCATGTTAAGATTTAATCGATATGGTGTGATATTATGGAATTGAGAATAATCAAGTTAGGGTTTGAGGAAGCTTGTGTTGTATTGGGAAATTAAGATCAGTTAAGGTTATACCAACACCCTAGTGTATGAATTGGAACCCAAAACCTGAAGCTAGAAACAGAATACGGATTTTAGAACCCGATATCGGGGAAATTGTGAAATCTGTGCAGGCTAACTTGAATCTGCTATCACCCCGAGAACTCTAAAATAATATTGGGTGGACAGTGACATGTGCAGGCACTATAGAACCATCACCCCAAACCCTAGCTCCCCATTCCTTCTTGAGGCTGCCGAAATCCCTATTCTGGCCGCAATTTTCGGCCAGAGCAGTGAGGATTCTCCTCGTTTTCTGTGCACAGCCCCAGTTACTCTAGTGTTAACCCTGGGTACTTCTAGTTTTGACAGATTCTATCTAGGGTGAAATCTGGGACATATATCCTAAGTTGCTATTTGGGTTTCGTGTTTCCGTATTTCCGTATTTTTGATTCTGAAATTTTGGATTGTGTTTTGCCTCGACTATTTGGCGTTTATACGACGATATAGAGGATTTATTGATGGTTTTGAAGGCGTGCCATAGGTTCTCACCTATAGGCCCCTTATCGTATCGTTTTGGATTTCATGCGCCGTTTTAGCTTGGATTTGGTTTTAATGCGCATATACGATACTTGATGTGTAGGTACCCATGAAGACTTCGGGACGACAAGCAAATGCGTGGTGACGTCCGCAAATGATGATGCAAGGTGAGTAGATTATATCTACAGGGGGAAGTCGGGTGGATGGCGTATAGCACCCCCGCAGTCCGTAGATAGATTACTATGTAGTTTATTGTGATAGTTAGGTGTTATGGATAGTGTAGGGTTAGAAGTGACTAGTGTAGTTCATAGTCGCGAACCCTAGAATAGAATTACACCTACACGCACACCCTTGCATATTACTTGTACTTGCACTGTGTTTGATGATATGGGATGACTTTGGAGATGAGTCGATGATGTGGGCTTGGTGCCGCGAGATCGGTGATTTGATATGATTCATATTTGGGATATGACTTGTGATTCTTGCGGGCTTGGGATATGTGTTTACCCCCGCATGCATACTTTATTGATGGTATCGATTTGTACTAGAAATAGAGTAGTACCCCCAGACTATATGATCTGATGATAGTGATACCGGTTATGTGACGAGATAGGGAGATGTTGACCTGTACCCAGCTTTTGGGGATGTCGTACGATGATTTACCGTACGAGCCGATATTAATGATAGATCCGCACTCATAACTCGAGGTTGTCCTACGATATGTTGTTGAGGCGGGATCACCGACTATATATCTATATTTATCGACTCAGATTTAGGTGGTTTCCACACCTACCCTTCCTGATTGACCTGATACTTAGATCAAGTTTGCATAGTAGATACTTCACTATGGTGTTGACTACTAGATTTCTGCATTTCCATGCTATTCGCATTGCTGGCATATGTTCATTGCTATATTATTATCTTGCTGTTAGGACACCAGCACCATTATCGATAAGGCGTATGTTCCACGTACACTATTTGCCGGCTCAAACACTTCATCATCGATAATTGCCATGCCACTACACGGTAGTATTGTTGCATGATTTCCGATATGATTACTTTTCTTTACATGTCGCATACATCATGGATTGATTGCATAGCACATCGCATTGGATTTACTTCTTGATGTTGGATTTTCATGTGATTTCTGGATTTGGGAACCGTGCCCTTTTTAAATAAGTAATCATTTAAAAACCCGGTTCCCTTGATATGATATTTTGGGGCGTCGCCCCGCGTTTTCTCGGTGCTAGAGGCATGTACTGAGAGAGGGCTGACCCGGAATGACGGATGCCCGATTGATTGATATAGGGCTGACCCGGAATGACGGATGCCCGATGTATTGAGAGAGGGATGACCCGGACTGACGGATTCCAGATATATACTTTGAGAGAGGGCTGACCCGGAATGACGGATGCCCGATGTATTGAGAGAGGGATGACCCGGATTGACGGATTCCCGATATATACTTTGAGAGAGGGCTGACCCGGAATGACGGATGCCCGATACAGGTGGATTTACGTGTCGATGCTAGGCACGGGTTTCAAGATGTTTTTCCATGATTTTGTTTATATCCTCACATTGCATACATGATGCTTATTGTTATTGGGTGACGGGTGGACGGGTTCCACATATATACAGACATGGATCACATACAGACTGGATTTATACTGATCATACTTCATTTGTATATATAACAGGGTATGAGGGCGCTGTTATATATACCCTTACACCAATATTAGTGGTATGGGACGCTAATATATGTGTATTGATATCTTTGATATTTCATCATATTTACTTCATGCAGACATACCTTATACTGATGACATGTATTTACCTGAGTACCTGGCACTACATACATATTTAGATGTTACCTTGCCACCTTATCATACTTCAGATGTGCTCTTGTGGTTATATTACTGATCGTTGACTTAGGTTTATGTCTTGCATTCGGTTTCTTCTTGTAGATATTTCTATTCATGAGTTGGCAACTCACCCCCGTTGTGCCACAGTTCTTGCAGGTTCTGCCGTACAGGTTCCATTGCGGCATTTCTGGCACACTACTTTCTTGCGGGTGATTTGGTTTTGGTACGTGGATTCTTTCGCATCAAGAACCACCATTGTATTGATTTTATTCATTGTATCTAGAATTTCCATCAACCAAAACTTGTATATTGTTTCAGACCTAGACTTTAGTGATGTATTATTCGACCTTAGAGTCGCGCTTAATAGTATTGCGGTTTTCTTGTTGCTTTTGAGCTTTCTTTTGGTTTTGATCCTCGCCACTTGGCGTCGTATATTATATCGTTGTGTGGTTGTGACCGTCGATTGACGAAGAGCTAGCTCCCGCTTGGGGATGCCTTTATCATTGCATATATTGTTATCCATATTGTACCCCATTCGGGGCCAGTTTTACAAAAGAAACTCTGCCGAAATTTTTAGAAAAGACTTTACTGTTTTCAAAACACACCTTCGGCTTAGTTGTTTAAAAACCTTGATTTCAAACATGTTTTTTCTTCACTTCTTTAAACCAGTTTCTTTACTTATTCTTTAAAATGGTATTAGATTTCTTGGCTTTTGGCTTACTTGGATCAGATGGAGTCCTATAGACTTCATATGGTTCAAGGGCCAGTCACGTGCTCTTTCGGGTCGTGACACCATCATACCAGGGTTATCCTACACTCCAAATGTAAAACCTACGCTCTGATACCAACTTTGTCACGACCCAAAGTTCGGCCCGTGACCGGCACTTAACCACGTGACGTCTACAGGCGTAACGCGACTAAGTAAGCCGAAACCCCAGAAATCAAAACCATTAAAAGTATAGAGTGTTTAAAACATTTATCAGAATATTTGTTAAAACATTTAGAAAACTTTAAGTTGTTTAGTAAAATTCTTTAAAGTTCAAGTTATTAATTTAAAAATTTTAGCAGCATTTACTTTGTAAAAACTAGCCCCAGAATCGGGTACATGACAATGTATGAGTAAAATGATACACAATAAGAAATAAGCATCCCAACGGGAGCAATCACGCCAAACGGCGGAAACAATCACCATAATGATAATATATGATGCCGTAGCGAAGAAAGAGTAAAAATAAGTGAAAACAACATGAAATGTAAAACTGCAGAAATAAAGTCGGCTCACAACGAGCTCGACACCAGAGTACAAAATAATATACATCGTCCTCACAACTGTTCTCTAAGTCAATACATAAGCAGTAGATGGAGAATACTAGATACAATGATGTATACAACTGGAAAATAAACAGATACTGCACAAAACCCACCTATCAGCGAAAGGGCTAGCACACCAACTGCAGTGGTATCTGTGTCAAAAGATGCAAGAAAACAGCCTGCCGTGACTACTCCGAGGGGCAACCTGCAAACACTGTGGCACAGCGGGGGTGAGTTGCCAACTCGTGAATAGTAGATAACATATAAAGGTAATCGCGAGTATGCACGTGCTGCGATACTCTAACCTATGCCAAAAAATACATATATATGATGAACTAGATGAGCAATAATCATGCAACAAGTGCGATCTAATGACATCTATATATGATGAGCAGGGTATGCAATAGTCGTGCATAGCAAATGCAATCTAACAATATCTGTATAGAGTGAGCAGGTATGCAATAATCGTGCATGTCATATGTACTCTATCAGGCACTACAGATACAGGATGAGATGTAAAATACTGAATGTTGAGCATTGGATTAAATAACATCTACACGGAATGTCAACGTGGAAATAATCGGCGTCAATCAATACAACCAAATCCCAGTAAAACTCAGGCGTCGTCATGCTCATCGTCCCTCAATTCCTGTAAACCTCATAGAATCTTGAGTGCCCAACATCGGCACTCGAAATATCACAAATTCGTCGTGTCCAGCATCGACACGCAAATCCTTAAGTATCGGGCTCCGTCAGTCGGGTCGGCCCACGGGCTCCGTCTGCGGAATCAGCCCTAGGCCCCGGCAGTACTGATCGTCCCGTATCCATTTATCGACTCTGGTGAGTATCCTCTGGATAACCGCCAGGTCCAACCAATCACCGGTAGGTAGTAGTCCCACTGCCAGGCTCATCGCCTACTGCACGACAGATCCGTTCTCGCCCCGGGGTACCATACCGGTTCCACCATGTTCCCGCAATCGGCCTCGTCCAGCTCCTCGATTCGGGTTCACATGTCACACGTCTCAGAACCGAGAAAACACATGGTGGACGCACTGAAATATCAAGTCAAGAGAAAACAGTGCGTATTTTCTTAAAATAATACCCCGGTTCCCAAATCCAGAAATCACATAAATCCCAACTCAATGCGTAAATCCGTACAATGTGTCGTTTGATAGTAAGAGTAAAAAGGGAACACCGCTCTTTTTAAAAGAATCCAGTTTTGAAATTATCTCATGCGGTCCCTATTTTCTTGAAATCAAATCAATATCATCCATGTATGTAGCATATGTATGTATGTTGGTATGGATGTGCAATGGACATATACGCGAATATGAGTGTAGCACTAGTATGAATATACAGTGTGCATGTGCGCAGGTATGAAAATATCAATATAAGTGTGCACTGCTATGAATATACAGTGTGCATGTGCGCAGGTATGAAAATATCAATATAAGTGTGCACTGGTATGAATATACAGTGTGCATGTGCGCAGGTATGAAAATATCAATATAAGTGTGCAGTGGTATGAATATACAATGTACATTTGCGCAGGTATGAAAATATCAATATAAGTGCACTGGTATGAATATACAGTGTGCATGTGCGCAGGTATGAAAATATCAATATAAGTGTGCACTGGTATGAATATACAGTGTGCATGAGCGCATGTATGAAAATATCAATATAAGTGTGCACTCGTATAAATATACAGTGTGCATGTGCGCAGGTATGAAAATATCGATATAAGTGTGCACTGGTATGAATATACAGTGTGGATGTGCGCAGGTATGAAAATATCGATATAAGTGTGCTCTGGTATGAATATACAGTGTGCATGTGCTCAGGTATGAAAATATCAATATACAGGTGCGCAGGTATGAAAATATCAATATATGTGTATGCCAATATGCGACAAGTCTTGACAATCATCAACGATGCGGAAATCAATGCTATGTAATTCGTAGCAATCCTATTGTGCAAGTGTCATGGCAATCACCAACGGGTGAGTGTAACATACAAATAGTGCTCGTGCAGCTTTAACCGTTAGTGACAGTGCAGTGTTCTATATCTACCATTTCTATATGCAATAAAGGAGGTATATTACAGTAATACACATAAACATCTACGACTAAATATCTTATCACGCCCTGACGCTTAACGCCATACGGGCGATTTCCCCGTTGATGTTAAATCCACTCACCTGGTCACGTGATACACGTAGCCGACCACATGCTTCCCCATCTTTGCGGCGTCTGACGTACCCGCCTGCGAACCTGGAATTACACAAGGAATCCATATATATATGAGCAAAATTCTACAAAACGCGATATCGAAATAAAACGAGAAACTCGCATCGCGAATAAACGCGCGTGTGTACGATACGCTGAAACGTGTGAATACGCGTCTAAAACTATCCCGACACGTCGCGATATGCTGGATCGCAGAACCCACTCACGTATCGCGCGTATCGCGCAAACAAAACGTACTAGAAAACGATATATCGTCCCAGATTTTCACATAGGTGAAAACTTACAAAATTGCACATACCACTGGCCCTAAAAATATAGCAGACTCCTATAGCCAAAACCCTAACAACTAGCTCTCTCATCTGGCCGTAATTTGCGGCCAGAAGGAATAAACCGGCGGCCACTCTTTGGGTAGGGGGTCTCGTGCTCTGGGTATGTGATCAGCATCTAACAACTATGCTCCAGTTAACTCAGATTTTATCTGAAATCACCGGGTCTATAGCAGATCACAAAAAGCTAAGAACTCACTTAAAAACGTTATATTTTGCACTAAATGAAAACCTAGGGTATTTTGGTGAAATCTGGGGTTAATCTCACTTTATATGGCCCTAATAACACTTAACTAGGCTAGGCTAACCAACAAAATCATCTCCTAACCAAAAGTCCACAAAAAACACCATTTCTAGCACAACATCTCACTTTTAGCACTAACGAAGCTACAAAACACATAAGTTTAGCAAGCTAGGAATTGGGTTTAAGAAATATACCCCACTCTCGACCCTAGGAAGCAGGGGGAAGGAGAAGAGGAAGAGAAGAGCTGCTGCAGTTGCTGGAGCTGCCGATGGTGCTGCTGATGCTGTTGCCGATGCTGCTGAAGCTGATGCTGTTGCTGTTACTTCAACTGCAACTACTTATTGTTGTTGTTGTTTGTTGTGTTAGTGTATATGCCCTAGAGGCCATTACTGTATCATACTAGTATGTATATTACTTAATGGAAGCTTTGGATATTCACCTTGTATTGATAATCTTGCTCAATATAGTAGTATGCTACTTGGTTTGTTTCTGCTTTAATGTGTACATGTGTTTATTTTAGCATATCACCTATACACATTAGTGGAGCCCTTAGGATCTTTGCTTGATTACCGGCGTTGTGATGGCAGTCACACTCGTGGGGGATGGGTAATCTATAAGCATATCCTTATGCAGGTCCTTAGTCGCAGGACTATCGAGATAGTGCATCGATACTCCGGAGTAGACTAGCGTATGGGCTTTTCATCCCAGTGTGGGAGACGGTCTGTCCCACAGCCGTCAGTACGTCGTACTTCAGATAGTATGCGGGTGCTTATTAGGTTACGAGTACACTGGACAGGTTTCGTCGGGAACTGTTGGTTGGTACTATACCTATCGTCAGTTACCAGTTCCCAGGTGACATGAGTACGGCTTAGTCCGCTGACTTGCCACTGTCACTTCGCCTCGAGTGTGTTCCCAATGTACTTTGATTACTACCCTACCATGACTCAAAGGAGTCGTGCAAACAGGTAGTTTTTGGGTGCAGTCCCGAAGCACTTGGAGGCAGTGACGGTTAAACAGGATTCGTCTCTCCCGGTATTGGGGGTTGACATCGTGCTGTGTCAAGGAGAGCCATTACACGAGTAGTCCCTGGCCAGAGCAAGCGAAATATACTAGTAGGTTACCAGTGCTATCTCAGGGTGTTATGGGCTACAATCCGACACGACTTGTACCGCTATTAGGGGACTGACGTTTACCGCACCCTAGGCCCGCCATGCGATGTATCAGACGAACTAACCGGACTGTGCGGAGATTGTCACATTCAGGCTCGGTAGGAGTTCAGATCACCTTGTCAGTCTTCTTGTCGGCATCTACCTGGGGACCGTTACGCACAGCTAGTGCCGCTTGCGGTCTGTGGTTAAACCCACTGCCAGCGTAGTGTCGAGTCTTTAGAGTCCCACACAGAAAGCTATTCGCCTTTAGCAAAAGAGTAGAGGTCGCATGGTTTTGCGACAGGGTTCGGTCACATCCGTGCACTTGTGCACGTACAGTGTCCGGACAGTTAACACTAGCGGGCTTTAGTTTAAGCCAGATCCTAGTGTACGCTTTGGGATTGGTTTTATCTCGTTTGTATTCGTGTTCCTCGGAACGCGGATGCGGGTGTGTATGGACAGTTGACAGAGAGACAGAGGCAGAGGATTCTCATTGGGGTTGTTGACTGTTGACTGTTGACTATTGACTTTTGACTAAACCCTAATGAGAATAAGAAATATAATTAATATTAATATTAATTAAGTATTATAGTGACATGGTTGTTGAGTGGTTGACTTTGTTGACTTGTTGACTTTGTTGACCGGTTGACTAGGTTGGACTAGTTGACCATCATCATGACAATAGCTATCATTTCATGGCAAAGACTTTTGCTTGCTTTTTTTTTTTGCAAAATGAGTGCATGAAATGATATAGCCATTTTGACTTAAACCACCACATAATACTTTATTACTATTTTGTTATGATAGCTTTGGATTATGAGAGCTTGGATGGAAAAAGAGTTACTCATTCTCTCATTTCATTTCACTCTCTTGCTTGAGCTCTCCCTCTTGCTCTTCCTCTTGCTTTCTCTCTAGTTCAAGGCAACACTCTCTCATGAGTTGAGAAACATTTCCTTAGAGATAAAAGAAAACCCATATCACTTCTCTACTCATCCTAGTTCACAAGGTTTAGCAAACCAACTGTTCTAGTTTCTTCAATTTCGAAGAAGAAGCCAAAGGTAGAAGCTTTCAGGTGGATCCATCTTCGGCGCTAGGAGACGACGAGGTGAGGCCGATCCGTACACCGGGAAGAGTTGAAGACGAAGGAGTTCAAGAAAGGTATAGCCCCCTAACCGAGTAGGTAAAACTCTAGTTAGGTTGTTAGTTAGTTGTTTAACAAAGATCCGTATTTGTAGTCCATGTTACCACCCTCTCAAAAATCGTTTTTCACCACTTCCGCAACCCCGTAAGTACCGGGGAAGGGTAGCATGGACTTACATGTTGCTGCTGGTGCTGCTGCTACTGCAACTTCTGTTGCTGCGGCTGAATGAGTGTGTGTGTGTATGAGTGAGTGAGAGTGAGAGAGATGTGAGAAACAAATGAGAGGAAAGAAATGATAGCTAAAAGTGTCAACCCCTCTCTCTCTCTCTCTTCATTAAATGCAAGAATGGCACTTGCCATCATGCCATTTCTCTCTCTCTCTCTCTCGCTCTCTCTCCCCCTCCAAGTCAACCAAATTCAAAACATTTCCATTTTCATTAAAAAAAAAGACACACACTTAATTAAAACCCAATAAATTAATTCAATTTAAAATTAGCTTAAGGAAAAATGGTTAGTTCACCAAGGTTGCTGTTGGATATAGTGCACTCAGAGTCAATTATTGGATCACAGGCACGTGATTGCAATGATTGAGGGAGGACCTATACCGGTAGGACAGTCTTACTCGAGAGGTTTGTATACTATCTGGTTTGTCTTTATCATCGTTTACAATGGTATCAGAGCCTAGTTAAACACTATCTAACATGTTAGCAAAGTAAATAGAAATTCGATCGGAGAAAAAGTCGCGAAACGGACCCGAAAAATCAAGTTTCTGTCGATTCTGTATTCTGTTCAAAAAATGATAAATCATGCACCAAAAATCGACTCAGGCTTTTTGTGAAATACCCAAGAAATTTGGTCCACAGACTCGGTCAAAGCGCCGCGGAACCGTGGCGGGAGCATGCTCCCGCCGCGGATCCGCGGCCGAGTTGACTCGGCCGTGGGGCAAATTTCCTGCAGAGTGTTTCTGGGGTTGTTTTGAGATTTTTAAAATATGTTTTTTCTGCCCAGATTTTCCAGAAAGAAAAATTAGTTTTTGGGGCTTGAAAATCCGTATTTTGATCGAACTTCTAAAGACTTAAGCTGACGGGTTTATATCTGTGATGTGTTATATGTATTGAACGTCCGCTAATCGCTATACGTCGATTAGTGGGGGTTATACATATCTGTGATCTGTAATGTTGATGGTAAGTGTATATGAATTCATTGGATTGTCGCGGATGATTAGCCGGGGGGTTGTGAGATGAGAGTTTTCTTTTATCTTTCAATTCATGTAATATGTAAATTGATGTAATATTATTTTTGGTCGCACAACCGGGTCGGGGTTGTAGCAGTCATTGTATAATTTCTTTTTACAGTTTTTGTTCCAAGGATAGACCCAAGGTGGGGTGCACAAACTACCGGGTATCTCGAAGTGCCGAGTGGCCTACTCACGACGTTGAGGGAGGTTGCTCCACTTCGGATATTTGGCGGGTAGTTTGCCGCACCCGTAGGTGTCTACGGTGGGGTATTGGCTATTCATCGCGACCGTGTAATCCGCTTTTCGTTATAGGCTCGTACGAATTGCGGATTCCTAGTATATCCAATGTGTTCATCTGTGATCTGAAATGGCTATCATTGCAATATATCTATATATGATATTATGTAGGCGTTGCTTATGTTTTGCATCCGCACTAGTCCAGCTCCCGCTCTGTCGTTAGTTAAGTAACCTAACGGGTAATGACGGGGCCCCGTGGCGAATGCGGATGGCATAAGCGTACGTCATATTTTGGTTGTTTTCGGCAATGGTAGGATTAAATGATGGGACGCATTGGAATTAATACAAGAAAAATAAACCAAGTAAAAGTCGTTGGAACACATTCAAAACCACTCGGTTTCTTTTCAAAATAACTTTTAAACGCGGAGCTTAAGCCACTCCTTTTAAAAGCTATCTCGTTCCATCGATTATATCAAGTTCACTACGTTCACGGTTTCGCCAAAACCATTCGTAGCCCTCCGTCGTTTCACATGGATGGTCAATAGTATTCAAGCTATGTTTGTTGGCCAAAGTCAAGGCATAGTGATTGGTAGCTATTGGGTATTCATGTGTAGCATAGATAGATGTGTTGGTTTCGGGCAGTCGTTCTACCTTGTTGGCCAAAGTCAAGGGTATGTGCGGGTGGGCTCAAATTAACCTGGTAAATGACGGGTAGAACTTGAAATGTGACTTATGATTTGTTGGCCAAAGTCAAGGTCATAAGAGCATGGGGCAAAAATCCACATCGGGAGTTTCAAAAGAACTGAAACTTGCTAGCGGTGCATACAATTTAGAGTGTGATGATTCTGGTAGGATTCCTTCAGTTTTGTCACGCAATGATATTTTGATCCCGATCCTACTGTTAGTATATGCTACTCCTCAGGAAATTTCTTACTTAACGATCAATGCTATAAACCAAGTAGGTGTCTAGAAAGGTGTTAGCGGGGCTACGCCCCCAGGGAAAAGAGGTTATTTAATTAAGGAACTTGACGAAAGCGTTGGAAAACCGCCCTCGAAGTACCGACACCAGCCTGGCCGAACGGTTAAGCAAGTATTGTACGGTGAGATTGATCCTGACTAATTCATCCTATTTGGTTTGAGGAGGGATTCGAGAGACAGTGGGAACCATCCTGTTTAGACAAAAAACCACTCTAAACTTGTAAGAGCGTCATGCTAAAGTGTTTTATCTCTCTCTCCTAATTGCAGCGACCAATCATCATGACCGGACTTAAGTTATTACTAGATAAAAACATACTGACAGGGCCAAACTACAAAGATTGGCTCAGGAATGTCAAAATGGCAATCACTTATGACAAGTTGGGGTATCTCCTTACCACCAAAGCTCCCCCTGTCCCAGGTCCCACCTCCAGCGTCGCGGATAAGGAAATCCGTAAGACTTGGGAGATCGATTGCGCGAAGGCCAAGCGCCTCGTGCTTGCCTCTATAGACAACGAACATCAGAGGAGGCACGAGAATATGGGCCTCGAATCCATATTTCTCCATACAAAAGAACTGTATGGAGAGCAATCTCGTATCGCCAGATATGAAGTGTCGAAAAAGCTGTTTTCGGCAAAGTTGGCCGTTGGATCATCGGTAGCGGAACACGTGCTTAAGATGATTGGCTTCATAGAGGAGCTAGCGGACCTTGGGACCACGTTGGAGAATGATCTCTATACGGACTTGATTCTTCTGTCCCTTCCTTACACTTATGCCCAGTTCATCCTGAATTTCAACTTGCAAGAAAAGGAAGTTGAACTTTCAGAGCTCCTCAACATGCTGAGGAGTGCAGAGGGCACCCTAAAGAAAGGTAGGGAAACATCCACTTTGTTTGTAGGAGGATCTTCCTCTTCTAGGTCCAAGGAGAAAGCCAAGGGAAAGAAGAAGAAAACTCCCGCCAAACCAAGGGGCGGTGTTAATAAGGTGGATACGAAGGGAAAGTCAAAAGCAACAAAGGTAGCGGGGAAGCTTGTGGATAAGGAAGAATGCTTTTACTGTCACAAGAGTGGACACTGGAAGAAAGAATGCAGGGCTTGGAAAGCCAGAACACAGGATCTGAAGAAAGTTGCGGCTTCAGCTTCAGGTGTGTATGTTATTGAAAACTGTCTATCAAAAAACTCTACTTCCTGGGTATTGGATAACGGATCAGGATCTCATATCTGTAATTCTTTGCAGGCGTTGAGAATCCGTAGGGTTTTGAAGGCAGGTGACATGACCCTCAAAGTTGCAAACGGAGCTAGCATGGATGCTAAGGCCGTGGGGGACTATCACCTGGGAATGTCAGATGGACATGTTTTGCTTTTACGTAATTGCTTTTTTGTACCCAACGTAACTTGTAATATCATTTCTGTATCTTTGATTTCTAAAGAAGGTTATGAATTTGCGTTTGTAAGTAATGTTGTAAACATTCACCTTAATCAAGTTCTGATTGGGTCAGGTACATTAAGCAATGGTATATACGTACTAAACCAACCACAAATTTTCAATGTCCAGGATACACACAAAAGAAAGTCTCCGGAAATAAATCAGACATTCTTATGGCATTGTAGACTGGGTCACATCAATGAGAGAAGGTTGACGAAGTTACATACAGAAGGATATTTGAATCCGTTCGAATATCAATCGTATGCCACTTGTCAATCCTGTCTCAAAGGAAAGATGACAAAGACTCCGTTCACTAGACACGGAGTAAGAGCGAGCGAGCTCTTGGGACTTGTACACAGCAACGTATGCGGTCCAATATCTACACATGCACGAAGCGGTTATTCTTACTTCATTACTTTTACGGATGACTTTTCAAGGTACGGTTATGTCTTCTTAATGAAACATAAATCCGAAGCTTTTGGAAAATTCCAGGAATATAAGATTGAAGTAGAAAAAAAAACAGGCAAAAGTATCAAGACACTAAGATCGGATCGAGGTGGTGAATACTTGAGTGCCGAGTTCCTGGACTACTTAAAAGAGAATGGAATTCTCTCTCAGCTTACTCCTCCATACACTCCGCAACATAACGGTGTATCGGAGAGACGGAACTGGACCCTATTGGATATGGTACGATCCATGATGAGTAACGCTGAGTTACTGCGATCATTCTGGAGATATGTACTAGAATCAGCTGCATACCTTTTGAACCGAGTTCCAACTAAGACTGTGCCTACTACACCATATCAGATGTGGTGTGGGAAGAGACCCTATCTTAATCACATTAAGACATGGGGATGTCCAGCTTTTGTCAAAAAGCAGCATGCGGACAAACTCGAGGAACGCTCAGTACAGTGCAAGTTTGTGGGATATCCAAAGAACTCCAAGGGATATTTCTTCTATTGCGAAGAGGAACAAAAGATTTATGTTTCTCGTCATGCCCGCTTCTTGGAAACCGAGTTTTTGGAAAATCAGATAAGTGGGAGCGCAATAGAACTGGAAGAAATTCCAGAACCATGAGCTATTACTGAAAGCTTAGTAGAACCAGAAGGTTCGAAAGATCATGACATTCCTGCGCCGCTCAGCAGGAGTAGTAGGCAGTCTCATCCGCCCGAGAGATACTACGGTTTTCTCATAGACGTGGATAGAGAGGATTGCATCATTGATTATGATGAGCCGACTAGCTTCCAGCAGGCCATTGAGAGCGTTGACTCGGTAAAATGGCTGGATGCAATGCGGACCGAAATGGAGTCCATGTACACCAACAAAGTATGGACGTTAGACGTTGCTCCAGATGGGGTAAAACCCGTAGGATGCAAGTGGATCTTCAAAATGAAGATTGGTGTAGATGGACAGGTTGAAACCTATAAAGCTAGACTGGTTGCAAAGGGTTTTCGTCAAAGACCTGGTTTGGACTATGACGAGACCTTTTCACCAGTAGTTATGCTGAAATCCATTCGGATCCTTCTTGCCATTGCTACCTTCCACGATTATTAGATTTGGCAGATGGACGTAAAGACCGCTTTTCTAAATGGAAATTTAGAGGAGTGTGTTTATATGGACCAGCCAGAGGGTTTCATTCAGAGTGGGAGAAGCGGAAAGGTGTGCAAGTTGCTTAAGTCCCTCTACGGACTAAAGCGGGCATCGCGGAGTTGGAACATCTGTTTTGATAAGACGGTCAAAGAATTTGGCTTTATCAAAAATCCAGATGAACCATGCATCTATAGTAGATTTGTAGAGAGAACTGTAGTATTCCTCGTTTTATACGTGGATGAGATTCTCTTAATAGGAAATTACATTCCTATGCTACAATCTGTCAAAAGGTTCTTGTCACACAGGTTCTCCATGAAAGACCTGGGTGATGCCTTATACATTCTGGGGATCAGGATCTATCGTGTCAGATCCAAGAGGATATTAGGACTTTCACAGTCCAGGTACATCGACACCATACTGAAAAGATTCAGTATGGTAGATTCCAAGCGCGGTAATTTACCGGCTTGTCACGGGATCACTGTTCATACCAGAATATTGCATTTTATACCACCCATTCTTACGCTCGTATGTTTATAGGTAGGTGCTTTTGATCAGTGTTTGCTACATATTTGCGGAATACAGGTTATCGACCCTGAACAGTGAAATCCATGAAAAGTACGACAAATTCTGGATTACTGCCAACAACTGATAAAACACGGGTCTCCGCTCTCTATCCGTGTGTTGCCACATACCAGTTTAAGGGACAAAATGGCAAATCGATTGTCATGTCATGCACAAAGCTCAATGTCAACACAAGATCCAAGAAATCTACGCGGAGCTCGAGAAAATCATGGCAAAAGATCCACATCACATCACATTTTTGTTCTACTAAAATTCTGGAATAATTCTGAAGAGTTTCTGAGAAAAGTCATATACTACATAGCAGACAACACCAGACCAGGAAAGCACCCAAAACCCGAGGAGCCAACTCCTCTAAACCGCTGCGTTTCCGCGGCATAAGCCTGCTTAGGCCGCGGAAACGCGGTCGTACTGGCTCCTCAGGTGCTTGTTTTTCAGGGGCATTTGGGTCTTTTTATGTTGGTCCAGAATCTTGCCCTAGATTTCCAGCACCCTGCCTATAAATACTCCAGAACTGAGCTAAGCCAAGGGTCCAATTTTGTGTTCATTCTTTGTTCTTCTTTTTGTTAGAATTCAGTCTTTTTCTTCTTCTTCTTCATCTTTTCTCCATGAAAATTGTAGTGAGAGCTTTTTGAGTGGAAGATCAATGAAGATGAGGGCTTTTATATCATTCTCTTTTGTTTCTTCTTCCCCTTGAGATTCTTGCTTTCTCTTGATCTTTCAACCTCTTCATTGAGCTTGAAAGGTTAAGAGTTTATTATTGATCTCAAGGGTCGTATTTTCTTATGGAATTAGCACTTCATTTCACATGCGTTCTCTACCCTTCTCTTGATCTTGCAACCTCTTGATTGAGCTTGCAAGTTTAAGGGTTGGCTATTGATCACATGCTTGTCTTGAGTTCTATGTTCTTGTAATTACTTTCTTGTTCTTTTTATTGGTTATTTATAACTTGCTTTTTATTACCTTGCTTTACTTTCTTCCAATTTATATTAATGCACTTAATTACTTGTAATCTTTTCTTTTCTTTGTTCTTTTCTTTTGCTCTTTGTTGTTCATTTTGTGAATGTTGTAATTATCATTGTTAAGAATAAATACGGTATTGTAAATTAAGACTTTCTTTTCTCATTTCCTTTTCCCGTTATTTTACATTGAACTCCGCCCAAACCATACGCAAGCGCTCCGTTAGGCACCCTATCCTAACAAGGTAACGGTGATTCCTAACCGCGACCGGTTGCGTTCGGTTTGGCCGGAGGCGAAAGCAAGAGACAAGAACGGAAGGACAAGGGTAAATAAGCCGTATTCCACGAATACCGCGCTTAAATCCCCTAATCCACGTTGTTGCCGATTGCTCTAGCTTCAATTGGTCAAGACTCGGCTCAAAGGTTTTGAGTACGGATTTCTTTAGCTTACAATTTCGTATCTTTTTCTTAACAACTTTATACTTGCAAATAATACACTTCGGATAGAATCGAACAAACATACACAAATTCTTTATTGACTCGTCTAAGACAAGAAAGGACATACAACCATCTCCCTGTGGATCGACCCGTGCTCAACCGGCTAGCTGCATAGCGACACCGTCTTGATTGCGGTTAACTTTAATTCTATCAATCAAATGGCGCCGTTGCCGGGGAGACGGTAGCGTATTTTCTTTCTTGTTATTCGGGTTAATATTCTTTTTGTATATAATTATAAAAAAATAAAAAATCTTTTTGTTATTTTTGATTGTTTTTGTGGGCAAGAGTGCAGATTTTTGCGAATTTGCAACTGCGATTGTGAGAGCAAAGTGTACGTTCAAAGCTAAGGTGATTGCAAAGTACAGTGCTAAAGATCCGGGTAGTTTGACCCGCGCAAGCGAACTTTTCAAGCTTACCGGATTTGATTCAACGGGGGTTTCCTAACCTAAAACTTAACGGTACGTACTTTACTAACACCTTCTTCTCAAATCCGACGCATCCAATATACTATTCTTTGCAGGATTCTTTGCAAGTTCGCTAGCAAACGCTAAAAATTGACTAACCCGTATTTTTTGCAGTGCCGCGCTTAAACTAAAAAACGATTGTTTGATTCTTTATAGAATTTTTATTGAATTGCGCATTGCATACATTAATACGGACTTAAGGGCAAGCGAACCCCACAATATACGGTAAAGGATTTCATCACCTTTTCCGTGGCCCACAAATCACGAACTTGAGCATAACGTTTACCCGCACAAATTTTAAAAGAAATTAGACTTTAAGCCTTAAGGACTTCGCGCTCACTAGGAGAAGTTAACTGTGTTTAGAACCTCGCTTAACGGTATATTGTTTACGGGGTGTCTAGGAAAGTGTTAACGGCGAAACCGTCAAAAGAGAAAGGGTTATTTAATTAAGGAACTTCGCAAAAGCGTTGGAAAACCTCCCCTTATCTCTGCACTTACCTGTCCTCGTGATCAGTGTATCTTGAGCCCGTTTCTCGACACAGTTTTACTTCGACAATCAAGTTCTGGAGCAGGTCTAGTTGACCTAGGTGAACCCTAGAACGATTAGGTGTGTGGTATTTTTGTGTCGTGATTGTTTTTGTCCATATTCTTTTTGTGTGTATATTTCATTCTTCTGTTAATATATAAAAAATAAAAAAAAATATCACATTCTTTTTCCCCTCCTTTTCTCTGCCTTTCTTTCTTTCTCTCTTCATATCATGGGTACTCCACCTCGCAAAACTCTTGCCGAACTTTGGTACCCACAACCAGACATTATTCTTACGGTTCTTGCTTTGGCCGAACTTCGAACGATCCATCCATGCCAAAAATTTCATTGAGAGATCGGATAGACGCGTCTAGGACAAACAATTTGACTCCGCAATCCACTTCGTATCAACCATTTCAAACATTCACCCCTTCTTACGTTGATACCCCTTCTTCGAGTCATGTTGCAACTCCAAGACCTATGTCTATTGCAGAACGTATTGAACAATCTCGTAGCCGATCTTTCACTCCTGTCACCACTTCAAATTCTTGGGATCAATAATTTCATTCACCTTCTTATCCAAATGTTGATCCTACCCCTGTCCAACCATTCAATTCCTACCAATCCTACCTTACTTTTGCACCTTCCCTAGACATTGCATCAGAACCGCCATTTGGGAGTTTTCAGTATCCAAACAACTTTGAATCTTTTACTGAAACCCCTTCACAACCCATGTCTAGTCTGGAACAGTCGTTGGAAGACTTTAGGGTAGCGTCAAGCCAACAGATGATGGATTTGAATGCGTCCATGGCCGCTCTCGTACAACATACTGACCCGGTAGCTAGTATTCAACTAGCTCCTAATTTTTCAATGTATGATGAGGCGGCAGGACAGGCTGTGAATTTGAGTGGAGAGAGTGAGCTGTACCCCCTTCCAAATCAAACCTACCCGTCCCAAGTTGAATCCCACAACTCTTGTTTTGAAAGTCTATCGAGTGTCCCACATGCTTTATCAATTGAAGATAGAATGATTAATGAGTTGTGCGACTTTGTAGTGTTTGATTTACCTGATTGTGAAGGTTCCCTTCCAAGTGAAACCAATCCCAAACCTTTTGACCTCTACACCTCCACTCTAGAACCTGAATCGATTGAAATCCATGCTTTTGTTGAGGTGTCTGAGAATATTGATTTTCACTTGATTGAGGATATCGACGCGGGAATATTTTGGATTATGAACCCATAGATTTGGCTTGAGTTTTTCTCTTCAAATCATCATCCCGAGTCATTAAATGTTTTTTCCGAACCCCATATGCGTCTGGATTTTGAAGAGAAGTGCATGGATGTGCTAAATTTTGAGGAGAATATTGAGGATAGTTTTGAGGAACCAGTTTTAATTGATGAGTCGGATTTTCCCATTCATCCTGTCCCTGTCATTGACTATGTACACCCTCCTGAACCTTTAACCGATACCCCTCCTCAATCACTTCCCTCCATTCTTTCCATCGTTCCGACCTTGCAAGAAACCGTCTCACTTTCATTTCGTAAGTCTGGTTTACCGAGTTCGGCGTACCCATGGTTTCTTACGAATCTTGAGGGATTTGACCCAATCTCTTGACAGGTTAATAGATTAGCACAATCGCTGTTTACACATCGCTCATCACAAATTGGGCTAATCTATTCACTCCTTTTGCACCCTCAAGTTCGTACTCCACTTCTTTTTACCTTCCGCCATTCTTCTTCTGATATACCGAGACCGTATCCCGTTTCTATCTCCATACGGTCTCGCGTAGTCTCCATTTCTTACCTCTCCGCATTCTTTCACCAGCCACTGCTTTATCACGATAAGATCTTTGAATGGTTGGTGCTCACTTTTGGCCTGTGTAAGGCCTTGTATAGCTTGATACTGTTCTTTCCCCCCTAATCCTGAACTTCAACGCTTAACAGTGGAAACACTGTTTTACTTAAGTTTGGGGGGGACACCTTTTTTGTATATATTTTTTGTTTTCCTTTTTGTATATAATTTGTTTTTAGGGGGAGCGCCGACAATTTTGACCCTCTTGGTATAACCTGACAGTGAGGGCACTGTCAAGTTTAAGTTTGGGGATGTGCTCGGTAAGCTTTCTTCCTTCACATTCATTTGTATATTTTGCATTTGCATACCTTATTAAAAACCCACAAAAATCGAAAATTTTCCAAAAATATAAAAACTTTGTCGTCAAGTTAGCTAATAGGGTAACTTAGATCTTTATTCCGAAAGATTAGTTGATATGATAGAAATAACTAAATTCTAGGCTTAGGAATTGAAAGCCCTAAAAATAACCCTCATTCTGTTTAAACTTGGTAATTATACGTCCTTACAGTTTTTTTTGAGAAATAAGTAATCTTGAGTTCAGTTCTTTAGTTAAGTCAAGATGAAGGGAAAGTATTGATGCTCTACTGAAGGATAAGTCTGAAAAATAGTTTCTTCTTTTGAGTTCAAATTTAGAAAGTATATACCCTACAAACTGCACATACACGCACCTTGAAACTTGGGATAGTAGAGGATACCTAGAAATACTCTTTCCTGAAAGCCTAGTATGAAAGAAAAAACGGTATTTAAAGCTAAACACCAAAAGAGCATATTGAAAAATATATCCGGTCTTGAAAAAATGAAAAAAGAAAAAGAAAAAAAGAAAAAATAGAATAAAGTCAAGACCTGGAAACTGCTATTTACGCTTTAATGTTCACACATTCAGTAATCGGTCGTTAGTGCCTCAAGAAGCATTAATAGTCGCATAAAAGGTGTGTGAGCAAATCCGTCCATCCTTAATGAAAAGAAGTAGTATTAGGTATTAGGGAAAGAGTATTATAGCTTGAATTGAATTCTCAAGTGTAGGGGTGCAAAGATACACACACGTAGGGGTATACAATCGATGTTTGGATAAAAGATAGAAATAAAGAATAAGACTTGTGTTTTCTGTAAAGTTGATAAAAATCCCTGATTTGAGGCCGCACTTTAGAAGGAAAACTCAGGAGAACCAAACATCTTTCTAAACTTTTTTGGAACGTAATGGACCTAAGATTAAATAGATAGGAGGTGTGAAAAATAAGGGTTGGATATTTCTGACTTAGGATAATAGAGTTTCTAACGTAATAACTAAACTGTAGGAGTAGAATCAATGTTAACTTATGACACTAGCTTGACGGGATTTTGTGGGTGTAATCCGCTGAAAACCATCAGGAGACAACACTCCTCCTACTAGGGACACCTAGAGGTTTAACGGCTTGTTGCACGAGCTCAGTGCAATCGCGTTCCCTGCGAAAGTGCGGTTAGGATTTTATTTTTGTGAATAATTGGTTTTGCTCGGGACGAGCAAAAGTTAAGTTTGGGGGTATTTGTTCATACCAGAATATTGCATTTTATACCACCCATTCTTACGCTCGTGTGTTTATAGGTAGGTGCTTTTGATCAGTGTTTGCGACATATTTGCAGAATACAGGTTCTCGGCTCTGAACAGTGAAATCCATGAAAAGTACGACAAATTCTGGATTACTGCCAACAACTGATAAAACACGGGTCTCCGCTCTCTATCCGTGTGTTGCCACATACCAGTTTAAGGGACAAAATGGCAAATCGATTGTCATGTCATGCACAAAGCTCAATGTCAACACAAGATCCAAGAAATCTACGCGGAGCTCGAGGAAAACATGGCAAAAAATCCACATCACATCACCTTTTTGTTCTACTAAAATTCTGCAATAATTGTGAAGAGTTTCTGAGAAAAGTCATATACCACATAGCAGACAACACCAGACCAGGAAAGCACCCAAAACCCGAGGAGCCAACTCCTCTAAACCGCCGCGTTTCCGCGGCATAATCCTGCTTAGGCCGCGGAAACGCGGCCGTACTGGCTCCTCAGGTGCTCGTTTTTCAGGGGTATTTGGGTCTTTTTATGTTGGTCCAGAATCTTGCCCTAGATTTCCAGCTCCCTGCCTATAAATACTCCAGAACTGAGCTAAGCCAAGGGTCCAATTTTGTGTTCATTCTTTATTCTTCTTTTTGTTAGAATTTAGTCTTTTTCTTCTTCTTCTTCATCTTTTCTCCATGAAAATTGTAGTGAGAGCTTTTTGAGTGGAAGATCAAAGAAGATGAGGGCTTTTGTATCATTCTCTTTTGTTTCTTCTTCCCCTTGAGATTCTTGCTTTCTCTTGATCTTTCAACCTCTTCATTGAGCTTGAAAGGTTAAGAGTTTGTTATTGATCTCAAGGGTCGTATTTTCTTATGGAATTAGCACTTCATTTCACATGCGTTCTCTACCCTTCTCTTGATCTTGCAACCTCTTGATTGAGCTTGCAAGTTTAAGGGTTGGCTATTGATCACATGCTTGTCTTGAGTTCTATGTTCTTGTAATTACTTTCTTGTTCTTTTTATTGCTTATTTATTACTTGCTTTTTATTACCTTGCTTTACTTTCTTGCAATTTATATTAATGCACTTAATTACTTGTAATCTTTTCTTTTCTTTGTTCTTTTCTTTTGCTCTTTGTTGTTCATTTTGTGAATGTTGTAATTATCGTTGTTAAGAATAAATACGGTATTGTAAGTTAAGACTTTTGTCACGACCCGAAAGTACGGAACGTGACCGGCACTTAGATTACGAAGCGTCTAGAGGCGCCACGTAACCTAAGTAAGCCGAAGCCCAGAAATCTAAACCATAAAAGAAGAAGAAGAAAAAGAAAACAAGTTTAAAAGCATCAGCAAATTTTCTCAAAAATTCGGCAGAGTCACCTCTATAAAAACTGGCCCCAAACGGGTACAACAAGTATAATATACATAAACAATAAAAAGCATCCCCAAACGGGAGCTAGCATCAACGCCAACAGGCGGAAACAACCACAACAAGCACAATAATATACAACGCCAAAGGGCGAGGCTCAAAACTCAAAGAAAACAAAACCACCAATTCAGAATAATACATGCGCGACTCTAAGGTCAAAATAAAAGACTGGTCCAATAAACTTATCAAGTAATACAAGTATGGTTGATGGAGCCCCAACATCCGAGGAAAGAGGCACACATTGACGATAGTGTTTACGATTGTGATTTGGTGATTTGAATTTCATATTTCTGTTATTGGATTTTGGTATTTTGAGGATTTTGTTCTACGATTGATATTTCTTATGTGTACCTTCATTATATTCTATTTGTGTTTTATATATCTGTTGTATTGATACAAGTATGGTTGATGGAGCTTACTAGATACAATGAATGAATAAAAATACAATGGTGGTTCAGATACAAGTGAACCAACCTACCGTGCAAATCACCCTGAAAGGATAGATGTGCCAGCAAGCTGCCAGGGAAACCTGTACATCGAACCTGTAATAAAATTTGGCACAACGGGGGTGAGTTGCCAACTCGTGAATAGAAGACATCTACGAAAAGAAATCGATTGCACGACGCTATCCTAGGTCATAATAATACACTACTAAGTCCCAATCATCTAGTAATAGCAGGGTAATACTACGTGTAAGTGCAGATACTCCGTGCTCGTGTCAGTGCCTCATATAATACTATGTCGTATGAATGGATATGCATGCACCATGAATATAAAATAATCAATCCTGAAATCCAGATGTATCTGTATAAGAAATCTTTAGCTGTTATCATAGTAAAATGTGTATAGGAATCTGAAATCTCAACAATGAAATCCATGGAAATCCGTGTCAAGTATCGACACAAACATGTAAATCTCAAGTCTCATAGTCTCAATACCTCGGGCTCCGTCAGTCCGGATCGGCCCATATCATCAAATCTCACGACAACGGTCGGTATCCTCCGGATATCCGCCACGCCAGACATCACCGGTAGGTAGCCATCCCCTGCCAGGCTCATCGTCTACAACTCGATCTTCTTGCCCCGGGGTACCATACCGGGCCCACCTTGTACCCGAGACGGTTCATCCACTCCTCGAATCGGGTCTCGAAATCCAACAGAAAACATGAAATCTCATGGTGGACGACACATACATCACGAGAAAACCGCATCTTATTTTAAAAAGAGAGGAGGAGAGAGGGAGAATTTTTTATAATCTCTTGCGGTTTTTCCCAAAAATCCAGAAATCTCATAGGAATCCAAATCTTAAAATCCTGAGTAAGTATATGATAAGTGTCGGCATATGCCCATGATACTGCATGATAATATGAAAATATGAATGCATGAATGTCAAGTAATAAATATCATGTCTATACTAACATCAGAGAGTAATCACGATATTATATCGGTCTAGTTGTTAACAGATTTTATCAATAAAGGACAATATGATCTAAAGTGTACGTGACATAGCAATTACCGATGATGATGTGTGTGAGCCGGCAAATAAGTGTGCGTGGAATATGCACATCATCGGTAATGGTGCTGGTGTCCTAACAGGTAAAGTTTATACTGATTATAGCAACATATGTATGAACATGCAACATTATGATTACAGTGAAAAAGTAAAGACGGATGTGTGTTATCCACTCATTTGATATACAAAAACCACTACCACTATATGGCTCAAACCTAACCTAGTGTTCATCTAACCCTCCTAAGGAAAACTAAACCTAAGAACTGGTCGATAGAAGTACACCTAACGCCTGAGTCCATATCTCTAATAGTCGGCGATCCTGCCTCAATAGCGTCACGTACATTGTACGACTTCCTCAAATCAGGAGTGCGGATCAATCATCACATTTATGCCTCGTACGGTAAAATCCATCGTACGGCATCCCAATATCGGGGTACGGGTCAAATATCCCCTACGTGTCTCATTATTCGTATAATATCATTATCAACACATGTCATGATCGAGGTGCTATGCCGTAATCGCATACATCAATTATATAACATTGCCATCATAAATATACCTCATTAATTTATCCTCAGAAATAGCATGTTATATGTATCATGTTGTGATTGGGTCATACTGATATCATATCGTCATCAAGTCACACCTATATGATGTCGTAATCAAGTCATACATATATCATATCGTGATCAGTCACAAGTTACAGTTCGGGTTCTATTTTAGAGTCCCATGTACCTCAATATCATCACTACCCATAATAATTTATGTATACATGTTCATTATCTCATTCTCTAATGATCCGCTAACACTTTAATACGACTGTATAGTCAAGAATCACGGCATCAAGCCCAATTATCCTGTTTCATCATACCTCGGATATCATATCAGATCAATGTATCCCCTACACGTGTTGTATATATATATATGCACGTATACACCATGTCGAGTTTCAGTGTGTTCGTGTGTGTGTTTCTACCTGAAACCTACGAACCTCTTCCAAGGTACTCATCCTCTGATATGGTTTTCCTAAATCAGTCTAGTCCAGCCTAGGGTCAATACTAGGGTCCTACTAGGGTCACATCTGGTTTTCTAATGTCAATAAGTACTATTCCTATTCTACGTTGCAGGGGTGCTAAACTCCATCCACCCGACTTCCCCCCGTAGATATACATCTACTCACCTGGTCCATGTCTGCCGAAGACGGTGTCGCCATCCTCCCCTTCAACGCCCGCAGTCCACGTGAGGGGTACCTAAACGCAAACATAATAATAGTATCGTAAACTGAATCACATACAAAAGTCAAAATGACGCAAGGAACAAGCATAGGTTAAAACCTATGTCCCGTCCACGCAAAAGAACCAAATATCGCTCGATATCGGCGTACAAACTCCGATGGATCGAGATAAACATCAACAAATAACTTGTAGTTTTAAAACTCGTTACTTATATTATAAAACACGATTAAATCCATCGAAACCCTAAAATCCATCAAATCGCCCGATTTCGTAAAACCCGAAAATGCCAATTTACCGTTTTTCATCAAAAATTGACATTTAAATGAAAACAATGGTCATAAAACTCATTAAATGGCATAACTAGACTACACAAACCATTCCTATATTTTTATTACACAAATTTGTATTAATTTGAAATTTCTAGTTGCAACCTTTAACAATTTTCAACATTTTTCAAGCAAAATACCACAATTCCACCACAAAACATGATTTTGCATGAATTAATGTATTAAACTAAAATTCATGATGATAATGATATAATGAAACCATGATTATATTTTTAATTTCATTTATTTAGGAATTTCAAAAATCTAGTTTCCAAAATAATAGCATTTTATTACTATTTATCAATTATCAATAGAAACTAGCAATCAAACTAAGTTTTTCTTTCCATTAACATGCTAAAGTTCTCACTAAAACTACAATCTAATGATAGAAAGCTTAATTGGAATTTTATATCACCCACATATATATTTTACAAAAAAACTAGTTAGCTAAATAGCTTCATTTAAACAATTTTAAATGAAAAATTTACAATTCAACAAACATGCAAGATTTTCCAATTCTAAAAGTGTTAAACTAACTATTATAACTCTAATTAATTATTAAAAATCATAACTTGAATTTACAAACCTAACTTGAATTTTAGAATTTGCAACTAGAATTAATCTAATTAATCTAATTATGCTTTAAAAGAAACATCTAATTGAAATAAAACAAAAGAGAAAGATTTATACCTCCACAACCTCATGTCCAAACTTGAAAATGAACCTTAAAAATACATGCTTTCCCACTCCAAAATCCATGTAAAGAAGAGTAGAGAATAAAGGGTATGAAATAATTAGGATTTTGTGGAATTTTAATTGGATTTTTGGAGTATTTTTGATGATTTTTGGAGTTGAAATAAAAATGAAAAATGGGGGGGGCTGCCATGGGGTGTGGCCGGCCATGCAAGGGGGAGAGGGAGAAAGTGAAAAGAGTTTCATGAGTTGTGTAGAAACTTCATCAAATAATATCTCACTTTATGTCTTTTTATGAATTTCTTCATTTTCTTTCATTTCTTTACTAAAACAACCTAGAAAACTCTAGAAAAATGGGAAAATTTGCAAATAAATTTTGCATGATACACACTAAATTCTAACATGCCATGGTTCATTTTTACAAATTAAAACCATTCAAATTTGTAATTTACACTATTTTAGTGTAAAAATAAAGCTTATGTTAATATTTAAAATAATTAATTTAGGAAAAATATTTAATTAGACTAAAAATTTATAAGTGGCTAAATAAACAATATTTACTAGTAATTACATAATTAAAATATTTATTTTTTAAATTATAATAAAAAACAATCACGGTTTAATTTTATGAAAAATACATTTTACTTTACCGAAATTAATAAAATTCACTTAAACAATTTTATTCATTTAATTATTTATTTAATTATTTTTAAAACGTTACAATCTTCCCCCCTTTAAGAAATTCGGTCTCCGAATTTAAATTAAAACTTCCCTTCCAAATACTAAAACATTTAACAAAACACTGAAATCGTCGGGGATCCGAAATCATCAATACATAACAAAAATCAACTCCGTCAAGCATAACGCAATCATCGGAGTTATGGCGAGAATAAAATATCAAAACCCAACATGAAAACTAGCATAATATACATCAATCTACAACTTATATATATAGTGCGCATCATAGTAAGCCGTCCAGATATCTGGATAATGAAATATGCAAAAACCCCTTTTGAAAATCGCCGTGCAATGCACGTGTCACGGCATAAGTAGCGGATGTTTATTTTATTTTATTTTTTTTCTTTTTTAAAAAAATAGCTATATATATATTTATATATATATATATCTTTTATTTAACATACACGTCCCGCCTGGTTACTAAAACAATAGTAATGATTATAAAAAAAACACACTGCTCAAACTGAAATCAATCCCAATCACATCAATAAAATATTATGTGCGTCCGGTGCGCACTGAAATCGAAACCAAATACAAATACCACGACTACACCCAAATACAAAATTTAGTGCAACAGGAGTGCACCAAAAAAAATATCTGTCAAGTTCAACGGGCGTGCACGACTCACTATCAGGTGCAACTAATCTGCACAAAACCCCGATTTAGTGCATCTGGTGTGCACAAAATCGCATCAAGTGCGCCAAGTATGCGCAAAAATCCTAATCAGATGCACATGGTGCACGAAAACATACATCGAATACCAAAATCGAAATCACAGCACAAAAATGCATGAAAACTAGGTCGAAACATATGTCAAAATCATGTGTAACCCCTATGCACGAAATCAAATCAAAAATCTCAAAATATATAAAACCAAATCAAGTGTACTGGGTGTATACTAAACAACATCAATACAACAGATATATAAAACACAAATAGAATATAATGAAGGTACACATAAGAAATACCAATCGTAGAACAAAATCCTCAAAATACCAAAATCCAATAACAGAAATATGAAATTCAAATCACCAAATCACAATCGTAAACACTATCGTCAATGTGTGCCTCTTTCCTCGGATGTCGGCTGCTTCAAACTTGTCTCTTCATAAGTGTGCTGACTGCGCTACCAACGGCAATACTCATATCTAGAGTCTCCCACGTAGTCGATCCCTTCACTTGATATCCGGACTACATTAAACTTTTCGATCGATCCATCAAAATCCCATAATTCCCCGAGAGCTCAACACTCAAGTACAGTTTAAAAATATCCGGTACATACCCCAGCATCGATGATCCAGCCGTAGAAGGGCAAACCCAAGCCTCACTAATGGCACCGCGGAACTGCCGTAAACCCTAAGGTTCAAGGGCGTTCTCGTGGTCATTATGTCGAGTTAGGGTTTCATTCATCTAGAGGGTCCATCGAAATACCTGCATGTTCTTCCGAATACTTTAAACTTGGGAAAATGGTTTTCTGATAATCGTTCGAACCCTTTAGCTTCATCCGGACAGCATGTGAATACCCTTCGTCCGCACGCTAAGCAATGCTTCAATCCTCAAGAATAACCAATACTCTAATGGTTATCGCATTCGAACCGCAACTCCCTCTGCCAGTGTATCCGTGGTAACAGAAACCACCCTCCAACATTGACGAAGATAGATTAAAAGAACGAATGGAATACGGTGCAAACAATTGTACATCCTAAGGCTCCTTAAGCAGAGTAGCGTATCGTAAGTATGCCGCGGACCATACCCACGGTACGTTACCCTACCTAAATCGCCTACCCCATCAACCAAGGGTCACCTAGACTTATACAAGGTTAAACCTAGCACTCTGATACCAACTTTGTCACGGCCCGAAAGTACGGAACGTGACCGGCACTTAGATTACGAAGCGTCTAGAGGCGCCACGTAACCTAAGTAAGCCGAAGCCCAGAAATCTAAACCATAAAAGAAGACGAAGAAAAAGAAAACAAGTTTAAAAGAATCAGCAAATTTTCTCAAAAATTTCGGCAGAGTCTCCTCTATAAAAACTGGCCCCAAACGGGTACAACAAGTATAATATACATAAACAATAAAAAGCATCCCCAAACGGGAGCTAGCATCAACGCCAACAGGCGGAAACAACCACAACAAGCACAATAATATACAACGCCAAAGGGCGAGGCTCAAAACTCAAAGAAAACAAAACCACCAAATCAGAATAATACATGCGCGACTCTAAGGTCAAAATAAAAGACTGGTCCAATAAACTTATCAAGTAAAACAAGTATGGTTGATGGAGCTTACTAGATACAATGAATGAATAAAAATACAATGGTGGTTCAGATACAAGTGAACCAACCTACCGTGCAAATCACCCTGAAAGGATAGATGTGCCAGCAAGCTGTCAGGGAAACCTGTACATCGAACCTGTAATAAAATTTGGCACAACGGGGGTGAGTTGCCAACTCGTGAGTAGAAGACATCTACGAAAAGAAATCGAATGGACGACGCTATCCTAGGTCATAATAATACACTACTAAGTCCCAATCATCTAGTAATAGCAGGGTAATACTACGTGTAAGTGCAGATACTCCGTGCTCGTATCAGTGCCTCATATAATACTATGTCGTATGAATGGATATGCATGCACCATGAATATAAAATAATCAATCCTGAAATCCAGATGTATCTGTATAAGAAATCTTTAGCTGTTATCATAGTAAAATGTGTATAGGAATCTGAAATCTCAACAATGAAATCCATGGAAATCCGTGTCAAGTATCGACACAAACATGTAAATCTCAAGTCTCATAGTCTCAATACCTCGGGCTCCGTCAGTCCGGATCGGCCCATATCATCAAATCTCACGACAACGGTCGGTATCCTCCGGATATCCGCCACGCCAGACATCACCAGTAGGTAGCCTTCCCCTGCCAGGCTCATCGTCTACAACTCGATCTTCTTGCCCCGGGGTACCATACCGGGCCCACCATGTACCCGAGACGGTTCATCCACTCCTCGAATCGGGTCTCGAAATCCAACAGAAAACATGAAATCTCATGGTGGACGACACATACATCACGAGAAAACCGCATCTTATTTTAAAAAGAGAGGAGGAGAGAGAGAGAAGTTTTTATAATTTTATGCGGTTTTCCCCAAAAATCCAGAAATCTCATAGGAATCCAAATCTTAAAATCATGAGTAAGTATATGATAAGTGTCGGCATATGCCCATGATACTGCATGATAACATGAAAATATGAATGCATGAATGTCAAGTAATAAATATCATGTCTATACTAACATCAGAGAGTAATCACGATATTATATCGGTCTAGTTGTTAACAGATTTTATCAATAAAGGACAATATGATCTAAAGTGTACGTGACATAGCAATTACCGATGATGATGTGTGTGAGCCGGCAAATAAGTGTGCGTGGAATATGCACATCATCGGTAATGGTGCTGGTGTCCTAACAGGTAAAGTTTATACTGATTATAGCAACATATGTATGAACATGCAACATTATGATTACAGTGAAAAAGTAATGACGGATGTGTGTTATCTACTCATTTGATATACAAAAACCACTACCACTATATGGCTCAAACCTAACCTAGTGTTCATCTAACCCTCCTAAGGAAAACTAAACCTAAGAACTGGTCGATAGAAGTACACCTAACGCCTGAGTCCATATCTCTAATAGTCGGCGATCCTGTCTCAATAGCGTCACGTACATTGTACGACTTCCTCAAATCAGGAGTGTGGATCAATCATCACATCTATGCCTCGTACGGTAAAATCCATCGTACGGCATCCCAATATCGGGGTACGGGTCAAATATCACCTACGTGTCTCATTATTCGTATAATATCATTATCAACACATGTCATGATCGAGGTGCTATGCTGTAATCGCATACATCAATTATATAACATTGCCATCATAAATATACCTCATTAATTTATCCTCAGAAATAGCATGTTATATGTATCATGTTGTGATTGGGTCATACTGATATCATATCGTCATCAAGTCACACCTATATGATGTCGTAATCAAGTCATACATATATCATATCGTGATCAGTCACAAGTTACAGTTCGGGTTCTATTTTAGAGTCACATGTACCTCAATATCATCACTACCCATAATAATTTATGTATACCTGTTCATTATCTCATTCTCTAATGATCCGCTAACACTTTAATACGACTGTATAGTCAAGAATCACGGCATCATGCCCAATTATCCAGTTTCATCATACCTCGGATATCATATCAGATCAATGTATCCCCTACACGTGTTGTATATATATATATGCACGTATACACCATGTCGAGTTTCAGTGTGTTCGTGTGTGTGTTTCTACCTGAATCCTATGATCCTCTTCCAAGGTACTCATCCTCTGATATGGTTTTCCTAAATCAGTCTAGTCCAGCCTAGGGTCAATACTAGGGTCCTACTAGGGTCACATCTGGTTTCCTAATGTCAATAAGTACTATTCCTATTCTACGTTGCGGGGGTGCTAAACGCCATCCACCCGACTTCCCCCCGTAGATATACATCTACTCACCTGGTCCATGTCTGCCGAAGACGGTGTCGCCATCCTCCCCTTCATCGCCCGCAGTCCACGTGAGGGGTACCTAAACTCAAACATAATAATAGTATCGTAAACTGAATCACATACAAAAGTCAAAACGACGCAAGGAACAAGCATAGGTTAAAACCTATGTCCCGTCCACGCAAAAGAACAAAATATCGCTCGATATCGGCGTACAAACTCCGATGGATCGAGATAAACATCAACAAATAACTTGTAGTTTTAAAACTCGTTACTTATATTATAAAACACGATTAAATCCATCGAAACCCTAAAATCCATCAAATCGCCCGATTTCGTAAAACCCGAAAATGCCAATTTACCGTTTTTCATCAAAACTTGACATTTAAATGAAACCAATGGTCATAAAACTCATTAAATGGCATAACTAGACTAAACAAACCATTCCTATATTTTTATTACACAAATTTTTATTAATTTGAAATTTCTAGTTGCAACCTTTAACAATTTTCAACATTTTTCAAGCAAAATACCACAATTCCACCACAAAACATGATTTTGCATGAATTAATGTATTAAACTACAATTCATGATGATAATGATATAATGAAACCATGATTATATTTTTAATTTCATTTATTTAGGAATTTCAAAAATCTAGTTTCCAAAATAATAGCATTTTATTACTATTTATCAATTATCAATAGAAACTAGCAATCAAACTAAGTTTTTCTTTCCATTAACATGCTAAAGTTCTCACTAAAACTACAATGTAATGATAGCAAGCTTAATTGGAATTTTATATCATCCACATATATATTTTACAAAAAAACTAGTTAGCTAAATAGCTTCATTTAAACAATTTTAAATGAAAAATTTACAATTCAACAAACATGCAAGATTTTCCAATTCTAAAAGTGTTAAACTAACTATTATAACTCTAATTAATTATTAAAAATCATAACTTGAATTTACAAACCTAACTTGAATTTTAGAATTTGCAACTAGAATTAATCTAATTAATCTAATTATGCTTTAAAAGAAACATCTAATTGAAATAAAACAAAAGAGAAAGATTTATACCTCCACAACCTCATGTCCAAACTTGAAAATGAACCTTAAAAATACATGCTTTCGCACTCCAAAATCCATGTAAAGAAGAGTAGAGAATAAAGGGTATGAAATAATTAGGATTTTGTGGAATTTTAATTGGATTTTTGGAGTATTTTTGAAGATTTTTGGAGTTGAAATAAAAATGAAAAATGCGGGGGCTGCCTTGGGGTGTGGCCGGCCATGCAAGGGGGAGAGGGAGAAAGTGAAAAGAGTTTCATGAGTTGTGTAGAAACTTCATCAAATAATATCTCACTTTATGTCTTTTCATGAATTTCTTCATTTTCTTTCATTTCTTTACTAAAACAACCTAGAAAACTCTAGAAAAATGGGAAAATTTGCAAATAAATTTTGCATGATACACACTAAATTGTAACATGCCATGGTTCATTTTTACAAATTAAAACCATTCAAATTTTTAATTTACACTATTTTAGTGTAAAAATAAAGCTTATGTTAATATTTAAAATAATTAATTTAGGAAAAATATTTAATTAAACTAAAAATTTATAAGTGGCTAAATAAACACTATTTACTAGTAATTACATAATTAAAATATTTATTTTTGAAATTATAATGAAAAACAATCACGGTTTAATTTTATGAAAAATACATTTTACTTTACCGAAATTCATAAAATTCACTTAAACAATTTTATTCATTTAATTATTTATTTAATTATTTTTAAAACGTTACAACTTTCTTTTCTCATTTCCTTTTCCCGTTATTTTCCATTGAACTCCGCCCAAACCATATGCAAGCGCTCCGTTAGGCACCCTACCCTAACAAGGTAACGGTGATTCCTAACCGCGACCGGTTGCATTCGGTTTGGCCGGAGGCGAAAGCAAGAACGGAAGGACAAGGGTAAATAAGCCGTATTCCACGAATACCGCGCTTAAATCCCCTAATCCACGTTGTTGCCGATTGCTCTAGCTTCAATTGGTCAAGACTCGGGTCAAAGGTTTTGAGTACGGATTTCTTTAGCTTACAATTTCGTATCTTTTTCTTAACAACTTTATACTTGCAAATAATAAACTTAGGATAGAATCGAACAAACATACACAAATTCTTTATTGACTCGTCTAAGACAAGAAAAGACATACAACCATCTCCCTGTGGATCGACCCGTGCTCAACCGGCTAGCTGCATAGCGACACCGTCTTGATTGCGGTTAACTTTAATTCTATCAATCAATCACCCTCTCCAAAGAGATGTCTCCCAAGACTGATTTGGAAAGGGATCGCATGTCTATTATACCCTACGCTTCTGCGGTAGGCTCTATAATGTATGCGATGTTGTGTACCAGACCAGATGTAGCTTATGCACTGAGTGTGGTAAGCCGGTATCAGTCAAACCCTGGGGAGAAACACTGGATAGCAGTAAAGAACATTCTCAAGTACCTGAGAAGGACTAAGGAGATGTTCTTATTGTATGGCGGAAAAGACCTCCAGATCGAGGCCTTTGCTGACTCCAGCTTCCAGAGTGACAAGGATGATTCTAAGTCCATGTCGGGTTATGTCTTTACCCTCAATGAAGGGGCGGTGTGTTGGAAGAGTTCCAAACAGGAAACCGTTGCTGCCTCGACGATGGAAGTGGAATATATCGCTGCTGCAGATGTCGCAAAAGAAGCTGTATGGATAAGGAAGTTCTTAACTGAAATTCATGTTGTTCCGTCCATTGTTGATCCAATAACTCTGTATTACGACAACAACGGGGCTATAGCTTTAGCGAAGGAACCCAGGTCCCATCAGAGATCCAGACACATCTTGAGGCGGTATCACCTGATCAGGAAGATCGTGGGTCGCCAGGAGATCGAGGTTCAGAGAGTTTGTACGGAAGATAACACTGCTGATCCACTCACAAAGTCCTTACCCCAGACTCAGTTCGAGCAGATGATCGAGATGTTAGTCGATGTACAACACCCCACGACTTGCGGGGAGGCGGAAATATGAAAAACGATCTTGTTCTTTGCTTAAACATCGACTAACCGTATGAATCGAAGCTAAACGATAACTAACAACTATCGTAGAAGTTCTAAACTACTATGTGAAGTGATTCTAACTAAAGAACCGTGTCCTTCGTCTTTACGAACTCCACCTCCTCCTCGGCCTTCTCCAAGTAGTAGACGATCCACCACGAGAGCTTTACTCCAAGCTTTGCCTCTAAACTTGAGGCAACTAGGTTTCTTTAAGTGCTAATCAAAGTACCTAGATGATATAGAGTGAGGGTTATGGATTAAGTAGTCTAACTAATCCTTGTACTCAACACATGAAAGGGGAGGATTAGGGTTTGAAGAGAGGAAGCTTGAGGAGAGAGAAGGTGAGAATAATCATCAAATGAGAAAATGAGTTATCATAATATATATCAAGCATTATTGTTTTTCAAGAAAAGAAAAGAAAATGATTTACAACCATGCTTGATAAATATCTAATGGTGATTCATTTCCATGAGTCATTAAGCATTTATGATGCATTAATGACATGGATGAATCATCCATATGACTCACTAATCTCATTTAATGTATATGCCACGTTAACCCCCTTAGTCACCATCTTCTAGAAGCTTCTCGCGCAATTACGAGAACGCCCCTCCTATCCGTGAAACCACGAAAAAACTTTAGACTGTATAAATCCAATAACCGGATACTAGTAACTGGCTTAAACCAAAGCCGACCAGTAAAAACTGTCCGAAAGTCGTACGTCCGTAAACACACGTATGCGTCCGAACCCTTGTCGTAAAACCATACGACCTCTATATCGTTTCGCCTGGAGTAGGGAAACTCTCTGTGTGGGACTCTAGAGACTCGACTACTACGCTGGCAGTGGGTTTAACCGCAGACCGCAAGCGGCACTAGCTGTACGTAACGGTCCCCAGGTAGATGTCGATAAGTAGGACGATGAGGAAACCCATCCAAACTCATACTGAGTCTGATGTGACAATCTCCATACAGTCCGGTCCGTTCGTCTAAGACTATCGCATATCGGGCCTAGGGGGCGGCAAGCGTCAGTCCCCTAATAGCGGTATAAGTCGTGTCGGAGCGTAGCCCATTACACCCTGAGAAACTACAGGAACCTACCAGCATATCTCGCTTTCCCTGGACATGGACTTTGCGTAATGGCTCTCTGACACAGCGCGATATCAACCCCCAATACCGGGAGAAACGAATCCTGTCTAACCGCCACTGCCTCCAAGTGCTCGGGACTGCACCCAACTGCTACCTGTTTGCACGACTCCTTTGAGCCGTGGTAGGGTAGCAATCTAAGAACAGTGGGACACACTCGAGGCGAAGTAGCAGTGTCAAGTCTGCGGACTATGCTGTACTCATGTCACCTGGGAACTGTTTACTGACGACTGGTATAAAACAAACCAACAGTTTCCTGTGAGTCCTGTCCGGTGTACCTGTA
Source organism: Agapanthus africanus (assembly GCA_030015575.1). Taxonomy (NCBI): domain Eukaryota; kingdom Viridiplantae; phylum Streptophyta; class Magnoliopsida; order Asparagales; family Amaryllidaceae; genus Agapanthus; species Agapanthus africanus. The sequence goes on along the minus strand of JASDDO010000031.1, from coordinate 211,096,607 downwards.
ACCTAACGAGCACCTGCATACTATCTCCAGTACAACGTACTGACGGCTGTGGGACAGACCATCTCCCCAACTGGGATGATAAGCGTACACACTAGTCTACTCCGGAGTATCGATGCCCTGTCTCGATAATCCAACGACTAGGGACCTGAATAAGGATGTGCTAGTAGACTACCCAGCCCCCACTAGTGTGACTGCCATCACAACGCTGGTAGTCAAGCAAGCTCCTAAGAGATCTATCAATACGTTTACTCACATATTAAGATAGAAAAACCTAGTAGCATACTACCATGTTTAGCAAGACTGTTATATACATGTGAATATCCCAAGCTTCGATTAAGTAATATACAAACTAGTATGATACAGTAATGGCCTTCTATGGCATAAACACTAACAATCTCCCACTTGCACTAGGGCCATGTACTGGCGTATCGAAGGCCGATGTTCTCGAGTAGCCTCTCGAACTGAATCTGACGTAGGGCCTTAGTGAATGGATCAGCAATGTTATCCTCTGTATTTACTCTCTTTACCTCGATCTCCCGGCGATGTACGATCTTACTGATCAGGTGATACCGCATTAAGATGTGTCTGGACTTCTGATGGGACGTGGGTTCCTTCGCTAAAGCTATAGCGTCGTTGTTGTCGCAATACAGAGGTATTGGACCAACACTGGTAGGAACCACCTGAAGTTCTGTGAGGAACTTCTTCATCCAGACAGCTTCTTTTGCGGCATCGCAAGCAGCTATATAATCCGCTTCCATCGTTGAGTCAGCAACGGTGTCCTGCTTGGAACTCTTCCAACAGACCGCCCCTCCATTGAGGGTAAAGACATAACCCGACATGGACTTGGAGTCATCCTTGTCACTCTGGAAGCCGGAATCAGCATAGGCCTCCATCCTGAGGTCCTTTCCGCCGTAAACCAAGAACATCTCCTTAGTCCTTCTCAGGTACTTGAGAATGTACTTTACTGCTATCCAGTGATTCTCCCCTGGGTTTGCCTGATACCGGCTTACAACGCTCAATGCGTATGCTACATCTGGTCTGGTACATAACATCGCATACATTATAGAGCCTACCGCAGAAGCGTAGGGTATAATCGACATGCGTTCCCTATCCAAATCAGTCTTGGGAGACAACTCTTTGGAGAGGGTGATTCCGTGACAAGCCGGTAGGTTACCGTGCTTAGAATATTCCATTCTGAATCTTTTCAATATGGTGTCTATGTACCTGGACTGTGAAAGTCCCAACATCCTCTTTGATCTATCACGATAGATCTGGATCCCCAGAATGTAGGTGGCATCACCCAGGTCCTTCATGGAGAATTTCTATGACAAGAATCTTTTGACTCTATATAGCATAGGAATATCATTTCCTATTAGGAGAATGCCATCCATGTACAAGACGAGAAATACAAAAACTCTCCCTACAATCTTACTGTATATGCATGGTTCATCTGGATTTTTGATAAAGTCGAATTCTTTGACAGTATCATCAAAACAGATATTCCAACTCCACGATGCCTGCTTTAGTCCATAAATGGACTTAAGCAGCTTGCTTACTTTACCGCTGCTCCAACTCTGAATGAATCCCTCTGGCAGATCCATATAGACGCTCTCTTCTAAATTTCCATTTAGAAAGACCGTCTTTACGTCCATCTGCCAGATCTCATAATCGTGGAAGGCAGCAATAGCAAGAAGGACCCGAATGGATTTCAGCATGGCCACTGGAGAAAAGGTTTCGTCATAGTCCAAACCAGGTCTTTGACGGAAACCCTTTGCAACAAGTCTAGCCTTATAGGTTTCAACCTGTCCATCTACACCAATCTTCTTTCTGAAGATCCACTTGCATCCTACGGGTTTTACCCCATCTGGAGTAGTGTCCAAAGTCCATACTTTGTTAGTGTACATGGACTCCATTTCGGTTCGCATTGCATCAAGCCATTTTACCGAGTCGCCGCTCTGAATGGCTTGCTGGAAGCTAGTAGGGTCTTCATTATCAATGACGCAATCTTCTCGATCCCCGTCTATGAGAAAACCGTAGTATCTCTCGGGAGGATGAGACTGCCTACTACTTCTGCGGATAGGCGCTGGTATGTCCCTTTCTTCTGAAACTTCTTGCTCTACCAAACTTTCAGTAACAGCTTGTGGTTCCGGAATTTCTTCCAGTTCTACTGCGCTCCCACTCTTCTGATTTTCTAAAAATTCATTTTCTAAGAAGCGGGCTTGACGAGAAACAAAAACCTTTTGTTCCTCTGCGTAGTAGAAGCAATATCCCATGGAGTTCTTTGGATATCCCACAAACTAACACTCTACTGAGCGTGCCTCGAGCTTGTCTGGATGCTGCTTTTTTACAAAAGCTGGGCATCCCCATGTCTTCAGGTACTGAAGATAGGGTTTCTTCCCACTCCACATCTGATATGGCGTGGTAGGCACAGTCTTGGTTGGAACCTTGTTCAAAAGATATGCCGCTGATTCTAGCGCATAACCCCAGAATGATCGCGGTAACTCAGCCTTACTCATCATGGAACGAACCATATCCAATAGGGTTCGATTCCTCCTTTCCGATACACCATTGTGTTGTGGTGTGTATGGAGGAGTAAGCTGAGAGAGAATTCCTTTCTCTTTTAAGTAACCCAGGAACTCGGCACTTAAGTATTCACCACCTCGATCAGATCTCAGTGTCTTAATACTTTTGCCTGTTTGGTTTTCCACTTCATTCTTGTATTCTTGGAATTTCTCAAAGGCCTCGGATTTATGCTTCATCAAGAAGACATGTCCATACCTAGAGAAATCATCCGTAAAAGTAATGAAGTAGGAATAACCACCTCGCGCATGTGTAGACATTGGACCGCACACGTCACTGTGTACGAGTCCTAAGAGCTCGCTCGCTCTTACTCCGTGTTCAGTAAACGGAGTCTTTGTCATCTTTCCCATCAGACAAGATTCACAAGTGGCATAAGATTGATATTGGAACGGATTCAAATATCCTTCTCTATGTAACTTCGTTAATCGTGTTTCATTGATGTGACCTAGTCTACAATGCCATAAGAAAAGCTGATTCATTTCTGGAGACTTTCTTTTAAGTGTGTTCTGGACATTGAAAACCTGAGCTTGATTCAATACGTATACACTGTCATCTAATGTAATGGACCCAATCAGAACTTGATTTAGGTGGATGTGAACTACATCGCTTACGAATGTAAAGTCATATCCCTCTCTTGAAAGTGAGGACACTGATATGATATTACAAGTCAAACTAGGTACATACAGACAGTTACGTAGAATCAATATCTGCCCACTTGTCAAATCTAGGCGATATTCTCACACGGATTCAGCGTCCACGCTCATTCCGTTTGCAACTCTGAGAGACAAATCACCTATCCTTATAACTTTACGGTTTCTCAAAGCATGTAACGAATTACAGATATGAGATCCTGCTCCGGTATCTAGTACCCAGGAATTAGAGTTAATTGACAAACAGTTCTCAATTACAAACACACTTGAGGCTGAAGCCACAACATGCTTCGTATCCTGGCTACTGGCTTCCAAAGCCCTGCAATCCTTCTGCCAATGTCCGTTCCCATAACAATAGGAACATCCCTCCTTGCCTACACCAAGTCCCAAAACTTTTGCTCTTCCTTTTCCTCCTACTTTACTGACACTGTATATCGGCTTTGTAGAGGTCTTCTTCTTTTCATCCTTTGCTTTCGCCCTGGATGTAGAAGAAGAAGGTCCCCCATTAAGCAGAGCTTGTGTCTCCCTGGTTTCTTTCAGTGTATAAGTAGAGGGTAGGGACTGTGGAAATAAGTCAGCATATGACATGTTTCCCAACGTGGTCTCCAGGTCCTTAAGCTTATCAATATAGCTAGTCATCGTAAGGACGTCATCCCTTACAGATGACCCGTCAGCCGACCTCGCTTGAATTAATTCGTTCGAGGCCTCATATCTTGCGATATGAGATTGCTCTCCATATAAATCTTTGTTATGGAGAAAGATGGAAATAGAGTCCATCTTCTCGTGCTTCTTCTGGTTTATACTATCAACTGAAGCCAACACAAGGCACTTGGCTTTCGCTTTATCCTTTTCCTTTGTCTGACGGATACCTATATCCGCGACGGTGGAAACTGGACCTGGGACGGCGGGATCTTGAGTAGTAATAGGGTGGTCCAGCTTGTCATAGGCAATGGTCATCTGGACAGACCTTTGCCAGTCATATAAGTTAGATTCAGTCAACTTGTTATCTAGATGTAACCTAGTCATGGTCACAAGGTCGCTGCAATCAGAGAGAGAGAAGAAAACACTTTAGCATGATGCTCTTGCAAGTTTAGATTGGTTTTTAATTTATATAAACTGGATGGCTCCCACTGTTTCTCGAATCCTTCCTCAAATCATAAAAGAAGAATTAGCCAGGACTATTCTCACTGTACAATACTTGCTTAACCGTTCAGCCAGGCTAGTGTCGGTACTTCGAGGAAGGTTTTCCAACGCTTTCGCGAAGTTCCTTAATTAAATAACCTCTTTTCTCTGGGGGCGTAACCCCGCTGACACCTTTCTCGACACCTACTTGGTTTATAGCATTGATCGTTAAGTGATGAATCTCTTGATAAGTAGCATATACTCACAGTAGGATCGGGATCCAAATATCATCGTATGATAATGTTGAAGGAATCCTACCAACATTCATCAAACTCCAAATGGTATGCATCTCTTTGCAAATTTCAGTTTCTTTAGAAATTCCCGATATATATTTTTGCCCCATGTTCTTATGACCTTGACGAAAGCCAACAAATCATAAAACACATGTCAAGTTCTGCCCATCATTATCTTGGTAATTTGAACCCACCCGTATATACCCTTGACGAAAGCCAACAAGGTTATACGACTGTCCCAAACTAACACATCTATCTATGCAACAAATGAATACCCCAGCAGCTACCAAACACTATGCCTTGACGAAAGCCAACAAACATAGCTTGAATACTACTGACCATCCATAAGAAATGACGGAGGGCTACGACTGGTTTTGGCGAAACCGTGAACGTAGTGAACTTGATATAATCGAAGGAACCTGATAGCTTTTTAAAAGGAGTGGTTAAAGCTCCGCAATTAAAAATTCTGCTCTTTTAAAATAACCGAGTGGTTTCTTTTAAATTGTTCCAACGATTCAACTTTTGGTTTATTTTCTTTGCATTATAAATAATGCGTCCCATCATTAACCTATCATTGCAGAAAACAACGAAAATACAACGTCCTCTTATGCCATCCTCATTCTCCATGGGGTCACGTCATCACCCTTTAAGTTACTTAACTAACGACAGAGCGGGGGCTGGGCTAGAGCGGGTGTAAACATAAGTGACGTCTAAATAGCTATCATATATAGATATTGTGCATTCGTCAGACGCAATAATAGGCATTCCAGATCTCATATGAACTTTATTGGATTTGCAAGCAATCCGTGTTTGTTTAGAGCCTGCAACAAAAGACGGGTTACACAGTTTTGATGAATAGCCATTACCCCAACCTAGACCCCTACGGGTATGGCAAACTACCCGCCAAATACCCGAAGTGAAGCGGTCTCCCTCAACAAAGTGAGTAGGCCACTAAACACTTCAAAGTACCCGGTAGTTTGTGCACCCCACCTTGGGTCTATCCTAGGAGCAAAAACAGTAAAATGAAATAATACAACGGTGGCTACAACCGCAACCTGGATGTGCCCCGCAAAATAATATTAATACATATTACAATTACATCGAATGAATTAAAAAAATAACCCATCACAAACCCCGGCTAATCATCACAACAGTCCAATACAGTTCACATCCACAAAAAGTAAAAACCATTACAGAAATGTGCAACCCCCTGCCAACCGACATACTAGCAGTTAGGGGAGGTTTACGAACACATTATACAATCACAGATATAATAAAATTAGCAAACATCGTAAAATTTCGATCGTACAAACACATTAGATTCTACTCCAATACTTCTCTGTGCACCTGAGACTTGAGTAGAAAAATAAACATCCCAGAAAACACAAAAATATCACAGAAGAATTACTGGTGAAAATTGGGTTGAATCGGCCCCAACTCGGCCGCGGTTCCGCGGCGGATCGGTGGGATCCGCCGCGGTTCCGCGGTCGTTTGGCCGATTCTGGAACCCATTTTTCACCAGTTTTCTTACAATTCTCTGTAGGTTATTCTGAAGCACCCTGAAAAATTTTTAGAGCCTGTTTAAAATTCGACAGAAAGTAGTGATATCGATATCGTTTTTTGGTTCGTTTTGCGTTCGAATATCTTACGACTTTGCTAATGAGTTAATTATTGTTTAGCGAGGCTCTGATACCACTGTAAGTTGATGTACAACACCCCACGACTTGCAAGGTGGCGGAAATATGAAAAACGATCTTGTTCTTTGCTTAAACATCGACTAACCGCATGAATCGAAGCTAAACGATAACTAACAACTATCATAGAAGTTCTAAACTACTATGTGAAGTGATTATACCTAAAGAACCGTGTCCTTCGTCTTTACGAACTCCACCTCCTCCTCGGCCTTCTCCAAGTAGTAGACGATCCACCACGAGAGCTTTACTCCAAGCTTTGCCTCTAAACTTGAGGCAACTAGGTTTCTTTAAGTGCTAATCAAAATACCTAGATGATATAGAGTGAGGGTTATGGATTAAGTAGTCTAACTAATCCTTGTACTCAACACATGAGAGGGGAGGATTAGGGTTTGAAGAGAGGAAGCTTGAGGAGAGAGAAGGTGAGAATAATCATCAAATGAGAAAATGAGTTATCATAATATATATCAAGCATTATTGTTTTTCTAGAAAAGAAAATGATTTACAACCATGCTTGATAAATATCTAATGGTAATTCATCTCCATGAGTCATCAAGCATTTATGATGCATTAATGACATGGATGAATCATCCATATGACTCACTAATCTCATTTAATGTATATGCCACCTTAACCCCCTTAGTCAGCATCTTCTAGAAGCTTCTCGCGCAATTACGAGAACGCCCCTCCTATCCGTGAAACCACCGAAAAACTTTAGACTGTATAAATCCAATAACCAGATACTAGTAACTGGCTTAAACCAAAGCCGACCAGTAAAAACTGCCCGAAAGTCGTACGTGCGTAAACATACGTATGCGTCCGAACCCTTGTCGTAAAATCATACGACCTCTATATCGTTTCGTCTGGAGTAGGGAAACTCTCTATGTGGGACTCTAGAGACTCGACTACTACGCTGGCAGTGGGTTTAACCACAGACCGCAAGCGGCACAAGCTGTACGTAACGGTCCCCAGGTAGATGTCGATAAGAAGGCCGAAGAGGAAACCCATCCGAACTCCTACTGAGTCTGATGTGACAATCTCCATACAGTCCGGTCCGTTCGTCTAAGACTATAGCATATCGGGACTAGGGGGCTGCAAGCGTCAGTCCCCTAATAGCGGTATAAGTCCTGTCGGAGCGTAGCCCATTACACCCTGAGAAACTACTGGAACCTAACAGGAAATCTCGCTTGCCCTAGCCAGGGACTTTACGTAATGGCTCTCTGACACAGCGCGATATCAACCCCCAATACCTGTTGGAGATAGTGCCCTCATAGTCAATTATTGGATTGCAGGTACGTGATTGCAATGATTGCGGAGGACCTATACCGGTATGACAGTCTCACTCAAGATGATAGTATGCTATCTGGTTTGCCTTTATCAGTCGTGTACATGTTCAGGTGACTGATTACATGTTACACTTTGATAGAGCCCTTAGGATCTTGCTTTACCACTAACAGTATGATGGCGATCATATACGTGAGAGTTGGGTGGTTTATACGCATATCCTTAATTGTGGTCCCTAGTCGTGGGAGTTTCGAGACAGGGCATCGATACTCCGGAGTAGACTAGTGTATACAGTCGAGACCCCGACGAGGGGCGGTGGCCGGTCTCACAAGCCACTGGTGTCAGTTGGATCACCTAAGATCTATACAGGTGCTCATTGGGTTATGAGTACACCGGACAGGACTCGCCGGGAATCTGCTAGTTAGTATTATATCTATCGTCAGATAGCAGTTCCCTGGTGACATGTGCACAGGTTAGTTCATCGACCTGAGGTCGCCATTTGTCTCGTGTGAGTTCCCACTGTGCTTTGATTTCTACCCTACCACGGCTCAAAGAAGTCGTGCAAACAGGTAGTTTTTGGGTACAGTCCCGAGCCATATGGAGGCACGTGAGCGGATCGGCAGGGGATTCGTCTTTCCCGGTATTGGGGGCGAGATCGTGCTGTGTCTAGGAGAGCCATTACACAAAGCCCACAGCCGTGGCAGGAGATTTACTGGTAGGTACTCCAGTAGTATCTCAGGGTGTTATTGGGCTTCACTCCGACACGACTTATACTGCTATTTTGGGTCTGACGTTTCTAGCCCCCTAGGCCGATATGCGATACTCATAGACGAACGGACCGGACTGTATATACATTGTCACTGTTAGGCTCAGTAGGGTTTTCCGGATGAGTGCGCTCATCGGCATCCCTTGAGGTCAGTCCATGGGCAGCCGTTACACATTGCTAGTGCCGCTGATGGTTTGTGGTTAATCCCACTGCCAGGGTACTGACGAGTCATTAGAGTCTCCCACAGACAGTTTCCCTAGTTCGGGCGAAACGTTGTAGAGGCCGTATGGTTTTATGGCAGGGTTCGGAAAATGCACGTGCGTTTACGCACGTGTTATTTTTCGGGCAGATGATACTGGTCGGCTTTGGTTTAAGTCGGATCCGAGTATTATATTGAGTAGGTATAATATCTTTGTCTCAGTTGCATTTGTATTCGGTCGTAATACAAATGCGGGTATATTTATACAGTTTCGGGGTTATCCTGAAAGTCGTTTCAGGATCACTTTTGGAAGTTGCCAGTTTCCAGTTTTCTATCAGCCGTCTTTTAACATTCGGTTAAAGACGGATTTATCTTTTCTTCAGATAAGAGTGAGTCATCATTCTAGAAGGTTCTAGAAGTGATGAAGTGGCTAATGAGTCATCTTGACATTAATGGTTGCATTAATGACTTGATGAGGTGTTAATATGAGTCATGCTTTAGTTTTAATGATTCTTGTTTTGGTTCAGATCTTTTGAGTGAGAAGCTTTCTTTTATGGTCACCACCTTTGCTCCTACACTCACCCTCCTCATTCTATATATATGGCCGGCCCCTTCCCCCTCCTCTCTTGATCGATCTCACTTGAGGTTTCACTTAAAAAGATATGATAGATTTTGGGGTGTATGGAATTTCACAGTTCATTTCATTCCATCACCCAATTCCCTCGGCAACTTCATTAACCGATCGTCCACGGACTTGGACGAAGTGAGACAAAGTCATCTACTCATTCTCTACATCATTCTTGGTCGTCTCTTTTAGCAAACTTGACGATCGAGTTGCCTCAAGTCAGAGGCGGGAGCCCGTTTAAAGAATCGACGATGTGGTGCCACATCGACGAGGATAACGGAGATCGACGAGATCGGAGCAGCCGCAACGGAGCGTGGGATGATGGTTGAAGAACGAAGGACTCCGATCGTTCGGTATAACCTTTCTGCACTCTTAACAGTTTGTTAGTTTAGCAATAATGGCAGATCCGGGTTAAAGTATACGATAGCGCTAGTTAAAAGTTTTTTGTTCCACATTTGGCGTCTGTAGACGGCCGGGGCGCTAACGTAGACTTACAATACCGGGAGAGACGAATCCTGTCTAACCGCCACTGCCTCCAAGTGCTCGGGACTGCACCCAACTGCTACCTCTTTGCACGACTCTTTTGAGCCGTGGTAGGGTAGCAATCTAAGAACAGTGGGACACACTCGAGGCGAAGTAGCAGTGTCAAGTCTGTGGACAATGCTGTACTCATGTCACCTGGGAACTATTTACTGACGATTGGTATAAAACCAACCAACAGTTCCCTGTGAGTCCTGTCCGGTGTAACCGTAACCTAACGAGCACCTGCATACTATCTCCAGTACAACGTACTGACGGCTGTGGGACAGACCATCTCCCCAACTGGGATGAGAAGCGTACACACTAGTCTACTCCGGAGTATCGATGCCCTGTCTCGATAATCCAACGACTAGGGACCTGAATAAGGATGTGCTAGTAGACTATCCAGCCCCCACTAGTGTGACTGCCATCACAACGCTGCTAGTCAAGCAAGATCCTAAGAGCTCTATCAATAAGTTTACTCACATATTAAGATAGAAAAACCAAGTAGCATACTACCATGTTTAGCAAGACTGTTATATACATGTGAATATCCCAAGCTTCTATTAAGTAATATACAAACTAGTATGATACAGTAATGGCCTTCTAAGGCATAAACACTAACATTCGATACGCCAGTACATGGCCTTAGTGCAAGTTGGAGATTGTTAGTGTATATGCCCTAGAGGCCATTACTGTATCATACTAGTATGTATATTACTTAAAGGAAGCTTGGGATATTAACCTTGTATTGACAATCTTGCTCAATATAGTAGTATGCTACTTGGTTTGTTTCTGCTTTAATATGTACATGTGTTTATTTTAGCATATCACCTATACACATTAGTGGAGCCCTTAGGATCTTTGCTTGATTACCGGCGTTGTGGTGGCAGTCACACTCGTGGGGGCTGGGTAATCTATAAGCACATCCATATGCAGGTCCCTAGTCGAAGGACTATCGAGACAAGGCATCGATACTCCGGAGTAGACTAGCGTATGCGCTTCTCATCCCAGTGTGGGAGACGGTCTGTCCCACAGCCGTCAGTACGTCGTACTTGAGATAGTATGCGGGTGCTCGTTAGGTTACGAGTATACTGGACAGGACTCATCGGGAACTGTTGGTTGGTACTATACCTATCGTCAGTTATCAGTTCCCAGGTAACATGAGTACAACTTAGTCCGCTTAATTGACACTGTCACATCGCCTGGAGTGTGTTCCCACTGTACTTTGATTACTATCGTACCACGACTCAAAGGAGTCGTGCAAACAGGTAGTTTTTGGTTGCAGTCCCGAAGCACTTGGAGGCAGTGACGGTTAGACAGGATTCGTCTCTCCCGGTATTGGGGGTTGACTTCGCGCTGTGTCTAGGAGAGCCATTACACGAGTAGTCCCTGGCCAGGGCAAGCGAGATATACTGGTAGGTTTCCAGTGCTATCTCATGGTGTTATGGGCTACACTCCGACACGACTTGTACCGCTATTAGGGGACCGACGTTTACCGCCCCCTAGGCCCGCCATGCGATGTATCATACGGACAGACTGGACTGTGCGGAGAATGTCACATTTAGGCTCAGTAGGAGTTCAGATGGGTTTCACCTCGTCAGTCTTCTTGTCGGCATCTACCTGGGGACCGTTACGAACAGCTAGTGCCGCTTGCGGTCTGTGGTTAAACCTGTAAGCCCGTGGGGGCGCCCCGGCCGTCGAATCGACGCCGGAAACGCGGAAACAAAAACTTTGCGAACTTTGCAAACCGGCACCACCACGGACTTTCTACCCCGGATCGGGCCATTAACCTAGCTAACTAGCAAACTAGAAAAGAGTAGAGAAGATATACCAAGTGATCCGTGTCCTTCGGTCTTCATCTCCACTCCGATCTCTCGTGGAATCTCCGTCCATCATCGTCTCGACGGAAAGGGCACCACGTAGCCGGAATCTTTTACGGGCTCCCGCCTCTTGACCGAGGCAACTCGGGCGCGAAGTTGGCTAGCCGACGCGTCCAAGGGATGCTGTAGAATAGTGTAGTAGCCATGTCTCTTTGGGGTTTATGAGGTTGCCATTTATGGAGGAATTTGTGCACAAGAATTTTCATGGATGCTAGAGGGAAAAATGGAGCATGCCATGAATTGAGCTCGGCCAAAACAAAAAAAATGGTGCTCCCTGGAAACTTTTGTGGGTGAAGTATATCAATTAATTCCATACAAAAGGAATTCACTCCTCACAAAAAACAATCAGCACACTCACACAATGGGGGGGACCCACGAAATTCATGAATGAATTATTCCACCCAAATCAAATCTCTCCCTCGTTCTCACAAGATATGGCCGGCCCACAAAACTCCAAGTGGGAAAAAAAAGGATTTCTTTTTTCAAGCAAGAGGAGAAAAAGGAAATTAACAATATAGAAATGGTCACACCAAAATCTAATCCCATAAATGCAAGTGATTGATTCAAATGGGATCTCATGATGAGGAACCACATATATGCATGAAACCTCTCATCAAAAAAGTTAATTGCAAACTTGCAATTAACCCCCTCCATCAAAAAGTCCGGCCGTGAAGGAATAAAAGAAAACCGGCCGGAACGGAATGCAAACTGGCAACTTCAGAAAACTGATCCCGTAATAAATTACAGGAAAACTCCGCTACTGCAAATACATGCCCGCATTTGTATTTCCACTGAACACAAATGCAAAGAGACAAAATCTACACTATCTAATACTAGGATCCGGCTTAAGCCAAAGCCGGCTAGTAAAATCCGTCCGATCACGATCCGTGCAATACCACATGTATCTGATCGAACCCTGCCATATCTCCATGCGGCCTCTACAGCGTTTCGCCCGAAACCTGAGTAACTGAGTGTGGTGGACTCTAAAGACTCGTCAACACCTTGGTTGTGGATTTAACCACTAGCAAGTCAGAGGTATAAGCCAATACGTAACGGGCTACCAGGTATTGACAAAAAGGGACGTCGATGAGCGAACTCATCCTGACACCCTACTGAGCCTGTCAGTGACAATATCCGTACAGTCCGGTCCGTTCGTCTATGAGCATCGCATGGCGGGCTTAGGGGGTTGGTAAAAGTCAGACCCCCAAAAGCGGTACAAGTCATGTCGGAGTGTAGCCCAGAACACCCTGAGATACTACTGGAATACCTACCAGCAAATCTCCTGCCTTGGCCAAGGACTTTTCATGTTCTGGATCTCCTCGACACAGCGCGACCTCTCCCCCAATACCGGGAGAGACGAACCCCTGCAGATCCGCTCACTGCCTCCATGTGGCTCGGGACTGTACCCAACTAAAACCTGTTTGCACGACTCCTTTGAGCCGTGGTAGGGTAGTAATCAAAGCACAGTGGGAACTCACACGAGACAAATGACGATCCCAGGTAGATGAACTAACCTGTACACATGTCACCAGGGAACTGCTATCTGACGTCTGGTATAAAACCCAACTAGCAGGTTCCCGGCGAGTCCTGTCCGGTGTACTCATAACCCAATGAGCACCTGTATACATCTTAGGTGAACCAACTGACACCAGTGGCTTGTGAGACCGGCCACCGCCCCTCGTCGGGGTCTCGACTGTATACACTAGTCTACTCTAGAGTATCGATGCCCTGTCTCGAAACTCCCACGACTAGGGACCATTTAAGGATGTGCTTATAGACTACCAGCTCCCACGTATATGATCGCCCTCATACTGCCGGTAGTCAAGCAAGAATCCTAGGGGCTCTATCAACGTGCAATAGTGACCTGTAAGGTCACCTAAAGCAGTACACGATGATAAAGGTAAACCAGATAGCATACTATCATCTTGAGTAAGACTGTCCTACTGGGATAGGTCCTCCCCTCAATCATTGCAATCACGTGCCTGTGATCCAATAATTGACTCTGAGGGCACTATCTCCAACAATCTCCCACTTGCACTCAAGGCTAATTATTGCGATGTCGCATACTCACAGCCCGTGTGATACCGAACACCCAACTCCTCTACTAGTCCGTCTCACCAAGCTCGTTTGGGAAACTATTGCGTTCGAGGAATAGCCTCAGTGAGTGGATCCGCTCTGATGTTTCTTTCTATGTCTCTCTCTATCTCAAGTTCGCGGAGAAAACTATCTCCCGAAATGAGCAATACCTGTCTTAGAATGTGTCTGGATGTCTGATGGGACCTAGCTCATAAGTGAACTCTAAATCCAAACTTCTTAGACTGTATCGTCAACTGAACTTAATCAGTATCCTGCGCCATGCCTTCCCTCAGTATCCACCTGGACTACCTGTCCAAAATACTGCCCCTCGTCAGAAGGAAAACTATAACTCTGACAGCCACTCTGCCATCCAGGTCACCTTGGAAGCCTGGAATGATAACTGTCTCCCGAAGGAGAATGCTGTTATCATATCTCTAGAACATTCACTTATGTTCTAAAACTGCTTCCGACTGTTTCCCCAGGATTGGATCGATATCAACTTATTGCATCTACTGCAAGAACAACATCTGGTGTGGTACTTGACATCTCATGATTGACTCAATTGCCTATGCAAATGATCTGCCAATCATGCACATCTCTCTCCCCTTTAGTCTGTAAGACACCTTTAGAGAGGGTGACTCCATTACCTGTAGGTACACTACCGTTCCAGGAGTCGTCCATTCTAAATACTAATAGAATGCTGTCAAGGTACCCAGATTAGGAAACCACCCAAATCTAGATCTAAAACCATAGATCTAGTAACCAGAATGTCTGATATAATATCCAAGTCCTATATGGAGAAACTACTGTGTGATGACCAAAGTATAACCGATCGTAGTATGGGAATATCACTTCCTACTCTGTGTATGTCATCAAATACCAGGACATCACACCCTACTACCTTCTCAACAGATCCATCCCCTATTCTGATGAAGTCAAACTTATGACTGTCATATCAGAAATAGATGATCTATCTCCGCTATATCTGCTTTAGTCTATAAATAGACATAAGCTTGATGTCCACCAATGGTTCCGCTGCTCCCACTGACTACGAAAACCCTCTGGCAGAGTCATATACACGTACGCTTCTAAAACCAGTTTAGAACGACGCTATACTCATCCTCCTGCCGGGTCTCATAGTCTGGAACAACAGCAATGGCAAGTCTGGGTAAACAAGAACCTCTCTGCCACCGTCCTTGAGTATACCGAAGTACCTCTCGGGTGCCTGAGGTTACCCACCTTATCTGCGGAGTGGCCAATGGAATGTCAAACCAGATTGAATCTTTAGGTTCTTATCAAATCTTCAGTAATCGTTTGCGGTTCTAGAATCACTTCCAGTTCTACCATACTCCCACGACTGTTTTCTGAAAAAATCCATTTTTAATAAAACTGTGGCGAGTCAAGAACAATATCTCTATTGATCTTCCAGATGGTAGAATATTAACAATCTGCATAGCCCGGGTCAACCCACAAACAGCCATTAAAGAAACGTGCCTTGAGTTATCCGGAGTCTGGTTTTAAGCATAAGCCGGACAACTCCCCGTATCTTAACATCGTTAAGATATGAACTGTTCTATATCAAATATAGAAACAGAGGCACTGATTTAATTGAACCAGATTCAAATCATGCAGCTGTCTCCAGTGCATGTCAACTGAATGGAAGGATGCCGATCAGCGTTACAAAACTTAGGATTGCTTCCAATTATGAGTAACCTGAAAAAGAAGCAAATTCTCTTAACCATTACTATCAACTGAATACCATATACAAGTATCTACATATTCGATCACCTTGAAGAATCCCGATACTTGCATTACCTGGTTCTCTACTTTATTCTTATACCTATAACTTCTCAAAACATGGACCCTGTGTTTCTTCGAAACACTTGTCTAAGAACTAGAGAAGTCATAAGTAAACCGAATATAGTACGAGGACCAACCCCTCTGTCCTAATGGACACTGGACGATATATAATACTCTGTATAAGTCCCCTGAGTCTAGTGACTCATTCACTGTGTGTTGTAGGTTGAAAACTGTACTATGGTTATGAAGAATTACACCGCTGTTCAATGCTCCTTACCTAACCATCCACTGATATAGGTAAATGTCAAAGGCATAATTTCAAAAAGTATGTCTCACTCTATAAAAATAGATGTACAGATATATCAATTTGAAATTGGTGCACAACAACGGATATTCAAAACCAAATATTTGCCGACCGGCAAACAACCCAGGTGGCTTCCTCAAATATCACCAATTCCAACGAATCCCGATATAACGAGGATGATCACCCAATTCCCAACAACTTACTCCCACTCATCATCTATAAAACCATACAGATGTGAGAATCCAACCTGTTAAATACATACCTTGGAGCAAGTGTCTGATTGGGAAATCAGTTTTCTTTTAACAGTACACAGTGAAACTGAAACATTGAAATGTTTTGATGGGGTATCCGGGTATTCCTAGTAATGCCTCTTCCATTATCCAGATTCACAACTATAACCGTATAATTCTTTGCCACCTCTGCAAATCCCTTTTTATGTCTTTAGTCATTACCTTCTGCAAACCCCTTTAGGCCAAATGGTTTTCTTCCTTCCCTACCGTTCGGCACCAGCCTATGGTTCGGAAGAAGACTATCCAATAAGCATAAAGGGTGTACTGTCCTAATCCTAGGAGCACTCGCATCGCGAGAGAAGGTGAAGATAAAAGACACCTGAATGTACTTTATTCCTATTTCTCCTGAACCAGGATCCATCCCCGAACTGGAACAAGTTCCTTTCGAGTTCGTATATAACCATACGATGGATTATCCAATAACCTGGGATCTTCGTAGTGATACGGAGTGTCCAGGAGAAATACAAAGGTGATTTAGGGTTGGCGAAGAAATACTTGGTTTGGTCGTGAATAGCAGTCGCAATTTACTTTGCCCTCTTACCAATCCCTTTCTTTGTCTGAACTTAATACCTTCTGTACACCGTTTAGGCTAATTGGTTTTCTTCATTCCCTACCGGTCGGCACCGGCCTAAGGTTTGGAAGAAGACTATCCAATTTGCGTAATAGGTGTACTATCTCCTAGACTAAGGAGTACTCGCAATGAGAGAAGGTGAAAGGTAAAGACAACTGAATAGTCCTATTCGTTTTCTCCTGAACCAGAAACCATCCTCGAATTTCTTCGAGTTCGTATATAACCATACGATGGTTTTGTCCAATGGAAGTGGACGTTCGTAGTAATACGGGGTGTCCTAGAGAAAAGGGTAAAAGTAGGAGTGGCAATGAGGTTTGCAACTCTGGCAATCCAAAAGCCAGTGTTAAGTAGGTTCGGTCAACTTGGTCACTGAATCATAGTCTAGGGTCGGGTCAATGGTCGCTGCCAAAGAGAGAGAGAAAAGAAACACTCAGCGTGCACTCTAACCTAGATCAGAATGGTTATCACTTTATCTAATCTGGAAACCTCCCACTGTAACGTCAAATTCTTCCCCAAACCTGAAAGAAGAATTAGCCGGGATCACCCGAGGAGTAAACCAACTCATCAGTGGGAATCGGGATCCAACTATCATCGCATGATAACGTGACGGAATCCGCTCACATTATCACGCTCCAGAAGGTATGCGCATATCTGGCAAGTTTCGGTTCTTTTGAAACTCCCGATGTGGATTTTTACCCCATGCTCTTATGACCTTGGCGTGAGGTCAAAATATCATAAGTCACATGTCAAGTTCTACCCATCATTTTCCTGGTTAATTTGAACACACCCGTACATACCCTTGACGTAGGCCTAAATAGTAGTACGACTGTCCCAAACCAACGCATCTATCTATGCAGCAGATAAATACCCGGCAGCTACCAAACACTATGCCTTGGCGTGAGGTCAAAATACATAGCTTGAATACTACCGAATATTTAACTGAAATGATGGAGGGCTACGAATGGTTTCTGGCGAAAACCTTTAACGTAATGAACTTGATATCGTTGAAGGAACTGATAGCTTTTAAAACTATAGTTACGAAAACCTTTGCTAAAGAGGTCACTCCCGGTGAAGAGATCTCGGCTCTTTCCCCATAGAATGAGGTGCAGGATATTCCAACTGAATACCACGATGCAAAGCAAAAGTTATCGGCTATAGTGAAGTTATTGCCCTGACGTAAACTTCTGTCCAAGGGGTCACTCCCGGTGAAGGGATCTCGGCCCTTGCCTCGTCGACTGAGGAGCAGGATATTCCAACTGAATACCACTGTGCAAAACAAAAGAGAACGCCCCTGCAATAACAGCTTTTGAAAAAGTGTTCCAACAACATCAGAATAGGTTTGTTTATCTTGCATTGATCCGAATCAACGCAGTCCCATCAATTGATCACACCACAAAGAACGAAAATATACTGACGTACGTATATGCCATTCGCATTCGCCACTGGGTCCCGTCATCACCCGTTAGGTTAGCTAACTAACGACAGAGCGGGGACTGGACTAGCGCGGATGAAAAACATATACAACATCTACTAGTATATATATATAATATATAATTTTCGCTCAAGGCGTGATAAAAATGCAACAATACAGAAATATATAGCAACACAGATCAATACAGATATCTGGGATCCCCGGGTTTCACAGAGCCGCTACTGAAACCCGACGTTCCCCTGGTCGTGTGGATAGCCTGTGCAATGAAATCCTAGACCCCTACGGGCGCGGCAAGTTACCTGCCAAAACCTGAAGCGAGGCAGCCCCCTTCAGCAACGTGAATGGACCACCCAGCACTTCACGGAATCCGGTAACTTGGGCACCCCTCCTGGGTCAACCTGTACCACCTACGAGTGCGGCGAATAGCCCGCCAATTCTAGAGTGAAGCCCCTTCCGTCTCAAAGCCATGAGATGCGGGCTCGTTGCCCTCTAGAACCCGGCTATCCGTGCACCCCTCCTTGGGGTAATCCTAGTACAGAAAGTAAAATATACATACAACGGGTACATCGACCGCAACCTGGTCGTGCCCCAAAAGAATAATACAAATAGGCAGTGACGGCAGTCCACATGTCGGATGCTCGCCCCGCAATATCAAATGTACATATAAAACAAAAATGTACTAAATTGCATCCAGGCTATTACCCACGACCGATCCTCAACAACACAGCAAAATTACAGAACATCAACGTGAATGTCACGTTCGCAAATCCGTCTAACCGGGCTATAGCAGATAGACTGGATTTACCGATCAAGTGACATTCACAGTCGCAGATATAAAGTAAATACTGTGAACTAGCATGTTTAAAATATCCGATCGAACAAATTTATCAAAGTGGGCCCCAAGCAGTACTGTAGCACTTACAGAAAATCTGGGCCCAAAAAATAATCTCCCAAAACCCCTATTTCCTATTCAAAAGCCCACTGGAAAAATATGGTGCAACGATTCCTCTTAACCAACGCGGAACCGCGGCCAAACCAAGGTATTGGCCGCGTTTCCGCGGTCGAAGTAAGGAATCACTGAACCGTATTTTCCCAGAATTATTAGAATTTCTTACACATGTCTCTGCAACAACCTGAAAAATTTTAGGAGCTGAAAAAATTTCATCAGAGAACACAATGCATTAAAATACGGTTTTTGGGGATTTTGTTCGATCGAGTACTAAACCTACTAGAGCAAGCTAGGCATGGTTAATGGCGTGGCTCTGATACCAATGTAAGCCCGCGGGGGCGCCCCGGCCGTCGAATCGACGCCGGAAACGCGGAAACAAAAAATTTGCGAACTTTGCAAACCGGCACCACCGCGGACTTTCTACCCCGGATCGGGCCATTAACCTAGCTAACTAGCAAACTAGAAAAGAGTAGAGAAGTTATACCAAGCGATCCGTGTCCTTCGGTCTTCATCTCCACTCCGATCTCTCGCGGAATCTCCGTCCATCATCGTCTCGTCGGAAAGGGCACCACGTAGCCGGAATCTTTTACGGGCTCCCGCCTCTTGACCGAGGCAACTCGGGCGCAAAGTTGGCTAGCCGACGCGTCCAAGGGATGCTGTAGAATAGTGTAGTAGCCATGTCTCTTTGGGGTTTATGAGGTTGCCATTTATGGAGAAATTTGTGCACAAGAATTTTCATGGATGCTAGAGGGAAAAATAGAGCATGCCATGAATTGAGCT
The DNA here is from genome assembly GCA_030015575.1 of Agapanthus africanus. Taxonomy (NCBI): domain Eukaryota; kingdom Viridiplantae; phylum Streptophyta; class Magnoliopsida; order Asparagales; family Amaryllidaceae; genus Agapanthus; species Agapanthus africanus. The sequence continues at coordinate 211,076,793 of JASDDO010000031.1, read as the reverse complement.
CGGCCAAAACAAAAAAAATGGTGCTCCCTGGAAATCTTTTGTGGGTGAAGTATATCAATTAATTCCATACAAAAGGAATTCACTCCTCACAAAAAACAATCAGCACACTCACACAATGGGGGGGACCCACGAAATTCATGAATGAATTATTCCACCCAAATCAAATCTCTCCCTCCTTCTCACAAGATATGGCCGGCCCACAAAACTCCAAGTGGGAAAAAAAAGGATTTCTTTTTTCAAGCAAGAGGAGAAAAAGGAAATTAACAATATAGAAATGGTCACACCAAAATCTAATCCCATAAATGCAAGTGATTGAGTCAAATGGAATCTCATGATGAGGAACCATATATATGCATGAAACCCCTCATCAAAAAAGTTAATTGCAAACTTGCAATTAACCCCCTCCATCAAAAAGTCCGGCCGTGAAGGAATAAAAGAAAACCGGCCGGAACGGAATGCAAACTGGCAACTTCAGAAAACTGATCCCGTAATAAATTACAGGAAAACCCCACTACTGCAAATACATGACCGCATTTGTATTCCCACTGAACACAAATGCAAAGAGATAAAATCTACACTATCTAATACTAGGATCCGGCTTAAGCCAAAGCCGGCTAGTAAAAACCGTCCGATCACGATCCGTGCAATACCGCACGTATCTGATCGAACCCTGCCATATCTCCATACGGCCTCTACAGCGTTTCGCCCGAAACCTGAGTAACTGAGTGTGGTGGACTCTAAAGACTCGTCAACACCTTGGTTGTGGATTTAACCACTAGCAAGTCAGAGGTATAAGCCAATACGTAACGGGCTACCAGGTATTGACAAAAAGGGATGTCGATGAGCGAACTCATCCTGCCACCCTACTGAGCCTGTCAGTGACAATATCCGTACAGTCCGGTCCGTTCGTCTATGAGCATCGCATGGCAGGCCTAGGTGGTTGGTAAAAGTCAGACCCCCAAAAGCGGTACAAGTCGTGTCGGAGTGTAGCCCAGAACACCCTGAGATACTACTGGAATACCTACCAGCAAATCTCCTGCCTTGGCCAAGGACTTTTCATGTTCTGGCTCTCCTCGACACAGCACGACCTCACCCCCAATTCCGGGAGAGACGAACCCCTGCAGATCCGCTCACTGCCTCCATGTGGCTCGGGACTGTACCCAACTAAAACCTGTTTGCACGACTCCTTTGAGCCGTGGTAGGGTAGTAATCAAAGCACAGTGGGAACTCACACGAGGCAAATGACGATCCCAGGTCGATGAACTAACCTGTACACATGTCACCAGGGAACTGCTATCTGACGTCTGGTATAAAACCCAACTAGCAGGTTCCCGGCGAGTCCTGTCCGGTGTACTCATAACCCAATGAGCATCAGTATACATCTTAGGTGAACCAACTGACACCAGTGGCTTGTGAGACCGGCCACCGCCCCTCGTCGGGGTCTCGACTGTATACACTAGTCTACTCTAGAGTATCGATGCCCTGTCTCGAAACTCCCACGACTAAGGACCATTTAAGGATGTGCTTATATACTACCAGCTCCCACGTATATGATCGCCCTCATACTGCCGGTAGTCAAGCAAGAATCGTAGGGGCTCTATCAACGTGCAATAGTGACCTGTTAGGTCACCTAAAGTAGTACACGATGATAAAGGTAAACCAGATAGCATAATATCATCTTGAGTAAGACTGTCCTACTGGGACAGGTCCTCCCCTCAATCATTGCAATCACGTGCCTGTGATCCAATAATTGACTCTGAGGGCACTATCTCCAACAAAACCCACTGCCAGCGTAGTGTCGAGTCTTTAGAGTCCCACACAGAAAGTTATTCGCCTTTATGCAAAAGAGTAGAGGTCGCATTGTTTTGCGACAGGTCGCATGGTTTTGCGACAGGGTTCGGTCACATCCGTAAACTTGTGCACGTACAGTGTCCGGACAGTTAACACTAGCGGGCTTTGGTTTAAGCTAGATCCTAGTGTACACTTTGGGATTGGTTTTATCTCGTTTGTATTCGTGTTCCTCGGAACGCGGATGCGGGTGTGTATGCACAGTTGACAGAGAGACAGAGACAGAGGATTCTCATTGGGGTTGTTGACTGTTGACTATTGACTATTGAGTTTTGACTAAACCCTAATGAGAATAAGAAATATAATTAACATTAATATTAATTAAGTATTATAGTGACATGGTTGTTGAGGGGTTGACTTTGTTGACTTGTTGACTTTGTTGACCGGTTGACTAGGTTGGACTAGTTGACCATCATCATGACAATGGCTATCATTTCATGGCAAATTTTTGCTTTCTTGTTTGGTTTTGCAAAATGAGTGCATGAAATGATATATCCATTTTGCATTAAACCATCACATAATACTTTATTACTATTTTGTTATGATGGCTTTGGATTATGAGAGCTTGGATGGCAAAAGAGTTACTCATTCTCTCATTTCATTTCTCTCTCTTGCTTGAGCTCTCCCTCTTGCTCTTCCTCTTGCTCTCTCTGTAGTTCAAGGCAACACCCTCTCATGAGTTGAGAAACATTGCCTTAGAGATAAAAGGAAACCCATATCACTTCTCTACTCATCCTAGTTTACAAGGTTTAGCTAACCAAGTGTTCTAGTTTCTTCAAGTTCGAAGAAGAAGCCAAAGATAGAAGCTTTCAGGTGGATCCATCTTCGGCGCAAGGAGACGACGAGGTGAGGCTGATCCGTACACCGGGAAGAGTTGAAGACGAGGGAGTTCAAGAAAGGTATAGCCCCTCTAACCGAGTAGGTAAAACTCTAGTTAGGTTGTTAGTTAGTTGTTTAACAAAGATCCGTATTTGTAGTCCATGTTACCACCCTCTCAAAAATCGTTTTTCACCACTTCCACAACCCCGTAAATACCGGGGAAGGGTAGCATAGACATACATGTTGCTGCTGGGGCTGCTGCTGCTGCAACTTCTGTTGCTGCTGCTGAATGAGTGTGTGTGTGTGTGTATGAGTGAGTGAGAGTGAGAGAGATGTGAGAAACAAATGAGAGGAAAGAAATGATTGCTAAAAGTGTCAACCCCCCTCTCTCTCTTTATTAAATGCAAGCATGGCACTTGCCATCATGCCATTTCTCTCTCTCTCTCTTGCTCTCTCTCTCCCTCCAAGTCAACCAAATTCAAAACATTTCCATTTTCATTAAAAAAATTGACACACACTTAATTAAAACCCAATAACTTAATTCAATTTAAACTTAGCTTAAAGAAAAATGGTTAGTTCACAAGGGTTGCTGTTGGATATAGTGCACTCAGAGTCAATTATTGGATCGCAGGCACGTGATTGCAATGATTGAGGGAGGACCTATACCGGTAGGACAGTCTTACTCGAGAGGTTTGTATACTATCTGGTTTGTCTTTATCATCGTGTACATGCTTTAGGTGACATTGTAGTTCACTATTACACGTTGATAGAGAATAGTATGCTACTATGGTTTATCTTTATCATCGTGTACTACATTAGGTGACCTTACAGGTCACTATAGCACGTTGATAGAGCCCATAGGATTCTTGCATGACTACCAGCAGTATGATGGCGATTATATACGTGAGAGTTAGGTAGTCTATAAGCACATCCTTAAAGTGGTCCCTAGTCATGGGAGATTCGAGACAGGGCATCGATACTCCGGAGTAGACTGGTGTATACAGTCGAGACCCCGGCGAGAGGCAGTGGCCGGTCTCACAAGCCATTGGTGTCAGTTGGTTCACCTAAGATGTATACAGGTGCTCATTGGGTTATGAGTACACCGGACAGGACTCGCTGGGAACATGCTAGTTGGTATTATACCTGACGTCAGATAGCAGTTTCCTCGTGACATGTGTAAAGCTTAGTTCATCGACCTGAGATCGTCATTTGCCTCATGTGAGTTCCCACTGTTCTTTGATTACTACCCTACTAGGGCTCAAAGGAGTCGTGCAAACAGGTTTTAGTTGGGTACAGCCCCGTGCCATATGGAGGCAGTGAGCGGATCTGCAGGGGTTTCGTCTCTCCCGGTATTGGGGTGAAATCGCGCTATGTCTAGGAGAGACATTACACGAAGTCCTTGGCCAAGGCAAGGGATTTACTGGTAGGTATTCCAGTAGTATCTCAGGGTGTTCTGGGCTACACTCCGACACGACTTATACCGCTTTTAGCGGTCTGACTTTTACCAACCCCCTAGGCCCGCCATGCGATGCTCGTAGACAAACGGACCGGACTGTACGGATATTGTCACTGACAGGCACAGTAGGGTGTAAGGATGAGTTCGCTCATCGACCTCCTTTTTGGTCAATACCTTGTAGCCCGTTACGTACAGCTAGTACCACTGACGTGCTAGTGGTTAAATCCACAGCCAAACTATTGACGAGTTTTTAGAGTCCCCCACAGACAGTTTCTCAAGTTTCGGGCGAAACGTTGTAGAGGCCGTATGATAGATGGCAGGGTTCGATCTTATTCGTGCGGTAGTGCACGGATCTTGATCGGACGAATCATACTAGTAGGCTTTGGTTTAAGCCGGATCCTAATATTAGATTTGTTGGATTACTTTAGTCTCGTCGCATTCGCATTCAGTTGGAATGCGGATGCAGATATGTATATACAGGTGAGGGGTATCCTTGTGATCCGTAATGATTTTACTTTAGATGTTGCCGTATCTTTTTGTTGTGCCAAACATTTGGATTAATGTTTGGATGGTGGAAATAATGAGCTAGAATTTCATCATGAGATGCATTAATGCGACATGGACAAATATTATGACTCATGGTCTATTTTTTGTGAAAAATGTCACATTAGTGGATTGATTTGTGTCTTGATTTAATGAGAGGAGAGAGAGGGGCAGCCAAGGGTGAGGTTGGCTCTCATATTATTTCTACTCTCTCTCTCACTTTTCAACACAAGAACATCACAAGAAAAGAAAAGAAGAGAAAACCTTCTCTTCTTCTTCTTCTTCCTCTACCTCATTATCTCCTCCAATGGCAACCTCTTCAACCTCCATCCAAGTCATGGATGAAAGAGACAAAGTGATCACAAACATTCTCTACAACACCTTGGACACGTCGGCTAGCACACTTCATGACCGAGTTGCTTCGGATGAAGCGGGAGCCCGTAAAAAGAATCGTAAATGTGGTGCCCTTTCCGACGTGGAGATCGAGACCGGAGTTGCCACGGGGAGCTTGGGATGGTGCCCAAAGACAAAAGGACACGGATCGATCGGTATAGCTTTACAACCCTCTCTCTAGATAGCTAGTTGTAGGTTAATGGTTCGATCCGGGTTTTAAGCATACGATAGCGTCGGTTTCTAGTTTGAAAAAGTTTTTCGTTTCCGCATTTTGGCATCGGATAGATGGCCGGGGTGCTACCGTAGACATACATGGTATCAGAGCCACGCCATTAACCTTTAGCAGCTTGCTCCAGCGTGTTTAGAACTTCGATCGAATAAAAATTCCAAAAACCACAATTTCAAAATGCAGTTTCTGTCGATTTTCATTTGTGCTTGAAAACTTATTTTGAGTGTTGCAGAAATACGTGCTGGTTTTTTTTAAGAATTCTATAAAAAAATGGTAATATGATACTACAGTAAGGCCGCGGAACCGCGGCCAAACCCCTCTTCTGGCCGCGGTTCCGCCGCAGTAAAGAGTCATCACCGTACCATTTTTCTACAGTGATCTTTAAACTTGGAATTGGGGTTTATGGTATATTCTGTTTGGGCCCAGATTTATTTTGTGTACTGGGTATTGTACTTGGGGCCCACTTCGGAAATTTTGTCGATCGAAAATTTAAATATGTTGGTTCACAGTATTTACATTATATCTGTGACCGTGAATGTCATTTGATCTGTAAATTCTGTCTGATTGCTATAGCTCTTTTAGACGGATTTGCAAACGTGACATTCACGTTGATGTTCTGTGTTGTGCTGTGATGTTGCGGATTTGTCGTGGTGGATAGCCTGGATGCAATGTTAGTACAGTTTGGTTATATTTGTACATTTGATATTGCGGGGCGAGCGTCCGACATATGGACTTCCGTCAATGCCTGTTTGTATATTATTCTTTTGGGGCACGACCGGGCTGAGGTCGACGTACCCGTTGTATATATTTTTACTTTCTGTACTAGGATTACCCCGCGGTGGGGTGCACGGATAGGCGGGTTCTAGAGGGCAACGAGCCCGCATCTCATGGCTTTGAGACGGAGGGGGCTTTTCTCTAGAATTGGCGGACTATTCGCCGCACTCGTAAGTGGTACAGGTTGACCCAAGGAGGGGTGCTCAAGTTACCGGATTCCGTGAAGTGCAGGGTGGTCCATTCACGTTGTTGAAGGGGGCTGCCTCCCTTCTATTTTTGGTGGGTAACTTGCCGCGCCCGTAGGGGTCTAGGATTTAATTGCACAGGCTATCCACACGACCAGGGGAACGTCGGGTTTCAGTAGCGACTTTATGAAACCCGGGGACCCCAGATTATCTGTATTGTTCTGTGATGCTTATTACATTTCTGTGATGTTGCAATTTATCACTCCTTGAGCGAATATTATATATTGATATATATACTAGAAGATGTTGTATATGTTTTACACCCGCGCTAGTCCAGTCCCCGCTCTGTCGTTAGTTAAGTAACCTAACGAGTGATAACGGGACCCAGTGGCGAATGCGGATGGCCTATATGTACATCGTATTTTCGTTCTTTTATGGTGTGATCAATTGATGGGACTGCATTGATTCGGATCAATGCAAGCTAAACAAACCTATTATGATGTTGTTGGAACATTTTTCAAAAAGCTGTTATTGCAAGGACGTTTTCTTTTGTTTTCCACAGTGGTATTCAGTTGGAATATCCTGCACCTCAGTCGACGAGGCAAGGGCCGATATCCCTTCACCGGGAGTGACCCCTTGGATAGAAGTTTGCGTCAGGGTAATAACTTCACTATAGCCGATTACTTTTTGCTTTGCGTCGTGGTATTCAGTTGGGATATCCTGCACCTGATTCTACGGGGAAATAGCCGAGATCCCTTCACCGGGAGTGACCTCTTTTGCAACGGTTTTCGTGACTATATCTTTATAAAAAGATATCCGGTTCCTTCAACGATATCAAGTTCATTATGTTAATGGTTTTTCGCCAAAAACCATTCGTAGCCCTCCGTTATTTCAGATGGGTAGCACTTAGTATTCATGCTATGTTTGTTGACCTTCGTCAAGGCATAGTGAATGGTAGCTTCTTGTTGCCTTTCTGCTGCATAGATAGATGTGTTGGTTTGGGACAGTCGTATAGCCTTGTTGGCCATCGTCAAAGGCTTATACGGGTGGGTTCAAATTAACCTGGACAATGACGGGTAGAACTTGACATGTGACTTATGATTTGTTGACCTTCGTCAAGGTCATAAGAGCATAGGGTAAAAATCATATCGGGAGTTTCTAAAGAAACTGAAACTTGCCAGATATGTGCATACCTTCTGGAGTGTGATAACGTGAGTGGATTCCATCACGTTATCATGCGATGATAGTTGGATCCCGATTCCTACTGATGAGTTGGTTTACTCCTCGGGTGATCCCAACTAATTCTTGTTTCAGGTTTGGAGGAGAATTTGACAATACAGTGGGTGGTTTCCTGATTAGATAAAGTGGTAACCATTCTGATCTAGGTTAGTGTGCACGCAGAGTGTTTCTTTTCTCTCTCTCTTTGGCAGCAACCATGGCCCGACCCTTGACTATGGCTCAGTGACCAAGATTAACTGAACCTTCTTAAAACACTGGCTTTTGGATTGTCTGAGTTGCATACCTCATTCCCACTCCTACTTTTACCCTTTTCTCCAGAAAACCCCGTATTACTACGAACATCCACTTCCATTTGATAAAACCATCGTATGGTTTTATACGAACTCGAAGGAACTTATTCGAGGATGGTTTCCGGTTCTGGAGAAAACGAATAGGACTATTCAATTGTCTTTTCCTTTTACCTTCTCTCAGGTTGCGAGTGCTCCTTGGATTAGGACGGTACACCTATTACGCTAATTGGATAGTCTTCATCCAAACCATAGGCAGGTGCCGAAAAGAAGGGCATGAAGAAAACCATTTAGCCTAAAAGGTGTACAGAAGGTATTATGTAAAGACAAATAAAGGGATTAGTAAGAGAGCAAAGTAAATTGCAACTGCTATTCATGACCAAACCAAGTATTTTATCGCCACTTCTACTTCACCTTTGTATTTCTCCGGGACACTCCGTATCACCACGAAGATCCACAGTTATTTGGATACTCCATCGTATGGTTATATACGAACTCGAAGGAACTTGTTCTAGTTCGGGGATGGATTCTGGTTCAGGAGAAATAGGAATACGGTTTTATTCAGTTGTCTTTTATCTTTACCTTCTCTCGGGTTGCGAGTGCTCCTAGGATTAGGACAGTACACCCATTATGCTTATTGGATAGTCTTCTTGTTAGTTATATGTATGCCCTAGAGGCCATTTCTGTACATAGGATGTATATTGTAGTGGATGCTGGGACATATATAGGTAGGACTTTCTTGCTCGACATGATAGTACGCAATCTGGTTGCTCTTTATCTTAACATGTATACTTTCTGTCTCTCTGTTACATGTTGATGAAGCCCTTAGGATGTGTACTCGACTTGCAGGACTGTGATGTAGATCATACTAGTGGGGCCTGGGTAGTCAATGAGTACATCCTTCAATGTTCCTAGTCATGGGAATATCGAGACGGGGCATCGATATTCCAGAGTAGACTAGCGTATATCTTCTCGACACATGTGATGGGCGATGGATGATCCCATATCCAATGGTGTTTAACATCAGAGATGGTATGCGGGTGCTCAGTGGTGACTGGGTACACTGAACGGACTCGCCGAGAACTCCCAGATGGTATTATACCTCACGTCAGATGGCAGTTCTCTGGTGACACTGGTACAGCTTAGTATGTTGACCCGAGATCGTCATAGAGTCTTGGGTGTCTCCCACTGTGCTTTGATTTCCACCCTACCACGAATCTACTGAGTCGTCCAGACAGGTGGTTTTTGGGTACAGTCCCGATTCACATGAAGGCAATGAGCGATAGGAGGGGATCCGTCTCTCCCGGTATTGGGGGTTGATGTTGCGCTATGCTCGACAGGCCATAACTGGAAATCCCTGGCCAGGGTTGCACTGATTTACTGGTAAGTGTTATCAGTAGTTTCATGCTTGTTATGGACCTTACATCGGCATGACTTATCAAGCTACTGGGGTCTGACGTTTACCACCCTTAGGCGAGATATGCGACATATCAGACGAACAGACCGGACTGTACGGTAAGTGTTGCTGGTTGGATTCACAGGAGTGTGAGAGGGCTTGCTCGTTGATCTTCTGATCCCTCAATACCCGGGTGGCCGTTACGTTTAGCTGTCCGCTTGCGGCTTGTAGGTGTTTGATATGATCATCACCTGCTGTCGGCATAATGACGAGTCTTTAGAGTCCTACACAGAGGTTTCCTGGCTCAAGCGAAACGAAATAGGAGCGCATATGAGATATATGCGGGACCGAGAATAATACCAGTATGTGATACTGTATTCTATTCTCGCGATTTGTATCATTGGACAGTTATATAAGATATAGCCGGGTTACCGAATCAAGTGTTGGTTCGATATATTGATACACTTGATATTAGTCGGTTATATGCGATATGAACGGATCATTAAATCAAGTATCGATTTAATGATTTAATGTATAATTATATATTTGATATATTACTTTACATTAAGTAGTATTGGTTCACTTAAGATTTGTTTTCTCACTAGTTTATGCATAAGTGTATATATAATATATATTTGTGTACATATGTTTGTATCATGTTTGATGATACATACAAGTTGTGTGTATGAGAATTATATCAAGATTAAGTTTAAGATTAGGGTATTGTTTTATCAAGAGAATTAACAAAAGAAATGAACTTGGTCAAAGTTGTCAAGCTTGAAGAAGCTTGGTGAAACCTTTACAAAGTCCACTCTTTTGTCATTTCTTTTCATAATTCTTTAACCTAACCTTTAACCTAATACCTTGGTCAATTCTCTACATGAGTTAAGCATGAGGGCTTAAGTCAACCATGGTGCCATAATTAAAAGGATAAGTTTCATTTTTATTTAATAATCTTTTATTCTTTGTTCTTCTTCATCTTCATCAAGCTTCATGAAAGCTTGCTAGCTCCAATGGTGCCATGAGAAAAAGAGTGAGAAATCCAATTCTAAAGTGAACCCACTTCCTATTTTTTAATTCTCTACTACTTGCCATGTAGTATAGGGTGTTCTCTTCACAAAGTTTTTGACCAAGTGAAGGAATAGCTTGAGGTTGAGTCGCCTCGACGTAGATCATCTTTAGCATCGAAGTCATCGCCCTAGCCCGCCCATTTCTCCGATGAAACCGACAATAGAGTCCGGGATTCCGATCATCGCAGCGGAGGGACGTCAACACGGAGCTAGAGAAGTGGAGGAACGGATCTACAAAGATTGTAGTCACTTTCACTTGTAGTTAAGTTGTTAACATGCATGTTCTTTCGCCTTACCTCTAGTATCGATCTTGTTTAGGGTTTCTCGACACATAGAAAATTCTGATTTTGGCATGGTTGATCAGTTGTAGAACCTCATGGGTGTGCCTAGGAACCCTACAGTGGTATCAGAGCCTAGCTAGAGCCTTAGGCGATGAGTAGACGAAGTTAGAAGTCCGTTCGAACCCGAAACCCTAATCGAATACCCCTCTCTGTACAATTTTTGAAACTGTGGATTTTTCCAGATTAAAAATGCTTAAAAAATTCAGTAGGAAGTTTTAAGAAATACAGTGCAAAACGACAAAAAGATGCGCCCAAAGCGCCGCGGAACCACGGCACAAGCTTGGCTTATGCGGCTGTTCCGCGGCCAAATGATGACGTAATCCCTTACTTTTTGCACAGTAATTTCTTTCTGTACATGCTGTGTTTCCTGGGAATTTTTAATGTTTACTCAAGAGTTGAGTTTTCTGGGTTGTATTGGGATTTCGTAGATTCGATCGGATTGTCTAATTTTGTCTATGTGTTTTTCCGGATAATTTAGAATATGTTAAAAAGTTCGACCGGATATAAATACCCAATTTTTCCCCTGCCAGAAAATTTCCAAGTGTTGGATTTTTCCGTGGTTTAAGAACGTTCTAAGTAGTGCAAGTAACGCGATGGACCCTCTAGAAGACAACAAACCTTAACTCGATTATGTGACCGTCTTGAACTGCCTTTTGAACCTTAGGGTTTGGGGCAGTACGGCGTGCCACATGTGAGGCGTTGGCTTGACCCTTCTACGGCTGGACCGTTGGTACTGTGGCATGAAGTGAATGTTCTTAAACTTATTTCATGTGTTGAGCTGTTTCGGGAAAACTTGGGTGTTTGATTGTTCGATCGGAAAGTTTAACATTTTCTATTTATCTGGAATGTGATACAATATTTGGAATCCACAAGTAGTTATGAGATAACTGATTTGGATGTTATAAATCTAGCACTTTAGTCTCACTTGATCGGTTGCCACGGAATTTTGATGTGATCAAAAGTCTGTCGCAATCACGGAGCGTACGCGGATACTCGCCGGGTAAACTTAATAGACAGCTACACCCCATAGCCCCGACCAAGTGACTGTAGGAGAACCCCGTCGCCGAAAGCATCCGTTAGGGTGCTCGCGGCAGCGGTGTTCCGCCTTGGTGCACTTCGTCGACGGCATCGGGGGTGTGGCCGCCTACTAATGTTTGCGACGAGCATTCGTTCAGGATGTCGGGAATCTTGTTGAATTGCCCGACTTTATATTGAAAAGTGTTTTCGATATTGAGACTAAAATGCGGGGTTTATAATTGTTAGGCATGCGATGTCTAAGGAATTCATTTGGTTAAGCATGCGATGTCTATGCAGGTTGCGGATTCCAACTGTTGTAGTTTTACATTTTCTTTTCTGTGACCGTAAGTGTAATATGTGATATCGCCGGTTTCGTTGCTATATGTCAACGACAATTGGGATGCGCATATTTATATACGTTGATGACATGTGATGTTATGTGTTGCTGGATATGTTATATTGGATCGTCGTGTTTGAATAGCCGGGTTTTTTTATGTGAGATGAGTGTTTTTCATTTTCATTCATGTTAAAACTTGTATGTAATATTCTTTTATTGGGGCACTTCGAGGTTGCGGATGATGTCACCATTTGTATATTATTTAATTTTCCGCATTAGGATAGACCCAAGGCGGGGAGCACAAGTAACCGGGTTCTAGGGTCCAGTGGGTGACCATCTCGAGGAGTCGAGTCCGGGTCTCCTAACTCTAGAATTGGTAGGGTTGCTTGTCGCTCTCGTAGGGGTCTAGGGGTGTGGGATTGGCTATTCATCACGACCGTGGAATCCGTGTTTTATACTGGCTCGTATTAAAAACACGGACGTCCTAGTATATCCAATATTTCATATGATTTTTTCTGCTGCGTTATCTGTGATGTGATTATGTGATATGTTCAGATAGATATTGTATATAGTATATATGATATATTATATAGACGTTGCTTATGTTTTACACCCGCACTAGCCCTGCCCCGCTCTGCCGTTAGTTACCTAACCTAACGGTGCAGACGGGACATCGAGGCGAATGCGGATGGCATAAGCGTGCGTTATATTTATCTGTGATGCTTAGGTGGACATAAATGATGGGACATTCATTAATGATATTAATGAAAGAAAATAAACCTAAAAGATGTTGTGGAATCGAATTTCTTAAAAATAGGTAGCTACAGTTCTTGGTTTGCATCGCGGTGTTCCTTGTTGAACATCCTGCACCTTATTCGATAAGGAAAGGTCCGAGATCCCTTCACCGGGAGTGACCCCTTTAGCAATAATTGGCAGATGCTACAACCCTCGGTATGTATTTTGATTGCTTCTATAGTTTTAGCTTTGCACAGCGGTATATGCGATATATCCTGCACCTTATTCGATGAGGAAAGGGCCGACGATCCCTTCACCGGGAGTGACCCCTTTAGCAAAACTAGAAAAGCCTAAAAAACACTCCATTTAAAAACCTTTTGATTCCACAACGAGATCAAGTTCAAAGCGTTAAAGGTTTTATTAAAAACCATCCGCAACCCTCCGTAATTTTAGGAAGTAGAGTACTTAGTATTCGTGCTGTGTTTGTTGACCATAGTCAAGGCACACTGTACGGTAGCTAAGTGATGTCTTCCTACACCGCATATGATGCGATTAGTTAGGACAGTCGCGTGACTTTGTTGTCCTTAGTTAAGGGTCATGTGGGTGGGTCTAATTAATCACCAAATGACGGGTAGAACTTGACTTGTACTTATGATTTGTTGACCATAGTTAAGGTCATAGGTGCTAAGGGTAAAAAACCTTTATCGGGAGTTTCAAGTGTTGAAATTTGCAATGAGATTGCATACCTTCTATATGATAGTTGGATCCCGATACCCACTGCGAGTAATTGTTACTCCTGGGAGAGTTTTGCACTTTACAATTAGCCGATCAAGTAGGTGTCTAGAAAGGTGTCAACGGGGTTACGCCCCTGGGAAAACGAGGTTTACTTTAATTAGGTCCGTGCGAAAGCACGGGGAACCTCCCTCAAAGTACCGACACTGGCCGGCTGAAAGATAGGCGAATTTGTAGACTGTAATTAATCCCGTCTAGTCATTCCTTTTAAGGTTTGAAGGAAGATTTGATAAAAACAGTGGGAGCCATCCTGATTAGATAAAATATATAACCAATCTAATCTTGCTAGAGCGCACGCAGAGTGTTTTCTTTTCTCTCTCTCTAGGTAGCGACCATATCACGCCTTAATCAAGATAATATTATGGATGTATTGACCGAACCCGCTTGTTATACTGAGCTGGGGAACGTTGGTCCCGCTCCAACTTATAATTGTTATAAGACCGAGCGGGAAATAGGGGAATACCAAGATTCCCATGCCGCCCAAACGAAGAAAGTGCATATGATGCATCTTCTTCGGGTGTGTTCATTACACAGAACTGTTTCTCAGTATCCTCTGCGTCCTGGGTATATGATACCGAATCAGGATCCCGGATATGTAATCTGTTACATAGGGCTACAGAAAGGTAGAGAACTGAGAACGGGTGATAAGTTTCATGAAACAGAAAACGGTGCAAGTGTTGCAGCCAAGTCTGTTGGTCACTATCACCCTGTATTACCAATACATTGATTCTGAACAAATGCTATTAGATACCGAACCTGATATACAAAATCATATCTGTCTCTTTATTAGTAAAGAAAGGATATAATTTTGTATTGTTGGATAATGTTTTGAACATTTCCTACATTTCAAAAGTTGATCAGTTCATGCACGTTATCTAAAAGCATTGACGTTCTAAATCAAACTACAGTTCCTAGTATACAGAACACACACAAGAGGAAGAGTTCAGAAATGAACGAATCCTTCTTGAGGCATTGTAGACTAGGTCATATCAATGCAACCCGACTGGCTGAAGTTACATTTAGATGCATATTTAAATCAGTTTTAATTTACATCTTTTGAAACTTGCCAGTCATGTTACAAAGTGAAGATGACCATAGCTCCGTTTATTGGAAACAGAGAAAGAGTTAGTGAACTCTTGGGACTGATACATAGTGATGTATAAAGGTCCCCAGTATACATATGACAAGACTGGTTCTTTGTACTTCCTTACATTCACTGATGATCTCTCAAGATTCAGACATATGTTCCTATTGAAACACAAGTCCAATGCTTTTGAGATATTCACAGAATATAAGATAGAAGTAGAGAACCAAATAAAGGTATAAGTATTATGTCCTATGATGAGATCAGGGAGGAGAATACTTGTGCATGGAATTCTTGGACTATTCTAAAGGAGAATGAGATTCTCTCTCAGTATTACTCCTCTGAATAAACCAAAGCACAACGGTGTATCGGGGCGGAGCAATCGCACCATATTAGATATGGTGTGCTCTATGATGAGTACTACTGAGTTACCTATTTCCTTTTTGGGGTTGTGCACTTGAGAAGTTGCATACCTATTGAATTGGATTCGAATCAAATCAGTGCCTACCACTCCATATAAGATATGGTATGGGAAGAGCCTATCTCTTAAGTAAGTTAAGATTTAGGATTGTCCGACCTATGTCAAAAGCAAAATCCGGACAAGATCGAGGCAAGGTCAATTCTGTAGAACTGGAAAAGTTCCAACTATACAAATTACAGCTAATGATTTGACAGAACCAAAGGATTCAATAGTCCCCGACGAACCTCAGCCTCTCCGCCGATCTAGCAGGGTTCCTCATCCGCCTGAGAGATACTTTGGTTTCTCGATGACAGTGGGAGCGAGGAATGCATCATGAGATGATGACCCAACTAGTTTCGAGCAGGCCATCAAGAGTAGGGACTCTGTAAGAATGGCTGGATGCTTAGCGATCTAAAATGGAATCCATGTACACCAACAAAGTATGGACTTTGGTTGCTATATCTGAAGGGTTAAATCCCCATCAGGAGCAAGTATATCTTGAGAAGATTACTTGGTGTAGATGGAAAAAGTTGAGACTTTCAAAGCTAGACTTGTTAAAGGTTTTCGTCATCTACCAGACGTGGATAATGATGAAACCTTTTCCAGGGACGATGCTTAAGTCCTTCCAGTTCCTACTTGCTATTGCTATATACCATGACTACGATATCTGGTGGTTGGGTGCCATGACTACTTTTCTAAATAATAATTTAGAAGAGAACGTCTATAAGAACACAGCCAGAGGGCTTCGTAAACAGTGGGAACAGCGGAAACATGTGCAAGCTGCTTTACAGAATAAAGCAGGTATCGCGGAGTTGGAACGTCTGTTTTGAAGTGGTAGTCAAAGTGTTTGACTTCATCAAAATGGTAGATGAACCTTGTATATACAAAACGGTAGTAGAGAGTAAGGTGGTAATCCTCGTACAATACGTGGACAACATACTCTTGATAGGAAAAAAGTTTCCTATACTACGATCGGTCAATCTCCACTTATCACATGGATTCTCCATATAGGATCAAAATGATACCTCCTAAATCTTGGGTTTTGGATCTATGAGATAGATCTAAATGGATGTTAGGATTCTCACTAGTTGTAGTGAGATGGTATCAGTTGATCCTAGGGAGAATCACTGGAAATGTTCCAGGGTGATAAGGACGACTGAATGTCAGTTGCAGGCGTTGTCATTACCCTCAGTGGAGGGACGGTATGTTGGAAGAGTTCCAAGCGAGATACCGTGGCAGACTAGACGATAAAGGCTGGTAACATCGCTATTAAAGATACTACCAAAGAGACAGTTTGGGTGTATATTGATTCATGAGATGAACTAGGTTCCTACCATTGTGTGAAAATGGAAGTGTGGCTTTGGCCCGGGAACCCCGATCCCATCAGTAACCCAGACATATTCTGAAGCAGCATCACCTGATAATGGAGATAGTTGATCTCCAGGGTGATCGAGGTTAGGAGAGTAGACTCAGAGGATAACACGGCGGATC
Source organism: Agapanthus africanus (assembly GCA_030015575.1). Lineage (NCBI taxonomy): Eukaryota > Viridiplantae > Streptophyta > Magnoliopsida > Asparagales > Amaryllidaceae > Agapanthus > Agapanthus africanus. The sequence continues at coordinate 211,060,297 of JASDDO010000031.1, read as the reverse complement.
CACTCACAAAGGCTTTTTCCCAGAGAGAGACTTATATGGGATGGTTGAGTATTAGATACTCCAACCACTGCTACAGATGGCCCTAGTGCAAGTGGGAGATTGTTAGTTATATGTATGCCCTAGAGGCCATTACTATACATAGGATGTATATTGTAGTAGAAGCTTGGACATATATAGGTTGGACTTTCTTGCTCGACAAGATAGTACGCTATCTGGTTGCTCTTTATCTTAACATGTATACTTTCTGTCTCTCTGTTACATGTTGATGAAGCCCTTAGGATATGTACTCGACTTGCAGGACTACGATGTAGATCATACTAGTGGGGCCTGGGTAGTCAATGAGTACATCCTTCAATGTTCCTAGTCGTGGGAATATCGAGACGGGGCATCGATATTCCAGAGTAGACTAGCGTATATCTTCTCGACCCATGTGATGGTGATGGATGATCCCATATCCATTGGTGTTTGACATCAGAGATGGTATGCGGGTGCTCAGTGGTGACTGGGTACACTGAACGGACTCGCCGAGAACTCCCAGATGGTATTATACCTCACGTCAGATGGCAGTTCTCTGGTGACACTGGTACAGCTTAGTCTGTTGACCCGAGATCGTCATAGATTCTTGTGTCTCTCCCACTGTGCTTTGATTTCCACCCTACCACGGATCTACTGAGTCGTGCAAACAGGTGGTTTTTGGGTACAGTCCCGATTCACATGAAGGCAATGAGCGATAGGAGGGGAACCGTCTCTCCCGGTATTGGGGGTTGATGTTGCGCTATGCTCGACTGGCCATAACGGGAAATCCCTAGCCAGGGTTGCACTGATTTACTGGTAAGTGTTATCAGTAGTTTCATGCTTGTTATGGACCTTATATCGGCATGACTTATCAAGCTACTGGGGTCTGACGTTTACCACCCCTAGGCGAGATATGCGACATATCAGACGAACAGACCGGACTGTACGGTAAGTGTTGCTGGTTGGATTCACAGGAGTGTGAGCGGGCTTGCTCGTTGATCTTATGATCGCTCAATACCCGGGTGGCCGTTACGTTTAGCAGACCGCTTGCAGCTTGTGGGTGTTTGATATGATCATCACCTGCTGCTGGCGTATTGACGAGTCTTTAGAGTCCTACACGGAGGTTTCCTGGCTCAAGCGAAATGAAATAGGAGCGCATATGAGATATGTGCGGGACCGAGAATAATACCAGTATGTGATACTATATTCTATTCTCGCGATTTGTATCATTGGACGGTTATATAAGTTATAGCCGGGTTACCGAATCAAGTGTTGATTCGATACATTGATACACTTGATATTAGTCGGTTATATGCGATATGACTGGATCATTAAATCAAGTATCGATTTAATGATTTAATGAATAATTATATATTTTATATATTACTTTACATTAACTAGTATTGGTTCACTTAAGATTTGTTTTCTCACTAGTTTGTGCACAAGTGTATATATGATATATATTTGTGTACATATGTTTGTATCATGTTTGATGATACATACAAGTTGTGTGTTTGAGAATTATATCAAGATTAAGTTTAAGATTAGGGTATTGTTTTATCAATAGAATTAACAAAAGAAAAGAACTTGGTCAAAGTTGTCAAGCTTGAAGAATCTTGGAGGAACCTTGACAAAGTCCACTCTTTTGTCATTTCTTTTGATAATTCTTTAACCAAACCTTTAACCTAATACCTTGGTCAATTCTCTACATGAGTTAAGCATGAGGGCTTAACTCAACCATGGTGCCATAATTAAAAGGATAAGTTTCATTTTTATTTAATAATCATTTATTCTTTCTTTTTCTTCATCTTCATCAAGCTTCATGAAAGCTTGCTAGCTCCAATGGTGCCATGAGAAAAAGAGTGAGAAATCCAATTCTAAAGTGAACCCACTTCCTATTTTTTAATCCTCTACTATTTGCCGTGTAGTATAGGGTGTTCTCTTCACAAAGTTTTTGACCAAGTGAAGGAATAGCTTGAGTTTGAGTTGCCTCGGCGTAGATCATCTTCGGCATCGAAGTCATCGACCTAGCCCGCCCATTTCACCGATGAAACCGACAATAGAGTCCGAGATTCCGATGATCGCAGCGAAGGGACGTCAACACGGAGCTAGAGAAGTGGAGAACCGGATCTACCAAGGTTGTAGTCACTTTCACTTGTAGTTAAGTTGTTAACTTGCATGTTCTTTCGCCTTACCTCTAGTATCGATCTTGTTTCGGGTTTCTCGGCATATAGAAAATTCAGATTTGTGTATGGTTGATCAGTTGTAGAACCTCATGGGTGTGCCTAGGAATCCTACAGTTCTTCCAAACCATAGGCTGGTGCCGAACGGTAGGGAAGGAAGAAAACCATTTGGCCTAAAGGTGGTGTACAGAAGGTAATGACTAAAGACATATAAAGGGATTTTGAGAGATGACAAAGAAATATACGGTTACAGTTGTGAATCTGATAATGGAAGAGACATTACTAGGAATACCTGGATACCCCTTCGAAACATTTACATGTTTTAGTTTCACTGTGTATTGTTAAAAGAAAACTGATTTCCCAATTAGTCCTTGCTCCAGGGTATGTATTTACCAGGTTTGATTCTCACATCTGTATGGTTTTACAGATGATGAGTGGGAGTAAGTTATTGGGAAATGGGTAATCATTCTCATTATATCGGGATTCGTTGTAATTGATGATATTTGAGGAAATCGCATGAGTTGTTTGGTGGACGACAAATATTTGGTTTTGAATATCCGTTGTTATGCCCCAATTTCAAATTGATATATGTGTACGTTAATTTTTATAAAGTGAGATATAACTTTTTGAAATTATGTCCATGACATTTACTTATATCAGTGGATGGTTAGGTAAGAAGCATTAAACAACGGTGTAATTCTTCTTAACCATAAGTACAGTTTTCAACCTACGACACACAGGGAATGAGTTATTAGACTCAGGGGACTTATACAAAGTATTGTATGTTGTCCAGTGTCCATTAGGACAGAGGGGTTGGTACTCGTACTATATTCTGTTTACCTATGAATTCTCTAGTTCTTAGACATGTGTTTCATAGAAATACAAGATCCAAGTTTTGAGAAGTTATAGGTATATGAATAAAATAGAGAACCAGGTATTGCAAGCATCAGGATTCTTCAAGGTGATTGAAGATGTAGATACTTGTTTATGGTATTCAGTTGATAGTAATGATTATGAGAAACTTGCTTCTCTTTCAGGTTACTCATATCTGGATGTATTCCTATGTTGGGTAACGCTGATGGGCCTCCTTCCATTTAGTTGACATGCACTAGAGACAGCTGCATGATTTGAATCTGGGACCAATTAAATCAGTGCCTATGTTTCTATATTGGATATAGAATTGTTCATATCTTAACAATGTTAAGATACGTGGAGTTGTCCGGCTTATGTATAAAACCAGACTCTGGACAACTCAAGGCACGTTTCTGTAATGGCTGTTTGTGGGTTGACCCGGGCTATGATGAGGGTTGACTTTATACCATCTGGAAGATCGATAGTGATATTGTTTTTGACTCGCCATGGTTTTAGTAAAATGGATTTTTTCAGAAAACAGTAGTGTGAGTACGGTAGAACTGGAAGTGATTCCAGAACCGCAGATGATTACTGAAAATTTGATAAGAACCTAAAGATTCAATATGGTTTGGCATTCCATTGGCCACTCCACAGATATGGTGGGTAACCTCAGGCACCCGAGAGGTACTTCGGTAGCCTCAAGGACGGTGACAGGGAGGTTCTTGTTTACCCAGACTTGCTAGTGCTGTTGTTCCAGACTGTGAGACACGTCAGGAGGATGAGTATAGCGTCGTTCTAAACTAGCTTTAGAAGTGTACGTGTATATGACTCTGCTAGAGGGGTGTCGTAGTCAGTGGGAGCAGCGGAAGCATAATGGACAAGTAGCTTATGTCTATTTATGGACTAAAGCAGATATAGCGGAGATAGATCATTTATTTCTGATGTGACAGTATAGGTTTGACTTCATCAGAATAGGTGATGGATCTGTTAAGAAGGTAGTAGGGTGTGATGTCCTGGTATTTGGATGACATACACAGAGTAGGAAGTGAAATTCCTATACTACGATCGGTTAAACTTTGGTTGTCACACAGTGGTTTCTCCACATAGGATATAGATGTAATATCAGATATTCTGGTTACTAGATCTATGGTTTTAGACCTAAATTTGGGTAGTTTCCCAATTTGGGTACTTAGACAGCATTCTAAAGGTGCTTTGGAATGGACGATTCCTGGCACGGTAGTATACCTGCAGGTGATGGAGTCACCCTCTCTAAAGGTGTCTTACAGACTAAAGGAGAGAGGGATGTGGATGATTGGCAGATCACTTGCTTAGGCAATTGAGTTGATCATGAGATGTCAAGTACCACACCAGATGTTGTTTTTGCACGAGATGCAATATGTTGATATTAATCCAATCCTGGGGAAACGATCGGAAGCAGTTTTAGAACATAAGTGGATGTTCTAGGGATATGATGACAACAACCTCTTTCAGAGACGGTTATCATTCCAGGCTTCCAAGGTGACCTGGATGACAGAGTGGCTGTCAGAGTTATAGTTTTCCCTCTGACGAGGGGCAGTATTTTGGACAGGTGGTCCATGCGGATACTGAAGGAGGCATGGCGCAGGATACTGATTAAGTTCAGTTGACGATACAGTCTAAGAAGTTTGGATTTGGAGTTCATTTATGAACTAGGTCCCATCTATTATCCAGACATATTCTAAGACAGGTATTGCTCATTTCGGAAGATGGCTATCTCCGCGAACTTGAGAAAAAGAGAGACATAGAAAGAAATATCAGGGCGGATCCACTAGCTGAGGTTATTCCTCGAACGCTATAGTTTCACAAATGGGCTTTGTGAGACTGATCAGTAGAGGAGTTAGGTGTTCGATATTACACGGGCTATGAGTATGCGACATCGCAATAATTATCCCTGAGTGCAAGTGGGAGATTGTTGGATATAGTGCCCTCAGAGTCAATTATTGGATCACAGGCACGTGATTGCAATGATTGAGGGAGCACCTATACCGGTATGACAGTCATACTCGAGTGGTTTGTATACTATCTGGTTTGTCTTTATCATCGTGTACATGCTTTAGGTGACATTGTAGTTCACTATTACACGTTGATAAAGAATAGTATGCTACCATGGTTTATCTTTATCATCGTGTACTGCTTTAGTTGACCTTACAGGTCACTATTGCACATTGATAGAGCCCATAGGATTCTTGCTTGACTACCAGCAGTATGATGGCGATCATATACGTGAGAGTTGGGTAGTCTATGAGCACATCCTTAAAATGGTCCCTTGTCGTGGGAGATTCGAGACAGGGCATCGATACTCCGGAGTAGATTAGTGTATACAGTCGAGACCCCGACGAGGGGCGGTGGCCGGTCTCACAAGCCCTTGGTGTCGGTTGGTTCACCTAAGATGTATACAGGTGCTCATTGGGTTATGAGTACACCGTACAGGACTCGCCGGGAACATGCTAGTTGGTATTATACCTGAAGTCAGATTGCAGTTCACTGGTGACATGTTCACAGGTTAGTTCATCGACCTGAGATCGTCATTGTCTCGTGTGAGTTCCCAATGTGCTTTGATTACTACCGTACCACGGCTCAAAGGAGTCGTGCAAACAGGTTTTAGTTAGGTACAGTATCGAGCCACATGGAGGCAGTGAGCGGATCTGCAGGGGTTTCATCTCTCCCGGTATTGGGGGTGAGATCGCGCTGTGTCTAGGAGAGCCATTACACGAAGTCCTTGGCCAAGGCAGGGGATTTACTGGTAGGTATTCCAGTAGTATCTCAGGATGTTCTGGGCTACACTCCGACACGACTTGTACCACTTTTGGAGGTCTGACTTTTACCAACCCCCTAGGCCCGCCATGCGATTCTCATAGATGAACAGACCGGACTGTACGGATTTTGTCACTGACAGGCTCAGTAGGGTGTCAGGATGAGTTCGCTCAACGACCTCCCTTTTGGTCAATACCTGGTAGCCCGTTACGTACAGCTAGTACCCCTGACATGCTAGTGGTTAAATCGACAGCCAAAATTTGACGAGTCTTTAGAGTCCCCCACAGACAGTTTCTCAAGTTTCGGGCGAAACGTTGTAGAGGCCGTATGATATTTGGCAGGGTTCGATCTTATTCGTGCAGTAGTGCACGGATCTTGATCAGACAGATCATACTAGTGGGCTTTGGTTTAAGCCGGATCCTAGTATTAGATTTGGTGGATTACTTTAGTCTCGTCGCATTCCCATTCAGTCGGAATGCGGATGCAGGTATGTATATACAGGTGAGGGGTATCCTTGTGATCAGTCACAAGTTTACTTTAGATGTTGCCGTATCTTTTTGTTGTGCCAAACATTTGGATTAATGTTTGGATGATGGAAATAATGAGCTAGAATTTCATCATGAGATTCATTAATGTGACATGGACAAATATTATGACTCACGGTCTCTTTTTTGTGAAAAATGTCACATTAGTGGATTGATTAGTGTCTTGATTTGATGAGAGGAGAGAGAGGGGCAGCCAAGGGTGAGGTTGGCTCTCATATTATTTCTACTCTCTATCTCACTTTTCAACACAAGAAAAGTAATGAAAAGAATGCCTTCTCTTCTTCTTCTTCATCTAGCTCATTATCTCCTCCAATGGCAACCTCTTGAACCTCCATCCAAGTCATGGATGCAAGAGACAAAGTGATCACAAACATTCTCTACAACACCTTGGACACGTCGGCTAGCACACTTCGTGCCCAAATTGCTTCGGATGAAGCGGGAACCCGTAAAAAGACTCGTAGATGTGGTGCCCTTTCCGACGAGGAGATCGAGACCGGCATTGCCGCGGGGAGCTTGGGATGGTGGCCAAAGACCGAAGGACACAGATTGATCGGTATAGCTTTCCAACCCTCTCTCTAGATAGCTAGTTGTATGTTAATGGTTTGATCCGGGTTTTAAGCATACGATAGCGCCGGTTTCTAGTTTGAAAAATTTTTCGTTTCCGCATTTTGGCTTCGGATAGACGGTCGGGGCGCTATGTAGACTTACAGTTGCTAATCATGGTCTAATCCCATTTTAACCCTAGTTTACATGCACAAGTGTGTGCAAGCCTAGGAAAATCATAATAAAATATTCATTAAATTTGATAAAATATTTGAAAATCAATTTGGTAAACTTTTTATTAAAAACTTTATATTAAAACATAATTGTCCTTTAAACACATCCTAAGGTGTTACATCTACCTCCTCACAACACCATCATTTCCACCTCAAAACACCTTGATCACTTCACATAAAATATGCACAAGCTCCTTACATAGACCATGGTGGGATCAAGTTAGGATTTTGAGCTTTAGGGGGATTATTGAGTTGCCAATGAGGTAAATTACACACTTTTTGTTTGGTAATTTAGTTTCTTTAACTTCTATTTAAGTTTAGAAGTGTTTTGGTGAGGTTTAGTGATGTATGAAAATTCCTAGTGTTAGTTAGGGGATTCTTCACTTGTGATGATAGACTGAGGCTTGTTTAGGGACACAACCTTTATATTGCTTGAATGGTAGACCAAAACAGAAACGAAACCCTAAGACTTGTGTTAGATCATCCAATGTCGGTTTTGTGAACTTTTGTGCCTACTGGGAATCTGGAGTAAACTGGTACCTTTATGAGAAAAACTAGCAACACTATTGACCTAGAATTAACACTAGGAAGCCACCCTGCAAGTATGAACCCAAATAGAGCACCCATGGCCGGCCAGGCCGGATTTTGTGGTAATGTCGTCGGGTCATTTGTGGGCATTGGTGTTGGAATTGGTTCTGTAGCTCACATACCCCATATACTATCCAACTGTACTGGTTGTTTTTCCCCAATTCACCTGAGACTAAATCTGGAACCATTTTTGTTGGATATAGTGCCCTCAGAGTAAATTATTGGATCACAGGCACGTTATTGCAATGATTGAGGGAGGACCTATACCGGTAGAACAGTCTTAGACAAGATGATAGTATGCTATCTGGTTTATCTTTATCATCGTGTGCCGCTTCAGGTGACCTTACATGTCACTATTGCGCATTGATAGAGCCCTTAGGATTCTTGCATGACGGCCAGCAGTATGATGGCGATCATATACGTGGGAGCTGGGGTCTATAAGCACATCCTTAAAAGGTCCCTAGTCGTGGGAGTTTCGAGATTGGGCATCGATACTCCATTTGTAGATTAGTGTATACAGTCGAGACCCCGACGAGGGGCGGTGGCTGGTCTCACAAGCCATTGGTGTCAGTTTGTTCACCTATGATGTATACAAGTGCTCATTGAGTTATGAGTACACCGGACAGGACTCGCCGGGAACATGCTAGTTGGTATTATACCTGACGTCAGATAGCAGTTCCCTGGTGACATGTGTACAGGTTAGTTCATCGACCTGGGATCGTCATTTGTCTCGTGTGAGTTCCCACTGTGCTTTGATTACTACCCTACCACGGCTCAAAGGAGTCGTGAAAACAGGTTTTAGTTGGGTACAGTCCCGAGCCACATGGAGGCGGTGAGCGGATCGGCAGGGATTTCGTCTCTCCCGGTATTGGGGGTGAGATCGCGCTGTGTCTAGGAGAGCTATTACACGAAGTCCTTGGCCAAGGCAGGAGATTTACTGGTAGGTATTCCAGTAGTATCTCAAGATGTTCTGGGCTACACTCCGACACGACTTGTACCGCTTTTAGGGGTATGACTTTTACCAACCCCCTAGGCCCACCATGCGATGCTCATAGAAGAATGGACTGGACTGTACGGATATTGTCACTGACAGGCTCAGTAGGGTGTCAGGATGAGTTCGCTCATCGACCTCCCTTTTAGTCAATACCTGGTAGCCCGTTACGTACGGCTAGTACCTCTGACATGCTAGAGGTTAAATACACAACCAAAGTATTGACGAGTCTTTAGAGTCCCCCACAGACAGTTTCTCAAGTTTCGGGCGAAACGTTGTAGAGGCTGTATGGATTTATTGCAGTGTTCGAACGTACGCGTGCACTTGTGCATGTGTCATGGTTCGGACGGATAATACTAGCGGGCTTTGGTTTAAGCCGGATCCTAGTATTATACAGTCTAGATTTTGTCTCATTGTATTTGTATTCGGTCGGAATACAAATGCGGGTATGTATATACAGTCGCGGGGTTATCCTATAATTTGTTACCGGATCGCTTTTTGTAGTTGCCAGCTTGCTTTTTCTTTTTGGCCAAATTCTTTTTCTATTGTTCTTTGACTGAATTTTCCTTGGAGGGGGTTATTTGCAAAGGTGCATTTTATAAAAGGGAGGGATTTTTTGTGGTGCGAGGGCCCCAGCAGATTTCTGGAAGCTCCTTGATGAGATTGATTCTTTTATGCATCATTTCTTTGCATTAATTTTAAGGTTTGAGTGTGATGTTTTGGTGTGGGTTTTTGTTGCTTTTTCTTATGGTCACCACCTCTTGGATTGTGCTCAGCCCTCCTCTTCTCTTGTGTGGATGAGCCCCCATCTTGGACAGCCACTCATTCATTTTGTGAGTGAGGATTTGATTCATCTCATTCTTGCAACAAAAACCTTACCTCAATTTCAAAGCTCACTTTTGATCTTCCCTCCATTGTGGCTACTTCGATTAACCCTTGAGGCAAAGCGTTCTACACTTAGTCTACAGCAATCTTTGACACGTCGGCTAGCAAACTTCTTGTCCGAGTTGCCTCGGTTCAGAGGTGGGAGCCCGTAAAAAGACGCATTGATATGGTGCCCTTCCGACGAGGAGACCGGAGATCGGAGATGCCACGAGTAGCTAGGGATGGTGGCTAAAGACCGAAGAACACGGATCGATCGGTATAGCTTTTCTAACCCTTCTCTAGTTTCTAGTTTATGTTAATGGTTCGATCCAGGTGAAAGACTACGATAGCGCCAGTTTCATAAAAGTTTTTGTTCCGCATTTTGGCCTCGGATTGACGGCTGGGGCGTTACCGTAGTCTTGGTATCAGAGCCACGCCATTAACCTTTACCAGCTTGCTCTAGCGTGTTTAGAACTTCGATCGGACAAAATTTCCAAAAACTGCATTTCCAATTCTGAGTTTCTGTCGAATTTTTATTGTCGTTGAAAATTATATTGAGTATTGCAGAAAATCAGGTAGGCTTTTTTAAGAAATCTGAGAAAAATTGGTTCACTGATTCCACAGTAGCAGCACCGAACCGCGGCCGTACCCATGTTTTGGCCGCGGTTCCGCCGCCGTACTGTAGCATCAGACCACCATTTTTCCTGCAGTGGTTTCTGACTTGGAAATGAGGTTTCTGGTATTTTTGGTTTGGGCCCAGATTTGTTTGAGTAGTAGGAATTATGCTTGGGGCCCACTTCGGGAAATTTTGTCGATCGAAAGTTTTAAATATGTTAGTTCACAGTATTTACATTATATCTGCGACCGTGAATGTCATTTGATCGAAAAATCTTGTCTAATTGCTATAGCTCTTTTAGACGGATTTACGAACGTGACATTCACGTTGATGTTCTGTGTTGTGCTGTGATGTAGCGGATTTGTCTTGGTGGATAGCCTGGAGCAAAGGTAGTACAGTTTGGTTGTATTTGTACATTTGATATTGCGGGGCGAGCGTCCGACATGTGGACTGCCGTCACTGCCTGTTTGTATATTATTCTTTTGGGGCACGACCGGGCTGTGGTCGATGTACCCGTTGTATATATATTTTACTTTCTGTACTAGGATTACCCGGCGGAGGGGTAATCCTAGGGTAGCCAGGTTCTAGAGCGCAACAGTCACGCATCTCCTGGCTTTGAGACGGAGGGGGCTTTACTCTAGAATTGGCGGGCTATTCGCCGCACTCGTAGGGGGTACAGGTTGACCCAATGAGGGGTGCTCAAGTTACCAGATTCCGTGAAGCGCTGGGTGGTCCATTCACTTTGTTGAAGGGGGCTGCCTCGCTTCAGGTTTTGGCGTGTAACTTGCCACGCCCGTAGGGGTCTATGATTTCATTGTACAGGCTATCCACACGACCAGGGGAACGTCGGGTTTCAGTTGCGGCTCTATGAAACCCAGTGATCCCAGATTATCTGTATTTTTCTGTTATTCTTATTACATTTCTGATATGTTGCATTTTATCACGCCATAAGCGATTATTATATATCGATATATATACTAGTAGATGTTGTATATGTTTTACACCCGCGCTAGTCCAGTCCCCGCTCTGTCGTTAGTTAAGTAATCTAACGGGTGATGACGTGACCCAGTGGCGAATGCGGATGGCATATATGTTCATTATATTTTCGTTCTTTTATTGGTGTGATAAATTGATGGGACAGCATTGATTTGGATCAATGCAAGCTAAACAAACCGATTATGATGTTGTTGGAACATTTTTCAAAAAGCTGTTATTGCAAGGACGTTCTCTTTTGTTTTGCACAGTGGTATTCGGGTATGAATATCCTGCACCTCAGTCGACGAGGCAAGGGCCGAGATCCCTTCACCGGGAGTGACCCCTTGGACAGAAGTTTGCGTCAGGGTAATAACTTCACTATAGCCGATTTCCTTTTTGCTTTACATCGTGGTATTCAGCTGGAATATCCCGCACCTCATTCTAGGTGGAAATAGCCGAGAGCCCTTCACCTGGAGTGACCTCTTTAGCGAAGGTTTTCGCCACTATATTTTTATAAAAAGCTATCCGGTTCCTTCAACGATATCATGTTCATTACGTTAAAGGTTTTTCGCCAAAAAACCTGTAGTAGCCCTCCGTCATTTCAGATTTGTATTGCTTGGTATTCATGCTACGTATGTCGTTCATTGCTGAGGCGTAGTATTCGGTAGCTCTGTAATGCTTTTCTGCCGCATGGATATGTGGATTGTTTAGGACAGTCGTACGGTTATGTTGGCATTGTCAAGGACTCGTACGGGTGGGTTTAACACAATCAAGATAATGACTGGTTGAACTTGACTAGGACTCTTTGATATGTTGGCATTGTCAAGGTCACTTGGGTCCTAGGGGTAAAAAAAATCACATCGGGTGTTTCTAAAGAAACTGAAACTTTCCAGATATGCGCATACCTTCTGGAGTGTGATAACGTAGGTGGATTCCATCACGTTATCATGTGATGATAGTTGGATCCCGATTCCCACCGATGAGTTGGTTTACTCCTCGGGTGATCCCGACTAATTCTTCTTTCAGGTTTGGAGGAGAATTTGACGTTACAGTGGGAGGTTTCCTGATTAGATAAATTGATAACCATTCTGATCTAGGTTAGAGTGCACGCAGAGTGTTTCTTTTCTCTCTCTCTTTGGCAGCGACCATGGCCCGACCCTTGACTATGACTCAGTGACCAAGATTAACCAAACCTTCTTAAAACACTGGCTTTTGGATTGTCTGAGTTGAATACCTCATTGCCACTCCTACTTTTACCTTTTTCTTCAGAACATCCCATATTACTACGAAAATCCACTTCCATTTGGTAAAACCATCATAAGTTTATATACGAACTCTAAGGAACTTATACGAGGATGTTTTCCGGTTCTGGAGAAAACGAATAGGACTATTCAGTTGTCTTTTCCTTTTACCTTCTCTCAGGTTGCGAGTGCTCCTAGGATTAGGACAGTACACCTATTACGATAATTGGATAGTTTTCTTCCAAACCATAGGTAGGTTCCGAACGGTGGGGAATGAAGAAAACCAATTAGCCTAACGAAGGTGTACAGAAGGTATTAAGTAAAGACAAATAAATGGATTAGTAAGAGGGCAAAGTAAACTGCGACTACTATTCACGACCAAACCAAGTATTTCATCGCCAGTCCTACTATACCTTTGTATTTTCTCTAGGACACTCCGTATCACTACGAAGATCCACAGTTATTTGGATAATCCATCATATGGTTATATACGAACTCGAAGGAACTTGTTCCAGTTCGGGGATGGATTCTGGTTCAGGAGAAATAGGAATAAGTTATTGAGTTGTCTTTTATCTTTACCTTCTCTCGCGTTGCAAGTGCTCCTAGGATTAGGACAGTACCCCTATTACGCTTATTGGATAGTCTTCTTCCAAACCATAGGCTGGTGCCGAACGGTAGGGAGGGAAGAAAACCATTTTGCCTAAAGTGGTGTGCAGTAGGTAATGACTAAAGACATATAAAGGGATTTGGAGAGATGGAAAAGAAATATACAGTTACAATTGTGAATCTGATAATGGAAGGGGCATTACTAGGAATACCCGGATACCCCTTCGAAACATTTAAATGTTTCAGTTGTTAGTTATATGTATGCCCTAGAGGCCATTACTGTACATTGGATGTATATTGTAGTGGATGCTGGGACATATATAGGTAGGACTTTCTTGCTCAACATGATAGTACGCTATGTGGTTGCTCATTATCTTAAGATGTATACTTTCAGTCTCTCTGTTACATGTTGATAAAGCCCTTAGGATGTGTACTCGACTTCCAGGACTATGATGTAGATCATACTAGTGGGGCCTGGGTAGTCCATGAGTACATCCTTTAATGTTCCTAGTCGTGGGAATATCGAGACGGGGCATCGATATTCCAGAGTAGACTAGCGTATATCTTCTCGACCCATATGATGGGCGATGGATGATCCCATATCCATTGGGGTTTGACATCAGAGATGGTATGCGGGTGCTCAGTGGAGACTGGGTACACTGAACGGACTCGTCGAGAACTCCCAGATGGTATTATACTTCACGTCAGATGGCAGTTCTCTGGTGACACTGGTACAGCTTAGTCTGTTGACCCGAGATCGTCATAAAGTCTTGTGTGTCTCCCATTGTGCTTTGATTTCGATCCTACCATGGCTCTTCTAAGTTGTGCAAACAGGTGGTTTTTGGGTACAGTCCCGATTCACATGGAGGTAATTAGCGATGGGAGGGGATTCGTCTCTCCCGGTATTGGGGGTTGATGTTGCGCTATGCACGAATGGCCATAACTGGAAATCCCTGGCCAGGGTTGCAGTGATATACTGGTAAGAGTTATCAGTAGTTTCACGAATGTTATGGACCTTACATCGGCATGACTTATCAAGCTATTGGGGTCTGACGTTTACCACCCCTAGGCGAGATATGCGACATATAAGACGAACAGACCGGACTGTACGGTAAGTGTTACTGGTTGGATTCAAAGGAGTGTGAGCGGGCTTGCTTGTCGATCTTATGATCGCTCAATACCCGGGTGGACGTTACGTTTAGCAGACCGGTTGCGGCTTGTGGGTGTTTGATATGATCATCACCTGCTGCCGGCGTATTGACGAGTCTTTAGAGTCCAACACAGAGGTTTCCTGGCTCAAGAGAAACGAAATAGGAGCACATATGAGATATGTGTGGGACCAAGAATAATGCGTGTATGTGATACCGTATTCTATTCTCGCGATGAATGCATCGATTGGTTGTATGCGATATAACCTAGTTATCGAATCAAGGATTGATTCGTTAAGTCGATACATTGGATATTAGTCGGTCATATGCGATATGACCGGATCATTAAATCAAGTGTTGATTTAATGATTTAATGTATAATTATATATTAGATATATTACTTTACATTAACTAGTATTTGTTCACTTAAAGATGGATTTTCTCACTTGATGTGCACATTGTATATATGATATAGTTTTGTGCACTAGTTTGTATCATGTTTGATGATACATGCAAACTTGGGTATATGTTTACTTTAAACCATGTTTATGTGAATGGTTACGGTTTTGTTATCTTTTCTTGATTATTTATTTTATTTATTTATTCATTTTAGCAAGAAAAGAAATGGTTGCTTCTTTTGTTTTTTCCTTGAAGCTTCAAGAAGCTTTGACCATTTTTGTTTCTTTTGCTTAACCTAACCATTCACCTAACACTAGTTTATTCTCTACACTTAACCATGGTTGCAAAATGATAACCATCACTTGATTTTGTTTTATTTATTCAATTTCTTTTTCGTCCTTCTTCTTCTTCTTCAAGAGAGAGAAAAAGAAAACCTTTGCTTGAAAATGATCAAGTGATGATTCCAAGTGAGAAAGCAAAATCCAAAGTGAACCCACTTCCTTTTTTTATTCGTCCTCTACTACTTGCCATGTAGTATTGGGTGTTTTCTTCACAAGTTTCATGACTTGGTGAAGGTGGAGCTTGATCTTGAGTTGCCTCGACGTAGATCATCTTCGGCATTGAAGTCGACGACCTAGCCCGATCATTTCTCCGATGAAGCCGACCCTAGAGTCCGGGATCCGATGATCGCAGCGAGGGGACATCGTCATAGAGCTAAGGAGGTGGAGGACCGGATCTACAATGGTTGTAGTCACTTTCACTTTCTAGTTAAGTTGTTAACTTGCATAGTTTCGCCTTTACCTCTAGTTACGATCTTGCTTAGGGTTACTTTAGCACATAGAAAATTTGATTTTGGCTTGTTTGATCTGTTGTGAAACCTCATGTGTGTGCCTAGGAACCCTACATCAGTTTCACTGTGCATTGTTAATAGAAAACTGATTTTCCAATTAAACACTTGCTCCAGGGTATGTATTTACCAGGTATGATTCTAACATCTGTATGGTTTTACAGATGATGAGTGGGAATAAGTTATTGGGAATTGGGTGATCATCCTCATTATATCGGGATTCTTTGTAATTGGTGATATTTGAGGAAATCGCCTGGGTTGTTTGCCGGACGGCAGATATTTGGTTTTGAATAATCGTTGTTATGCACCAATTTCAAATTGATATATTTGTACGTTTATTTCTATAAAGTGAGATATAACCTTTTGAAATTATGTCTATGACATTTACCTATATCAGTGGATGGTTAGGTAAGGAGCATTAAACAACGGTGTTATTCTTCTTAACCATAAGTACAGTTTTCAACCTACGACACACAGGGAATGAGTTATTAGACTCAGGGGACTTATACGGAGCATTGTATGTTGTCCAGTGTCCATTTGGACAGAGGGGTTGGTACTCGTACAATATTCTGTTTACTTTTGACTTCTCTAGTTCTTAGACATGTGTTTCGTAGAAATACAAGGTCTAAGTTTTGAGAAGTTACTGGTATAAGAATAAAGCAGAGAACCAGGTGTTGCAAGTATCAGGATACTTCAAGGTAATCGAAGATGTAGATACTTATGTATAATATTCAGTTAATAGTAATGATTAAGAGAGCTTGCTTCTCTTTCAGGTTACTCATAAATGGAAGCACTCCTAAGTTGAGTAATGATGATAGGCCTCTCTCCATTTAGTAGACATGCCCTGGAGACAGCTTCATGATTTGAATCTGGTTCCAATTAAATCAGTGCCTCTGTTTCTATATTGAATATAAAATAGTTCATATCTTAACAATGTTAAGGTAGGGGGAGTTGTCCGGCTTATGCTTAAAACCAGACTCTGGATAACTCAAGGCACGTTTCTGTAATGGCTGTTTGTGGGTCGACCCGGGCTCTGACGAGGGTTGACTTTCTACCATCTGGAAGTTCAATAGTGATATTGTTCTTGACTCGCCACAGTTTTAATAAAAATGGATTTTTTTCAGAAAACAGTATTGGGAGTATGGTAGAACTGGAAGTGATTCCAGAACCGCAAACGATTACTGAAAATTTGATAAGAACCTAAAGATTCAATCTTGTTTGATATTCCATTGGCCACTCCACAGATATGGTGGGTAACCTCAAGCACCCGAGAGGTACTCCAGTAGCCTCATGGACGGAGACAAGGAGGTTCTTGTTTACCCAGAATTGCCATTGCTGTTGTCCCAGACTTTGAGACCCGGAAGGAAGATGAGTATAGCGTCGTTCTAAACTAGCTTTAGAAGTGTACGTGTATATGACTCTGCCGGAGGGTTGTCGTAGTCCGTGGGAGCAGCGGAAGCATAGTGGACAAGTATCTTATGCATATTTATAGACTAAAGCGGATATAGAAGAGATAGATCATCTATTTTTGATATGACAGTCATGGATTTGAGTTCATCAAAATAGGGGATTGATCTGTTAAGAAGGCAGTGGGGTGTGATGTCCTGGTATTTGGATAACATACACAGAGTAGGAAGTGAAGTTCCTACACTACGATCGGTTATGCTTTGGTTGTCACACAGTGGTTTCTCCAAATAGGATATAGATATAATATCAGACATTCTGGTTACTAGATCTATGGTTTTAGATCTAGATTTGGGTAGTTTCCCAATTAGGGTACTTAAATAGCATTCTAAAGATGTTTTAGAATGGATGGATCCTGGCACGGTATTATACCTGCAGGTGATGGAGTCACCCTCTCTAAAGATGTCTTACAGACTAAAGGGGAGAGGGATGTGCATAATTGGCTGATCACTTGCTTAGGAAATTAAGTCAATCATGAGATGTCAAATACCAAACCAGATGTTGTTTTTGCACTTGATGCAATAAGTTGATATTAATCCTATCCTGGAGAAACATTCGGAAGCAGTTTTATAACATAAGTGGATGTTCTAGGGATATGATAACGACAGCCTCTTTCGGAGA
This sequence comes from Agapanthus africanus, assembly GCA_030015575.1. Lineage (NCBI taxonomy): Eukaryota > Viridiplantae > Streptophyta > Magnoliopsida > Asparagales > Amaryllidaceae > Agapanthus > Agapanthus africanus. Next base: position 211,042,773 of record JASDDO010000031.1, on the reverse strand, counting down.
TAGTTATCATTACAGGCTTCCAAGGTGACCTAGATGACAGAGTGACTGTCAAAGTTGTAGTTTTCCCTCTGACGAGGGGCAGCAGTTTGGACAGGTGGTCCAAGCGGATACTGAGGGAGGCATGACGCAGGATACTGATTAAATTCAGTTGACGATATAGTCTAAGAAGTTTGGATTTGGAGTTCATCTATGAAGTAGGTCCCATCAGATATCCAGACATATTCTAAGACAGGTATTGCTCATTTCGGGAGATGGCTTTCTCCGCGAACTTGAGATAAAGAGAGACATAGAAAGAAACATTAGGGTGGATCCGCTCACTAAAACTATTTCTCGAACGCAATAATTTCGCAAACGGGCTTTGTGAGACTGATTAGTAGAGGAGTTCGGTGTTCGGTATCACACGGGCTGTGAGTATGCGACATCGCAATAATTAGCCTTGAGTTCAGATAGGAGATTGTTGGATATAGTGCCCTCAGAGTCAATTATTGGATCACAGGCACGTGATTGCAATGATTGAGAGAGGACCTATACCGGTAGGAAAGTCTTACTCAAGATGATAGTATACTATCTGGTTTATCTTTATCATCGTGTACTGCTTCAAGTGACCTTACAGGTCACTATTCCGCGTTGATAGATGTAAGTCCACGTTGCCCACCCCGGTGCTTGCGGGGAGGCGGAAAACGGAATAAAAATCGGATTTTTACTTCTCTAGGCAACATGGACTAGACAAAGGAAGATCTTTGCTAAACAAAAACTAGCTAAAGCTAACTAGAAACTAGCTAAAGGTTAGAATGGTTATACCTAGGGCTTTATGTCCTTCTCTCCTTGCTCCTTGGAGTAGTAGAAAGGGATCACCTTTGTCTTCTTCTCACGTCGAAGAAGGATCCACCCGAAAGCCTCAACCTTTGGCTTCAACTCCAAGCTAGAAGTAACTAGGGTGCTAGAAGTGCTAATCCTAGAACCCTAGATGAGAGTAGAGATTATCAAGAAGAGGTTTTTCTCAAGCTCAAGTGTTTCTCAACACATGTGAGGGGAGAGCTTGAGGAAGAGGAAGAGCAAGAGAGAGAAAGTAAAATGATAGAATGAGAGAATTATGAAGCATTCTCACATATATGTGTGAATTATTATAAATTGATAATTAGTGAGATAATCGTCATGGCTTAATCAAGACATGACCATTATCATTTCATTTTTAATGCAAATTGCAAGGATAAAAAAGCATCTTCCAAATGAAATGATGATGGTCAAAGTGTCAACCTAGGTCAACAAGTCAAGAATGTCAAATGGTCAACAACCCTAACCATGCACAATTATATTAAACTAATATCAATTAACCATAATACACACATAAGCATTAGGGTTAATAAAATGACAATGGTTATTTACCCTAATCAAAGTCTTCTTCCTCTAACTCAATCAATTGTGCATACGCACCCGCATTCGTGATCCGAGGAACACGAATACAAAAAGATAAAACCAATCCGAAATCATATACTAGGATCTGGCTTAAACCAAAGCCTGCTAGTATAAGTTGTCCGGACAGCAAACGTGCACAAGTGCGCGGATGTGAACGAACCCTGTCGCAAAACCATGTGACCTCTACTCATTTTGCCTAAAGGCGAATAGCTCTTTGTGTGGGACTCTAAAGACTCGACACTACGCTGGCTGTGGGTTTAACCACAGACCGCAAGCGGCACTAGCTGTACGTAACGGTCCCTAGGTAGATGCCGATAAGAAGACTGACGAGGTGACCTCATCTGAACTCCTACTGAGCCTGTATGGGACAGTCTCCGTACAGTCCGGTCTGTTCGTCTGATACATCGCATGGCGGGCCTAGGGGGCGGTGAACGTCGGTCCATTAATAGCGGTACATGTCGTGTCGGAGTGTAGCCCAGAACAACCTGAGATAACACTGGAAACCTACCAGTATATCTCGCTTGCCCTGGCCAGGGACTACTTGTGTAATGGCTCTCCTGGACACAACGCGATGTCAACCCCCAATACCGGGAGAGACGAATCCTGTCTAACCGTCACTGCCTCCAAGTGCTTCGGGACTGCACCCAAAAACTGCCTGTTTGCACGACTCCTTTGAGCCGTGGTAGGGTAGTAATCAAAGTGCAGTGGGATCACACTCGAGTCGAAGTGACAGTGTCAAGTCAGCGGACTAAGCTGTACTCATGTCACCTGTGAACTGATAACTGACGATAGGTATAATACCAACCAACAGTTCCCGACGAGTCCTGTCCAGTGTACTCGTAACCTAACGAGCACCCGTATACTATCTCAAGTACGACGTACTGACGGCTGTGGGACAGACCGTCTCCCACACTGGGATGAGAAGCGCATACGCTAGTCTACTCAGGAGTATCGATGCCCTGTCTCGATAGTCCAACGACCAGGGACCTGTATAAGGATGTGCTTATGGATTACCCAGCCCCCACGAGTGTGAGAGCCATCACAACGCTGGTAATCAAGCAGAGATCTTAAGGGCTCTACTAATATGTATATCAGCGATATGCTAAAAGAAACACATGCACATATTAAAGAAAAGACAAACCAAGTAGCATACTACCATTTCAAGCAAGATTGTATATACAACTGTGAATATCCCAAGCTTCCATTAAGTAATTTACAAACTAGTAAGATACAGTAATGGCCTCTAGGGCATATACACTAACAATCTCCCACTTACACTAAGGCCATGTACTGGCGTATCGAAGACCTATCATCTCGATCAGCCGCTCGAACTGAGTCTGGGGCAAGGCCTTGGTGAATGGATCTGCAGTGTTAACTTCTGAAGCAACCCTCCGAACCTCGATCTCCTGGCTATCCACGATCTCCCTGATCAGGTGATACCGCCTCAAGATGAGTCTGGATTTCTGATGGGACCTGGGTTCCTTCGCTAAAGCTATAGCCCCGTTGTTGTCGCAATACAGAGGTATTGGGTCAACAATGGACGGAACCACCTGAAGTTCTTTCAAGAACTTCCTCATCCAGACAGCTTCTTTTGCGGCATCGGATGCAGCGATGTATTCCGCTTCCATAGTCGAGTCAGCAACGGTTTCCTGTTTGGAGCTCTTCCAACACACCGCCCCTCCATTGAGGGTGAAGAAAAAACCCGACATGGACTTGGAATCATCCTTGTCACTCTGGAAGCTGGAGTCAGCAAAGGCCGCAATCTGGAGGACTTTTCCGCTATACACCAAGAACATCTCTTTAGTCCTTCTCAGATACTTGAGAATGTTCTTTACGGCTATCCAATGTTTCTCCCCAGGGTTTGACTGATACCTACTTACCACACTCAGTTCATAAGCCACATCTGGTCTGGTACACAACATCGCATGCATTATAGAGCCTACCGTAGAAGCGTAGGGTATAATAGACATGCGATCCCTCTCCAAATCAGTCTTGGGAGACATCTATTTGGAGAGGGTGATCCCGTGACAAGCCGGTAGATTACCGCGCTTGGAATCTTCCATACCGAATCTTTTCTGTATAGTCGATGTACCTGGACTGTGAAAGTCCTAATATCCTCTTGGATCTGTCACGGTATATCCGGATACCCAGAATGTATGAGGCATCACCCAGGTCTTTCATGGAGAACCTGTGTGACAAGAACCACTTGAAAGATTGTAGCATAGGAATGTCATTTCCTATTAAGAGAATATCATCCACGTATAAAACGAGGAATACTACAGTTCTCGCTACAAATCTACAATAGATGCATGGTTCATCTGGATTTTTGATAAAGCCAAATTCCTTGACCGTCTCATCAAAACAGTTGTTCCAACTCCGCGATGCCTGCTTTAGTCCATAAATGGACTTAAGCAACTTACACCTTTCCGCTGCTCCCACTCTGAATGAAACCCTCTGGCTGGTCCATATAGACACACTCCTCTAAATGTCCATTTAGAAAGGCTGTCTTTACGTCCATCTGCCAAATCTCATAATCGTGGAAGGCAGCAATGGCAAGAAGGATCCGAATGGATTTCACCATAGCTACTGGAGAAAAGGTTTCGTCATAGTCCAATCCAGGTCTTTGACGAAAACCCTTTGCAACCAGTCTAGCTTTATAGGTCTCAACCTGTCCATCTACACCAATCTTCCTTTTGAAGATCCACTTGCATCCTACGGGTTTTACCCCATCTGGAGCAATGTCCAACGTCCATACTTTGTTGGTGTACATGGACTCCATTTCGGTCCGTATTGCATTCAGCCATTTTACCGAGTCGACGCTCTGAATGACTTGCTGGAAGCTAGTAGGCTCATCACAATCTATGATGCAATCTTCTCTATCCCCATCAATGAGAAAACCGTAGTATCTCTCGGGCGGATGAGACTGCCTAATACTCCTGCGGAGTGGCGTGGGAATGTCCTGATCTTTCGAACCCTCTAGTTCTACTAAGCTTTCAGTAATAGCTCGTGGTTCCGGAATTTCTTCCAGTTCTATTGCGATCCCACTTATTTCTTTTTCTATGAACTGGTGTTCTAGAAAGTGGGCATGGCGAGAAACAAAGACCTTTTGTTCCTCTTCGCAATAGAAGAAATATCCCTTGGAGTTCTTTGGATATCCCACAAACTTGCACTGTACTGAGCGTGCCTCGAGCTTGTCCGCATGCTGCTTTTTTACAAAAGCTGGACATCCCTATGTCTTAATGTGATTAAGATAGGGTCTCTTCCCACACCACATCTGATATGGTGTAGTGAGCACAGTCTTAGTTGGAACTCGGTTCAAAAGGTATGCAGCTGATTCTAGCGCATATCCCCAGAACGATCGCGGCAACTCAGCGTTACTCATCATGGACCGTACCATATCCAATAGGGTTCGGTTCCGTCTCTCCGATACACCATTGTGTTGCGGAGTGTATGGAGGAGTAAGCTGAGAGAGAATTCCATTCTCTTTTAAGTAACCCAGGAACTCGGTACTCAAGTATTCACCACCTCGATCAGATCTCAGTGCCTTGATACTTTTGCCTGTTTGTTTTTCTACTTCATTCTTATATTCCTGGAATTTTTCAAAAGCCTCGGATTTATGTTTCATTAAGAAGACATAACCGTACCTTGAAAAGTCATCCGTATAAGTAATGAAGTAAGAATAACCGCTTCGCGCATGTGTAGACATTGGACCGCACACGTCGCTGTGTACGAGTCCCTAGACCTCGCTCGCTCTTACTCCGTGTCCAGTGAACGGAGTCTTTGTCATCTTTCCTTTGAGACATGATTGACAAGTTGCATACGATTGATATTCGAACGGATCCAAATATCATTCTGTATGTAACTTAGTCAACCTTCTCTCATTGATGTGACCCAGTCTACAATCCCATAAGAAAGTTTTATTGATTTCTGGAGACTTTCTTTTGTGTGTATTCTGGACATTGAAAATCTGTGGTTGGTTTAATACGTATATACCGTTGTTCAATGTACCTGACCCAATCGAAACTTGAATAAGGTGAATGTTCACTACATTACTTACAAATGCAAATTCATAACCTTCTTTAGATAATAAAGATACAGAAATGATATTACAGGTTGCATTTGGTACATAATAACAACTACGCAAAACCAAAAAGTGTCCATCCGACAATCCCAGGTGATAGTCCCCTACGGCCTCAGCATCCATGCTAGCACCGTTTGCAACTCTGAGGGTCATGTCACCTGCCTTCAAAACTCTACGCTTTCACAACTCCTGCAAAGAATTACAGATATGAGATCTTGATCCGGTATCCAATACCCAGGATGTAGAGTTTATTGATAGACAGTTTTCAATAACATACACACCTGAAGCTGAAGCCGCAACTCGCTTCAAATCCTGTGTTCTGGCCTTCCAAGCCTTGCAATCCTGTTTCCAGTGACCACTTTTGTGACAGTAGAAGCATTCTTCCTTCCCCACCAGCTTTCCCGCTACCTTTGTTGCCTTTCCTTTTCCCTTCGTATCCACTTTACTGACACCGCCTCTTGGTTTGGCGGGGTCTTTCTTCTTCTTACCCTTGGTTTTCGCCGTGGATCTAGAAGAGGAAGATCCTCCTACAAACAAAGTGGATGTCTCCCTACCCTTCTGTAGTGTGCCCTCAGCACTCCTCAACATGTTCAGAAGTTCGGAAAGTTCAACCTCCTTTCCTTGCATGTTGAAGTTTAGGATAAACTGGGCGTAAGTGGAAGGAAGGGACTGGAGAATCAAATCAGTATAGAGTTCATTCTCCAACGTGGTCCCAAGGTCCGCGAGCTCCTATATGTAGCCAATCATCTTAAGCACGTGTTCCGCTACCGATGATCCGACGGCCAATCTTGCCGAAAATAGCTTCTTCGACACTTCGTATCTTGCGATACGAGACTGCTCTCCATACAGTTCTTTTGTATAGAGAAATATGGACTCTAGGTCCATATTCTCATGCCTCCTCTGATGTTCATTGTCCATCGAGGCAAGCACGAGGCATTTGGCCTTCGCGCAATCGATCTACCATGTCTTACGGATTTCTTTATCCGCGACGCTGGAGGTGGGACCTGGGACAGGGGGAGCTTTGGTGGTAAGGACATACCCCAACTTGTCGTAAGTGATTGCCATCTTGACATTCCTGAGCCAATCTTTGTAGTTTGGCCCTGTCAGTATGTTTTTATCCAGTAATAACTTAAGTCCGGTCATGTTGAATGGTCGCTGCAATTAGGAGAGAGAAAAGAAACACTTTAGCATGATGCTCTTGCAAGTTTAGAGTGGTTTTTAGTTTGTCTAAACTGGATGGCTCCCACTGTCTCTCGAATCCCTTCTCAAACCGTAAAGAAAGAATTAGTCGGGATCAATCTCACCGTACAATACTTGCTTAACCGTTCAGCCAGGCCAGTGTCGATACTTCGAGGGAGGTTTTCCAATGCTTTCACGAAGTTCCTTAATTAAGTAACCTCTTTTCCCTGTGGGCGTAGCCCCGCTAACACCTTTCTAGACACCTACTAGGTTTATAGCATTGATCGTTAAGTAAGAGTTTTCCTGAGGAGTAGCATATACTCAAAGTAGGATCGGGATCCAAATATCATCGCGTGATAAAACCGAAGGAATCCTACTAGAATTATCACACTCCAAATGGTATACAGCGCTAGCAAGTTTCAGTGCTTCTGAAACTCCCGATGTAGAGTTTTGCCCCATGCTCTTATGACCTTGACTTTGGCCAAAATATCATAAGTCACATGTCAAGTTCTACCCGTCATTCTCCTGGTTAATTTGGACCCACCCGTACCTACCCTTGACTTTGGCCAAAATTGCAGCACGACTGTCCCAAACCAACGCATCTATCTATGCTGTACATGAATACCCAATAGCTACCAATCACTATGCCTTGACTTTGGCCAAAATACATAGCTTGAATACTTTTTGACCATTCATGTGGAATGACGGAGGGCTACGAATGGTTTTGGCGAAACCGTGAACGTAGTGAACTTGATATAATCGATGGAACGAGATAGCTTTTAAAAAGAGTGGTTCAAGCTCCGCGTTTAAAAGTTTAGTTTTGAAAAGAACCGAGTGGTTTTCAATGTGTTCCAATCGACTTTTACTTGGTTTATTTTCTTGCATTAGTTCTTTTAATGCGTCCTATCATTTAATCCTACCATTGCAGAAAACAACCTAAATATGACGTACGCTTATGCCATTCGCATTCGCCACGGGGCCCCGTCATCACCCGTTAGGTTACTTAACTAACGACAGAGCGTGGGCTGGGCTAGCGCGGCTGTAAAACATAAGCAACACCTAAATAGTTATAATATATAAATATATAGCAATGATAGACATTACAGATCACAGATGAATACATTGGATATACTAGGAATCCGCAATCCATTCGAGCCTGCAACGAAAAGCGGATTACACGGTCGCGGTGAATAGCCAATACCCCACCCAAGACCCCTACGGGTGCGGCAAACTACCCGCCAAGTACCCGAAGCGAAGCAACCTCCCTCAACACCATGAGTAGGCCACTCGGCACTTCGAGATACCCGGTAGTTTATGCACCCCCTCCATGGGTCTATCCTAGGAGCAAAAGAAGTAAAAAGAAATATACAATGACGGCTACAACCCCGACCCGGTTGTGCGGCTAAACAAATAATATTACATCAATTTACATATTACATGAATGAAAGAAAAAGAAACACTCATCTCACATCCACCCCGGCTATTCACCCGCGACAATCCAACGCATTCATATACACATACCAGCATCAAACACAGATCACAGATATGTATAACCCCCACTAATCGACATATAGCGATTAGCCGACGTTCAATACATATAAACATCACAGATATAACCTTTTAGTCAAAGTGTAGTGAAGTTCGATCAAAAATACGGATTTATAGGCCCCCAAAAACAAATATCTTTTCTGGAAAACCTAGGCACAAATAAACCATCTTAAAAATCCCAAAACCAAGCCAGAAGAACACTGCACCAAACTCGACCCAGAACCGAGTCAAAACGGCCGCGGTTGCGCGGCAATAGCTTTCTATTGCTACGGAACCGCGGCGCTTTGAACGATTCACCGGATCTTTTTTGGTGGAATTCTTCACAAAACCCTGAGATGAATTTTGACGTACTATTTATTTTATTTTGAACAGAAAAAAATTAACAGAAAGTTAGGGTTTATGTAAACTCGGTTTTGTGATTTTTCCGATCGAACTTCCATACACTTTACTACCTAGCTAGTTTAAGTTTAGTTAGGCTCTGATAACACTTTAAGTCCACGTTGCCCACCCCGGTGCTTGCGGGGAGGCGGAAAACGGAATAAAAATCGGATTTTTACTTCTCTAGGCAACATGGACTAGACAAAGGAGGATCTTTGCTAAACAAAAACTAGCTAAAGCTAACTAGAAACTAGCTAAAGGTTAGAATGGTTATACCTAGGGCTTTATGTCCTTCTCTCCTTGCTCCTTGGAGTAGTAGAAAGGGATCACCTTTGTCGTCTTCTCACGTCGAAGAAGGATCCACCCGAAAGCCTCAACCTTTGGCTTCAACTCCAAGCTAGAAGTAACTAGGGTGCTAGAAGTGCTAATCCTAGAACCCTAGATGAGAGTAGAGATTATCAAGAAGAGGTTTTTCTCAAGCTCAAGTGTTTCTCAACACATGAGAGGGGAGAGCTTGAGGAAGAGGAAGAGCAAGAGAGAGAAAGTAAAATGATAGAATGAGAGAATTATGAAGCATTCTCACATATATGTGTGAATTATTGTAAATTGATAATTAGTGAGATAATTGTCATGGCTTAATCAAGACATGACCATTATCATTTCATTTTTAATGCAAATTGCAAGGATCAAAGAGCATCTTCCAAATGAAATGATGATGGTCAAAGTGTCAACCTAGGTCAACAAGTCAAGAATGTCAAATGGTCAACAAGCCTAACCATCCACAGTTATATTAAACTAATATCAATTAACCATAATACACACATAAGCATTAGGGTTAATAAAATGACAATGGTTATTAACCCTAATCAAAGTCCTCTTTCTCTGACTCAATCAACTGTGCATACGCACCCGCATTCGTTATCCGAGAAACACGAATACAAAGAGATAAAACCAATCCGAAATCATATACTAGAATCTGGCTTAAACCAAAGCCCGCTAGTATAAGCTGTCCGGACAGCAAACGTGCACAAGTGCGCGTATGTGAACGAACCCTGTCGCAAAACCAAGCGACCTCTACTCATTTTCCCTAAAGGCGAATAGCTCTCTGTGTGGGACTCTAAATACTCGACACTATGCTGGCAGTGGATTTAACCACAGACCGCAAGCGCCACTAGCTGTACGTAACGGTCCCCAGGTAGATGCCGATAAGAAGACTGACGAGGTGACCCCATCTGAACTCCTACTGAGCCTGTATGTGACAGTCTCCGTACAGTCCGGTCTGTTCGTCTGATACATCGCATGGCGGGCCTTGGGGGCGGTGAACGTCAGTCCCCTAATAGCGGTACAAGTCGTGTCGGAGTGTAGCCCAGAACACCCTGAGATAACACTGGAAACCTATCAGTATATCTCGCTTGCCCTGGCCAGGGACTACTTGTGTAATGGCTCTCCTGGACACAGCGCGATGTCAACCCCCAATACCGGGAGAGACGGATTCTGTCTAACCGTCACTGCCTCCAAGTGCTTCGGGACTGCACCCAAAAACTACCTGTTTGCACTACTCCTTTGAGCCGTGGTAGGGTAGTAATCAAAGTGCAGTGGGAACACACTCGAGGCGAAGTGACAGTGTCAAGTCAGCGGACTAAGCTGTACTCATGTCACCTTGGAACTGATAACTGACGATAGGTATAATACCAACCAATAGTTCCCGACGAGTCCTGTCCAGTGTACTCATAACCTAACGAGCACCCGTATACTATCTCAAGTACGACATACTGACGGCTGTGGGACAGACCGTCTCCCACACTGGGATGAGAAGTGCATACGCTAGTCTACTCCGGAGTATCGATGCCTTGTCTCGATAGTCCAACGACCAGGGACCTGTATAAGGATGTGCTTATGGATTACCCAGCCCCCACGAGAGTGAGCGCCATCACAACGCTGGTAATCAAGCAAAAATCCTAAGGGCTCTACTAATATGTATATCAGCGATATGCTAAAAGAAACACATGCACATATTAAAGCAGAGACAAACCAAGTAGCATACTACCATTTCGAGCAAGATTGTATATACAACTGTGAATATCCCAAGCTTCCATCAAGTAATATACAAACTAGTATGATACAGTAATGTCCTCTAGGGCATATAAACTAACAATAGAGCCCTTAGGATTCTTGCTAGACGGCCCGCAGTATGATGGCGATCATATACGTGGGAGCTGGGGTCTATAAGCACATCACATCCTTAAAAGGTCCGTTGTCGTGGGAATTTCGAGACCGGGCATCGATACTCCATTAGTAGACTAGTGTATACAGTCGAGACCCCGACGAGGGGCGGTGGCCGGTCTCACAAGCCGTTGGTGTCAGTTGGTTCACCTAAGATGTATACAGGTGCTCATTGGGTTATGAGTACACCGGACAGGACTCGCCGGGAACATGCTAGTTGGTAGTATACCTGACGTCAGATAGCAGTTCCCTGGTGACATGTGTACAGGTTAGTTCATCGACCTGAGATCGTCATTTGTCTCGTGTGAGTTCCCACTTTGCTTTGATTACTATGCTACCACGGCTCAAAGGAGTCGTGCAAACAGGTTTTAGTTGGGTACAGTCCCGAGCCACATGGAAGTAGTGAGCGGATCGGCAGGGGTCTCGTCTCTCCCGGTATTGGGGGTGAGATCGCGCTGTGTCTAGGAGAGACATTACACGAAGTCCTTGGACAAGGCAGGAGATTTACTGGTAGGTATTCCAGTAGTATATGAGGGTGTTCTGGGCTACACTCCAAGACGACTTGTACCGCTTTTAGGGGTCTGACTTTTAAAAAACCCCTAGGCCCGCCATGCGATGCTCATAGACGAACGAACCAGACTGTACGGATATTATCACTGACAGGCTCAGTAGGCTGTAAGGATGAGTTCGCTCATCTACCTCCCTTTTAGTCAATACTTGGTAGCCCGTTACGTACGGCTAGTACCTCTGACGTGCTTGTGGTTAAATATGTAGGGTTACTAGGTACTCTTACAAGGTTTTACAAGGCATCAACCATGCCGGATTAAAATTTTAGCCGTGCCGAACAACCCTAAACAAAATCCTTGCTAGATAATTAGTGTTACACATGCAAGTAAATAACAATTACTACTAAGTCAATAAGAAATACAACCTTTGTAGATCGGTCCTTCACTTCTAAAGCTCCTTGTCGTAATCCTTTCGCTGCGATCATGGTTCTCCCGGGCTCTTGCATGGCTTCACGAGGCGAAAGAAGCGTCCTTGCTTGAAGTCTTCGAGGCCGAAGATGATCTACGTCGAGGGAATACCAACTCAAGCTACTACTTCACTAACCTAGAGAATTAGTGAAGCAAACACCCTAAACTAAAGTGCTAGTCTAGTAGAGGATGGAGAAATAGGAAGTGAGTTGTTTTCAGAATTTGATTTCTAACAATCATTCACTCTCTTTTTAAAACCCAAGCAAGCTTTTCTTTTGCTCAAAGAAGAAGAAGATGAACAAAAGAAAAAGATGAGGATAATGATCAAGTCAAGAGAGCTAACCATGGGTGAGTGAGTACCATATACTAACTCATGTAGAGACATAACCATGGCTAATCCAAAATGGTTAGGTTAATAAGAATCTAAAGTAAAACAAAGTTAGTGGAATTTGTCAAAGCATCCACAAGCTTCCACAAGCTTCATGCTTGTGACAAAAGCTCCACTAATTTGTAATTAACTTAAATAATTATAAACCACCATTTAAAATAGAATGGTGTATGTCTTGCACACCCATGCATGATGTATCAACAACCATGATACAAAATGAAAACACATTTTAATATATATCACATATATATTAAAATTTTGCACATGTGAGAAAAATCCTTAAGTGAACAAATGTTAGTTAATGTAAATCAGTATATCAAATATACAATTATACACTAAATTATTAAATCAACACGTGACTTAATAATCCGGTTATATCTCATATAACCGACTAACATTCAATGTATCGACTTATCGAATCAACCCTTGATTTGATAACCTGGCTATATCTCATATAACCAACCGATACAAAAAGTCACGAGAATAGAATACGGTATCACATACACGCATTATTCTCGGTCCCGCACATATCACATATGCGCTCCTATTTCATTTTGCCCGAGCGAGTAAAACCTCTATGTTGGACTGTAAAGACTCGTCAATACGCCGGCAGTAGGTGATGATCACATCAAGCACCCACAAGCCGTCAGCGGTACTAGCTGAACATAACGGCTATCCGGGTATTGAGCAATCGTAAGATCAACAAGCAAGCCCGCTCCAACTCCTGTAAAAGCCTAACGGTAACACTTCCCTTACAGTCCGGTCTCCTCGTCTGATATGTCGCATATCAAGTCTACGGGTTGTAAACGTCAGACCCCAATAACCGAAAAGTTGTGCCGATGTGAGGCTCATAACGGGTCGAGAAACTACTGGTAACTCTTACCAGTAAATCTCTAAATTAGCCCTGGCTAGGGACTTTCCTGTTATGGCCAATCGAGCACAGCGCAACATCAACACCCACTACGCCTTGACAAAGGCCAACAAACGCAGCACGAATACTAAACAGTTTCTGTCTGAAATTACGGAGGGCTGGGACAAGTTTTTTCTGAAAACCTATTGCGTAATGAACTTGATATCGTTGTAGAATCGAGTGAATTTTGAAAAGGGGTGTTTTTGAGGCTTTCACTAGTTTTGCTAAAGAGGTCATTCCGGTGAAGGGATCTCGGCTCTTTCCTCATCGAATAAGGTGCAGGACATATCATATATATCACTATGCAAAGAAAAACACTAAAAGCAATCAAAAGTCAAACCAAGTGTTGTAGCATCTGCCAGTTTTGCTAAAGAGGTCACTCCCGGTGAAGGGATCTCGGCTCTTTCCTCATCGAATAAGGTGCAGGATATATCATATATATCACTATGCAAATCAAAAACTGTAGCCACCCTTTTAGAAAATTTGATTTTACAACATCTTTTTGGTTTCTTTTCATTCATTAATCACATTAATGAAGTCCCGTCATTTAAGTCACCTAAACATCACAGATAAATACGACGTACACTTATGCCATCCGCATTCTCCTCGATGTCCCCCCGTGCACCGTTAGGTTAGGTAACTAACGGCAGAGCGGGGCAGGGCTAGCACTGGTGTAAAACATAAGTAACGTCTATATAATATATCATATATACTATATACAGTATCTATCACAACATATCAAATGATCACATCACAGATATCGCAGCAGAAGAAACATATGAAATATTGGATATACTAGGACGTCCGTGTTTTATTTTGAGCCTCTATAAAACACGGATTCCACGGTCGCGATGAATAGCCAAACCCACACACCTAGACCCCAACGAGAGCGGCAAAATACCCTTCCAATTCTAGAGTTAGAAGACCCGGACTCGACAACTCGAGTTGGTCTCCCACTGGACTCTAGAACCCGGTTACTTTTGCTCTCCTCCTTGGGTCTGCCTAATGCGGAAAAGTAAATAATATACATTGGTGACATCATCCTCATCCTGGAAGTGCCCAAATAAAAGAATATATTTACATCATATTTTCGTTCTTTTATTGGTGTGATCAATTGATGGGACAGCATTGATTCGGATCAATGCAAGCTAAACAAACCGATTCTGATGTTGTTGGAATATTTTTCAAAAAGCTGTTATTGCAAGGACGTTATCTTTTGTTTTGCACAGTGGTATTCGGGTAAGAATATTTGGCACCTCAGTCGACGAGGCAAGGGCCGAGATCCCTTCACCGGGAGTGACCCCTTGGACAGAAGTTTGCGTCAGGGTAATAACTTCACTATAGCCGATAGCCTTTTTGCTTTGCATCGTGGTATTCAGCTGGAATATCCTGCACCTCATTCTACGGGGAAAGAGCCGAGATCCCTTCACCGGGAGTGACCTCTTTAGCCAAGGTTTTCGCCACTATATTTTTAAAAAAAGCTATCTGGTTCCTTCAACGATATCAAGTTCATTACGTTAAAGGTTTTTCACCAAAAAACCTGCCGTAGCCCTCCGTCATTTCAGATTAGTATTGCTTAGTATTCGTTCTACGTATGTCATGCATTGCCTGTAGGGTTCCTAGGCACACTCAAGAGGTTCCACATGGCATCGACCATGCCAAATTCAAACTTTTCCGGTGCCGAGAAACCCTAATGTAGATCGTTAACTAGAAATTAGGCGAAACAACAAGCTAGTAAACAACTTTATTGCTAAGTGAATGGAAATACAACCTTTGTAGATCCGCTCCACCATTTCTTTAGCTCCGTGTTGACATCCCTCCACTGCGATCATCGGGATCCCGGACTCTAGCGATCGTTTCGTCGGAGAAATGATCGGGCTAGGTCATTGACTTCGAGGACGAAGATGATCTACGTCGAGGCGACTCAAACTCAAGCTCCATCTTCACTAGGTCAACGAACATGTGATGAAAACACCCTCTACTACATGGCAAGTGATAGAGGATGAAGAAATAGGAAGTGGGTTCACTTTGGATTTGGATTTCTCACTTGGAGAAATCTAGCAATGGTTTCTTCTCTTCATGAAGAAGATGAAGAAGAAGAAAGAAAAAGGAAATATGAATTATTTCCAAAAAGATAATCAAGTGATGGTTATCATAATGCAACCATAGGTGAGTTTAACTAGTGTAGAGACTAAACTAGGGTTTAGGTGAATGGTTAGGTTTAGGAAAGAAACAAAATGGTCAAAGCTTCAAAGCTTCATGAAGCTTCAAAGAAAATCCAAAGAAAGCCACTATTTTATTTCTTGCCAAAATGAATAAATAAATAAATAAATGAATAAATAAATTATTACCCTAACCATTTACCTAAACATGGTTTAAAGTAAACACACACCCAAGTTTGCATGTATCATCAAACATGATACAATCTAGTGCACAAACATATATCATATATATACAATGTGCACAATCAAGTGAGATAATCAATCTTAAGTGAATCAATACTAGTTAATGTAAAGTAATATATCAAATATAAAATTATACATTAAATCATTAAATCAACACTTGATTTAATAATCCGGTCATATCGCATATGACCGACTAATATCCAATGTATCGACTTATCGAATCAATCCTCGATTTGATAACTAGGTTATATCGCATACAACCAATAGATACATTCATCGCGAGAATAGAATATGTTATAACATACACGCATTATTCTCGGTCCCGCACATATCTCATATGCGCTCCTATTTCGTTTCGCTTGAGCCAGGAAACCCCTGTGTAGGACTCTAAAGACTTGTCAATACGTCGGCAGCAGGTGATGATCATATCAAACACCCACAAGCCGCAAGCGGTCTGCTAAACGTAACGGCCACCCGGGTATTGAGCGATCAGAAGATCAACGAGCAAGCCCGCTCACAATCCTGTGAATCCAACCAGTAACACTTACCGCGCAGTCCGGTCTGTTCGTCTGATATGTCGCATATCTCGCCTAGGGGTGGTAAACGTCAGACCCCAGTAGCTCGATAAGTCGTGTCAATATGAGGTCTATAACAGTTTGAGAAACTACTGGTAACACTTACCAGTAAATCTCAGCAACCCAGGCCAGGGATTTCCGGTTATAGCCAATCGACCAAAGCGCAACATCAACTCCCTATACCGGGAGAGAAGAATCCCCTCCTATCGCTCATTGCCTCCACGTGATTCGGGATTATACCCAAAAACCACCGTTTTGCACGCCCTCTTGGACGTGGTAAGTGTAAGTCGATGTGCAACACCCCACGACTTGCGGGGAGGCGGAAATAGGAAAAACGATCTTGTTCTTTGCTTAAACATCGACTAACCGCATGAATCGAAGCTAAACGATAACTAACATCAAACATAGAAGTTAACAACTACTATGTAAAGGGATTATACCTAAAGAACCGTGTCCTTCGTCTTTACGAACTCCACCTCCTCTTCGGCCTTCTTCAAGTAGTAGACGATCTACCACGAGAGCTATACTCCAAGCTTTGCCTCTAAACTTGAGGCAACTAGGTTTCTTTAAGTGATAATCAAAGTACCTAGATGATATAGAGTGAGGGTTATGGATTAAGTAGTCTAACTAATCCTTGTACTCAACACATGAGAGGGGAGGATTAGGGTTTGAAGAGAGAGAGCTTGAGGGGAGAGAAGATGAACATAATAATCAAATGAGAAAATGAGTTATCATAATATATATCAAGCATTATTGTTTTTCAAGAAAAGAAAAGAAAATGATTTACAACCATGCTTGATAAATATCTTATG
Organism: Agapanthus africanus; assembly: GCA_030015575.1. Classification (NCBI taxonomy): domain Eukaryota; kingdom Viridiplantae; phylum Streptophyta; class Magnoliopsida; order Asparagales; family Amaryllidaceae; genus Agapanthus; species Agapanthus africanus. The sequence continues at coordinate 211,025,884 of JASDDO010000031.1, read as the reverse complement.
GTGATTCATCTCCATGAGTCATTAAGCAATTATGAAGCATTAATGACATGGATGAATCATCCATATGACTCACTAATCTCATTTAATGTATATGCCACCTAAACCTCCTTAGTCACCATCTTCTAGAAGCTTCTCGCGCAATTACGAGAACGCCCTTCCTATTCGTGAAAACACGGAAAAACTTTAGACTGTATAAATCCAATAACCGGATACTAGTAACTGGCTTAAACCAAAGCCGACTAGTAAAAACTGTCCGAAAGTCGTACGTGCGTAAACACACGTAAGCGTCCGAACCCTTGTCGTAAAACCATATGACCTCTATATCGTTTCGCCTGGAGTAGGGAAACTCTCTGCGTGGGACTCTAGAGACTCGACTACTACGCTGGCAGTGGGTTTAACCACAGACCGCAAGCGGCACTAGCTGTACGTAACGGTCCCCAGGTAGATGTCGATAAAAATGCCGATGATGAAACCCATCTGAACTCCTACTTATTCTGATGTGACAATCTCCATACAGTCCGGTCCGTTCGTCTAAGACTATCGCATATCAGGCCTAGGGGGGCGGCAAGCGTCAGTCCCCTAATAGTGGTATAAGTCGTGTCGGAGCGAAGCCCATTACACCCTGAGAAACTACTGGAACCTACCAGCAAATCTCGCTTGCCTTGGCCAGGGACTTTGCGTAATGGCTCTCTGACACAGCGCGATATCAACCCCCAATACAGGGAGAGACGAATCCTGTCTAACCGCCACTGCCTCCAAGTGCTAGGGACTGCACCCAACTGCTACCTGTTTGCACGACTCCTTTGAGCCGTGGTAGGGTAGCAATCTAAGAACAGTGGGACACACTTGAGGCAAAGTAGCAGTGTCAAGTCTGCGGACTATGCTGTACTCATGTCACCCGGGAACTGTTCACTGACGACTGGTATAAAACCAACCAACAGTTCCCTGTGAGTCCTGTCCGGCGTACCCGTAACCTAACGAGCACCTGCATACTATCTCCAGTACGACGTACTGACGGCTGTGGGACAGACCATCTCCCCAACTGGGATGAGAAGCGTACACACTAGTCTACTCCGGAGTATCGATGCCCTGTCTCGATAATCCAACGACTAGGGACCTGAATAAGGACGTGCTTGTAGACTACCCAGCCCCCACTAGTGTGACTGCCATCACAATGCTGGTAGTCAAGCAAGATCCTAAGAGCTCTATCAATACGTATACTCACATATTAAGATAAAAAAACCAAGTAGCATACTACCATGTTTAGCAAGACTGTTATATACATGTGAATATCCCAAGCTTCCATTAAGTAATATACAAACTAGTATGATACAATAATGGCCCCTAGGGCATATACACTAACAATCTCACACTTGCACTAGGGCCATGTACTGGCATATCGAAGACCGATGATCTCGAGTACCCTCTCGAACTGAATCTGAGGTAGGGCCTTAGTGAATGGATCAGCAATGTTATCCTCTGTATTTACTCTCTTTACCTCGATCTCCCGGGGATCTACGATCTCCCTGATCAGGTGATACCACCTTAAGATGTGTCTGGACTTCTGATGGGACCTGGGTTCCTTCGCTAAAGCTATAGCGCCGTTGTTGTCGCAATACAGAGGTATTGGACCAACACTGGTAGGAACCACCTGAAGTTCTGTGAGGAACTTCTTCATCCAGACAGCTTCTTTTGCGGCATCGCAAGAAGCTATGTACTCCGCTTCCATCGTTGAGTCAGCAACGGTATCCTGCTTGGAACTCTTCCAACAGACCGCCCCTCCATTGAGGGTAAAGACATAACCCGACATGGACTTGGAGTCATCCTTGTCACTCTGGAAGCCGGAATCAGCATAGGCCTCCATCTGGAGGTCTTTTCCGCCGTAAACCAAGAACATCTCCTTAGTCCTTCTCATTTACTTGAGAATGTTCTTTACTGCTATTTAGTGATTCTCCCCTGGATTTTCCTGATACCGGCTTACAACGCTCAATGCGTATGCTACATCTGGTCTGGTACATAACATCACATACATTATAGAGCCTACCGTAGAAGCGTAGGGTATAATCGACATGCGTTCCCTTTCCAAATCAGTCTTGGGAGACATCTCTTCGGAGAGGGTGATTCCGTGACAAGCCGGTAGGTTACCGTGCTTAGAATCTTCCATACTGAATCTTTTCAATATGGTGTCTATGTACCTGGACTGTGAAAGTCCCAACATCCTCTTTGATCTATCACGATAGATCTGGATCCCCAGAATGTGGGTGGCATCACCCAGGTCCTTCATGGAGAATTTCTATGACAAGAATCTTTTGACTGACTGTAGCATAGGAATATCATTTCCTATTAGGAGAATGTCATCCACGTACAAGATGAGGAATACAACAACTCTCCCTACAATCTTACTGTATATGCATGGTTCATCTGGATTTTTGATAAAGTCGAATTCTTTGACAGTATCATCAAAACAGATGTTCCAACTCCGCGATGCCTGCTTTAGTCCATAAATGGACTTAAGCAGCTTGCATACTTTACCGCTGCTCCCACTCTGAATGAATCCCTCTGGATGATCCATATAGACGCTCTCTTCTAAATTTCCATTTAGAAAGGCCGTCTTTATGTCCATCTGCCAGATCTCATAATCGTGGAAGGCAGCAATAGCAAGAAGGACCCGAATGGATTTCAGCATAGCCACTGGAGAAAAGGTTTCGTATAGTCCAAACCAGGTCTTTGACGGAAACCTTTTGCAACAAGTCTAGCCTTATAGGTTTCAACCATTCCATCTACACCAATCTTCTTTCTGAAGATCCACTTGCATCCTACGGGTTTTACCCCATCTGGAGTAGTGTCCAAAGTCCATACTTTGTTACTGTACATGGACTGCATTTCGGTCCACATTGCATCCATCCATTTTACCGAGTCGCCGCTCTGAATGGCTTGCTGGAAGCTAGTAGGGTCGTTATTATCAATGACGCAATCTTCTCGATCCCCGTCTATGAGAAAACCGTAGTATCTCTCAGGCGGATGAGACTGCCTACTACTTCTGCGGATAGGAGCTGGTATGTCCCTTTCTTCTGAAACTTCTTGTTCTACCAAACTTTCAGTAACAGCTTGTGGTTCTGGAATTTCTTCCAGTTCTACTGCGCTCCCACTCTTCTGATTTTCTAAATATTCAGTTTCTAAGAAGCGGGCATGACGAGAAATAAAAACTTTTTGTTCCTCTGCGTAGTAGAAGCAATATCCCATGGAGTTCTTTGGATATCCCACAAACTTACACTCTACTGAGCGTGCCTCGAGCTTGTCCGGATGCTGCTTTTTTACAAAAGCTGGACATCCCCATGTCTTCAGGTACTGAAGATAGGGTTTCTTCCCACTACACATCTGATATGGCGTGGTAGGCACAGTCTTGGTTGGAACCTTGTTCAAAAGATATGCCGCTGATTCTAGCACATAACCCCAGAATGATCGCGGTAACGCAGCCTTACTCATCATGGAACGAACCATATCTAATAGGGTTCGATTCCTCCTTTCCGATACACCATTGTGTTGTGGTGTGTATGGAGGAGTAAGCTGAGAGAGAATTCCTTTCTCTTTTATGTAACCCAGGAACTCGGCACTTAAGTATTCACCACCTCGATCAGATCTCACTGTCTTAATACTTTTGCCTATTTGGTTTTCCACTTCATTCTTGTATTCCTGGATTTTCTCAAAGGCCTCGGATTTATGCTTCATCAAGAAGACATGTCCATACCTAGAGAAATCATCAGTAAAAGTAATGAAGTAGGAATAACCACCTCGCGCATGTGTAGACATTGGACCGCACACGTCACTGTTTACGAGTCCTAAGAGCTCACTCGCTCTTACTCCGTGTCCAGTAAACGGAGTCTTTGTCATCTTTCCCATGAGACAAGATTCACAAGTGGCATAAGATTGATATTAGAACGGATTCAAATATCCTTCTCTATGTAACTTCGTTAATCGTGTTTCATTGATGTGACCTAGTCTACAATGCCATAAGAAAACCTGATTCATTTCTGGAGACATTCTTTTAAGTGTGTTCTGGACATTGAAAACTTGAGCTTGATTCAATACGTATATATCGTCATCTAATGTACCGGACCCAATCAGAACTTGATTTAGGTGGATGTGAACTACATCGCTTACGAATGTAAAGTCATATCCCTCTCTTGAAAGTGAGGACACTGATATGATATTACAAGTCAAACTAGGTACATATAGACAGTTACGTAGAATTAATATCTGTCCACTTGTCAAACCTAGGCAATATTCTCCCACGGATTCAGCGTCCACGCTCATTCCGTTTGCAACTCTGAGAGACAAATCACATATCCTTATAACTTTACGGTTTTTCAAAGCATGTAACGAATTACAGATATGAGATCCTGCTCCGGTATCTAGTACCCAGGAAGTAGAGTTAATTGACAAACAGTTCTCAATTACAAGCACACTTGAGGCTGAAGCCAAAACATACTTCGTATCCTGGCTACTGGCTTCCGAAGCCCTGCAATCCTTCTGCCAATGTCCGTTCCCATAACAATAGGAACATCCCTCCTTCCCTACACCAATTCCCAAAACTTTTGCTCTTCCCTTTCCTCCTACTTACTGACACTGTATATTGGCTTTGTAGAGGTCTTCTTCCTTTTATCCTTTGCTTTCGCCCTGGATGTAGAAGAAGAAGGTCCCCCATTAAGCAGAGTTTGTGTCTCCCTGGTTTCTTTCAGGGTATAAGTAGAGGGTAGGGACTGTGGAAATAAGTCAGCATATGACCTGTTTCACAATGTGGTCTCCAGGTCCTTGAGCTCATCAATATAGCTAGTCATCGTAAGGACGTCGTCCCTTACAGATGACCCGTCAACCGACCTCGCTTGAATTAATTCGTTCGAGGCCTCATATCTTGCGATATGAGGTTGCTCTCCATATAAAACTTTGTTATGGAGAAAGATGGAAACTGAGTCCATCTTCTCGTGCTGCTTCTGGTTTATACCATCAACTGAAGCCAACACGAGGCACTTGTCTTTCACTTTATCCTTTTCCTTTGTCTGACGGATATCCATATCCGCGACGGTGGAAACTGGACCTAGGACGGCGGGATCTTGAGTAGTAATAGGGTGTCCAGCTTGTCATAGGCAATGGTCATCTGGACAGACCTTTGCCAGTCATATAAGTTAGATTCAGTCAACTTGTTATCTAGATGTATCCTAGTCATGGTCACAAGGTCGCTGCAATGAGAGAGAGAGAAGAAAACACTTTAGCATGATGCTCTTGCAAGTTTAGATTGGTTTTTAATTTATCTAAACTGGATGGCTCCCACTGTTTCTCGAATCCTTCCTCAAACCATAAAAGAAGAATTAGCCAGGACTATTCTCACTGTACAATTCTTGCTTAACCGTTCATCCAGGCTAGTGTCGATACTTCGAGGGAGGTTTTCCAACGCTTTCGCGAAGTTCCTTAATTAAAGATCCTCTTTTCTCTGGGGACGTAACCCCGCTGACACCTTTCTTGACACCTACTTGGTTTATAGCATTGATCGTTAAGTGACGAATATCCTGATGAGTAGTATATACTCACAGTAGGATCGGGATCCAAATATCATCGTATGATAATGATGAAGGAATCCTACCAACATTCATCAAACCCCAAATGGTATGCATCTCTTTGCAAATTTCAGTTTCTTTAGAAATTCCCGATATATATTTTTGCCCCATGTTCTTATGACCTTGACGAAAGCCAACAAATCATAAAACACATGTCAAGTTCTTCCCATCATTATCTTGTTAATTTGAACCCACCCGTATATACCCTTGACGAAAGCCAACAAGGTTATACGACTGTCCCAAACCAACTCATCTATCTATGCAACAAATGAATACCCCAGCAGCTACCAAACACTATGCCTTGACGAAAGCCAACAAGCATAGCTTGAATACTACTGACCATCCATAAGAAATGACGGAGGGCTACGACTGGTTTTGGGGAAACCGTGAACGTAGTGAACTTGATATAATCGAAGGAACCTGATAGCTTTTTAAAAGGAGTGGTTAAAGCTCCGCAATTAAAAATTCTGCTCTTTTAAAATAACCGAGTGGTTTCTTTTAAATTGTACCAACGATTCAACTTTTGGTTTATTTTCTTTGCATTATAAATAATGCGTCCCATCATTAACCTATCATTGCAGAAAACAACGAAAATACAACGTCCTCTTATGCCATCCGCATTCGCCACGGGGTCCCGTCATTACCCGTTAGGTTACTTAACTAACGACAGAGCGGGGCCTGGGCTAGCGCGGGTGTAAAACATAAGTGACGTCTAAATAGCTATCATATATAGATATTGTACATTCGTCAGACGCAATAATAGGCATTCCAGATCACAGATGAACTTTATTGGATTTACAAGCAATCCGTGTTTGTTTTGAGCCTGCAACAAAAGACAGATTACATAGTTGTGATGAATAGCCATTACCCCACCCTAGACCCCTACGGGTACGGCAAACTACCCGCCCGGCAGTTTGTGCACCCCACCTTGGGTCTGTCCTAGGAGCAAAACAGTAAAATGAAATAATACAACGGTGGATACAACCGCAACCTGGATGTGCCCCGCAAAATAATATTACAACAAATTACATTTACATCAAATGAATTAAATAATAACCCATCACATACCCCCGGCTATACATCACAAAAATCCAACACAGTTCATATCCACAAACAGTAAAAACCATTACAGAAATGTGCAACCCCCTGCCAACCGACATACTAGCAGTTAGGGGAGGTTTACGAACACATTATACAAACACAGATATAATCCAACAAGCAAATACCGTATAATTTTGATCGATTAAACACATTTAATTTTGCTCCAATACTTCTCTGTAAATCTGAAACCTGAGCAAAAATTAAAAAATTCCAGAAACTACCAAATATCACAGAGAACCAACACAGGAAAATTGGGATGATGAATCGGCAACTCGGCGGCGGAATCGCGGCGGATCGGTAGGATCCGCCGCGGTTCCGCGGCGCTTTAGTCGATTCATGAGCCCAGATTTCTTGGGTGTTCTAATACTATCATTTTGAGCTTTCTGAAGGTCCCTGAAAAATTTTTGGACCACATTTAAAAATCGACAGAATACCATGATATCGGGGTTTTCCGATTTTGTTTTTTCCGTTCGAAATTCATACAATTTTGCAAGTGAGTTATTTATTATTTAGCGAGGCTCTGATACCACTGTAAGTCGATGTGCAACACCCCACGACTTGCGGGGAGGCGGAAATAGGAAAAACGATCTTGTTCTTTGCTCAAACATCGACAAACCGCATGAATCGAAGCTAAACGATAACTAACATCAAACATAGAAGTTAACAACTACTATGTAAAGGGATTATACCTAAAGAACCGTGTCCTTCATCTTTACGAACTCCACCTCCTCCTCGACCTTATCCAAGTAGTAGACGATCCACCACGAGAGCTATACTCCAAGCTTTGCCTCTAAACTTGATGCAACTAGGTTTCTTTAAGTGCTAATCAAAGTACCTAGATGATATAGAGTGAGGGTTATGGATTAAGTAGTCTAACTAATCCTTGTACTCAACACATGAGAGGGGAGGATTAGGGTTTGAAGAGATAGAGCTTGAGGAGAGAGAAGATGAACATAATAATCAAATGAGAAAATGAGTTATCATAATATATATCAAGAATTATTGTTTTTCAAGAAAAGAAAAGAAAATGATTTACAACCATGCTTGATAAGTATCTTATGGTGATTCATCTCCATGAGTCATTAAGCAATTATGAAGCATTAATGACATGGATGAATCATCTATATGACTCACAAATCTCATTTAATGTATATGCCACCTAAACCTCCTTAGTCACCATCTTCTAGAAGCTTCTCGCGTAATTACGAGAACACCCCTCCTATCCGTGAAAACACGGAAAAACTTTAGACTGTATAAATCCAATAACCGGATACTAGTAACTGGCTTAAACCAAAGCCGACTAGTAAAAACTGTCCGAAAGTCGTACGTGCGTAAACACACGTATGCGTCCGAACCCTTGTCGTAAAACCACACGACCTCTATATCGTTTCGCCTGGAGTAGGGAAACTCTCTGCGTGGGACTCTAGAGACTCGACTACTATGCTGGCAGTGGGTTTGTCACGACCCGAAAGAGCACGTGACTGGCCCTTGAACCATATGAAGCCTATAGGACTCCATCTGATTCAAGTAAGCCAAAAGCCCAGAAATCTAAAACCATTTTGAAGAATAAGTAAAGAAACTGGTTTAAAGAAGTGAAGAAAACATGTTTGAAATCAAGGTTTTTAAATAACTAAGCCGAATGTGCATTTTAAAAAACAGTACAATCGTTTCCAGAAATTTCGGCAGAGTTTCTTTTGAAAAAATGGCCGCGAATGGGGTAAAACAAGAATAACGATATATATGCAATGATAAAGGCATCCCCAAGCGGGAGCTAGCTCTTCGTCAATCGACGGTCACAACCACGCAATGATATGATAATATACAACGCCAAGTGGCGAGGATCAAATCCAAAGAAAGCTCAAAACAACAAGAAAACCGCAATACTACTAAGCGCGACTCTAAGGTCGAAATAATACAAGTTTTGGTTGATGGACAATTTCTAAATACAATGAAATAAATAAATACAATGGTGATTCTTGATGCTAAAGAATCCACCTACCGAAAGCAAGTCACCCGCAAGAAAGAAGTGTGCCAGAAATGCCGCAATAGAACCTGTACGGCAGAACCTGCAAGAACTGTGGCACAACGGGGGTGAGTTGCCAACTCGTGAATAGGAACATCTACAAGCAGAAATCGAATGCAAGACATAAACCTAAGTCAACGATCAGCAATATAATCCACAAGAGTACATCTGAATGTAACAAGGTGGCAAGGAAACATCTAATCACGTTTGTAGTGCCAGGTACTCAGGTAGTAACATGTCATCAGTATAAAGTATGTCTGCATGAAGTAAATATGATGAAATATCAATGATATCAATACACATATATTAGCGTCCCATACCACTAATATTGGTGTAAGGGTATATATAACAGCGTCCTCATACCCTGTTATATATACAAATAAAGTATGATCAATGTAAAACCAGTCTGTCTATGATCCAAGTCTGTATCTATGTGGAACCCGTCCACCTGTCACCCAATGACAATAAGCATCATGTATGCAATGTGAGGATACAAACAAAATCATGGAAAAACATCATGAAACCCGTGCCTAGCATCGACACGTAAATCCTCCTGTATCGGGCATCCGTCATTCCGGATCATGCCCTATATCAAGTACATATCGGGAATCCGTCAGTCCGGGTCATCCCTCTCTCAATGCATCGGGCATCCGTCATTCCGGATCATGCCCTATATCAATCCATCGGGCATCCGTCATTCCGGATCATGCCCTATCTCAAAGTATATATCGGGAATCCGTCATTCCGGGTCATCCCTCTCTCAAAACATCAGGCTTCCGTCAGTCCGGGTCAGCCCTCTTTCAGTACATCGGGCTTCCGTCAGTCCGGGTCAGCCCTCTATCAATCCATCGGGCTTCCGTCAGTCCGGGTCAGCCCTCTCTCAGAACATCCTCTAGCACCGAGAAAACACGGGACGACGCCCCAAATATCATATCAAGGGAACCGGGTTTTTAAATGATTGCTATTGAAAAGGACACGGTTCCCAAATCCAGAAATCCCATGAAAATCCAACATCAAGAAGTACATTCAATGCGATGTGCTATGCAATCAATCCATGATGTATGCGACATGTAAAGAAAAGTAATCATATCGGAAATCATGCAACATGGAATAGTAATGTGCGTATGTCGAAGGAAGAATCATCTCATGAATGCAATAGTACTACAGTGTAGTGGCATGGCAATTATCGATGATGAAGTGTGTGAGCCGGCAAATAGTGTACGTGAAACATACGCATCATCGATAATGGTGCTGGTGTCCTAACAGCATAATAATAATATAGCAATGAATGTATGCCAACAATGCGAATAGCGTGAGACTGCAGAAATCTAGTAGTCAACACCACAGTGAAGTATCTACAATGCAAACTACATCTAAGTATCCGGTCAATCAGGAGGGGTAGGTGTAGAAACCACCTAAATCTGAGTCAATGTATATATATAAAGATATGTAGTCAGTGATCCCGCCTCAATGTCATATCGTAAGATATCCTCGAGTTATGAGTGCGGATCTATCATCAATATCGGCTCGTACGGTAAATCATCGTACGGCATCCACATAGCTGGGTAGGGGTCAACAACTCACTATCTCGTCACATAACAGGTATCAGTATCATCAGATCATATAGTCTGGGGGTACTACTCTATGTCTAGTACAAGTCGATACCATCAAAGAAATATACATGCGGGGGTAAACACATATCCCAAACCCGCAAGAAGCACAAGTCATATCCCACATATGAATCGTATCAAATTACCGATCCCAGGGCACCAAGCCCACATCATCGACTCATCTCCAAAGTCATCACATATCATCAATCACAGTGCAAGTACAAGTGATAAGCAAGGGTGTGTGTGTGTAGGTGTAATTCTATCCTAGGGTTCGCGACTATGAACTACACTAGTCACTTCTAACCCTACATTATCCACAATACACCTATATCACAATAAACTACATAATAATCTATCTACGGACTGCGGGGGTGCTATACGCCATCCACCCGACTTCCCCCTGTAGATATAATCTACTCACCTTGCATCACCAATTGCGGACGTCACCACGTATGCTTGTCGTCCCGAAGTCTTCATGGGTACCTACACATCAAAATATCGTATATGCGCATTAAAACCAAATCCAATCTAAAACGGCGCATAAAATCCAAAACGATACGATAAGGGGCCTATAGGTGAAAACCTATGGCACGCCTTCAAAACCATCAATAAATCCTCTATATCGTGGTATAAACGACAAATAGTCGTGGCAAAACACATTCCACCATTTCAGAATCAAAAATACGGAATACGGAAATACGAATCCAAAACAACAACTTAGGATATATGTCCCAGATTTCACCCTAGAAAGAATCTGTCAAAACTAGAAGTACCCAGGGCCAAGAATTGAGGTATTGGGGCTATGCACAGAAAACGAGGAATTTCCTCACTGGTCTGGCCGCAATTTGCGGCCAGAATGGAGGTTTTGGCGGCCGTACGGATGAGCTAGGGGCTAGGGTTTTGGGGTTAGTTTCCTGGGTGCCTGCACATGCTACTGTCCACTCAATTTTATTTTAGGATACCTCGTATGATAGCAGATTCCAAATAACAGTGACAGATTACACAATTTCCCCGATATCGGTTTCTAAAATCCGTATTATGGGTTTAAACTTCAGGTTAGGGTCTCAATTCATACACTAGGGTGTTGGTGTATCCTCAATTGAACTCAATTTCACAATACAACCCAAGTTCCTCTCAAACCCTAACTAGGTTTTCATCAACTCCATAATATCACACAATATCGAATAAATCTTAACATGGGGTTATAGGAAAAGCTATAATTAAGCAAATGGTTCAGAAATTACCTTCATTAGCAACTCAAGAAAATTCTTGAGTTGCCCTCTAGTGGCCAAATCCATGCTTCTTTAGCTCCATGTGTAGATCTAGGGATTTTGCACATTTTTAATGAAAGGAGATTGGGGTTTTGGGGTGTTTTATGAGATGAAGTGGGGATTTGAAGAGGGGAGGGAGATGGAGAAGGGGCAGCAGCAGCAAGTATGGAGGAGGGAGAGAGAAATGAAAAGGAAAAAGAATGGCTAAGGGTTATAAGTCAAAGGTCCACCTCTCTCTCTCACCTACCCTCATCATTACATTTTCTTTTCTCTTTTCCTCCATAATTCCCAAAGCCTTCTCACAAGAATAGTAAACCCAAATGAAAACCATGGCTAGAAAATGCACAAGTGTAGAAAATGTGATATGTGCAAGTTTTGCACAAAATTACCAAAAAAAACCCGATTAGCGATTTTAATCGCGATTAGCACTAAATTAGTGTCAAAAAGATCACAACAACTTAAAAATGTCATAATTTCAATAATTAACCCATTTTAGAATTTTCCATAATTTTTCATAATTTTTCTAACATTTTTCCTATTTATTTGCATTAAATATTAAAATAATCAATAAAATAATATTAAATTATAAAAATTCCCAAAATTAATATTTTATATTTTTGAAAATGTTACAATCTACCCCCCTTAAGGAAATTCGGTCCCCGAATTTAAACTTAAACCCTCAATACTAAAAACAATTTCAGTAATAATCCAATTTGTCGGGGCTCCGAAAATATCAACACATAAGAATATCATAAAAATATACTGCTCTACTAGAAATAAATCCCCAAAATGCATATATAAGAATATCCTATGCGTCTGGTGCGCAAGGAATCAAAATCCATATATGTGTCAACAGGTGTAGAAAACAGCACCTAGGTGCAACTGGTGTGCACGAAACATCTGTCGTAGGCAACGTATGTGCCTGACAGCAAAATAAATCAGGTGCATGTGACATGCACGGAGAATCCCGATTTAGCGCATCTGGCGTGCACCAAAATCATATATCAAAACACTAAGGGTGCATGAAAACTACGCTGGAAGTGCAAATCAAATCACTGCATACGGTAGGCATAAAATCTCAATCAATATCTCAAATGTAATAGCTCAGCGCAAAATATATAAATATCCAGTGGGTGCATGAAACCAATATCATGAAACTCAGTCATCAAAACTAAATCATGCAACAGAACGCCCAAAATACCGAAATCCAAAATGACGGATACGTGAAAATCGAATCACAAAATCACAAATCATAAATACCGTCTTCGGTAGTTCCTCCTTCAAGGTCGAGAAGGAGTCGGTGCAATCCACTGCTAGCAGCACAGGATATCTACCAGCCTCTTGCTCACGATCTGGCGTCCTCTGGCTCTCTGGGTCCTTATCTTCTCTGTGGATTTCCAATCTCACAGTCAACCGGCTCATCGGCCCTGTCAGATGTGCTAACGGGGACGATTCCGTTCTGGCACTTCTCTGGTCACCTCTCGGTCAAACCTCACGACCACTCGTAAGGCAGCAAATCACTGGCGTCGGCCTCTGGCTCTCTGAAAGCACGTCACACATCTGATCCTGGGTGCAATCATCATGGCAGCAATGTCCTGGAAGGAATCCTGCTCAAGGTCTCTTCCAAGCATGCCTATGCCGATCTGTACAGAGGTTGGCCTTCCGGCACAACCACTTCTCGCTCAAAAGACACATGTGTCATCAGCACAATAATTTCCTTTATCCGAACCTGGTCAACTACCTCGTCGACAATGTCGAACTCTGTCCTGCTGGGTGCGCGCAAAACGACCACTCCTGGTCTAGGTCTTCTCATATCATACTCCAGAAAGGTCCTGTCAGGTTCCCTTCTCAAATCTCAATCCTGCCGAAATGACCGGAAGTCATCATCCAATGCTGAAGCTAAAGCTTATTCCGTAACGGCTGCATACTTATCGCGCTTCTTTCTGGAAGATATATCCATATACCACGCCTCGGGGTGCCTATCACATCTCTAATGTCAGCGGAGTGGGACATCATCTCGTCGAAATATCTCGCGAACTCTTTTCTTCACTCTGCGTCAATGTCGACTGATTTGGACTCGTCTCATCATGGCTGCATGTACGGTGCTCCAACGGCTATGCTCGCATCTGGAGTCTCCCAAGCAGTGTCCCGTCACGATATCCGAAAGATGTCGAACCATCCGATCGACTCGTCAGATCCTCATAATCCCCCAAGAGCTCACATCTCGGGTACAGTTTAATAGTATCGAGTACATGCCACAGCGTCGGTGGTCCAGCCGTAGAAGGGCAAACCCAAGCCTCACTAATGGCGCCGCGGAACCGCCGTAAACCCTAAGGTTCAAAGGCTGTCACACGGTCATTAAGTCGAGTTAGGGTTTCATTCTTCTAGAGGGTCCATAGAATCACCTGCATGTCTTTTCGTATACTTTAAACTTGGAAAATAGGCTCCTGACGTTCGATCGTCTCTATCGACTCTCACGAACCTGCGTGAAGTCGTCTCTAGCTGGAATCAATCCGCCTGATGACCTCGCATCGGGGTAAGCGAACTCACCATACGTCCTAGTCATCCATCCTCGGTGACTAGCAACTCGCTATCATCTCTCTAAGAACATGCTCATGCTGCAGTAGCTCCAACCATCTGGGCGATATCTCGTCATTTGCAGCAGCAACTGGCTCATACGCCTGTACGCCGAACAACGCCTCAATCCCCCAGGAAAGGCGATACATAAGCGGTCATCTCTGAGTCGGTCTGCTCTAGATCTGAGTAAGACTCTCCACACTGGAAATCTTCAACTCAACTAGGCCCGCTCTGGCGCAAAATCGGACGAATCACCTTCGTCTCTCAAATCGGGTAGACTAGCTATCATCTGTCTCATATCTGCCTGAAAGCTCCGGCAATCTCAGCTCGTAAGCTCCGAAAGCAACATCCTGTCAATCTCAGCAACAACTGGTCCATCTGTCTGCACGATAGGCGACATCACATCTCTGAGGTATGCTGTACATCAACAGTCATCTCCCAACTGGCAGCTCTAACAATGGCCCGATCATCCGGTGCAAGACCAAGCACTCGCCTCCACCAGAGGTCACAATCACCAACACTAACTCGAGACGTTCCCATGTCACCAGAAAACACAATCGTCGGCCCTCGTACCAAACGAGCTCACACCGGCCGTAACCCTAGCAGCAGCCCAAACTGCGCTCAAACATGGTGACAGGAATCTCAATCGAGTATCAAAGAGAGCACATCAGTGGCAAGAAGGAAAACGACAGATCCAAAGTGGATACATGATCATAGGAAGGAACATCATCAATAAAGGTATGATCATGAATTAATAGAATCGGGGATCTCAAATGGATGTATAAGCCAGGATATGAAGAGAATCACTAATCTCGAAAGTATGTACATCCTAAGGTTCCTTAAGCGGAGTGGCGTGTCGTAAGTATGCCGCGGAACATACCAACGGTACGTCACTCTACTTTTGTCACCAAATCCATCAACCAAGGGTCATCCTAATACGACGAAAGTTCGGGTCGAATACCCCCTCGACCAAGTCTAAGTTCCGTAAGGTCAAGCCTAAGTTCCGTATATAAACAACGCCCTAGGCTCCACATAGTCAAACTCAGACTCAAACCAAGGTCAACCTAGCGCTCTGATACCAACTTTGTCACGACCCGAAAGAGCACGTGACTGGCCCTTGAACCATATGAAGCCTATAGGACTCCATCTGATTCAAGTAAGCCAAAAGCCCAGAAATCTAAAACCATTTTGAAGAATAAGTAAAGAAACTGGTTTAAAGAAGTGAAGAAAACATGTTTGAAATCAAGGTTTTTAAATAACTAAGCCGAATGTGCATTTTAAAAAACAGTACAATCGTTTCCAGAAATTTCGGCAGAGTTTCTTTTGTAAAAATGGCCGCGAATGGGGTAAAACAAGAATAACGATATATATGCAATGATAAAGGAATCCCCAAGCGGGAGCTAGCTCTTCGTCAATCGACGGTCACAACCACGCAATGATATGATAATATACAACGCCAAGTGGCGAGGATCAAATCCAAAGAAAGCTCAAAACAACAAGAAAACCGCAATACTACTAAGCGCGACTCTAAGGTCGAAATAATACAAGTTTTGGTTGATGGACAATTTCTAGATACAATGAAATAAATAAATACAATGGTGATTCTTGATGCGAAAGAATCCACCTACCGAAAGCAAGTCACCCGCAAGAAAGAAGTGTGCCAGAAATGCCGCAATAGAACCTGTACGGCAGAACCTGCAAGAACTGTGGCACAACGGGGGTGAGTTGCCAACTCGTGAATAGGAACATCTACAAGCAGAAATCGAATGCAAGACATAAACCTAAGTCAACGATCAGCAATATAATCCACAAGAGTACATCTGAATGTAACAAGGTGGCAAGGTAACATCTAATCACGTATGTAGTGCCAGGTACTCAGGTAGTAACATGTCATCAGTATAAAGTATGTCTGCATGAAGTAAATATGATGAAATATCAATGATATCAATACACATATATTAGCGTCCCATACCACTAATATTGGTGTAAGGGTATATATAACAGCGTCCTCATACCCTGTTATATATACAAATAAAGTATGATCAATGTAAAACCAGTCTGTCTATGATCCAAGTCTGTATCTATGTGGAACCCGTCCACCCGTCACCCAATGACAATAAGCATCATGTATGCAATGTGAGGATACAAACAAAATCATGGAAAAACATCATGAAACCCGTGCCTAGCATCGACACGTAAATCCTCCTGTATCGGGCATCCGTCATTCCGGATCATGCCCTATATCAAGTACATATCGGGAATCCGTCAGTCCGGGTCATCCCTCTCTCAATGCATCGGGCATCCGTCATTCCGGATCATGCCCTATATCAATCCATCGGGCATCCGTCATTCCGGATCATGCCCTATCTCAAAGTATATATCGGGAATCCGTCATTCCGGGTCATCCCTCTCTCAATACATCGGGCTTCCGTCAGTCCGGGTCAGCCCTCTTTCAGTACATCGGGCTTCCGTCAGTCCGGGTCAGCCCTTTATCAATCCATCGGGCTTCCGTCAGTCCGGGTCAGCCCTCTCTCAGTACATCCTCTAGCACCGAGAAAACACGGGACGACGCCCCAAATATCATATCAAGGGAACCGGGTTTTTAAATGATTGCTATTGAAAAGGACACGGTTCCCAAATCCAGAAATCCCATGAAAATCCAACATCAAGAAGTACATCCAATGCGATGTGCTATGCAATCAATCCATGATGTATGCGACATGTAAAGAAAAGTAATCATATCGGAAATCATGCAACATGGAATAGTAATGTGCGTATGTCGAAGGAAGAATCATCTCATGAATGCAATAGTACTACAGTGTAGTGGCATGGCAATTATCGATGATGAAGTGTGTGAGCCGGCAAATAGTGTACGTGAAACATACGCATCATCGATAATGGTGCTGGTGTCCTAACAGCATAATAATAATATAGCAATGAATGTATGCCAGCTATGCGAATAGCATGAGACTGTAGAAATCTAGTAGTCAACACCACAGTGAAGTATCTACAATGCAAACTACATCTAAGTATCCGGTCAATCAGGAGGGGTAGGTGTAGAAACCACCTAAATCTGAGTCAATGTATATATATAAAGATATGTAGTCGGTGATCCCGCCTCAATGTCATATCGTAAGATATCCTCGAGTTATGAGTGCGGATCTATCATCAATATCGGCTCGTACGGTAAATCATCGTACAACATCCCCATAGCTGGGGAGGGGTCAACAACTCACTATCTCGTCACATAACAGGTATCAGTATCATCAGATCATATAGTCTGGGGGTACTACTCTATGTCTAGTACAAGTCGATACCATCAAAGAAATATACATGCGGGGGTAAACACATATCCCAAACCCGCAAGAAGCACAAGTCATATCCCACATATGAATCGTATCAAATTACCGATCCCAGGGCACCAAGCCCACATCATCGACTCATCTCCAAAGTCATCACATATCATCAATCACAGTGCAAGTACAAGTGATAAGCAAGGGTGTGTGTGTGTAGGTGTAATTCTATCCTAGGGTTCGCGACTATGAACTACACTAGTCACTTCTAACCCTACATTATCCACAATACACCTATATCACAATAAACTACATAATAATCTATCTACGGACTGCGGGGGTGCTATACGCCATCCACCCGACTTCCCCCTGTAGATATAATCTACTCACCTTGCATCACCAATTGCGGACGTCACCACGTATGCTTGTCGTCCCGAAGTCTTCATGGGTACCTACACATCAAAATATCGTATATGCGCATTAAAACCAAATCCAATCTAAAACGGCGCATAAAATCCAAAACGATACGATAAGGGGCCTATAGGTGAAAACCTATGGCACGCCTTCAAAACCATCAATAAATCCTCTATATCGTCGTATAAACGACAAATAGTCGAGGCAAAACACATTCCACCATTTCAGAATCAAAAATACGGAATACGGAAATACGAATCCAAAACAACAACTTAGGATATATGTCCCAGATTTCACCCTAGAAAGAATCTGTCAAAACTAGAAGTACCCAGGGCCAAGAATTGAGGTATTGGGGCTATGCACAGAAAACGAGGAATTTCCTCACTGGTCTGGCCGCAATTTGCGGCCAGAATGGAGGTTTTGGCGGCCGTACGGATGAGCTAGGGGCTAGGGTTTTGGGGTTAGTTTCCTGGGTGCCTGCACATGCTACTGTCCACTCAATTTTATTTTAGGATACCTCGTATGATAGCAGATTCCAAATAACAGTGACAGATTACACAATTTCCCCGATATCGGTTTCTAAAATCCGTATTATGGGTTTAAACTTCAGGTTAGGGTCTCAATTCATACACTAGGGTGTTGGTGTATCCTCAATTGAACTCAATTTCACAATACAACCCAAGTTCCTCTCAAACCCTAACTAGGTTTTCATCAACTCCATAATATCACACAATATCGAATAAATCTTAAAATGGGGTTATAGGAAAAGCTATAATTAAGCAAATGGTTCAGAAATTACCTTCATTAGCAACTCAAGAAAATTCTTGAGTTGCCCTCTAGTGGCCAAATCCATGCTTCTTTAGCTCCATGTGTAGATCTAGGGATTTTGCACATTTTTAATGAAAGGAGATTGGGGTTTTGGGGTGTTTTATGAGATGAAGTGGGGATTTGAAGAGGGGAGGGAGATGGAGAAGGGGCAGCAGCAGCAAGTATGGAGGAGGGAGAGAGAAATGAAAAGGAAAAAGAATGGCTAAGGGTTATAAGTCAAAGGTCCACCTCTCTCTCTCACCTACCCTCATCATTACATTTTCTTTTCTCTTTTCCTCCATAATTCCCAAAGCCTTCTCACAAGAATAGTAAACCCAAATGAAAACCATGGCTAGAAAATGCACAAGTGTAGAAAATGTGATATGTGCAAGTTTTGCACAAAATTACCAAAAAAAACCCGATTAGCGATTTTAATCGCGATTAGCACTAAATTAGTGTCAAAAAGATCACAACAACTTAAAAATGTCATAATTTCAATAATTAACCCATTTTAGAATTTTCCATAATTTTTCATAATTTTTCTAACATTTTTCCTATTTATTTGCATTAAATATTAAAATAATCAATAAAATAATATTAAATTATAAAAATTCCCAAAATTAATATTTTATATTTTTGAAAATGTTACAGGGTTTAACCACAGACCGCAAGCGGCACTAGCTGTACGTAACGGTCCTTAGGTAGATATCGATAAGAAGGCCGATGAGGAAACCCATCCGAACTCCAACTGAGTCTGATGTGACAATCTCCATACAGTCCGGTCCGTTCGTCTAAGACTATCACATATCGGGCCTAGGGGGCGGCAAGCGTCAGTCCCCTAATAGCGGTATAAGTCGTGTCGGAGCGAAGCCCATTACACCCTGAGAAACTACTGGAACCTACCAGCAAATCTCGCTTGCCCTGGCCAGGGACTTTGCGTAATGGCTCTCTGACACAGTGCGATATCAACCCCCAATACCGGGAGAGACGAATCATGTCTAACCGCCACTGCCTCCAAGTGCTCGGGACTGCACCCAACTGCTACCTGTTTGCACGACTCCTTTGAGCCGTGGTAGGGTAGCAATCTAAGAATAGTGGGACACACTTGAGGCGAAGTAGCAGTGTCAAGTCTGCAGACTTTGCTGTACTCATGTCACCTGGGAACTGTTCACTGACGACTGGTATAAAACCAACCAACAGTTCCCTGTGTGTCCTGTCCGGTGTACCCGTAACCTAACGAGCACCAGCATACTATCTCCAGTACGACGTACTGACGGCTGTGGGACAGACCATCTCCCCAACTGGGATGAGAAGCGTACACACTAGTCTACTCCGGAGTATCGATGCCCTGTCTTGATAATCCAACGACTAGGGACCTGAATAAGGATGTGCTTGTAGACTACCCAGCCCCCACTAGTGTGACTGCCATCACAACGCTGGTAGTCAAGCAAGATCCTAAGAGCTCTATCAATACGTATACTCACATATTAAGATAGAAAAACCAAGTAGCATACTACCATGTTTAGCAAGACTGTTATATACATGTGAATATCCCAAGCTTCCATTAAGTAATATACAAACTAGTATGATACAATAATGGCCCCTAGGGCATATACACTAACAGTAAGGTGGAAATCAAAGCACAGTGGAAATCACACAAGACTCTATGACGAACTCGGGTCCACAGACTAACCTGTACCAGTGTCACCAGAGAACTGCCATCTGACGTAAGGTATAATACCATCTGGGAGTTCTCGGCGAGTCCGTCCAGTGTACCCAGTCTCCATTGAGCACCCGTATATCATCTCTGATGTCAAACACCAAAGGATATGGGATCATCCATCGCCCATCTATATGGGTCGAGAAGGTATACGCTAGTCTACTCTAGTATATCGATGCCCCATCTCGATACACCCACGACTAGGGACCTTGAAGGATGTAATTATAGACTGCCATGTCCGCACTAGTATGATCCGCATCATAGTCCAGGTAGTCAAGTACACACCCTAAGGGATTTACCAACATGTAACAGAGACAATCAGTATACACGTTAAGGTAAAAAGTAACCAGATAGCATACTATCATGTCGAGCAAGAAAGTCCTCCCTATATATGTCCCAGCATCGACTACAATATACATCATATGTATAGTAATGGCCTCTAGGGCATACATATAACTAACAATCTCCCACTTGCACTAGGGCCATCTGTAGCAGTGGTTGCAGTATCTCATACTTAACCATCCCATAAAAGTCTCTCTCTGGGAAAAGGCCTTTGTGAGAGGATCCGCCGCTTTGTCCTCTGAGTCTACTCTCCTAACCTCGATCACCCTGGAGATCTACTATCTTCCTGATCAGGTGACACTGCCTTAGAATATGTCTGGATCACTGATGGGACGGGCGTTCCCTGGCATAAGCCACAACTCCATTGTCACACAATGGGAGGAACGAAGTTCATCTCATAAACTAATATACACCCAGACTGTCTCTTTGGTAGCATCTTAAGTAGCGATGTATCCAGCCTTTATCTTCTAGTAAGCCACGGTATCTAGCTTGGAACTCTTCCAACATACCGTCCCTTTACTAAGGGTAAAGACAATGCCTGTGACTGACATTCAGTCGTCCTTATCACCCTGGAACCTTTCCAGTGATTCTCCCCAGGATCAATTGATACCATCTCACTACAGCTAGTGAGAATCCTAACATCCAATTACTTCTATCTTATAGATCAAAACTCAGGATTTAAGAGGTATCACTTTGATCCTTTATGGAGAATCGTAGTGATAAGCAGAGATTGACCGAGCTTAGCATAGGAAACTCCTTCCCTATCAAGAGTATGTCATCTACGTACTCTACGAGGATCACCACCATACTCCCTACTACCTTTTTGTATATACAAAGTTCATCTACCATTTTGATGATGTAAAACTCTTTGACTAACACATCAAAACAGACGTTCCAACTCCGCGATGCCTGCTTTATCAGATAAAACATCTTGCGCACGTTTCCGCTGCTCCCACTGTTTACGAAGCCCTCTGGCTGTGTACTTATAGACACATTCTTCCAAAACATCATTTAGAAAAGCAGTCATGACACCCAACCACCATATATCGTAGCCATGGTATGTAGCCGTGGCAAGTAGGATCTGGATGGACTTAAGCATAGGCCCCAGAAAAGGTTTCATCATTAGCCACAACTGGTCTATGATGCAAACCTTTAACGAGTCTAGCTTTGAAAGTCTCAACTTTTCCATGTACACCAAGTAATCTTCTCAAGATTTACTTGCTCCTGATGGGGATTTAACCCTTCAGATATAGCAACCAAAGTCCATACTTTGTTGGTGTACCTGGATTCCTTCTCAGATCACTAAGCATTCAGCCATTCTTATAGAGTCTCACTCCTGCTGGCCAGCTCGAAACTAGTTGGGTCATCATCTCATGAAGCAATCCTCGCTCCCACTGTCATAGAGAAACCGAAGTATCTCTCAGGTGGGTGAGGAACCCTACTAGATCGGCGGAGAGGCCGAGGTTCGTTGGAATCTACTAAATCCTTTGGTTCTACCAAATCATCTGCTGTAGTTTGTATAGCTGGAACCTTTCAGTTCTACATAACTGACCTTGCCTCGAGCTTGTCCGGATTTTGCTTTTAGACATAGGCCGGTCAACCCCAAATCTTAACTAACTTAAGAAATGGGCTCTTCCCTTTCTATATCACATATGAAGTGGTAGGAAACTGATTTGATTTGAACCTTATTCAATTGGTATGCAACTTCTCAAGTGCATAACCACCTAAAAGAAAAAAGGAAACTCAGTAGTACTCATCATAGAGAACACCATATCAAATAGGGTGTAATTGCTCCGCCCCGATACACCGTTGTGCTGTGGTGTATTCAGAGGAGTAACACTGAGAGAGAATATCATTCTCCTTTAGAATAGTCCAAGAATTCCATGCACAAGTATTCTCCTCCTTGATCTCATCATAGGACATAATACTTATACCCGTATTTTGGTTCTCTACTTCTAACTTATATTCTGTGAATATCTCAAAAGGTTCGGACTTGTGTTTCAACAGGAACATATGTCTGAATTTAAAGAGATCATTAGAGAATGTAATGAAGTACAAAGAACCGGTCTTGGCATGTGTAGAGAGGGGACCTACATACATCAACATGTATCATCCCAAGAGTTCACTAACTCTTTCTCTGTTTCCAGAAAACAGAGCTATGGTCATCTTATCTTTATGACATGACTGGCAAGTTTCATAAGATGTAAATTCAAACTGATTTAAATATGCATATAAATGTAACTTTAGCTAGTCGGGTCACATTGATTTGACCTAGTCTACAATGCCTCAAGAAGGATTCGTTCATTTCTGAACTCTTCCTCTTGTGTGTGTTCTGTATACTAAGAACTGTAGTTTGATTTAGAACATCAATGTTTTTAGATAACGTGCCTGAACCGATCAACTATTGATATAGAAAATGTTCAAAACATTATCCAACAATACAAAATTATATCCTTCTTTATCTAAATAAAGAGACTGATAAGATTTTGTATATCAGGTTCGGTATCTAATAACATTTGTTCAGAATCAATGTATTCTGGTAATACAGGGTGACATTGACCAACAGACCTAGCTGCAACACTTGCACCGTTTTCTGCCTCATGAAACTTATCACCCGTTCTCAGTTCTTTACCTATCTGTAGCCCATGTAACAAATTACATATGCGGGATCCTGATCCGGTATCACATATCCAGGACGTAAAGAATACTGAGAATCAGTTCTGAATAATGAACACACCCGAAGATGATGCATCAGCATGTACTCTCTTCGTTTGGGCGGTACGGGAATTCTGGTAATCCCCAATTTCCTGCTCTGTCCTATAACTTTTATAAGTTGGAGCGGGACCAACATTCCCCAGCTCAGTATAACAAGCGGGTTCGGTCAATGTATCCGTTTTATTATCTTGATTAAGGCGTGACATGGTCGCTACTAGGAGAGAGAGAGAAGAAAACACTCTGCGTATGCTCTTGCAAGATCAGATTGGTTATTATTTTATCTAATCAGAATGGCTCCCTCTGTTTTTATCAAATCTTCCTTCAAACCCTAAAAGGAAAGACTAGAAGGGATTAATTACACGCTACAAGTTCGCCAATCTTTCAGCCAGGCCAGTGTCGGTACTTTGAGGGAGGTCCCCCGTGCTTTCGCACGAACCTAATTAATGTAAACCTCATTTTCCCAGAGGCGTAACCCCATTGACACCTTTCTAGACACCTACTTGATCGGCTAATTGTAATGTGTAAGACTCTCCAAGGAGTAACAATTACTCGCAGCGGGTATCGGGATCCAACTATCTCATAGAAGGTATGCAATCTCATTGCAAATTTCAACACTTGAAATTCCCGATAATTTTGCCCCTAGCGTCCTATGACCTTGACGCAGGCCAACAAACCATAGTGCGCTAGTCAAGTTCAACCCGTAATTTCCTGATTGAATTAAACCCACTCGCACAACCCTTGACGCAGGCCAACAAAGTCGCACGACTACTCTAATCCAATCGGCATCATATGCATAAGCAGATAAATACTAGTTAGCTACCGTACACTACACCTTGACTGTTAGTTATATGTATGCCCTAGAGGCCATTACTGTACATAGGATGTATATTGTAGTGGATGCTGGGACATATATAGGGAGGACTTTCTTGCTCGACATGATAGTATGCTATCTGGTTGCTCTTTACCTTAACGTGTAAACTGATTGTCTCTCTGTTACATGTTGGTAAAGCCCTTAGGATGTGTACTTGACTACCTGGACTATGATGCGGATCATACTAGTGGGGACATGGTAGTCCATAAGTACATCCTTCAAAGTCCCTAGTCGTGGGTGTATCGAGATGGGGCATCGATACACCAGAGTAGACTAGCGTGTACCTTCTCGACCCATACAGATGGGTGATGGATGATCCCATATCCATTGGTGTTTGACACTAGAGATGATATACGGGTGCTCAGTAGAGACTGGGTACACTGGACGGACTCGCCGAGAACTCCCAGATGGTATTATACCTCACGTCAGATGGCAGTTCTCTGGTGACACTGGTACAGAGTAGTCTGTTGACCCGAGATCGTCATAGAGTCTTGTGTGGTTCCCACTGTGCTTTGATTTCCATCTTACCACGTCCAAGAGGGCGTGCAAAACGGTGGTTTTTGGGTACAGTCCTGAGTCACATGGTGGCAATGAGCGATAGGAGGGGATTCGTCTCTCCCGGTATAGGGAGTTGATGTTGCGCAGTGTTCGATTGGCTATAACAGGAAATCCCTGGCCAGGGTTGCTGAGATTTACTGGTAAGTGTTACCAGTAGTTTCTCGAATTGTTATAGACCTCATATCGACACGACTTATCGAGCTATTGGGGTCTGACGTTTACCACCCCTAGGCGAGATATGCGACATATCAGACGATCAGACCGGACTGTACGGTAGTGTTACTGGTTGGATTCACAGGAGTGTGAGCGGGCTTGCTCGTCGATCTTCTGATCGCTCAATACCCGGGTGGCCGTTACGTTTAGCAGACCGCTTGCGGCTTGTGGGTGCTTGATATGATCATCACCTGCTGCCGGCGTATTGACGAGTCTTTAGAGTCCTACACAGAGGTTTCCTGGCTCAAGCGAAACGAAATAGGAGCGCATATGAGATATGTGCGGGACCGAGAATAATGCGTGTATGTGATACCGTATTTCATTCTCGCGATGAATGTATCGAATGGTTGTATGCGATATAACCTAGTTATCGATTCAAGCGTTGATTCGATAAGCCGATACATTGTATACTAGTCGGTTGTGTGCGACATGACCGGATCATTGAATCAAGTGTTGATTTAATGATTTAATGCATATTTATATATTTGATATATTACTTTGCATCAACTAGTATCGGTTTACTTAAGATGGATTTTCTCACTCGGATGTGCACATTGTATATTCGATATAGTTTTGTGCACTTGATTGTATCATGTTTGATGATACATGTTTACTTGGTTAAGTGTAAAGAATTAAACCATGGTTAAGTTTGTGATTAGGGTTCTCTTTTTCTTACTTATTTATTTGTTTATTTATTTTTGGAAAAGATGAGAAAAGAATGGTTGCTATTTTTCTTTTTAGTTGAAGTTTCTTGAAGCATTGACTTAGTCTTCATTCTTATCTCATCCTTAACCCTAACCATTCCTTTAACCATGATTGATTCTCTACACTTGAACATGGTTCTATTATGATAAGAATTCATTATTCTTTTCATTTTTAGAATTAACTTAATCATAACTTTCTTCTTCTTCTTCCTTGAACTCAAGAAGAAAAAGCTTTCTTCATCAATGGTGAATTGAGCAAATGAGTGAGAAATCCAAAACTAAAGTTTACCCACTTCCTATTTCTTCATCCTCTACCTCTTGCCAAGTAGTAGAGTGTGTTTCCTTCACATGTTTTCAAGACTTGGTGAAGGTGGAGCTTGATCTAGCGATGCCTCGACATAGATCATCTTCGGCACGTCGTCGATGACCTAGCCCGTCCATTCTCCGATGAAGCCGACTCTAGAGCCCGGGATGGATTTTGGACAGCGAGGAGACACCGTTGCGGAGCTATGGAGGTGGAGCACTGGATCTACAAAGATTGTATTTCCAATATCCCATTAGTTAAGTTGTTAACTAGTTTCTTTTTTGCCTAGACATCTAGCAAACGATCCGTAGTCGGGTCTCTCGGCACCTAGAATTTCTGAATTTGGCATGTTCGATGCCTTGTGAGACCTCACTAGGGTGCCTAGGAACCCTACAGTTGTATCAGAGCCTAGCTAGAGCCTTAGGTGAAGTCCTGACGGAATCTGAAACCCGAACGAACCCGAAACCCGTCTCAAAACATGCTCTCTGTCCTTTTTTCAAAAATTAGGATTTTTCCATATTAAAAATATTCAGTAAACTCAGCAGGCAATTCTAAGGGATACTGCAAAATTCGTGTGCCTGATTCAATCAATGCGCCGCGTTTCTGCAGTACGAGCATGGCTCGTGCGGCGGAACCGCGGCCGTTTTGTCGTTTGTGGCATCCAAATTTGTACAGTAATCAATAATACGCAGTGCTGGTTTTCCTGGGTATTTTTGATATTTTTTCAAGAGTTGAATTTTCTGGTGTTGTTTTGGGGATTCGGTGTTTCGATCGGGGTATCAAATTTTGTCTATTTGGCTTTCCGGATAAATTTTAGAATATGTTAAAAAGTTCGACCGGATATAAATACCCAATTTTTCCCCTGTCGGGAAATTTCCAAGTGTTAGATTTTTCCGTAGTTTAACGACGTTCTAAGTAGTGCAAGTAACGCGATGGACCCTCTAGAAGACAACAAACCTTAACTCGATTATGTGACCGTCTTGAACTGCCCTTAGAACCTTCGGGTTTGGGGCAGTACGGCGTGCCACATGTGAGCCGTTGGCTTGATCCTTCTACGGCTGGACCGTTGGTACTGAGGCACGAACGGAATGTTGTTAGACTTGTTTCATGTGTTGATCTGTATCGGGAAAACTTGGGTGTTCGATTGTTCAATCGGAAAGTTTAACATTTTCTAATTATCTGGAATGGGATACAATAATTGGAATTCACAGTAGTTATGTGATAACTGAATGAATGTTATAAACATAGCAGTTTAGTCTCACTTGATCGGTTGCCACGGAATTTTGATGTGATCAAAAGTCCGTCGCAATCACGTAGCGTACGCGGATACTCGCCGGGTAAACTTAATAGACAGCTACACCCCATAGCCCCGACCAAGTGACTGTAGGAGAACGCCGTCGCCGAAAGCATCCATCCGGGTGCTCGCGGCAGCGGTGTTCCGCCTTGGTGTACTTCGTCGACGGTATCGGGGGTGCAGCCGTCTACTGAAGTTTGCGACGAGCATTCGATCAGGATGTCGAGAATCTTGTTGAATTGCCCGACTTAATATTGTAAAGTGTTTTCGATTTTGAGACTAAAATGCGGGGTTTATAATTGTTAGGCATGCGATGTCTAAGTAATTCATTTGGTCAGGCATGCGATGTCTGAGGTGGTTGCAGATTCCAACTGTTGTAGTTTTACACTTTCTTTTCTGTGACCGTAAGTGTAATATGTGATATCGCCGGTTTCGTTTCTATATGTCAACGACAATTGGGATGCGCATATTTACTTACGTTGATGACATGTGATGTTATGTGTTGCTGGATATGTTATATTGGATCGTCGTGTTTGAATAGCCGGGGGTTTTTATGTGAGATGAGTGTTTTTCATTTTCATTCATGTAAAAACTAGTATGTAATATTCTTTTATTGGGGCGCTTCCAGGTTGCGGAAGTTGTCACCTTTTGTATATTATTTACTTTTCCGCACTAGGATAGACCCAAGGAGGAGGGCACAAGAAACCGGGTTCTGGAGTCCAGTGGGAGACCAACTCGAGGAGTCGAGTCCGGGTCACCTAACTCCAGAATTGGTAGGGTTGCTTGCCGCTCTCGTAGGGGCTAGGGGTGTGGGTTTGGCTATTCATCACGACCGTGGAATCCGTGTTTTATACTGGCTCGTATTAAAAACACGGACGTTCTAGTATATCCAATATTTCATATGATTCTTCTGCTGCGATATCTGTGATGTGATCATGTGATGTTCTGTGATAGATACAGTATATATTATAAATGATATATTATATAGGCGTTACTTATGTTTTACACCCGCGCTAGCCCTGCCCCGCTCTGCCGTTAGTTACCTAACATAACGGTGCACGAGGGGACATCGAGGCGAATGCGGATGGCATAAGTGTACGTCGTATTTATCTGTGATGTTTAGGTATTTAAATGATGGGACTTCATTAATGTGATTAATGAAATAAAAGAAACCTAAGATGTTGTAGAATCGAATTTCAAAATAAAACAGGTAGCTACAGTTCTTGCTTTGCACAGCGGTATATATGATATATCCTGCACCTTATTCGATAGGGAAAGGACCGAGATCCCTTCACCGGGAGTGACTCCTTTAGCAATAACTGGCAGATGCTACACATTCGGTTTGTCTTTTGATTGCTTTTAAGAGTTTTGCTTTGCACAGTGATATATATGATATATCCCGCACCTCATTCGACGAGGAAAGGACCGACGATCCCTTCACCGGGAGTGACTCCTTTAGCAAAACTAGAAAAGCCTCAAAAGCACTCCATTTCAAAATCATTTGATTCTACAACGATATAAAGTTCATTACGCAAAGGGTTTTCTTAAAAACCTGACGTAGCCCTCCGTCATTTCAGATAAGTAATAGTTAGTATTCGTGCTGCGTTTGTTGACTCAGTCAAGGCGTAGTGTGCGGTAGCTGATTACTATTTATCTGCTTATGCATATGATGCAGATTGGGTTAGGGTAGTCGTGCGGCCTTGTTGACCTTGTCAAGGGTCATGCGGGTGGGTTTGATTCAATCAAGAAATGACGGGTTGAACTTGACTTGCGGTCTATGGTTTGTTGACCTTGTCAAGGTCATAGATCGTTCGGGGAAAAATATTATCGGGAATTTCAAGTGTTGAAATTTGCAATGAGATTGCATACCTTCTATAAGATAGTTGGATCCCGATACCCGCTGCGAGTAAGAGTTACTCCTGGGAGAGTTTTATACATTACAATTAGCCGATCAAGTAGGTGTCTAGAAAGGTGTTAACGAGGTTACACCTCTGGGAAAACGAGGTTTACATTAATTAGGTTCGTGCGAAAGCACGGGGGACCTCCCTCAAAGTACCGACACTGGCCTGGCTGAAAGATTGGCGAACTTGTAGTGTGTAATTAATCCCGGCTAGTCTTTCCTTTTAGGGTTTGAAGGAAGATTTGATAAAAAGCAGTGGGAGCCATCCTGATTAGATAAAATAAAAACCAATCTATTCTTGCAAGAGCGCACGCTGAGTGTTTTCTTCTCTCTCGCTCCTGATAGCGACCATATCATGCCTTAATCAAGATAATAAAACGGATTATTGACCGAACCCGCTTGTTATACTGAGCTGGGGAACGTTGGTCCCGCTCCAACTTATAATTGTTATAAGACAGAGCAGGAAATTGGGGAATACCAGAATTCCCGTGCCGCCCAAACGAAGAGAGTGCATGTTGATGCATCATCTTCGGGTGTGTTCATTATACAGAACTGTTTCTCAGTATCCTCCGCATCCTTGGTATATGATACCGGATCAGGATCCCAGATATGTAATCTGTTACATAGGGCTACAAAAGGGTAGAAAAACTGAGAACGGGTGATAAGTTTCATGAGGCAGAAAACGGGGCAAGTGTTGCAGCCAAGTCTGTCGGTCACTGTCACCCTGTATTACCAATACATTGATTCTGAACGAATGTTATTAGATACCGAACCTGATATACAAAATCATATCAGTTTCTTCATTAGTAAAGAAATGATAAAATTTTGTATTGTTGGATAATGTTTTGAACATTTCCTATATCAAAAGTTGATCGGTTCAGGCACGTTATCTAAAAACATTAATGTTCTAAATCAAACAACAGTTCTTAGTATACGGAACACACACAAGTGGAAGAGTTCAGAAATGAACGAATTCTTCTTGAGGTATTGTAGACTAGGTCAGATCAATATGACCCGACTAGCTAGAGTTACATAAAGATGTATATTTAAATTAGTTTGAATTTACATCTTGTGAAACTCGCCAGTCATGTCACAAAGATAAGATGACCATAGCTCTGTTTATTGGAAACAGAGAAAGAGTTAGTGAACTCTTGGGATGATACAAGTTGATGTATGTAGGTCCCCTGTCTACACATACCAGGATTGGTTCTTTATACTTCATTACGTTCTCTGATGATCTCTTTAGATTCAGACCTATGTTCCTGTTGAAACACAAGTCCGAACCTTTTGAGATATTCATAGAATATAAGTTAGATGTAGAGAACTAGAATACGGGTATAAGTATTATGTCCTTTGATGAGATCGAGGAGGAGAATACTTGAGCACGGAAATACTGGACTATTCTAAAGGAGAATGAGATTCTCTCTCAGCATTACTCCTCCGTATACACCATAGCACGATGGTATATCGGGGCGGAGCAGATACACCCTATTTGATATGGTGTGCTCTATGATGAGTAATACTGAGTTACCTTTTTCCTTAGGGGGTTATGCACTTGAGAAGTTGCATACCTATTGAATAGGGTTCGAATCAAATCAGTGCCTACCACTTCATATGTGATATGGAAGGGGAAGAGCCCATATCTTAAGTTAGTTAAGATTTGGGGTTGTCCGGCCTATGTCTAAAAGCAAAATCCGGACAAGCTCGAGACAAAGTCTGTAATGTAGAACTGGAAATGTTCCAGCTATACAAACTGCAGCAGATGATTTGATAGAACCAAAGGATTCAGTAAATACCAATGAATCTCAGCCTCTCCGCCGATCTAGTAGGGTTCCTCACCCACCTGAGAGATACTTCGGTTTCTCTATGACAGTGGGAGCGAGGATTGCATCATGAGATGATGACCCAACTAGCTTCGAGCTGGCCATCAGGAGTAAGACTCTGTAAAAATGGCTGGATGCTTATCGATCTGAGATGGAATCCTTATACACCAACAAAGTATGGACTTTGGTTGCTATATCTGAAGGGTTAAATCCCCATCAGGAGCAAGTATATCTTGAGAAGATTACTTGGTGTACATGGAAAAGTTAAGACTTTCAAAGCTAGACTTGTTAAAGGTTTGCATCATTGAACAGGTATGGATTATGTTGAAACCTTTTCTAAGGATCTATGCTTAAGTCCATCCAGATCCTACTTGCCACGGCTACATACCATGACTACGATATCTGGTGGTTGGGTGTCATGACAGCTCTTCTAAAATGATGTTTTGGAAGAGAGTGTCTATAAGTACACAGCCAGAGGGCCTCGTAGACAGTGGGAGCAGCGGAAACGTGTGCAAGATGCTTTATAGGATAAAGCAGGCATCGCGGAGTTGGAACATCTGTTTTGATGAAGTAGTCAAAGAAGTTGACATCATCAAAATGGTAGATGAACCTTGTATATACAAAAAGGTAGTAGGGAGTATGGTGGTGATCCTCGTAGAGTACGTGGATGACATACTCTTGATAGGGAAGGAGTTTCCTATGCTACGCTCGATCAATCTCCGTTTATCACAATGATTCTCCATATAGGATCAAAGTGATACCTGCTAAATCCTGGATTTTGGATCTATGAGATAGATCTAAGTGGATGTTAGGGTTCTCACTAGTTGTAGTGAGATGGTATCAATCGATCCTAGGGAGAATCACTGGAAGTGTTCCAGGGTGATAAAGACGACTGAATGTCAGTCGCAGGCATTGTCTTTACCCTCTGTAAAGGGACGGTATGTTGGAAGAGTTCCAAGCTAGATACCGTGGCAAACTAGACAATAAAGGCAGGATACATCGCTACATAAGATGCTACCAAAGAGGCTGTTTGGATGTATAATGGTTCATGAGATGAACTATGTTCCTACCATTGTGAGACAATGGAGTTGTGGCTTATGCCAAGGAACGTCCGTCCCATCAGTGATCCAGACATATTCTAAGGCAGTATCACCTGATCATGGAGATGGTTGATCTCCAGGCTGATCGAGGCAAGGAGAGCAGACTTAGAGGATAACGCAGCGGATCCACTCACGAAGGCCTATTCCCAGAGAGAGACTTTTATGGGATGGTTGAGTATGAGATACTACAACCACTGCTACAGATGGCCCTAGTGCAAGTAGGAGATTGTTAGTTATATGTATGCCCTTGAGGCCATTACTGTACATAGGATGTATATTGTAGTGGATGCTGGGACATATATACGGACGACTTTCTTGGTCGACATGATAGTATGCTATCTGGTTGCTCTTTACCTTAACGTGTAAACTGATTGTCTCTCTGTTGCATGTTGGTAAAGCCCTTAGGATGTGTACTTGACTACCTGGACTATGATGCGGATCATACTAGTGGGGACATGGTAGTCCATAAGTACATCCTTCAAAGTCCCTAGTCGTGGATGTATCGAGATGGGGCATCGATACACCAGAGTAGACTAGCGTGTACCTTCTCGACCCATACAGATGGGCGATGGATGATCCCATATCCATCGGTGTTTGACACCAGAGATGATATACGGGTGCTCAGTAGAGACTGGGTACACTGGACGGACTCGCCGAGAACTCCCAGATGGTATTATACCTCACGTCAGATGGCAGTTCTCTGGTGACACTGGTACAGAGTAGTCTGTTGACCAGAGATCGTCATAGAGTCTTGTATGGTTCCCACTATGCTTTGATTTATATCTTACCACGTCCAAGAGGGCGTGCAAAACGGTGGTTTTTGGGTACAGTCCCGAGTCACATGGAGGCAATGAGCGATAGGAGGGGATTCGTCTCTCCCGGTATAGGGAGTTGATGTTGCGCAGTGTTCGATTGGCTATAACAGGAAATCCCTGGCCAGGGTTGCTGAGATTTACTGGTAAGTGTTACCAGTAGTTTCTCGAATTGTTATAAACCTCATATCGACACGACTTATCGAGCTATTGGGGTCTGACGTTTACCACCCCTAGGCGAGATATGCGACATATCAGACGATCAGATCGGACTGTACGGTAGTGTTACTGGTTGGATTCACAGGAGTGTGAGCGGGCTTGCTCGTCGATCTTCTGATCGCTCAATACCCGGGTGGCCGTTACGTTTAGCAGACCGCTTGCGGCTTGTGGGTGCTTGATATGATCATCACCTGCTGCCGGCGTATTGACGAGTCTTTAGAGTCCTACACAGAGGTTTCCTGGTGCAAGCGAAACGAAATAGGAGCGCATATGAGATATGTGCGGGACCGAGAATAATGCGTGTATGTGATACCGTATTTCATTCTCGCGATGAATGTATCGAATGGTTGTTTGCGATATAACCTAGTTATCGATTCAAGCGTTGATTCGATAAGCCGATACATTGTATACTAGTCGGTTGTGTGCGACATGACCGGATCATTGAATCAAGTGTTGATTTAATGATTTAATGCATATTTATATATTTGATATATTACTTTGCATCAACTAGTATCGGTTTACTTAAGATGGATTTTCTCACTCGGATGTGCACATTGTATATTCGATATAGTTTTGTGCACTTGATTGTATCATGTTTGATGATACATGTTTACTTGGTTAAGTGTAAAGAATTAAACCATGGTTAAGTTTGTGATTAGGTTTCTCTTTTTCTTACTTATTTATTTGTTTATTTATTTTTGGAAAAGATGAGAAAAGAATGGTTGCTATTTTTGTTTTTAGTTGAAGTTTCTTGAAGCATTGACTTAGTCTTCATTCTTATCTCATCCTTAACCCTAACCATTCCTTTAACCATGATTGATTCTCTACACTTGACCATGGTTCTATTAAGATAAGAATTCATTATTCTTTTCATTTTTAGAATTAACTTAATCGTAACTTTCTTCTTCTTCTTCCTTGAACTCAAGAAGAAAAAGCTTTCTTCATCAATGGTGAATTGAGCAAATGAGTGAGAAATCCAAAACAAAAGTTTACCCACTTCCTATTTCATCATCCTCTACCTCTTGCCAAGTAGTAGAGTGTGTTTCCTTCACAAGTTTTGAAGACTTGGTGAAGGTGGAGCTTGATCTAGCGATGCCTCGACGTAGATCATCTTCGGCACGTCGTCGATGACCTAGCCCGTCCATTCTCCGATGAAGCCGACTCTAGAGCCCGGGATGGATTTTTGACAGCGAGGAGACACCGTTGCGGAGCTATGGAGGTGGAGCACCGGATCTACAAAGGTTGTATTTCCGATATCCCATTAGTTATGTTGTTAACTAGTTTCTTTTTCGCCTAGACATCTAGCAAACGATCCGTAGTCGGGTCTCTCGGCACCTAGAATTTTTGAATTTGGCATGTTCGATGCCTTGTGAGACCTCACTAGGGTGCCTAGGAACCCTACATTGACGCAGGCCAACAAACGTAGCACGAATACTAACTACTACTTATCTGAAATGACGGAGGGCTACGACAGGTTTTTAAGAAAACCTATTGCGTAAAGAACTTGATATCGTTGTAGGATCGAATGAATTTAAAAATGGAGTGTTTCTGATGCTTTTATAGTTTTGCTAAAGGGGTCACTCCCGGTGAAGGGATCGTCGGCCATTTCCTCGTCGAATGTGGTGCGGGATATATCATATATATCACTGTGCAAAGCAAAAACTATAGAAGCAATCAAAAAAACAAACCGAGGGTTGTAGCATCTGCCAGTTATTGCTAAAGGGGTCACTTCCGGTGAAGGGATCTCGGCCCTTTCCTTATCGAATAAGGTGCAGGATGTTCTACAAGGAACACCGCGATGCAAAGCAAGAACTGTAGCTACCTGTTTTATTTTTGAAATTCGATTCCACAACATCTTAGGTTTCTTTTTTTTTCATTAATCACATTAATGAAGTCCCATCATTTAAATCACATAATCATCACAGATAAATACGACGAACACTTATGCCATCCGCATTCGCCTCGATGTCCCCTCGTGCACCGTTAGGTTAGGTAACTAACGGCAGAGTGGGGCAGGGCTAGCGTGAGTGCAAAACATAAGTAACGTCTATATAATATATCATATATACTATATACAGTATCTATCACAGAACATATCAAAAGATCACATCACGGATATCGCAGCAGAAAAAACATATGAAACATTGGATAAACTAGGACGTCCGTGTTTTCAATACGAGCCAGTATAAAACACGGATTCCACGGTCGCGAAGAATAGCCAAACCCATACCCCTAGACCCCTACGAGAGCGGCAAGCAACCCTACCAATTCTAGAGTTAGGAGACCCGGACTCGACTGTAGGGTTCCTAGGCACTCCCAAGAGGTCTCACAAGGCATCAACCATGCCATTTTCTAATTTTACGGTGCCGAGAAACCCTAGACTAGATCGTTAACTAGAATTTTAGGTGACAAAACAAACTAGTTAACAATTTAACTAAAAGAACGGAAATACAACCTTTGTAAATCCGGTCCTCCACCTCCATAGCTCCGCAATGAAGTCTCCTCGCTACCCAAATCGAAACCCGGGCTCAAGCGTCGGCTTCATCGGAGAAATGGCCGGGCTAGGTCGTCGACTTCGATGCCGAAGATGATCTACGTCGAGGCATCACAAGATCAAGCTCCCACTTCACCAAGTCATGAAACTTGTGAAGAAAACACACTCTATTACTTGGCAAGAGGTAGAGGATGAAGAAATATGAAGTGGGTTCACTTTAGAATTGGATTTCTCACTCATTTTCTCAAGTTGCCATTGATGGAGGCAAGCTTCTTCTTATTGTCAAGATGAAGAAGAAGAAGAAAGAATATGATAAGTTCTTTAAAAATGGAAAAGAAAATGAATACTTATCATATTCAAACCATGGTTAAGTGTAGAGAATGAATCATGGTTAAGTGGAGTGGTTAGGGTTAAGCATGAGACAAAATGGTCACTTAGTCAAAGCTTCATGAAGCTTCAAGATGCAAACAAAGAAAGCCACAATTTTCTCTTTATGCCATTTATTTTCCAAAATGAATAAACAAATAAATAAATGAATAAATAAGTAATGGAAAAACAAAACCCTAATCATTAGTTTAACCATGGTTTAATTCTTTACACTTAACAAAGTAAACATGTATCATCAAACATGGTACAATCATTTGTACAAAAAGTATATCACATATACAGCTTGTACATCCAAGTAAGAAAATCCATTTAAAGTGAACCAATACTAGTTAATGCAAAGTAATATATCATATATATAATTATGCATTAAATCATTAAATCAACACTTGATTTAACGATCCGGTCATATCGCATATAACCGGCTAGTATCCTTTGTATCGGCTTATCGAATCAATACTTGATTCGATAACTAGGTTATATCGTATACAACCAATCGATACATTCATTACGAGAATAGAATACGGTATCACATACACGCATTTATCTCGGTCCCGCACATATCTCATATGCACTCCTATTTCGTTTCGCTTGAGCCAGGAAACCTCTGTGTAGGACTCTAAAGACTCGTCAATACGCCGGCAGCAGGTGATGATCATATCAAACACCCACAAGCCGCAAGCGGTCTGCTAAACGTAACGGCCACCCGGGTATTGATCGATAAGAAGATCGACGAGCAAGCCCGCTCACACTCCTGTTAATCCAACCGGTAACACTTACCGTACAGTCCGGTCTCGTCGTCTGATATGTCGCATATCTTGCCTAGGGGTGGTAAACGTCAGACCCCAATTGCTCGATAAGTCGTGTCGATATGAGGCCTATAACAGTTCGAGAAACTACTGGTAACACTTACCAGTAAATCTCAGCAACCCTGGCCAGGGATTTCAGGTTATAGCCAATCGAACACAGCGCAACATCAACTCCCTATACCGGGAGAGACGAATCCCCTCCTATCGCTCATTGCCTCCATGTGATTCGGGACTGTACCCAAAAACCACCGTTTTGCACGCTCTCTTGGAAGTGGTAAGATGGAAATCAAAGCACAGTGGGAACCACACAAGACTCTATGACGATCTCGGGTCAACAGACTACTTTGTACCAGTGTCACCTGAGAACTGCCATCTGACGTAAGGTATAATACCATCTGGGAGTTCTCGGCGAGTCCGTCCAGTGTACCCAATCTCCACTGAGCACCCGTATATCATCTCTGATGTCAAAACACCAATGGATATGGGATCATCCATCGCCCATCTGTATGGGTCGAGAAGGTATACGCTAGTCTACTCTGGTATATCGATGCCCCGTCTCGATACACCCACGACTAGGGACTTTGAAGGACATACTTATAGACTACCATGTCCCCACTCGTATGATCCGCATCATAGTCCAGGTAGTCAAGTACACATCCTAAGGGCTTTACCAACATGTAACAGAGAGACAATCAGTATACACGTTAAGGTAAAGAGTAACCAGATAGCATACTATCATGTCGAGCAAGAAAGTCCTCCCTATATATGTCCAAGCATCCACTACAATATACATCCTATGTATAGTAATGGCCTCTAGGGCATACATATAACTAACAATCTCCCACTTGCACTAGGGCCTTCTGTAGCAGTGGTTGTAGTATCTCATACTCAACCATCCCATAAAAGTCTCTCTCTAGGAATAGGCCTTCGCGAGTGGATCCGCCGTGTTGTCCTCTTAGTCTACTCTCCTAACCTTGATCTCCTTGGAGATCAACCATCTCCATGATCCGGTGATACTGCCTTAGAATATGTCTGGATCACTGATGGGACTTGCGTTCCTTGGCATAAGCCACAACTCCATTGTCACACAATGGGAGGAACGTAGTTCATCTCATGAACCAATAAACACCCAAACAGCCTCTTTGGTAGCATCTTAAGTAGCGATGTATTCAGCCTTTATCGTCTAGTATGCCACGGTATCTAGCTTGGAACTCTTCCAACATACCGTCCCTTTACTGAGGGTAAAGACAATGCCTGCGACTGACATTCAGTCTTCTTTATCACCCTGGAACCCTTCCAGTGATTCTCCCCAGGATCGTTTGATACCATCTCACTACAACTAGTGCGAATCCTAACATCTAATTAAATCTATCTCATAGATCCAAAACTCAGGATTTAGGAGGTATCATTTTGATCCTATATGGAGAATCTTTGTGATAAGCGGAGATTGACCGAGCGTAGCATAGGAAACTCCTTCCCTATCAAGAGTATGTCATCCAAGTACACTACAAGGATCACTACCATACTCCCTACTACCTTTTTGTTTATACAAGGTTCATTTACCATTTTGATGATGTCAAACTCTTTGACTAACACATCAAAACAGACGTTCCAACTCCGCGATGCCTACTTTATCACATAAAACATCTTGCACGCGTTTCCGCTGCTCCCACTGTTTACGAAGCCCTCTGGCTGTGTTCTTATAGACATTCTCTTCTAAATCATTATTTAGAAAAGCAGTCATGGCACCCAACCACCAGAAATCGTAGTCATGGTATGTAGCGGTGGCAAATAGGATCTGGATGGACTTAAGCAAAGATCCTTAGAAAAGGTTTCAACATAATCCATACCTGGTCAATAATGAAAACCTTTAACAAGTCTAGCTTTGAAAGTCTCAACCTTTCCATGTACACCAAGTAATCTTCTCAAGATATACTTGCTCCTGATGGGGATTTAACCCTTCAGATATAGCAACTAAAGTCCATACTTTGTTGGTGTATAAGGATTCCATCTCAGATCGCTAAGCATCCAGCCATTCTTACAGAGTCCCACTCTTGATGGCCAGTTCGAAACTAGTTGGGTCATCATCTCATGATGCATTCCTCGCTCCAACTGTCATAGAGAAACCGAAGTATCTCTCAGGCGGGTGAGAAACCCTACTAGATCGGCGGAGAGGCTGAGGTTCGTTGGAATCTACTGAATCCTTTGGTTCTATCAAATCATCAGCTGCAGTCTGTATAGCTGGAACATTTCCAGTTCTACATAACAGATCTTGCCTCGAGCTTGTCTGGATTTTGTTTTTCAGACATAGGCCGGACAACCCCAAATCTTAACTAACTTAAGATATGGGCTCTTCCCTTTCCATATCACATATGAAGTGGCAGGCAACTGATTTGATCGGGACCCCATTCAATATGTATGCAACTTCATAAGTGCATAACTCCCTAAAGGAAATAGGTAACTCAGTAGTACTCATCATAGAGCACACCTTATCATATAGGGTGTGATTGCTCCGCCCCGATATACCATCGTGCTATGGTGTATACGGAGGAGTAATGCTGAGAGAGAATCTCATTCTCCATTAGAATAGTCCAGGAATTCCATGCACAAGTATTCTCCTCCTCGATCACATCAAAGGACATAATACTTATACCCGTATTTTGGTTCTCTACTTCTAACTTATATTCTGTGAATATCTCAAAAGGTTCGTACTTGTGTTTCAACAGGAACATATGTCTGAATCTCGAGAGATTATCAGAGAATGTAATGAAGTACAAAGAACCGGTCTTGGCATGCGTAGACTGGGGACCTACATACATCAACATGTATCATCCCAAGAGTTCACTAACTCTTTCTCTGTTTCCAATAAATAGAGCTGTGGTCATCTTATCTTTGTGACATGACTGGCGAGTTTCACAAGATGTAAATTCAAACTAATTTAAATATGCATCTTTATGTGACTCTGCTAGTCGGGTCGCATTGATATGACCTAGTCTACAATACCTCAAAAAGGATCCGTTCATTTCTGAACTCTTCCTCTTGTGTATGTTCCGTATACTAAGAACTGTAGTTTGATTTAGAACATCAATGCTTTTAGATAACGTGCCTGAACCGATCAACTTTTGATATAGGAAATGTTCAAAACATTATCCAACAATACAAAATTATATCCTTTCTTTACTAATAAAGAGACTGATATGATTTTGTATATCAGGTTCGGTATCTAATAACATTCGTTCAGAAACAATGTATTGGTAATACAGGGTGACAGTGACCGACAGACTTGGCTGCAACTCTTGCCCCGTTTTCTGCCTCATGAAACTTATCACCCGTTCTCAGTTCTTTACCTATCTGTAGCCCATGTAACAGATTACATATCTGGGATCCTGATCCGGTATCATATACCCAGGACGTAAAGGACATTGAGAAACAGTTCTGTATAATGAACACACCCGAAGATGATGCATCAGCATGCACTCTCTTCGTTTGGGCGGCATGGAAATCTTGGTATTCCCCTATTTCCTGCTCTGTCTTATAACTATTATAAGTTGGAGCGGGACCAACGTTCCTCAGCTCAGTATAACAAGCGGGTTCGGTCAATAATCCGTATTATTATCTTGATTAAGGCGTGACATGGTCTCTACCAGGAGAGAGAAAGAAGAAAACACTCTGCGTGCGCTCTTGCAAGATCAGATTGAATATTATTTTATCTAATCAGGATGGCTCCCACTGTTTTTATCAAATCTTCCTTCAAACCCTAAAAGGAAAGACTAGCCGGGATTAATTACACACTACAAGTTCGCCAATCTTTCAGCCAGGCCAGTGTCGGTACTTTGAGGGAGGTTCCCCGTGTTTTCGCACGAACTTAATTAATGTAAACCTCGTTTTCCCAGAGGCGTAACCTCGTTAACACCTTTCTAGACACCTACTTGATCGGCTAATTGTAATGTGTAAAACTCTCCCAGGAGTAACTCTTACTCGCAGCGGGTATCGGGATCCAACTATCTCATAGAAGGTAAGCAATCTCATTGCAAATTTCAACACTTGAAATTCCCGATAATAATTTTTCCCCTAACGTGCTATGACCTTGACGAAAGCCAACAAACCATAGCCCGCTAGTCAAGTTCAACCCGTCATTTCCTGATTGAATTAAACCTACCCGCACGACCCTTGACGAAAGCCAACAAAGCTGCACGACTACCCTAATCCAATCGCATCGTATGCAGCAGATAAGCAGCATATAGCTACCGCACACTGCACCTTGACGAAAGCCAACAAATGCAGCACGAATACTATATACAACTTATCTGAAATGACGGAGGGCTACGACAGTTTTTTCTGAAAACCTATTGCGTAATGAACTTGATATCGTTGTAGAATCAAATGATTTTAAAATGGAGTGTCTTTGAGGCTTTTCTAGTTTTGCTAAAGGAGTCACTCCCGGTGAAGGGATCATCGGTCCTTTCCTCGTCGAATGAGGTGCGGGATATATCATATATATCACTGTGCAAAGCAGAACTCTTAAAAAGCAATCAAAAGGCAAACCGAGGGTTGTAGCATCTGCCAGTTATTACTAAAGGA
Organism: Agapanthus africanus; assembly: GCA_030015575.1. NCBI lineage: Eukaryota > Viridiplantae > Streptophyta > Magnoliopsida > Asparagales > Amaryllidaceae > Agapanthus > Agapanthus africanus. The sequence goes on along the minus strand of JASDDO010000031.1, from coordinate 210,984,333 downwards.
GTCACTCCCGGAGAATGGATCTCGGTCCTTTCCTCATCGAATATGGTGCAGGATATATCATATATACCGCTGTGCAAAGCAAGAACTGTAGCTACCTGTTTTATTTTGAAATTCGATTCTACAACATCTTAGGTTTCTTTTATTTCATTAATCATATTAATGAAGTCCCATCATTTAAAGTACCTAAACATCACAGATAAATACGACGTACACTTATGCCATCCGCATTCGCCTCGATGTCCCCTCATGCACCGTTATGTTAGGTAACTAACGGCAGAGCGGGGCAGGGCTAGCGCGGGTGTAAAACATAAGTAACGCCTATATAATATATCATTTATACTATATACTGTATCTATCACAGAACATCACATGATCACATCACAGATATCGCAGCAGAAGAATCTTATGAAATATTGGATATACTAAGACGTCCGTGTTCTCAATACGAGCCAGTATAAAACACGGATTCCACGGTCGTGATGAATAGCCAAACCCACACCCTTATACCCCTACGAGAGCGGCAAGCAACCCTACCAATTCTAGAGTTAGGAGACCCGGACTCGACTCCTCGAGTTGGTCTCCCACTGGACTACAGAACCCGGTTACTTGTGCCCTCCTCCTTGGGTCTATCCTAGTGCGGAAAAGTAAATAATTTACAAATGGTGACAACTTCCGCAACCTGGAAGTGCCCCAATAAAAGAATATTACATACAAGTTTTTACATGAATGAAAATGAAAAACACTCATCTCACATAAAAACCCCCGGCTATTCAAACACGACGATCCAATATAACAAATCCAGCAACACATAACATCACATGTCATCAACGTAAGTAAACATGCGCATCCTAATTGTCGTTGACATATAGCAACGCAACCGGCGATATCACATATTACACTTACGATCACAGAAAAGAAAGTGTAAAACTACAACAGTTGGAATCCGCAATCTCTTTAGACATCGCATGCCTAGCCAAATGAATTCCTTAGACATCGCATGCCTAACAATTATAAACCCCGCATTTTAGTCTCATTAACGAAAACACTTTTCAATATCAAGCCGGGCAATTCAACAGGATTCCCGACATTTTGATCGAATGCTCGTCGCAAACTTCAGTAGACGGCCGCACCCCTGATACCGTCGACAAAGTGCACCAAGGCGGAACACCGCTGCCGCGAGCACCCGAACGGATGCTTTCGGCAACGGGGTTCTCCTACAGTCACTTGGTCAGGGCTATGGAGTGAGGCTGTCTATTAAGTTTACCCGGCGAGTATCCGCGTATGCTACGTGATTGCGACGGACTTTTGATCACATCAAAATTCCGTGCCAACCGATCAAGTGAGACTAAATTGCTATGTTTATAACATTCATATTAGTTATCTCATAACTATTTGTGAATTCCAATTATTGTATCACATTCCGGATAAATAGAAAATGTTAAACTTTCCGATCGAACACCCATGTTTTCCCGAAACAAATCAACACAAGAAATAAGTCTAACAACATTCAGTTCGTGCCTCAGTACCAACGGTCCAGCCGTATAAGGGTCAAGCCAACGCCTCACATGTGGCATGCCGTACTGCCCCAAACCCTAAGGTTCAAAGGGCAGTTCAAGACGGTCACATAATCGAGTTAAGGTTTGTTGTCTTCTAGAGGGACCATCGCGTTACTTGCACTACTTAGAACGTCGTTAAACTACGGAAAAATCCAACACTTGGAAATTTCCCGACAGGGAAAAATTGGGTATTTATATCCGGTCGAACTTTTTAACATATTCAATAATTATCCGGAAAAACACATAGACAAAGTTTGACAATCCGATCGAATAAGCGAATCCCTAAAACAACCCCAGAAAATTCAACTCTTGAATAAATATTAAAAATTCCCAGAATATCCAGCATAATAAAATAGGAGTTACTGTGCAAACAGGGGATGATGATGTCATCATCTGGCCGCTGAACCGCCGCAGAAGCCAGGCTTCTGCCGCGGTTCCGCCGCACTATGGAATCATCTCTGGGAGAAATTTGCACCATAATTCTTAGAATTCCGTGCTGAATTTTTTAGCAATTTTTAATCTGGAAAAAACCCAGTTTTTGAAAAAAGTGCATAGAGAGTGAAATTTTAGGGTTTCGGGGTCGTTCGGGTTTCAAACTTCGTCTACGCATAGCCTAAGGCTCTAGCTAGGCTCTGATACCACTGTAGGTTTCCTAGGCACTCCCAAGAGGTCTCACAAGGCATCAACCATGCCATTTTCTAATTTTACGGTGCCGAGAAACCCTAGACTAGATCGTTAACTAGAATTTTAGGCGACAAAACAAACTAGTTAACAATTTAACTAAAAGAACGAAAATACAACCTTTGTAGATCCGGTCCTCCACCTCCATAGCTCTGCAATGAAGTCTCCTCGCTGCCCAAATCGAAACCCGGGCTCAAGCGTCGGCTTCATCGGAGAAATGGGCAGGCTAGGTCGTCGACTTCGATGCCGAAGATGATCTACGTCGAGGCATCTCAAGATCAAGCTCCCACTTCACCGAGTCATGAAACTTGTGAAGAAAACACACTCTACTACTTGGCAAGAGGTAGAGGATGAAGAAATAGGAAGTGGGTTCACTTTAGAATTATATTTCTCACTCATTTTCTCAAGTTGCCATTGATGGAGGCAAGCTTCTTCTTATTGTCAAGATGAAGAAGAAGAAGAAAGAATATGATAAGTTCTTTAAAAATGGAAAAGAAAATGAATACTTATCATATTCAAACCATGGTTAAGTGTATAGAATGAATCATGGTTAAGTGGAGTGGTTAGGGTAATGCATGAGACAAAATGGTCACTTAGTCAAAGCTTCATGAAGCTTCAAGATGCAAACAAAGAAAGCCACCATTTTCTCTTTATGCCATTTATTTTCCAAAATGAATAAACAAATAAATAAATGAATAAATAAGTAATGGAAAAACAAAACCCTAATCAATAGTTTAACCATGGTTTAATTCTTTACACTTAACCAAGTAAACATGTATCATCAAACATGATACAATCATTTGTACAAAAAGTATATCACATATACAACTTGTACATCCAAGTGAGAAAATCCATTTAAAGTGAACCAATACTAGTTAATGCAAAGTAATATATCATATATATAATTATGCATTAAATCATTAAATCAACGCTTGATTTAACGATCCGGTCATATCGCATATAACCGGCTAGTATCCTTTGTATCGGCTTATCGAATCAATACTTGATTCGATAACTAGGTTATATCGCATACAACCAATCGATACATTCATCGCGAGAATAGAATACGGTATCACATACACGCATTATTCTCGGTCCCGCACATATCTCATATGCGCTCCTATTTCGTTTGGCTTGAGCCAGGAAACCTCTGTGTATGACTCTAAAGACTCGTCAATACGCCGACAGCAGGTGATGATCATATCAAACACCCACAAGCCGCAAGCGGTCTGCTAAACGTAACGGCCACCCGTGTATTGAGCGATCGGAAGATCGACGAGCAAGCCCGCTCACACTCCTGTGAATCCAACCAGTAACACTTACCGTACAGTCCGGTCTCGTCGTCTGATATGTTGCATATCTTGCCTAGGGGTGGTAAACGTCAGACCCCAATAGCTCGATAAGTCGTGTCGATATGAGGCCTATAACAGTTCGAGAAACTACTGGTAACACTTACCAGTAAATCTCAGCAACCCTGGCCAGGGATTTCCGGTTATAGCCAATCGAACACAGCGCAACATCAACTCCCTATACCGGGAGAGACGAATCCCCTCCTATCGCTCATTGCCTCCATGTGATTCGGAACTGTACCCAAAAACCACCGTTTTGCACGCCCTCTTGGACGTGGTAAGATGGAAATCAAAGCACAGTGGGAACCATACAAGTCCCTATGACGATCTCGGGTCAACAGACTACTCTGTACCAGTGTCACCTGAGAACTGCCATCTGACGTAAGGTATAATTCCATCTGGGAGTTCTCGGCGAGTCCGTCCAGTGTACCCAGTCTCCACTGAGCACCCGTATATCATCTCTGATGTCGAAACACCAATGGATATGGGATCATCCATCGCCCATCTGTATGGGTCGAGAAGTTATACGCTAGTCTACTCTGGTATATCGATGCCCCGTCTCGATACACCCACGACTAGGGACTTTGAAGGACATACTTATAGACTACCATGTCCCCACTAGTATGATCCGCATCATAGTCCAGGTAGTCAAGTACACATCCTAAGGGCTTTACCAACATGTAACAGAGAGACAATCAGTATACACGTTAAGGTAAAGAGTAACCAGATAGCATACTATCATGTCGAGCAAGAAAGTCCTCCATATATATGTCCAAGCATCCACTACAATATACATCCTTTGTATAGTAATGGCCTCTAGGGCATACATATAACTAACATCGACTCCTCGAGTTGGTCTCCTACTGGACTCCAGAACCTGGTTACTTGTGCCCTCCTCCTTGGGTCTATCCTAGTGCAGAAAAGTAAATAATATACAATGGTGACATCTTCCGCAACCTGGAAGTGCCCCAATGAATGAATATTACATACAAGTTTTTACATGAATGAAAATGAAAAACATCCATCTCACATAAAAAAAACCCGGCTATTAAAACACGACGATCCAATATAACATATCCAGCAACACATAACATCACATGTCATCAACGTAAGTAAATATGCGCATCCCAATTGTCGTTGACATATAGCAACGAAACCGGCGATATCACATATTACACTTACGGTCGCAGAAAAGAAAGTGTAAAAATACAACAGTTGGAATCCGCAAACTTCTTAGACATCGCATGCCTAACCATCTGAATTCCTTAGACATCACCTGCCTAACAATTATAAATCCCGCATTTTAGTCTCATTATCGAAAACTCTTTTCAATATCAAGTCGGGCAATTCAACAAGATTCCCGAAAATCCTGATCGAATGCTCATCGCAAACTTTAGTAGGAGGCCGCACCCCCGACGCCGTCGACGAAGTGCACCAAGGCGGAACACCGCTGCCGCGAGCACCCGAACGGATGCTTTCGGCGACGGGGTTCTCCTACAGTCACTTGGTCGGGGCTATGAGGCGTGGCTGTCTATTAAGTTTACCCGGCGAGTATCCGCGTACGCTACGTGATTGCGACGGACTTTTGATCACATCAAAATTCCGTGGCAACCGATCATTTGAGACTAAACTGCTAGATTTATAACATTCATTCAGTTATCTCATAACTATTTGTGAATTCCAAATATTGTATCACATTCCAGATAAATAGAAAATGTTAAACTTTCCGATCGAACAATCAAACACCCAAGTATTCCCGAAACAGCTCAACACATGAAATAAGTTTAAAAACATTCACTTCATGCCTCAGTACCAACGGTCCAGCCGTAGAAGGGTCAAGCCAACGCCTCACATGTGGCACGCCGTACTACCCTAAACCCTAAGGTTCAAAGGGAAGTTCAAGACGGTCACATAATCGAGTTAAGGTTTGTTGTCTTCTAGAGGGTCCATCGCGTTACTTTCACTACTTAGAACGTTCTTAAACCATGGAAAAATCCAACACTTGGAAATTTCCCGGCAGGAAAAAAAGTGGGTATTTATATGCTGTCGAACTTTTCAACATGTTCTAAAATATCCGGAAAAACATAAACAAAGTTAAACAATCCGATCGAAACATCGAGTCCCCAAAACAACCCTAGAAAACTCAACACTTGAGTGGAATTAAAAAGTTCCCAGAAAAAAATAACAAGAAAGGACCTAAGAATAATTACATGAAATTTCAGGGACTAAGTCACAATTTTGGCCGCGGAACTGCCGCCAAACCCTTGGTTTGGCCGCGGTTACGCTGTCGAATTTTTGAGTTAGAGGTCCGTACTTCACAGTAATTCTTAGTTTTTCCTGCTTAATTTTCTGAGCATTTTTAATTCACAAAACACACAGTTTGAAAAAATGTACAGAGAAGGGTTTTGATCGAGGTTTCGCGGTTCGATAGGATCTCTAACTTCGTCTACACATCGCCTAAAGCTCTAGCTAGGCTCTGATACCACTGTAGGGTTCCTAGGCACACTCAAGAGGTTCCACATGGCATCGACCGTGCCAAATTCAAATTTTTCCGGTGCCGAGAAACCCTAATGTAGATCGTTAACTAGAAATTAGGCGAAACAACAAGCTACTAAACAACTTTATTGCTAAGTGAATGGAAATACAACCTTTGTAGATCCGCTCCACCACTTCTTTAGCTCCGTGTTGACGTCCCTCCGCTGCGATCATCGGGATCCCTGACTCTAGCGATGGTTTCGTCGGAGAAATGATCGGGCTAGATCATTGACTTAGAGGCCGAAGATGATCTACGTCGAGGCGACTCAAACTCAAGCTCCATCTTCACTAGGTCAAAGAACTTGTGAAGAAAACACCCTCTACTACATGGAAACTGATAGAGGATGAAGAAATAGGAAGTGGGTTCACTTTGGATTTTGATTTCTCACTTGGAATCATCACTTGGAAAAATCCAGCAATGGTTTCTTCTCTTCAGGAAGAAGATGAAGAAGAAGAAAGAAAAAGGAAATATGAATTATTTCCAAATAGAAAATCAAGTGATGGTTATCATAATGCAACCATGGGTGAGTTTAACTAGTGTAGAGACTAAACTAGGGTTTAGGTGAATGGTTAGGTTTAGGAAAGAAATAAAATGGTCAAAGCTTCAAAGCTTCATGAAGCTTCAAAGAAAATCCAAAGAAAGCCACCATTTTATTTCTTGCCAAAATGAATAAATATATAAATAAATGAATAAATAAATTATTACCCTAACCATTTACCTAAACATGGTTTAAAGTAAACACACACCCAAGTTTGCATGTATCATCAAATATGATACAAACTAGTGCACAAACATATATCATATATATACAATGTGCACAATCAAGTGAGATAATCAATCTTAAGTGAACCAATACTAGTTAATGTAAAGTAATATATCAAATATATAATTATGCATTAAATCATTAAATCAACACTTGATTTAATGATCCGGTCATATCGCATATGACCGACTAATATCCAATGTATCGACTTATCAAATCAATCCTCGATTCGATAACTAGGTTATATCGCATACAACCAATCGATACATTCATCGCGAGAATAGAATACGTTATCACATACATGCATTATTCTCGGTCCCGCACATATCTCATATGCGCTCCTATTTCGTTTCGCTTTAGCCAGGAAACCTCTGTGTAGGACTCTAAAGACCCGTCAATACGCCGGCAGCAGGTGATGATCATATCAAACACCAACAAGCCGCAAGCGGTCTGCTAAACGTAACGTCCACCCGGGTATTGAGCGAACAGAAGATGAACGAGCAATCCCGCTGACAATCCTGTGAATCCAACCAGTAACACTTAACGCACAGTCCGGTCTGTTCGTCTGATATATCGCATATCTCGCCTAGGGGTGGTAAACGTCAGACCCCAGTAGCTCGATAAGTCGTGTCGATATGAGGTCTATAACAGTTCGAGAAACTACTGGTAACACTTACCAGCAAATCTCAGCAACCCTAGCAAGGGATTTCCGGTTATAGCCAATCGAACATAGCGCAACATCAACTCCCTATACTGGGAGAGAAGAATCCCCTCCTATCGCTCATTGCCTCCATGTGATTCGGGACTGTACCCAAAAACCACCGTTTTGCACGCCCTCTTGGACGTGGTAAGGTGGAAATCAAAGCACGGTGGGAATCACACAAGACTCTATGACGATCTCAGGTCTACAGACTAACCTGTACCAGTGTCACCAGAGAACTGCCATATGACGTAAGGTATAATACCATCTGGGAGTTCTCGGCGAGTCCGTCCAGTGTACCCAGTCTCCATTGAGCACCCGTATATCATCTCTGATGTCAAACACCAATGGATATGGGATCATCCATCGCCCATCTATATGGGTCGAGAATGTATACGCTAGTCTACTCTGGTATATCGATGCCCCGTCTCGATACACCCACGACTAGGGACCTTGAAGGATGTACTTATAGACTACCATGTCCCCACTAGTATGTTTCGCATCATAGTCCAGGTAGTCAAGTACACACCCTAAGGGCTTTACCAACATGTAACAGAGACAATCAGTATACACGTTAAGGTAAAGAGTAACCAGATAGCATACTATCATGTCGAGCAAGAAAGTCCTCCCTATATATGTCCCAGCATCCACTACAATATACATCCTATGTATAGTAATGGCCTCTAGGGCATACATATAACTAACATTGCCGAGGAGTAGTGTTCGGTAGCTCTGTAATGCTTTTCTGCCGCATAGATATGTGGATTTGTTAGGACAGTCGTACGGTTATGTTGGCTTTGTCAAGGACTCGTACGGGTGGGTTTAACGCAATCAAGATAATGACGGGTTGAACTTCACTAGGACTCTTTGATATGTTGGCATTGTCAAGGTCACTTGGGTCCTAGGGGTAAAAAAAATCATATCGGGTGTTTCTAAAGAAACTGAAACTTTCCAGATATGCGCATACCTTCTGGAGTGACAAAAGGTATCCACAAGCTTAGTGGACTTTGTCAAAGCATCCACAAGCTTCCACAAGCTTCATGCTTGTGACAAAAGCTCCACTAATTTATAATTACCTTAAATAATTATAAACCACCATTTAAAATAGAATGGTGTATGTCTTGCACACCCATGCATGATGTATCAACAACCATGATACAAAATGAAAACACATTTTAATATATATCACATATATATTAAAGTTGTGCACATGTGAGAAAAATCCTTAAGTGAACAAATGTTAGTTAATGTTAATCAGTATATCAAATATACAATTATACACTAAATTATTAAATCAACACTTGACGTAATAATCCGGTTATATCTCATATAACCGACTAACATTCAATGTATCGACTTATCGAATCAACCCTTGATTCGATAACCCGGCTATATCTCATATAACCAACCGATACAAAAAGTCGCGAGAATAGAATACGGTATCACATACACGCATTATTCTCGGTCCCCCACATATCACATATGCGCTCCTATTTCGTTTTGCCTGAGCCAGTAAAACCTCTATGTAGGACTCTAAAGACTCGTCAATATGCCGGCAGTAGGTGATGATCACATCAAGCACCCACAAGCCGTCAGCGGTACTAGCTGGACGTAACGGCTACCTGGGTATTGAGCGATCAGAAGATCAGCAAGCAAGCCCGCTCCAACTCCTGTAAAAGCCTAACGGTAACACTTCCCATACAGCCCGGTCTCCTCGTCTGATATGTCACATATCAAGTCTAGGGGTGGTAAACGTCAGACCCCAATAACCGATAAGTCGTGCCGATGTGAGGCTCATTACGGGTCGAGAAACTAATGGTAACTCTTACCAGTAAATATCTAAATCATCCCTGGCCAGGGACTTCCGTGTTATGGCCAATCGAGCACAGCGCAACATCAACCACTAATACCTGGAGAGACGAAACCCCTCCTATCGCTCATTGCCTCCATGTGACTCGGGACTGTACCCAAAAACCACCGTTTTGTACGCCCTCTTGGACGTGGTAAGGTGGAAATCAAAGCACAGCGGGAATCACACAAAACTCTATGACGATCTCGGGTCTACAGACTGTAAGTGCACGGCGGCACCTCGGCCGTCAATCCGACGCCGGAATGCGGAAAGGAAACTTTTTACGAAACTTGTAAACCGCCAGCACCGCGCACTTTATGTTAGTTATGCATATGCCCTAGAGGCCATTGTTGTACATCTGATGTATATTATGATGGATGCTTGGATATATACAGAGTGCCTAGGAACCCTACAGTGGTATCAGAGCCTAGCTAGAGCATTAGGCGACGTGTTTACGAAGTTAAAACTCCGATCGAATCCGAACCGACGAAAATGAACCCCTTTCTGGATATTTTTCAAAAATGCGATTTTTTCTGAATTAAAAATACCTAAAAAATTCAGCAGGGAAATATAAGAATTTGGTGAAAAACGAGCACTCAATGCTTCCAACCGCCGCGGAACCGCGGCCATACCTTGCTTAGGCTGCGGATCCGCGGCCGTACAGGGGAGATTGGTACTTGTTTTTACACAGTAATTCATATTTCTGTGATTTATATTTTATGGGTATTTTTATTCTGACTCAAGTGTTGAGTATTCTGGGATTTATTTTGTAATCGTAGATTCGATCGGAAAATTTAAATTCGTTATTTTTTCCGGATATTTAGAAACTGTTAAAATGTTCGAACGGATATCATTAACTCAATTTTTCCCGACACGAAAAATTTTCAAGCGTTGAATCTTTTCTCGGGTTTAAATCTTTCGCAAATGCGTGCATGTTTTGTGGTGGACCCTTTAGAAGACAACAAAGCTTAACTCGATTATGTGACCGTCTTGAACTGCCTTTTGAACCTTCGGGTTTGGGGCAGTACGGCGTGCCACATGTGAAGCGTTGGCTTGACCCTTCTACAGCTGGACCGCTACTACTTTGACACATTCCGGATTATTTGAACTAAGCTCAAGTGTTGAGCAATTTAGGAAATTTTGGGCATTTGATTATCTGTTCGAAGAGTTTAATACTGTCTATTTATTTGGAATAAGATACAATATGTGGAATTCATAGAGTTAGGCATGAAATGCGAAGTATGTGATATTTCGGATTTACGATGTCTAAAGAGATTGTGGATTCCAAATATTGTAGTTTTACACTTTCTTTTCTGTGACCGTAAGTGTAGTATGTAGTTGTATTGCCGATTGTCGTTGCTATATATCGACGACGATCGGTGTATTCATACTTACTTACGTTGATGATATGAGATATTATGTGTTGCTGAGATATGATGTGCAGGATTGTCGCGATTGAATAGCCGAGGGTTTTATGTGAGATGAGAGTTTTATATTTTCATTCATGTAAATTCAAATGTAATGTAATATTCTTTTATTTGGGGCACTTCGGGTTGAGGTTGATGCCACCGGTGTTGTATATTATTTACTTTTCCGCATTAGGATGGACCCAAGGAGGGGAGCACAAGTGACCGGGTTCTGGGGTTCAGTGGGAGGCCATCTCGAGGAGTCGAGACCGGGTCTCCTAAACTCCAGAATTGGTAGGGTCGCGACTGTGGAATCCGTATTTTCTATTGTTGGCTAAATGCTAAATACGGACGTCCTAGCATATCCCACATTATATCTATGTTTCTGCTGCGATATCTGTGATGTGATCATTTGATATGTTGTGATGGATACAGTATATAGTATATATGATATATTATATAGACGTTACTTATGTTTTACACCCGCACTAGCCCTGCCCTGCTCTGTCGTTAGTTACCTAACCTAACGGTGCACGAGGGGACATCGAGGCGAATGCGGATGGCATAAGTGTACGTCGTATTTATCTGTGATGCTTAGGAAGCATAAGCTGATGGGATTTTTTATTAATGAGATTAATAAAAAGAAAAGAAACCTAAAAAATGTTGTAGAATCAAAACTTTAAAAAAGGGGTAGCTACAGTTTTGTTTTGCATAGTGATATATATGATATACCCTGCACCTTATTCGATGAGGAAAGAGCCGAGATCCCTTCACAGGGAGTGACCTCTTTAGCGAAACTGGCAGATGCTACAAAACTCGGTTTGTCTTTTGATTGCTTTTAGAGTTTTGCTTTGCACAGAGATATATATGATATGTCCTGCACCTTATTCGATGAGGAAAGAGCCGAGAACCCTTCACCGGGAGTGACCTCTTTAGCAAAACTAATGAAAGCCAAAAAAACACTCCATTTCAAAATTTCACATGATTCTACGACAATATCAAGTTCATTACGCTAATGGTTTTCTGAAAAAAACCTGGGCAGCCCTCCGTCATTTCAGATAAGTACTATTTAGTATTCGTGCTGCGTGAGTTTGGCCTCCGTCAAGGCGTAGTGTACGTTAGCTAACTAGTGCTTATCTGCTAGCATATGATGCTATTGGATTAGGGTATTCGTACGGCGTAGTTTGGCCTCCGTCAAGGGTCGTACGGGTGGGTTTAATTCAATCAAGAAATGACGGGTTGAACTTGACTAGCGCCCTATGGGTAGTTTGGCCTCCGTCAAGGTCATGGGACGCTAGGGGTAAAAGCATTATCGGGAATTTCAAGTGTTGAAATTTGCAATGAGATTGCATACCTCCTATGAGATAGTTGGATCCCGATACCCACCGCGAGTAAGAGTTACTCCTGGGAGAGTTTTACACAGGACAATTAGTCGATAAAGTAGGTGTCTAGAAAAGTGTTAACGGGGTTACGCCTCTGGGAAAACGAGGTTTACTTTAATTAGGTCCGTGCGAAAGCATGGGGAACCTCCCTCAAGTACCGACACTGATCTGGCTGAAAGATTGACGAAATTGTAGGGTGTAATTAATCCTGGCTAATCTTACCTTTTAGGGTTTGAAGGTAGATTTGATATAAACAGTGGGAGACATCCTGATTAGATAAGATAATAACCAATCTAATCTTGCAAGAGCATACGCTAAAGTGTTTTCTTCTCTCTCCCTCCAGGTAGCGACCATGTCAGGCCATAATCAAGATAATAATATGGATGTATTGACTGAACCCGCTTATTATACTGAGCAGGGGAATGTTGGACCCGTTCTTTCTTATAAGAGTTATAAGACTGAACAGGGAATAGAAGAATATCTGGATTCTCAAGCCGCCCAAAAGAACATGCTTGTTGATGCATCTTCTTCAGGTGTGTTAGTTATTGAGAACCGTTTCTCAGTTCACCCTACGTCCTGGGTATTAGATACCGGATCAGGATCCCACATATGTAAATTATTACATGGGCTACGTAAAGGTAGAGAGCTGGGAAAAGGTGATCATTCCATTCAAGTAGGGAACGGTGCAAATGTTGCAGCCAAAGCAGTTGGCGAATATCACCTAGTATTACCAAGTGGTGATACACTGATTCTGAATGAGCGCTATTATATACCGAACATGATGTGCAACATTATATTAGTTTCTTTATTAAGTAAAGAAGGATATAATTTTGTAGTAAAGGATAATGTAATGAACATATTCCTAGATCAAAAGTTGATTGCATCAGGCTCGTTACATAATGGCATATTCATTCTAAATCAAAATACAGTCCTCAATATACAAAACGCACACAAGAGGAAAAGTTTAGAAATGAACGAATCCTTCTTGTGGCATTATAGACTTGGTCATATCAATGCGACACGACTGGCTAAGTTACATAAAGATAGATATTTGAATCCGTTCGAATTATCATCTTATGATACTTTCCATTCATGTCTCAAAGGAAAAATGACCAAAGCTCCGTTTAGTGGACACGGAGAAAGAGTTACGGAACTCTTAGGACTGGTACATAGCGATGTATGCGGTCCCATGTCTACGCATGCCAGGAACGGTTCTTCCTACTTCATTACATTCACTGACGATCTCTCAAGATTCGGATATGTATTCCTGATGAAACATAAGTCTGAAGTATTTGAGAAATTCAAAGAATATAAGCACGAAGTAGAGAATCAAACGGGCAAAAGTATTAAGATTCTTCGATCTGATCGAGGAGGTGATTACTTAAGCAATGAGTTCCTAGATTATCTAAAAGTGAATGGGATTCTCTCTCAGCTTACTCCTCCTTATACACCACAGCACAATGGTGTATCGGATCGAAGAAATCGCACTCTCTTAGATATGGTGCGATCTATGATGAGCACTGCTGAGTTACATATTTCCTTCTGGGGATATGCACTGGAGACAGCTGCATACCTATTGAATAGAGTTCCAACCAAATCAGTGCCTACCACTCCATATGAGATATGGAATGGTAAGAGACCGTGTCTTAATTTAATTCAGATATGGGGTTTTCCGGCCTATGTTAAAACACAAAATCCGGACAAGCTCGAAGCAAAGTCTGTTCTATGTAAATTTATTGGATATCCCAAAAATTCGCGATGGTATATCTTCTACCACTCCGAGGAACAAAAGGTGTTTGTTTCTCGACATGCTACTTTCTTAGAAAAGGGTTTTCTTATGAAACAGATTAGTGGCATTGAGGTAGAACTGGAAGAAGTTCCAGCAGAATAAACTACAACAGATGATTTGGTAGAACCAGAGGATTCAGTAGTACCCGACGAACAACAGCCTCTCCGTCGATCTAGCAGGGTTTCTCATCCACCTGAGAGATACTACGGTTTTCGCATTGATGGTGGAAGCGAGGATTGCATCATGGAAGATGATGACCCGACTAGTTTCGAGCAGGCCATCACGAGTGGTGACTCTGTGAAATGGCTGGATGCAATGCGATATGAGATGGAATCCATATACATCAATAAAGTATGGATTTTAGAAAATGCTCCTGAAGGGGTAAAACCTATTGGAAGCAAGTGGATTTTTAAAAAGAAAATTGGTGTAGATGGAAAAGTTGAGACTTTCAAAGCTAGACTTGTAGTAAAGGGTTTTCGTCAACGACCAGGTGTGGATTATGACGAAACCTTTTCTCTAGTGTCTATGCTTAAGTCCATCCGGATCTTACTTGCCATTGCTGCATACAATGACTACGAAATCTGGCAAATGGATGGTAAGACCGACTTTCTAAATGGTGATTTAGAAGAGTGCGTGTACATGACTCAGCCAGAGGGCTTCGTATATAGTGGGAGCAGCGGAAAGGTGTGCAAGCTGCTTAAATCCATTTATGGGTAAAAGCAAGCATCGCAGAGTTGGAACATCTGTTTTGATGTTGTAGTCAAAGAGTTTGACTTCATAAAAAACATAGATGAACCTTGTATCTATAAGAAGGTAGCAGAGAATAAGGTTGTCTTCCTCGTATTGTACGTGGATGACATACTCTTGATAGGAAATGATATTCCTATGCTGCAATCAGTCAAGCTCTTCTTATCACAAAGATTCTCAATGAAAGATCTAGGTGATGCCTCATGCATATTGGGGATTAGGATCTATAGAGATAGATCCAAACGGATACTGGGATTGTCCCAATCCAGGTACATTGACACCATACTAAAGAGGTTTAGTATGGAAGAATCCAAGCGTGGGAACCAACCCATGATCTCTGGACTCACTCTCTCCAAAGAGAAGTCTCCCAAGACTGATTTGGAAAGAGCTCGCATGCAAGGGATACCCTATGCTTCGGCAGTAGGCTCTATCATATATACGATGCTATGTACCAGACCCGATGTAGCATACTCACTAAGTGTAGTGAGTCGGTATCTAGCAGATCCTCGAGAGAGTCACTAGACAGTTGTGAAGAACATTTTCAAGTACTTGCGAAGGACTAGAGACATGTTCTTGGTGTATGGTAACGGAGAACTTCGGGTGGAGTCCTTTACCGATTCCATCTTCCAAAGTGATAAGGACGACTCTAAGTCGCACTTGGGATTTGTCTTTACCCTCAATGGAGGGGAGGTATGTTTGAAGAGTTCCAAACATGATACCGTTGCAGACTCGACGATGGAGGCTGAATACATCGCTGCCAACTATGCTGCCAAAGAGGCTGTCTGGATGAAGAAGTTCATCACTGAACTTGGTGTGGTTCCATCCATTGAACATCCAATACCTCTGTATTGCGATAACAATGGAGCTGTGGATTTGGCCAAGGAAGCCAGATCCCATCAGAAGTCCAGACATATTCTGAGGCGGTATCACCTGATCAGGGAGATAGTTGATCGCCGGGAGATCAAGGTCAGGAGAGTAGATACGAAGGACAACACTGCGGATCCACTCACGAAGGCCATTCCCCAGATACAGTTTGAGAGATTATTCGGGATGCTAGGTATGAGATACTACAGCAGCTGGCCTTAGTGCAAGTGGGAGATTGTTAGTTATGTATATGCCCTAGAGGCCATTATTGTACATATGATTTATATTATGATGGATGCTTGGATATATACAGAGAGGACTTTCTTGCTCGTCATGATAGTATGCTATTTGGTTTCACCTTATCTTAACATGTTGACTTGTATTGGTTTACTGTCTTTCTCTCACATGTTGTTAAAGCCCTTAGGATATGTACTCGACTACTGGGATTATGATGAGATCATACTAGTGGGGCCACAGTAGTCGATGAGTACATCCTATAAATGTTCCTAGTCGAGGGTATATCGAGACGGGGCATCGATACACCAGAGTAAACTAGCGTATACGCATCTTGACCCATATGATGGGCGATGAATGATCCCATATCCATCGGTGTTTGACATCAGAGATGGTGTACGGGTGCTCAGTGGAGACTGGGTACACTGGACGGACTCCCCGAGAACTCCCAGATGGTGATATACCACATGTCAGATGGCAGTTCTCCGGTGACACTGGTACAGGGTAGTCTGTAGACCCGAGATCGTCATAGAGTCTTGTGTGATTCCCACTGTGCTTTGATTTCCACCTTACCACGTCCAAGAGGGCGTGCAAAACGGTGGCTTTTAGGTACAGTCCCGAATCACATGGAGGCAATGAGCGAAAGGAGGGGATTCGTCTCTCCCGGTATAGGGAGTTGATGTTGTGCTGTGTTCGATTGGCTATAACTGGAAGTCCCTGGCCAGGGCTGATATAGAGATATACTGGTAAGTGTTACTAGTAATTTCTCAGCCTGTTATGAGCCTCACATCGACACAACTTATCGGTTACTGGGGTCTGACGTATACCACCCCTAGACTTGATATGCGACATATCAAACGAACATACCGGACTGTACGGGAGTGTTACTGATTGGATTCACAGGAGAACGGACACGCTAGCTTGTTGATCTTCTGATCGCTCAATAGCCGGGTGGCTGTTACGTTTAGCTGACCGCTAGCAGCTTGTGGCTGTTTGATATGATCATCACCTGCTACTGGCGTATTGACGATTCTTTAGAGTCCTATACAGAGGTTTCTTGGCTCAGGCCAAACGGAGTAGAGGCACATATGTGATATGTGCAGGACCGAGGATAATGCGATATGAGATACCGTATTATATTCTCGCGATATTTAGATATGAACTGGGACATCGAATCAAGTGTTGATTCGATGAATCGATACATGATATATTAGTCTATTATATTCGATATAGCCGGATCGTCGGATCAAGTGTTGATTCGATGATTTAATGTATAATGATATATATGATATATTGTATTACATTATCTAATATAGGCTCGCTTTATTATTTCATTTTCTCACCGGATTAATACATTGATATATATGCGATATATGTTAATTGTATTATTTTCTTTTGTTGCAAATATATAATATATATGTTATATATATTATTGTGACATGATATGATTTATTATGAAACATGTTTAAGGATGATAAAAAGGGATTAGGGTTTGATTAGGGTAAGCTCCTTCTTGTTCATTCTAGAAGGATTCTCTTTTTTCTTGGTTAAGATATTATGGTTGATCCTTATCCTTAACCTAACCAAAGCCTAACTCTAGTTTATTCTCTACAAAGTTTTAGCCTCTCATCCTTGACCATGATTCCATAATCAATCATATACTCCAATTTACTATTCATCACAAAAAGATTTATTCTTTTCATTCTTCATCTTCTTCTCTCTTGAGTTTGAGAGAGAGTTCACTTGAGTTTTCTTTTATGATGAGTTATTGTGAGAAAATGATATAAAAAGAAAGCATAAATACTACTCCATCATCCTCATCTAATCTAGCCCATTAGATTAGGGTGTTCACCTCATTAGAGTGAGAGAAAGATTGAGCTATTGCAACTTCGACGTAGATCATCGGAGAAAAGGAATACGACAAGCTATCATGGATCGTTCAAGTCGTGGAGCCTCTCTTGAGTCCGGGAGAGCATGGATCGCGGCGAAGGGACTTCTACTCGGAGCTTGTGAAGCGAAGGAGAGGACTACAAAGGTTGTAATCCCTCACACTTAGGTTTAAAGATGTTATCTTGCATGTTAAACACTAATAATCTAGCAAAGATCCCGTCTTTGGGTTGTTCGGCAAATCTAAAATTTTATTCGGGCATGTTTGATGCTTTATAAACCTTCAGAAGAGTGCTAAGGAACCCTACAATTTAAACCCGGATCGGGCCATTAACATAGTCCTAGAAAACTAGAGAAGGGGTAGAGAGATATACCGAGCGATCCGTGTCCTTCGGTCTTCTCTTCGTTGTCCCGATCTCCCCGCGGAATCTCCGGTCTTCATCTCCTCGTCGGAAGGGCACCACATCGCCGGGTTCTTTTACGGTATCCCACCTCTGGACCGAGGCAAATCGGGGACGAAGTGGGCGAGCCGACGTGCCCAAGAATTGCTGTAGAATAGTGTAGTGCTATGTCTCATTAGGGTTTTAAGAAATTGCATTTTTGGTGGAGGAAATGAACTAAACTTTTGGAGATGGAACTTTGGGATTTGTGTGAAGCCAAGAGATCAAAAATCCCCTACCAAAATTGTGACCACCCCAAAAAAATTATGGCCGGCCCCTTGCCTTCAAGGAATGGGAGAGTAGAAAAGTTAAGGGGGGGGGGGGAAAGCCATCATGCAAGAATGAGAGAGAAAGGTGATCATTAGAAGAAATGATCACCAACCAAATCCAACACTCTATAAACTAATCATAACCCAAAAGTCAAGCAATGATGAGTGAAGAAGTCAAATGATGGTGCAACCATCATGAAGCAACAATATGCAAAGTCCACCCTCCACAATGCTAATTTGCACATTTGCAAATAAGCCCTCCTCCACCAATTTTCAGCCAAGGAAAGAAACAAAGGAAAATGGCCGAAACGGAATGCAAACTGGCAACTTCAGAAAACTGGTCCCGTAATAAATTAAAGGAAAAACCCCGTGACTGTATATACATACCCGCACTTGTATTCCGACCGAATACGAATGCAATGAGTCAAAATCTACACTGTACAATACTAGGATCCGGCTTAAACCAAAGCCCGCTAGTATTATCCGTCCGATCATGATCCGTGCAATACCGCACGTATCTGATCGAACCGTGTCATATCTCCATACGGCCTCTACAGCGTTTCGCCCGAAACTTGAGAAAACGGTCTGTGGGGGACTCTAAAGACTCGTCAACACTTTGGCTGTGGATTTAACCATTAGCACGTCAGAGGTATTAGCCATACGTAACTGGCTACCAGGTATTGACCAAAAGGGACATCGATGAGCGAACTCATCCTGACACCCTACTGAGCCTGTCAGTGATAATATCCGTACAGTCCGGTCTGTTCGTCTATGAGCATCGCATGGCGGGCCTAGGCGGTTGGTAAAAGTCAGACCCCCAAAAGCGGTACAAGTCGTGTCGGAGTGTAGCCCAGAACACCGTGAGATACTACTGGAATACCTAACAGTAAATCTCCTTTCTTGGCCTAGGACTTCGTGTAATGGCTCTCTTAGACACAGCGCGACCTCACCCCCAATACCGGGAGAAACGAACCCCTGCAGATCCGCTCACTGCCTCCATGTGGCTCGGGACTGTACCCAACTAAAACCTGTTTGCACGTCTCCTTTGAGCGTGGTAGGGTAGTAATCAAAGTATAGTGGGAACTCACACGAGACAAATGACGATCTCCGGTCGATGAACTAACCTGTACACATGTCACCAGGGAACTGCTATCTGACGTCAGGTATAAGACCAACTAACATGTTCCCGGTGAGTCCTGTCCGGTGTACTCATAACCCAATGAGCACCTGTATACATCTTAGGTGAACCAACTGACACCATTGGCTTGTGAGACCGGCCACCGCCCCTCGTCGGGGTCTCGACTGTATACACTAGTCTACTCTGGAGTATCGATGCCCTGTCTCGAAACTCCCTCGACTAGGGACCTTTTAAGGATGTGCTTATAGACTATCAGCTCGCACGTATATGATCGCCCTCATACTGCTGGCAGTCAAGCAAGAATCCTAGGGTTTAATCAACGCGCAATAGTGACCTGTAAGGTCACTTAAAGCAGTACACGATGAAAAAGATAAACCATATAGCATACTATCATCTTGAGTAAGACTGTCCTATCGGGATAGGTCCTCCATCAATCATTGCAATCACGTTCCTGTGATCCAATAATTGACTCTGAGGGCACTATCCCCAATAATCTCTCACTTGCACACAAGGCTAATTATTGCGATGTCGCATACTCACAGCCCGTGTGATATCGAACACCCAACTCCTCTACTGATCAGTATCACAAAATCTGTTTGCGAAACTAATGTGTTCAAGAAAATAGCCTCAGTGAGTGGATCCGCCTTGATGTTTCTTTCTATGTCTCTCATTATCTCAAGTTCGCGGAGAAAGCCATCTCCCGAAATGAGCAATACCTGTCTTAGAATGTGTCTGGATGTCTGATGGGACCTAGCTCATAAATGAACTCCAAATCCAAACTTCTCAGACTGTATCGTCAACTGAACTTAATCAGTATCCTGCGTCATGCATCCCTCAGTATCTCCTTGGACCACCTGTCCAAAATACTGCCCCTCGTCAGAAGGAAAACTATAACTCTGACGGCCACCCTGTCGTCAAGGTCACCTTGGAAGCCTGGAATGATAACTGTCTCCTGAATGAGGCTGTCGTTATCATATCCTTAGAACATTCACTTATGTTCTAATACTGCTTCCGAATGTTTCTCCAGCATTGGATTAATATCATCTTATTGCATCTAGTGCAAAAACAACATCTGGTGTGGTACTTGATATTTCATGATTAACTCAATTTCCTAAACAAGTGATCAGCCAATCATGCACATCCCACTCCCCTTTAGTCTGTAAGACACCTTCAAAGAGGGTGACTCCATCACCTGCAGGTACACTACCGTGCTAGGAGTCTTCCATTCTAAATACCTTTAGAATGCTTTCTAAGTACCCAAGTTGGGACACTTCCCAAATCTAGATCTAAAACCATAGATATAGTAACCAGAATGTCTCGATATTATATCCATGTCCCATGTGAAGAAACCATTGTGTGATAACCAAAGCATAACCAATCGTAGTATAGGAATATCACTTCCTACTCTGTGTATGTCATCCAAATACCAGGACATCACACCCTACTTCCTTCTTAACAGATCCATCCCCTATTCTGATGAAGTCAAACCTATGACTGTCACATCAGAAATAGATGATCTATCTCCGCTATATCTGCTTTAGTCTATAAATAGACATAAGCCACTTGTCCACCAATGCTTCCGCTTTTCCCACTGACTACGACAACCCTCTGGCAGAGTCATATACACGTGCACTTCTAAAGCCAGTTCAGAACGACTCTATACTCATCCTCCTGCCGGGTCTCATAGTCTGGAACAATAGCAATGGCAAGTCTGGGTAAACAAGAACCTCCCTGTCACCGTCCTTGAGGCTACCGGAGTACCCCTCGGGTGCCTGAGGTTACCCACCGTATCTGCGGAGTGGTTAATGGAATGTCAAGCCAGATTGAATCATTAGGTTCCTATCAAACTTTCAGTAATCGTTTGCGGTTCTGGAATCACTTCCAGTTCTACCATACTCCCACTGCTGTTTTCTGAAAAAATCCATTTTTATTAAAACTGTGGCGAGTCTAGAACAATATCACTATTGATCTTCCAGATGGTAGAAAGTCAACCCTCGTCATAGCCTGGGTCAACCCACAAACAGCCATTACAGAAACGCGCTTTGAGTTATCCAAAGTCTGGTTTTAAGCATAAGCCGGACAACTCCCCTTACCTTAACATCGTTAAGTTATGAACTGTTCTATATCCAATATAGAACCATATGCACTGATTTAATAGAACCAGATTCAAATAATGCAGCTGTTTCCAGTGCATTTTAACTAAATGGAAGGAGGCCGATCAGCGTTACTCAACTTAGGAGTGCTTCCAATTATGAGTAACCTGAAAGAGAAGCAAGATCTCTTAATCATTACTATCAACTGAATACCATACATAAGTATCTACATCTTCGATCACCTTGAAGAATCGTGATACTTGCAATACCTGGTTCTCTAATTTATTCATATACCTATAACTTCTCAAAACTCAGACCTTGTGTTTCTACGAAACACTTATCTAAGAACCAGAGAAGTCATAAGTAAACCGAATATAGTACGAGGACCAACCCCTCTGTCCTAATGGACACTGGACAACATAAAATACTCTATATAAGTCCCTTGAGTCTGATAACTCAATCCTTGTGTGTCGTAGGTTGAAAACTGTACCTATGGTTAAGAAAAATTACACCGCTGTTTAATGCTCCTTACCTAACTATCAACTGAAATAGGTAAATGTCATGGACATAATTTCAAAAAGGTATATATCACTCTATAAAAATAGACGTACAGATGTATCAATTTGAAATTGGTGCATAACAGCGGATATTCAAAACCAAATATTTGCCGTACGGCAAACAATCCAGGTGACTTCCTCAAATATCACCGATTACAATGAATCCCGATATAATGAGGATGATCACCTAATTCCCAATAACTTACTCCCACTCATCATCTGTAAAACAATACAGATCTGAGAATCATACCAGGTAAATACATACCCTGGAGCAAGGGCGAATTAGGAAATCGGTTTTCTTTTAACAGTACACAGTGAAAATGAAACATTAAAATGTTTCGATGGGGTATCCCGGTATTCCTAGTAATGCCTCTTCCATTATCAGATTCACAACTGTAACCGTATATTTCTATACCATCTCTTCGCATCCCTTCATATGTCTTTAGTCATTACCTTCTGTACAACCCATTAGGCCAAATGGTTTTCTTCCATCCCTACCGCTCGGCACCAGCCTATGGTTTGGAAGAAGAATATCCAATAAGCATAATGGGTGTACTGTCCTAATCCTAGGAGCACTCGCAATGCGAGAGAAGGTGAAGATAAAAGACACCTGAATAAACCTTATTCTTATTTCTCCTGAACCAGAATCCATCCCCGAACTGGAACAAGTTCCTTTCGAGTTCGTATATAACCATACGATGGAGTATCCAATAAACTGTGGATCTTCGTAGTGATACGGAGTGTCCTGGAGAAATACAAAGGTGAAGTGGGAGTTGTAATGAAATACTTGGTTTGGTCGTGAATAGCAGTCGCAGTTTACTTTGCCCTCTTACTAATCCCTTGATATGTCTTTACTTAATACCTTCTGTACACCACCGTTATGCTAATTGGTTTTCTTCATTCCCCACTGTTCGGCACCAGCCTAAGGTTTGGAAGAAGACTATCTAATTTGCGTAATAGGTGTACTATCTCCTAAACCAAGGAGTACTCGCAACCTGAGAGAAGGAAAAAGGAAAAGACAACTGAATAGTCCTATTCGTTTTCTCTAGAATCGGAAACCATCCTCGAATAAATTCCTTCGAGTTCGTATATAACCATACGATGGTTTTGTCCAATGGATGTGGACGTTCGTAGTAATACGGGGTGTCCTGGAGAAAAGGGTAAAAGTAAGAGTGGCAATGAGGTTTGCAACTCTGACAATCCGAAAGCCAGTGTTTAAGAAGGTTCGGTTAATCTTGGTCACTGAGTCATAGTCTAGGGTCGGGTCAAGGTCGCTGCCAAAGAGAGAGAGAAAAGAAACACTCAGCGTGCACTCTAACCTAGATCAGAATAGTTATCACTTTATCTAATCTGGAAACCTCCCGCTGTACTGTCAAATTCTCCTCCAAACCTGAAAGAAGAATTATTCGGGATCACCCGAGGAGTAAACCAACTCATCAGTGGGAATCGAGATCCAACTATCATCGCATGATAACGTGACGGAATCCGCTCACGTTATCACACTCTAGAAGGTATGGACATAACTGGCAAGTTTCAGTTTCTTTAGAAACCCCGGATGTGATTTTTACCCCATGCTCTTATGACCTTGACTTTGGCCAACAAATCATAAGTCACATGTCAAGTTCTACGCGTCAATCTCCAGGTAGATTTGAACCCACCCGTACCTACCCTTGACTTTGTCCAACAAGGCAGTACGACTGTCCCAAACCAACACATCTATCAATGCTGCATATGAATACCCAATAGCTACCAAACACTGTGCCTTGACTTTGGCCAACAAACACAGCTTAAATACTATTGACTATCCATATGAAACGACGGAGGGCTACGAATGGTTTCTGGCAAAAACCTTTAACGTAATGAACTTGATATCGTTGAAGGAACCGGATAGCTTTATAAAAATATAGAGGCGAAAACATTTGCTAAAGAGGTCACTCCCGGTGAAGGGATCTCGGCTCTTTCCTCGTAGAATGAGGTGCAGGATATTCCAACTGAATACCACAATGGAAAGCAAAAGTAAACGACTATAGTGAAGTTATTGCCCTGACGCAAACTTCTGTCCAAGTGGTCACTCGCGGTGAAGGGATCTCGGCTCTTGCCTCGTCGACTGAGGTGCAGGATATTCCAACTGAATATCACTGTGCAAAACAAAAGAGAACGTCCTTGCAATAACATCTTTTTGAAAAGTTGTTCCAACAACATCAGATTAGGTTTGTTAAACTTGCATTGATCCGAATCAATGCAGTCCTGTCAATTGATCACACCAATAAAGAACGCAAATAATGATGTACGTATATGCCATCCGCATTCGCCACTTGGTCCCGTCATTACCCGTTGGGTTACTTAACTAACGACAGAGCGGGGACTGGACTAGCGTGGATGCAAAACATATACAACAACTACTAGTATATATATCAATATATAATATTCGCTCAAGGCATGATAAAATGCAACATCACAGAACAATACAGATATCTGGGATCCCCGGGTTTCATAGTGCCGGTACTGAAACCCAACGTTCCCCTGGTCGTGTGGATAGCCTGTGTAATGAAATCCTAGACCCCTACGCGCACGGCAAGTTTCCCACCAAAACCTGAAGCGAGGCAGCCCCCTTCAGCAACGTGAATGGACCACCCAGCACTTCACGGAATCCGGTAACTTGGGCACCCTTCCTGGGTCAACCTATACCCCTTACGAGTGCGGCGAATAGCCCGCCGATTCTAGAGTGAGGCCCTCTCCGTCTCAAGGCCATGAGATGCGGGCTCGTTGCCCTCTTGAACCCGGCTATCCGTGCACCCCACCTTGGGGTAATCCTAGTACAGAAAGTAAAATATACATACAACGGGTACATCGACCTCACCCCGGTCGTGCCCCAAAAGAATAATATACAAAACAGGCAGTGACGACAGTACACATGTCGGACGCTCGCTCCGCATTATCAAATGTACATAATACAACCAAAACTGTACTACCATTGCATCCAGGCTATCCCCCACGACCAATCCGCAACATCACAGCACAACACAGAACATCAACGTGAATGTCACGTTCGCAAATCCGTCTAAAAGGGCTATAGCAGTTAGACAGGATTTACCGATCAAGTGATATTCACGGTCGCAGATATAATGTAAATACTGTGAACTAACTTGTTTATAACTTTTCGATCGACTAAAAATTTCCTTAAGTGGGCCCCAAGCATAATTGTAGCACTCAAAAAATTCTGGGCCCAAACAGAACATTCCAAAAACCCCATTTTCAACTCAGGAGCTCTCTGTAAAATTTTGGTGCACTGAATAGTTAAAGTGGTGGCGGAACCGCGGCCCAAGCATGGGTTTGGCCGCGGTTCTGCGGTGGAATAGTGAGTTAACGCGACCAAATTTTTACAGAACGCTTAGAATTCTCTGCACGTATTTCTGCAATGTACTGAAAAAATTTTCGAGCCAAAAATAAATCGACAGAAAACTGATGCATCTGAAAACGCGGTTTCGGAATTTTTGTTCAATCGAGTTCTAAACACGTTAGAGCAAGCTAGACTAGGTTAATGGCGTGTCTCTGATACCATGTATGTGCACGGCGGCACCCCGGCCGTCAATCCGACGCCGGAATGCGGAAACGAAACTTTTTACGAAACTTGTAAACCGGCACCACCGCGCACTTTAAACCCGCATCGGGCCATTAACATAGTCCTAGCAAACTAGAGAAGGGATAGAGAGATATACCGAGCGATCCGTGTCTTTCGGTCATCTCGTCGTCGTCCCAATCTCCCCGCGGAATCTCCGGTCTTCATCTCCTGGTCGGAAGGGCACCACATCGCCGGGTTCTTTTACGGGCTCCCACCTCTGGACCGAGGCAACTCGGGCACGAAGTTGGGGTGCCGACGTGCCCAAGAATTGCTGTAGAATAGTATAGTGCTATGTCTCATTGGGGTTTTAAGAAGTTGCCTTTTTGGTGGAGGAAATGAACTAAACTTTTGGAGATGGAACTTTGGGATTTTTGTGAAGCCAAGAGGTCAAAAATCCCCTACCAAAATTGTGACCACCACACAAAAATTGTGGCCGGCCCCTTGCCTTCAAGGAATGGGAGAGTAGAAAAGTCAGGGGGGGGGGGTAGCCATCATGCAAGAAAGAGAGAGAAAGGTGATCATTAGAAGAAATGATCACCAACCAAATCCAACACTCTATAAACTAATCATAACCCAAAAGTCAAGCAATGATAAGTGAAGAAGTCAAATGATGGTGCAACCATCATGAAGCAACAATATGCAAAGGCCACCCTCCACAATACTAATTTGCACATTTGCAAATAAGCCCTCCTCCACCAATTTTCAGCCAAGGAATGAAACAAAAGAAAATGGCCGAAACGGAATGCAAACTGGCAACTTCAGAAAACTGGTCCCGTAATAAATTACAGGAAAAACCCCGTGACTGTATATACATACCCGCATTGGTATTCGGACCGAATACGAATGCAATGAGACAAAATCTACACTGTACAATCTAGGATCCGGCTTAAACCAAAGCCCGCTAGTATTATCCGTCCGATCATGATCCGTGCAATACCGCACGTATCTGATCGAATCCTGCCATATCTCCATACGGCCTTTACAGCGTTTCGCCCGAAACTTGAGAAAACGGTCTGTGGGGGACTCTAAAGACTCGTCAACACTTTGGCTGTGGATTTAACAACTAGCACGTCAGAGGTATTAGCTGTTAGTGTATATGCCCTAGAGGTGTCACGACCCGAAAAGTACGGAACATGACCGGCACTTAAACTATGAAACGTCTCGAGGCGTTCGTAATCTAAGTAAGCCGAAATCCCAGAAATCAAAACCAAGAAAAGTAGTAGAGTGAAGGAAAACCAATTTAAATCAAGTAGTTTTAATAGCATAAGCCGAATTATGCGTATTTAAAAACATCAAATATTTCCTGAAAATTTCGGCAGAGTCTCCTTTGTAAATACTGGCCCCCAAACGGGATACAACATGAATAGTATACGAAATCAATAAAAAGGCATCCCCAAGAAGGAGCTAGCTCTTCATCAATCGACGGTCACAACCAAACAAGAAATATAATATACGACACCAAGGGCGAGGATCAAAACTCAAAAGGAAACTGAAAACCACAAGAAAACCACAAAAATATAACGCACGACTCTAAGGTCGAAAGAATAACATCACTGGTCTCTATCTCAAAAATAAATACATGTTTGATTGATGGAACTTCTAGATACGACAGAATAATAATATACAAGATATAATGATGGGTACGATATAAATAAACTTACCTACTAGAAAGTCACCCGGATATGGAAATAGTGCCAGCAAAGCCGAAAATAAACCTGTACGGCGAAACCTGCAAGAACTGTGGCACAACGGGTGAGTTGCCAACTCGTGAGTAGAAAAACATCTACTCACAGAAATCGCATAAATAACGCAATCCTAGGTCAATGATCATAATATATCCTCAAATATATGTATAACATGCAGCCTAACAATGATTAGGGTAAATATCTAACCCGATTGTAATCCCATGTGCCCGTGTCAGTGCCTCAGGTAGCGATATATTATATGGATGATGTATCAATGCTTGAAACAGAATGCATGTACTGAATAAAGCTACTTTCATAAATCAGTGAGATTTCTGTATTTTAAATAGGAGGTACCATACATGAAATTAGCATAAAACAGTGCCCAGCATCGACACAAAACAAGTATCCAAATATCTCGATATCTCTGTGTCACAATCTTTGTACCTCAATATCTCAAAATCTCAATGTCTCAATCACAATATCTAGGACACCGTCAGTCCAGACCGGCCCCTACCATCCATCTCAAGACCACGACGGTATCCTCCGGATATCCGACGCGTCGGGAAAAATCACCGGTCGGTAGTGCTCCCCTGCCAGGCTCAACGTCAACAACACGATCCTCTTGCCCCGGGGTACGGCACCGGGCCCACCATGTACCCGAAATGGTTCCTCCACTCCTCGAATCGGGTCTCGAAATCCATCAGCAAACTCATGGTAGACGACTCATACATCATGGGAAAACCGCACTTTTTATTTTAAAAGAGAGAAAAGGTTTATTTATGTTTATGCGGTTTTCCTACAAATCCAGAAAATCTCATGGAAATCCGAATCCAAAACCTCAACAACACGTAAAATAGTGAATATACGCATGAGAATCCATGAATGCGGCATAACAATGAATTACAGCATGCACGAAGTAGCAGGTAATAACTACAATGTCTAAATTAACATATATGGCAAGTACACTAATATCATGTCTAAACTATTAGCTAACAGGCTAAGTCAAGCAATAATATTTTCTATGGTGTACGTGATATGGCAATTACCAATGAAGATGTGTGTGAGCCGGCAAGTAAGTTTCCGTGGTACATACGCATCATCGGTAATGGTGCTGGTGTCCTAACAGCATAATATCAACAATGCAATATGAAATAACAATGTAAGTATGCGATGCAGAGCAACAAAAATAATGTGCGGGAGCTGAATACTAGACACAACGATAACTAATCTGCATTACCCTAATATAAGTGCTACAATAGTGCCTTTTGAAATAACACGAATCGCGGTGTTTTGAAAATAAGGGCTACGGTGTATTTAAGAAAAGATACGTCTTTTGAAATATCCGTAGAATCCCTTGACCTGTCTTTTAAAATACCCACGATTCGTAAGTTTTGAAATAGATAGGAGTCTAATCTAGTCTAACAACTACACTAAACTATACGGCTGAACTAACAAGCTGAACTACAGGTAAGGAAACCGCCTAACATCTGAGTAGATACATATACATACCTATATATATATTAGTCGGTGATTCCGCCTCAATAATATCATATCCGATACCATATCTAAAATCAGACATCCCAAGTCAAGAGTGCGGATCAATCATCAATATATAGCTCGTACGTAAATCCGTCGTACGGCATCCCCAAATCTGGGTACGGGTCAATATCATACTGAACACAGTGTTCATCTGGTATCCTCTTTATCAAGATCATCATCTAGGGTACTGACCTACGTCTAGTACACTACTAAAATCACTATTCAAATGGCATCGTCATCCAAAGATCCGCTATAACATCAGGACGTATCTCAAGTACGAATCCTGCCATATCACCTATCTCACGGCCTCAACTCAAATCTCATCTCAATCCCAAGTATCATTCGCAAAACCAGTATGTGAACACCTAGTCCCATACCCAGGTGAACACATAAACACATCTCCCCATATACGCACAGGTAATAACATAGATGTATGCATGTGTGTGTGTGCGTGTGTCGGTGGAAGGACTGCTCTAGGGTTTCGCAACTAACACTAAACTAATCCATGAACACCTAGAATCTACCTTTACCATCAAGTCTCATATCAACATAAAATATATAATCAAAATATATGTGTGTATACGTATTCGTATACATCACCACGAACTACGGGGGTGCTATACGCCATCCACCCGACTTCTCCCCGTAGATATAAATCTACTCACCTGGTCCTCGCTCGCCGGTGCCGACGTCGCCACGCGCTTGCTTGTCGTCTCGAAGTCCACATGGGTACCTACATATCATAACGCACCGTATCGCATTATAATCCGACTCATGACCAAAACGACACACGAAACCCACATAGGTCAAAACCTATTGTTGCTTTCACAAATCAACCCAAAAACCCTCGACGTCGGCGTACAAAAGCCAAACCATCGAGAAAAACCTAAACACACTCATTTGTACAATCACAAGCACTAATTATAATATAAAATAGCTTAAAATTCACAAAAACCCCAAATTCACTTTCGAAGCCATTTTTCCGAAAATCTAGCAAGTACAAATTACCCTTTTTAATGCAAAACTCGATGTTTAAACAAATCTAATGGCCATAATACTTATTAAACATCTTAAATAAGTTATAAAAACCATTTCCATAATTTAATATCATAAATTTGCATAATTTCCAAAATCCTTGTTTGCAAAAATATCAATTTTTAACACCTTTTAAAGCAAAATTCACAATTCATCAATTAAGCTTGGTTTTGCATGATCCAAAATCATTAAACCACTCATTATAATATTAATAATGACATGAAACCTAAATTTAGATTTTAATCCCAATATAAAACAATTTCAAAAAAACCTAGTTTGCAAAAAGCACATTTATCACAATTTCCAACTAACAAATTTTGAAATTAGTAACTAGATTAGGTTTTAGCAAGAATTAACATGTTAATCTACTCATGGCAACCTTAATTATGTGATAAAACCCTATCTTGATTTTAATCTCACATATAACTATTAATTCCACAATTCAAGTTTGCAATATGAACACCAATTAAACACCAAATTTAGTTAAATTGGAGTAATTAACCAACAATTAAGATATGGGTTAAGATTTATACCTCCCAATTAGAGTTCTAGCAAGGATCTAAGCCTCTCAAATTGCTCTCTTTTCTCCAAGATCAATGCTACATGGGATAAAGAATAATGGGTAAGAGTTGGATTTTGATTTTGTGGGATTTTTGTGTTGGTTTTGGGCATTTTGTTGAATTTTTTGATGCAAAATGAGAGAGGAAGAAAGAGGGGCTGTTGTGGTGCAGGAAAAAAAAGAGGGCTCGGCCAAATGGGGAGGAGAAGAGAGTGTGAGGTGATTGGAGAGAGAATGGGGTCAAAAAGTCCACCTTTTACTTCTATCATTCTCTTTTCTTTTCTTTTCCTTTCTTTCTTTTCTTTTGCAACACAAGTGGGGACAATTGAGGGGGGTCTGCTGAATTCAGCCAAGGGGAAAGAAAAATGGGGGTGTGTGAGTGTGGGTATGGGTGTGGGATGATGGAAAATGATAAATGTATTACCCCGATTGCCGTTAACACTAAATTCACCGGAAAAAACCTTTTTCTTCGATATTTTCTAAACCGTTTTGGCAAACGATTTCATTTCAAAAACAACATGATAAAATTTTATTTAATGTTTTATGATGCAAAAAATTTGTTTCAATTCATTCCAATTTGTAATTTTCCCTAATTCAATGTATTAGTGACGGCTTAAAATAATATTAAAATAATTAATTTCGGAAAAATTTTCTGAAAATTTGAAATTTCACCATTGACTCAATAAACACCAAATACTAGCAATTACATAATTAGAATATGTATATTTAATTTTATAATAAATATATTTGTATTTTGACTTTTTACAGAAAACCTCCTTATTTTACCGATTTTTCGAAATTTCACCGAAACGATTTTCAAAACGTTAAAATCTTCCCCCCCTAAAGAAATTCGGTCCCTGAATTTAAATTAAAACTCCCCCCAAATACTAAAATATTTCAGCCAAAACCATCAAATCGCCGGGGCTCCGAAATCATAAATACATAAAACGTATCATAGCGCAATGCATGCGCATGAGTAATGAGAAGATAACTCGAAATCAAAACTCCGTCAAGCATTCCACAATCATCGGAGTCAAGGTGAAGACATGAATGCCAAATCCAAAGCAAGACCGATATGCTATAAATCGGAACTATACATGTAAATATCAGGAGGAAATGCATGCCAAATCTTTTAAGTCGCTGTGCAATGCGCATAACACTGCACAGTGGCGGACGTCTATCATAAGAAAATAACTATATACATATATACCTTTGTTTGAAAGGTACGTTCCGCCGTTTTGGGAAACAATTTAGAAGGGTTTCCTTAATTTAAACATTTCGTGTCATATCAGAATCGTAGGTAAATACTGAGACTATAGCTCGCTTTTTGGAAATCCCTTCGATAACTATCAATGCATGCAAAAATATACTCAGGTACTGTCCTCTGACTAGTCCTGCTCAGTAGGAAAACATATAGCAAATATCATAAAACGTACTGCTCTATAAGAAATCAATCCCAAAATATGCATACGAATACTACGTGTGTTTGGTGCGCACGGAAATCAAAATCCATATATGTGCCAACATGTGCACAGAAACAAGATCTAAGTGCATCGGGTGTGCACGAAACATCTGTCATAGGCAACGTTGGTGCCTGACAGCAAAATCAGGTGCATCTGACATGCACGAAGAATCTCGATTTAGTGCATCTGGTGTGCACAAAAATCGCACCTCAAAACATGCTCCCAACATGCGCGAAAATCCAAATCAGGTGCTTCCATCATGCACGGAATCATAAAATCCAATATCAAGCGCCGAACTTGCGCAAAATCCAAATCGTGTGCGTACATACGCACAAAATCAACTCAACTGTATGAAACCCATAAAATCATAAACATGCGAAACCAAGGCACGAAAATGATAAAAAGTGCTACAACTGTGCAAAAGTCGTAAATGCTCAGTAGGTGCAACCATGGTACATGAAAACAAATATCATGAAATTCAATCATCAAAATCAAATCATGAGAATAAATCACCCAAAACATCGAAATCAATAATGGCGGAATAGTCCCGCTCAAGCACATCATCTATGAATCTCGGGCCAACTGTCGCGGTCACTAGTGGGACGTCTCGTCGATGATCATGAACTCTGGCCTGCTGGTGTGCGTAACAATGACCACTCCTGGGTCAAGGTCTTCACTGTGAATTACCAATCTCTCGGTCCATTGGCTCATCGGCCCTGTCAGGTGTGCTAACGGGGATGATCCCGTTCTGGCACTTCTCTGGTCATCTCTCGGTCAATCATCGCGACCACTCGTAAGACAGCTTATCACTGGCGTCGGACTCTGGCTCTCTGAATGTACGTGACACATCTGATCCTGGGTGCAAGTACCATTGCAGCAGTGTCCTGGAAGGAATCATGCTCACGGTCTCTTCCATGTCTCGTCTCTGCCAACTGTCCGGAAGTCATCGTCCTTTCCTATATCTGCATCTTGCTCTGGAACGACTGCATACTCATCGCGACTCCTTCTGGAAGGTAAATCCAAGTACCATGCCTCGGCATGCGCATCGCATCTCTGATGTCGGCGGAGTGGAACGTCATCTCATCTAGATCTGGTACGAACCACTTACTTCACTTTTCTCTGATGTCGACTACTTCGGACTCGTCTCTCATGGCTGCATGGACTGAGCTCTAACGGCAATCCTTGTATCTGGAGTCTCCCAAGAATGCATCTCACCACCTAGCATCCGAATGAAGTCCAACCATCCGATCGATTCATCAAAACCTCATAATCCCCCAAGTGCTCAACATCTTGGGTACAGTTTAACAGTATCGAGTACGTACCACGGCATCGATGGTCCAGCCGTAGAAGGGCAAACCCAAGCCTCACTAATGGCGCCGCGGAACTGCCGCAAACCCTAAGGTTCAAAGGCTTTCACACGGTCATTATGTCGAGTTAGGGTTTCATTCTTCTAGAGGGTCCATAGAATTGCCTGCATGTCTTTCCGAATACTTTAAACTTGGAATAATAGGTTTCTGACATTCGATCGTCTCTGTCGACTCTCAACGTCTCCGCGTGAAGTCGTCTCTATCTAGAATCAATCTATCTGATGACCTCTCATCGGGGTAGGCGAACGAATCACATGTCCTAGTCATTCATCCTCAGAGACTAGCACCTTCTATCATCTCTTAGTACAATCTAGTACCGCAATAGCTCCAATATCTGGGGCGATATCCCGTTATTCGCAGCAATGACTGGCTCACTCGTCTGCATGCTGAACAGTGCCTCAATCATCAGGAGTAAGCAATACATCAATGGACATCAAAACCCGGTTGGCCTCTGTCAGTGGCGCAATCCTCTGGTACTGATCGGGACGTCCGAGAAATCTTGTAAAGGCAATCCGCCAAACGCTCGTGGCGCGAAAACACAGTAAAAAGACATATCTCCGCAATCGTGTGTCGCCGGAATTACGCTCTGGTCCGTCCTCGTTCGTGACGAGCTCGTGTTGACCGCAACTCTAGCCGTAGCTCTCCCTGCCCGTAATCGTAGCAGCAAAACCATAACTGGTACCGATGAGGCTAGATCATGAATGAATATAATACTGAACAAAGAAATGTACATCCTAAGGCTCCTTAAGTGGAGTAGCGTATCGTAAGTATGCCGCGGAACATACCCACGGTATGTCACTCTACTTTAGTCACCTATTCCATCAACCATGGGTCATCCTACGCTCCGAAGCAAAAACCTAACGCTTTGATACCAACCTTTTCACGACCCGAAAAGTACGGAACATGACCGGCACTTAAACTACGAAACGTCTCGAGGCGTTCGTAATCTAAGTAAGCCGAAATCCCAGAAATCCAAACCAAGAAAAGTAGTAAAGTGAAGGAAAACCAATTTAAATCAAGTAGTTTTAATAGCATAAGCCGAATTATGCGTTTTTAAAAACATCAAATATTTCCTGAAAATTTCGGCACAGTCTCCTTTGTAAATACCGGCCACCAAACGGGATACAACATGAATAGTATACGAAATCAATAAAAAGGCATCCCCAAGTGGGAGCTAGCTCTTCGTCAATCGACGGTCACAACCACACAAGCAATATAATATACAACGCCAAGGGCGAGGATCAAAACTCAAAAGGAAACTCAAAACCACAAGAAAACCACAGAAATATAACGCGCGACTCTAAGGTCGAAAGAATAACATCACTGGTCTCTATCTCAAAAATAAATACATGTTTGGTTGATGGAACTTCTAGATACAACAGAATAATAATATACAAGATATAATGATGGGTACGATATAAATAAACCCACCTATTAGCAAGTCACCCGGAGATGGAAATAGTGCCAGCAAAGCCGTAAAGAA
This sequence comes from Agapanthus africanus, assembly GCA_030015575.1. Classification (NCBI taxonomy): domain Eukaryota; kingdom Viridiplantae; phylum Streptophyta; class Magnoliopsida; order Asparagales; family Amaryllidaceae; genus Agapanthus; species Agapanthus africanus. The sequence continues at coordinate 210,949,340 of JASDDO010000031.1, read as the reverse complement.
ACCTGTACGGCGAAACCTGCAAGAACTGTGGCACAACGGGGGTGAGTTGCCAACTCGTGAGTAGAAAAACATCTACGCACAGAAATCGCATAAATAACGCAATCCTAGGTCAATGATCATAATATATCCTCAAATATATGTATAACATGCAGCCTAACAATGATTAGGGTAAATATCTAACCCAGGTGTAATCCCATGTGCCCGTATCAGTGCCTCAGGTAGCGAAATATTATATGGATGATGTATGCATGCATGAAACAGAATGCATGTACTGAATAAAGCAACTTTCATAAATCAGTGAGATTTCTGTATTTTAAATAGGAGGTACCAAACATGAAATCAGCATAAAACAGTGCCCAGCATCGACACAAAACAAGTATCCAAATATCTCGATATCTCTGTGTCACAATCTCTGTACCACAATATCTTAAAATCTCAATGTCTCAATCATAATATCTAGGACGCCGTCAGTCCAGACCGCCCCCTACCATCCATCTCAAGACCACGACGGTATCCTCCGAATATCCGACACGTCGGGAAAAATCACCGGTCGGTAGTGCTCCCCTGCCAGGCACAACGTCAACAACACGATCCTCTTGCCCCGGGGTATCGCACCGGGCCCACCATGTACCCGAAACGGTTCCTCCACTCCTCGAATCGGGTCTCGAAATCCATCAGTAAACTCATGGTGGACGACTCATGCATCATGGGAAAACCGCACTTTTTATTTTAAAAGAGAGAAAAGGTTTATTTATGTTTTTGCGGTTTTCCTCCAAATTCAGAAAATCTCATGGAAATCCGAATCCAAAACCCCAATAACACGTAAAATAGTGAATATATGCATGAGAATCCATGAATGCGGCATAACAATGAATAACAGTATGCATGAAGTAGCAGGTAATAACTACGATGTCTAAACTAACATATAAGGCAAAGTACACTAATATCATGTCTAAACTATTAGCTAACAGGCTATGTCAAGCAATTATATTTTCTAAGGTGTACGTAACATGGCAATTACCGATGAAGATGTGTGTGAGCCGGCAAGTAAGTGTACGTGGTACAAAAGCATCATCGGTAATGGTGTTGGTGTCCTAACAGCATAATATCAACAATAAAATATGAAATAACAATGTAAGTATGCGATGCGGAGCAACAACAAGAATGTGCGGGAGCTGAATACTAGACACAACGATAACTAATCTGCATCACCCTAATATAAGTCCTACAATAGTACCTTTTGAAATAACGCGAATCGCGGTGTTTTGAAAATAAGGGCTACGGTGTTTTTAAGAAAAGATACGTCTTTTGAAATATCCGTAGAATCCCTTGACTTGTCACGATTCGTTAGTTTTGAAATAGATAGGAGTCTAATCTAGTCTAACAACTACAGTAAACTATACGGCTGAACTAACAAGCTGAACTACAGGTAAGGAAACCGCCTAACATCTGAGTCGATACATATACATACCTCTATATATATTAGTCGGTGATCCCGCCTCAATAATATCATATCCGATACCATATCTAAAATCAGACATCCCAAGTCAAGAGTGCGGATCAATCATCAATATATAGCTCGTACATAAATCCGTCGTACGGCATCCCCAAATCTGGGTACAGGTCAATATCATACTCAACACAGTGTTCATCTGGTATCCTCATTATCAAGATCATAATCTAGGGTACTGACCTACGTCTAGTACACTACTAAAATCACTATTCACATGGCATCGTCATCCAAAGATCTGCTATAACATCAGGACGTATCTCAAGTACGAATCCTGCCATATCACAGATCTCACGACCTCAACTTAAATCACATCTCACTCCCAAGTATCATTCGCAAAACCAGTATGTGAACACCTAGTCTCATACCCAGGTGAACACATAAACACATCTCCCCATATACGCACAGGTAATAACATAGATGTATGCATGTGTGTGTGTGCGTGTGTGGGTGTAAGGACTACTCTAGGGTTTCGCAACTAACACTAAACTAATCCATGAACACCTAGAATCTACCTTTACCATCAAGTCTCATATCAACATAAAATATATAATCAAAATATATGTGTGTATACATATTCGTATACATCACCACGAACTGCGGGGGTGCTATACGCCATCCACCCGACTTCTCCCCGTAGATATAAATCTACTTACCTGGTCCTCGCTCGCCGGTGCCGACGTCGCCACGCGCTTGCTTGTCGTCTCGAAGTCCACATAGGTACCTACATATAATAACGCACCGTATCGCATTATAATCCGACTCATGACCAAAACGACACACGAAACCCACATAGGTCAAAACCTCTGGTTGCTTTCACAAATCAACCCAAAAACCCTCGACGTCGGCGTACAAAAGCCAAACCATCGAGAAAAACCTAAACACACTCATTTGAACAATCACAAGCACTAATTATAATATAAAATAGCTTAAAATTCACAAAAACCCCAAATTCACTTTAAAAGCCATTTTTCCGAAAATTTAGCAAGCACAAATTACCCGTTTTAATACAAAACTCGATGTTTAAACAAATCTAATGGACATAATACTTATTAAATATCATAAATAAGTCATAAAAACCATTTCCATAATTTAATCTCATAAATTTGCAGAATTTCCAAAATCCTAGTTTGCAAAAATATCAATTTTTAACACCTTTTAAAGCAAAATTCACAATTCATCAATTAAGCTTGGTTTTGCATGATCCAAAATCATTAAACCACTCATTATAATATTAATAATGACATAAAACCTAAATTTAGATTTTAATCCCAATATAAAACAATTTCAAAAAAACCTAGTTAGCAAAAAGCACATTTATCACAATTTCCAACTAACAAATTTTGAAATTAGTAACTAGATTATGTTTTAGCAAGAATTAACATGTTAATCTACTCATGGCAACCTTAATGATGTGATAAAACCGTATCTTGATTTTAATCTCACATATAACCATTAATTCCACAATTCAAGTTTGCAATATGAACACCAATTAAACACCAAATTTAGATAAATTGGAGTAATCAACCAACAATTAAGATATGGGTTAAGATTTATACCTCCCAATTAGAGATCTAGCAAGGATCTAAGCCTCCCAAATTGCTCTCTTTTCACCAAGATCCATGCTACATGGGATAAAGAATAATGGGTAAGAGTTGGATTTTGATTTTGTGGGATTTTTGTGTTGGTTTTTGGGCATTTTGTTGAATTTTTTGATGCAAAATGAGAGAGGAAGAAAGAGGGGTTGTTGTGGTGTAGGAAAAAAAAGACGGCTCGGCCAAATGGGGAGGAGAAGAGAGTGTGAGGTGATTGGAGAGAGAATGGGATCAAAAAGTCCACCTTTTACTTCTTTTCTTTTCTTTTCTTTCTTTTCTTTTGCAACACAAGTGGGGACAATTGAGGGGGGGCTACTGAATTCAGCCAAGCGGAAAGAAAAATGGGGGTGTGTGAGTGTGGGTATGGGTGTGGGGTGATGGAAAATGATAAATGTATTACCCCTATTCCCGTTAACACTAAATTCACCGGAAAAAGCCTTTTTCTTCGATATTTTCTAAACCGTTTTGGCAAACGATTTCATTTCAAAAACCACATGATAAAATTTTATTTAAGGTTTTATGATGCACAAAATTTGTTTCAACTCATTCCAATTTGTAATTTTCCCTAATTAAATGTATTAGTGATGGCTTAAAATAATATTAAAATAATTAATTTCGGAAAATTTTCAGAAAATTTGAAATTTCACCGGTGACTCAATAAACACCAAATACTAGCAGTTACATAATTAGAATATGTATATTTAATTTTATAATAAAGATATTTGTATTTTGACTTTTTACAGAAAACTTCCTTATTTTACCGATTTTTCGAAATTTCACCGAAACGATTTTCAAAACGTTACAATCTTCTCCCCCCTAAAGAAATTCGGTCCCCGAATTTAAATTAAAACTCCCCCCAAATACTAAAATATTTCAGCCAAAACCATCAAATCGCCGGGGCTCCGAAATCATAAATACATAAAACGCAGCATAGCGCAATGCATGCGCATGAGTAATGAGCAGATCACTCGAAATCAAAACTCCGTCAAGCATTCCGCAATTTTCAGAAAATTTGAAATTTCACCAGAGACACCATAAACACCAAATACTAGTAATTACATAATTATAATATGTATATTTAATTTTATAATAAAAATATTTGTATTTTGACTTTTTACAGAAAACCCCCTTATTTTACCGATTTTTCGAAATTTCACCGAAACGATTTTCAAAACGTTACAAGAGGCAATTACTGTATCATACTAGCTTGTATATTACTTAATGGAAGCTTGGGATATTCACAGTTGTATAGACAATCTTGCTCAAAATGGTAGTATGCTACTTGGTTTGTTTCTACTTCAATATGTGCATGTGTTTCTTTTAGCATATCGCTTATACATATTAGTAGAGCCCTTAGGATCTTTGCTTGATTACCAGCGTTGTGATGGCAGTCACACTAGTGGGGGCTGGGTAATCTACAATCACATCCTTATACAGGTCCCTAGTCGTCGGACTATCGAGATGGGGCATCGATACTCTGGAGTAGACTAGCGTATACGCTTCTCATCCCAGCTCGGGAGGTGGTCTGTCCCACAGCCATCAGTACGTCGTACTGGAGATAGTATGCGGGTGCTCGTTAGGTTACGAGTACACTGGACAGGTCTCGTCGGGAACTGTTGATTGGTATTATACCTATCATCAGTTATCAGTTCCTAGGTGACAAGGGTATAGCATAGTCCGTTGACTTGACACTGTCACTTCGCCTCGAGTGCGTTCCTACTGTACTTTGATTACTACCCTACCATGGCTCAAAGGATTCGTGCAAACAGGTAGTAGTTGGGTGCAGTCCCGAAGCACTTGGAGGCAGTGACGGCTAGACAGGATTCGTCTCTCCCGTTATTGGGGGCTGATATCGCGCTGTGTCTAGGAGAGCCATTACACAAAGTCCCTGGCCAGGGCAAGCAAGATAGACTGGTAGGTTTCCAGAGTTATCTAAGGTGTCCTATGCTACACTCCGACACGACTTGTACCGCTAGTAGGGGACTGACGTTTACCGCCCCCTAGGCCCGCCATGCGATGTATCAGACGAACAGACCGGACTGTACGGAGATTGTCACATACAGGCTCAGTAGGAGTTCGGATGGGTTTATCTCATCGGCCTTCTTATCGACATCTACCTGGGGACCGTTACGTACAGCTAGTGCCGCTTACGGTCTGTGGTGAAACCCACTGCCACCATAGTGTCGAGTCTTTAGAGTCCCACACAGAGAGTTTCCCTGCACTGAGCGAAACGTGTAGAGGCCGTATGGTTTTACGGCAGGGCTGCGATCACTTGCGTGCACTTTTGTGCGTATGTTGTTCGGGCAGGCAATACTAGTGGGATTTGGTTTAAGCCGGATCCTAGTATTGCACAGATGGATTTGTTTTGTCTTCTGTGCATACGCATTCTACGGAATGCGGATGCAGGTGTGTATGCACAGTTTTGAGTAGCGATGAAGGAGGAGGGGCCTCATTAGGGTTTTGGCAAATGGTTCGGCCAAAACCGTGATGTGGAAGGCTCATTAGGGTTTTGACAATTCGTTCGGTCAAAACCATTATGATCCGCGGACATTACTTACTTATCATTTCAGTGTTAATCTAGTGATGGCTAATTGCTTTGACCATTTGACCACCTTGACCACTCTTGACTTTGTTGACCCGTTGACCAAAGTTGACCTTGACCTTCATGAGAGGTCTACACACTTCTTTGGTTTTCTTTTTCTTTTTGGATTATGAAAATGGTCATGTCAATGTAGCCATCAACTTTATCATGATAGGATTAGTAATGATGATTTTGAGTATTATTGAACCATGGTTCATTTTCTGTGTTCATTATTCTTTTCTCATTCACTCTCCTAAAAAGTGAGAAGAAAAGAAAACCTCCATGGTTGCTAGTGCTCCTTCTTCCTCCTCCTCTTGATTCATTCTTTTGATCTCATCTGTTGAGAGAAAAAGAATCCACATAGACAAATACTTCCATCAACCTCTTTTACACAACCTAGGACTTCAAGACTAGCGATCTTGTTGCCCTAGTTGCCTCGGCTCGAGGTGGAGCTAGGTGTACATCTCTCGGGTGGATCGTCTTCGACTCAAGAAGGCCGTGGAGGTGACCAAGATCCGGATCGACCCTCGGAACGTGGATGGATGACCCGGACAACGGAGAGAAGACCCGAAGGACCGGTTTCGTGAGGTATAATTTCTATGGCATAGTAGTTAACGCCTCTAGTAGTTTGCTAGTTTCTAGTTTAGTAAAGATCCGGCTTTTAGTCCATGTTGCCTTTGCGACAAAAATTGTTTATCGCCGTTTCCGCCTCCCCGTAAGAACCGGGGTGTGCAACGTGGACTTACAGTGGTATCAGAGCCTAGCTAATAATAAACTAGCAAGTTAGCAAAGTATTTAGAATATCGATCGGAAAAAATTCGCAAAACAAGTCCGGAAAATTTAACTTTCTGCCGATTTTTTATACTGTTCAAAAAGTTATTTAACATATATGAAAAATCGGCTCAGGGTTTTCTAAAGACACAGACCAAAAACGGTCCACTGAACCGGTCGAAGCGCCGCGGTTCCGCGGCAAGAACATGCTTCTTGCCGCGGATCCGCGGCCGAGTTGACTCGGCCGTGGACCGAGTTTGGTGCAGTGTGCTTTAGTTGGTTGTTTTGGGATTTTTAGTACATGTTGTTTCTACCCAGATTTTCCAGAGAACAAATTGATTTTTGGGGTGGTTACAAATCCGTATTTTGATCGATATTCCGTAAACTTTGGCTAATGGATATTATCTATGATGTGATATATGTATTGAATGTCTGCTAATCGCTATACGTCGATTAGTGGGGGTTATACATATCTGTGATCTGTATGTAAGTCTACGGTAGCGCCCTGGCAGTCTAAAAACTTTTTTTACTGGCGCTATCGTATACTTTAACCCGGATCTGCCATTATTGCTAAACTAACAAACTGTAAAGAGTGTAGAAAAGTATACCGAACGATCCGAGTCCTTCGTTCTTTAACCATCATCCCATGCTCCGTTGCGGCTGCTCCGATCTCGTCGATCTTCGATCTGCTCGTCCAGGAGGCACCACGTCAACGATTCTTTAAACGGGCTCCCGCCTCTGACTCGAGGCAACTCGGTCATCAAGTTTGCTAAAAGAGACGACCAAGATTGATGTAGAGAATGAGTAGAAGACTTTGTCTCGTTAAGTCCAAAACTATGGACGAACGATTAATGAAGTTGCCAATTGATTCGGGTGATGGAACGAAATGAGCAATGATATTTCCATACACCCCAAAACTATCATAATCTCTTTTCTAAATCAACAAGTGAGAGAGTGAGTGAGAGTGAGGAGGGGGCCGGCCATATATAGGAATGGGGGGTGAGGGTTGGAGGGAAGAGGGTGAGCACAAGAGAAAAATATCAAGTGTGAACACAAGAAAATATTTAGTGTGAACACAAAGTGTGAACACAATAAATGCAACCAATGAAACATCAACACCATTCTAACCTAGTCACCTCTTCTAGAACCTTCTAGAAGCATGACTCACCCTCATCCAAGAAAAGATAAATCCGTCTTTAACCGAATGTTAAAAGACGGCTCATAGAAAACTGGAAACTGGCAACTTCCAAAAGCAATCCCGAAACGAATTTCAGGATAACCCCGTAACTGTATAAATATACCCACATTTGTATTACGACCGAATACAAATGAAACTGAGACAAAGATATTATATCTACTCAATATAATACTCGGATCCGGCTTAAACCAAAGCCGACCAGTATCATCTGCCCAAAAAATGACACGTGCGTAAACGCACGTGCATTTACCGAACCCTGCCATAAAACCATACGGCCTCTACAACATTTAGCCCGAACTTGGGAAACTGTCTGTGGGGGACTCTAATGACTCGTCAGTACCCTGGCAGTGGGTTTAACCAAAAACCGTCAGCGGCACTAGCTATACATAACGGCTGCCCATGGACTGACCTCAAGGGAGGCTGATGAGCGAACTCATCCAGAAACCCTACTGAGCCTAACAGTGACAATGTATATACAGTCCGGTCCGTTCGTCTATGAGTATCGCATATCTGCCTAGGGGGCTAGTAACGTCAGACCCCCAATAGCAATATAAGTCGTGTCGGAGTGTAGCCCAATAACACCCTGAGATACTATTGGAGTACCTACCAATAAATCTCCTGCCACGGCCGTGGGCTTTGTGTAATGGCTCTCCTAGACACAGCACGATCTCGCCCCCAATACCGGGAGAGACGAATCCCCTGCCGATCCGCTCACGTGCCTCCATATGGCTCGGGACTGTACCCAAAAGCTACCTGTTTGCACGACTCCTTTGAGCCGTGGTAGGGTAGAAATCAAAGCACAGCGGGAACTCACACGAGACAAATGACGACCTCAGGTCGATGAACTAACCTGTACACATGTCACCAGGGAACTGCTATCTGACGATATGTATAATACTACCTAGCAGGTTCCCGGCGAGTCCTGTCCGGTGTACTCATAACCCAATGAGCACCTGTATACATCTTAGGTGATCCAACTGACACCAGTGGCTTATGAGACCGGCCATCGCCCCTCGACGGGGTCTCGACTGTATACACTAGTCTACTTCGGAGTATCGATGCCCTGTCTCGAAACACTCACGACTAGGGACCACAATTAAGGATATGCGTATAAACCACACAACTCTCACGTATATGATCGCTATCATACTGTTGGCGGTAAAATAAGATCCTAAGGGCTCTATCAAAGAGTATAATGTAATCAGTCACCTGAACATCTACACTACTGATAAAGGCAAACCAGATAGCATACTATCATCTCGAGTAAGACTGTCCTACCGGTATAGGTCCTCCGCAATCATTGCAATCACGTACCTGCGATCCAATAATTGACTCTGAGGGCACTATCTCCAACAATCTCCCACTTGCACTTAAGGCTAATTATTGCGATGTCGACTACTCACAGCCCGTGTGAAACCGAACATCCAACTCCTCTACTAATCAGTTTCACAAAGCTCGTTTGTAAAACTATTGTGTTCGAGAAATAGCCTCAGTGAGTGGATCTGCCTAGATGTTTCTTTCTATATCTCTCTAAATCTCAAGTTCGTGGAGAAAGCCATCTCCCGAATCGAGTAATACCTGTCTTAGAATATGTATGGATATCTGAAGGGACCTAGTTCATAAATGAACTCCAAATCCAAACTTCTTAGACTGTATCGATCACTGAACCAAATCAGTATCCTGCACCAAGCCTCCCACAATATCCTCTTAGACCACCTGTCCATAATATTGTCCCTCATCAGAGAGAAAAACTATAACTCTGACAATCACTTTGTCATCCATGTCACCTTTGAAGCCTGGAATGATAACCGTCTCCCGAAGGAGGCTGCCGTCATCAAATCCGTAGAACATGCACTTTTGTTCTAAAACTGCTTCCTTATGTTTCTTCCAGGATTGGATTAATACAAACTTATTGCATCTAGTGCAAAAACAACATCTGGTATGGTACTTGACATCTCATGATTGACTCAATTGCCTAAGCAAGTGATCTGCCAATCATGCACATCCCTCTCCACTTTAGTCTGTAAGACACCTTTAGAGAGGGTGAATCCATCACTTGCAGGTACACCACCTTGCCAGGAGTCATCTTATTCTAAAAAACCATTAGAATACTGTCAAAGTACCCACTTGGGAAAATACCCAAATCCAAATCTAAAACCATAGATCTAGAAACCAGAATGTCAAATATTATATCCATATCCTGTCAGGAGAAACAACCGTGTGACGACCACAGTACAACCGATCGTAGTATAGGAATTTTACTTCCTACTCTGTGTATGTCATCCTAATACCATGACATCACACCCTACTACCTTCTTAACAGATCCATCCCCTATTCTGATTGAAGTCAAACCCATGACTGTCACATCAAAAATAGATGATCTATCTCCACTATAACTGCTCAAGTCTATAAATAGACATAAGTATCTTGCATACTATGCTTCCGATGCTCCCACTGACTCCGACAACCCTCCTACCGGGTCTCATAGCCTGGAACAACAGTAGTGTCAAGTCTGGGTAAACAAGAACCTCCCTGTCACCGTCCTTGAGGCTACCGGAGTACCTCTCGGGTGTCTGAGGTTACCCATCATATCTGCGGAGTGGCTATTGGAATGTCAAACCTGATTGAATATATAGGTCCTATTAAATTTTCCGTAATCGTTCGCGGTTCTGGAATCACTTCCAGTTCTACCATACTCCAACTACTGTTTTCTGAAAAAATCCATTTTACTAAAACTGTGGCGAGTCAAGAACAATATCACTATTGATCTTCCAAATGGTAGAATATCAACCCTCGTCATAGCCAGGGTCAACCCACAAACAGCCATTACAGAAACGTGCCCTGAGTTATCCAGAGTCTGGTTTTAAGCATTAGCTGGACAACTCCCCGTACCTTAACATCTTTTAAGGTATGAACCATTCTATATCCAATATAGAAACTTTAGCACTTTATTTAATTGGAACCAGATTCAAATCATGCAGCTGTCTCCAGTGCATATCAACTTAATGGAAAGAGGCTAATCATCATTACTCAGCTTAGGAATCCATCCAATTATGAGCAACTTGAAAGAGAAAAAAGTTTCTCAAAATCATTACTATCATCTGAATACCAATCACAAGAATCTACATCTTCGATCTCTTTGAAGAATCCCGATACTTGTGACACCTGGTTCTCTATTTTATTCTTATACCCACAACTTCTCAAAACTTAGAACTTGTATTTCTACGAAACACTTGTCTAATAACTAGAGAAGTTATAAGTAAACAGAACATAGTACGAGGACCTACCCTTTTGTCCTGATGGACACTTGGACAACATACAATACTCTGTATAAGTCCGTTGAGTTAAACAACTCAAAACCTGTGCGTCGTAGGTTGAAAACTGTACCCTGGCGATTTCCTCAAATATCACCAATTACAACCAATTCCGATATAATGAGGATGATCACCTAATTCCCAATAACTTACTCCCACTCATCATCTGTAAAACCATACAGATATGAGAATGAAACCAGGTAAATACATACCCTTGGAGTAAGTATCTAATCGGGAAAACAGTTTTGCTTTAACAAAGCACTGAAACATGAAAATGTTTCGTAGGGGTATCCTGGTATTCATAGCAATGCCTCTTCCATAATCCAATTCATGACTATAACCGTATATTTCTTTATCTCTCCAAATCCCTTTATTTGTCTTTAGTCGTTACCTTCTGCACACCATCGTTAGGCTAAATGGTTTTCTTCCTTCCCTACCGTTCGGCACCAGCCTATGGTTTGGAAGAAGACTATCCAGTAAGCATAATAGGTGTACCCTCCTAAACCAAGGAGTATTCGCAGCTTGAGAGAAGGTGATGATAAAAGACAACTGAATAATACCTTATTCTTTTAAAGGTGAAATAGGAGTGGCGATGAAGTACGCGGTTTGGGTCGTGAATGATAACAGTCGCAATTTACTTTTCCCTCTTTCTAATCTCTTTATTTTGTCTTTACATATTACCTTCTGCACACCCTACTTAGGCTAATTGGTTTTCTTCATTCCCTACCTTTCGGCACCTGCCTATGATTTGGAATAAGACTATCCAATAAGCGTAATAGGTGTACTCTCCTAAACCATGGAGCCCTCGCAACCTGAGATAAGGTGATAATAAAAGACAACTGAATAAACCAATTCTATTTCTCCTGAACCTTGATCCATCCTCGAAGAAGTCCTTTCGAGTTCGTATATACCATACGATGGATCTATCCAATGGAATTGGATGTCCGTAGTAATACGGGGTGTTCTGAGAAATGCAAAGGGTAAAAGAAGGAGTGGCAATGACTTATGCAACTCAGACAATCCAAAAGCCAGTATTTTAAGAAGGTTCGGTCAACTTGGTCACTGAGTCATAGTCTAGGGTCGGTCAAAGGTCGCTGCCAAAGAGAGAGAAAAGAAACACTCTGCATGCACTCTAACCTAGATCAGAATGGTTATCACTTTATCTAATCCGGAAACCTCCCACTGTACTGTCAAATTCTCCTCCAAACCTAAAGAAGAATCAATCGGGATCACCCGAAGAGTAAACCAACTCATCAGTGGGAATCGGGATCCAACTCTCATCGCATGATAACGTGATGGAATGCATCCACGTTACTCATACTCCAGAAGGTATGCGTATACTTGGAAAGTTTCAGTTTCTTTAGAAACTCCCGATATGATTTTTGCCTCATGCTCTTATAACCTTGGCTTTGGTCAAAATGTCATAAGTCACATGCCAAGTTCTACCCATCACTATCTTGTCAATTTGAACCCACCCTCACATGCCCCTGGCTTTGGCCAAATGGCAGAACGACTATCCCAAACCAACTCATCTATCTATGCAACAAATGAATACCCAGCAGCTACCAAACACTATGCCTTAACTTTGGCTAAAATGCATAGCTTGAATACTACTGAATACCCAAAAGAAGTGACGGAGGGCTACGGCTGGTTTTTGGCGAAAAACCTTTAACGTAACGAACTTGATATAGCTGAAAGAACCTGATAGCTTTTTTTAAAATATAGTTGCGAAAACCTTTTGCGAAAGAAGTCACTCCCGATGAAGGGATCTCGGCTCTTTCCTCGTGGAATGAGGTGCAGGATATTCCACTGAATACCGCGATGCAAAGCAACTTGTAATCGACTATAGTGAAGTTATTACCCTGACACAAAATTTTGCCCAAGGGGTCAGTCCCGGTGAAGGGATATCGGCCCTTGCCCCGTCGAATGAGGTGCATGATATTCCACTGAATACCGCTATGCAAAACAAAAGGAAACGTCTTTGCAATAACACTTTTTAAATTGTTCCAACAACTGCAAACAGGTTTGTTTTCCTTTGCATTGATCAGAATCAACGCAGTCCCATCAATCAATTACACCAGAAAAGAACGAAAATAAAATGTACGTATATGCCATCCGCATTCGTCACTGGGTCCCGTCATCACCCGATAGGTTACTTAACTAACGACAGAGCGGGGACTGGACTAGCGCGGGTGTAAAACATATACAACATCTAATAGTATATAAACCAATATACAATAATCGCTCCAGGCGTGATAATATGCAACATTACAGAAAAGTAATAAGCATCACAGAACAATACATATAATCTGGGATCCCCGAGTTTTACAGAGCCGCTGCTGAAACCCGACGTTCCCCTGGTCGTGTGGATAGCCTGTGCAATGAAACCTAGAGCCCTACGGGTGCGGCAAGTTACCCGCCAAAACCTGAAGCGAGGCAGCCCCTGCAGCAAAGTGAATGGACCACCCTGCACTTCACGGAATCCGGTAGCTTGAGCACCCCTCCTTGGGTCAACCTGTACGCCCTACGAGTGCAGCGAATAGTCTGCCAATTCTAGAGTGAGGCCCCTCTGCCTCTCAAAGCCATGAGATGCGGACCCATTTCCTTTCAGAACCCGGCTATCCGTGCACTCCGTCGCGGGGTAAAACTAGTACAGAAATGAAAAATATGTACATTGGGTACATCGGCCTCGACCCGGTCGTTCCCAAAAGAATATTATACAACAGGCAGTGACGGCAGTCCACATGTTGGACGCTCGCCCCGCAATATCAAATGTACAAATAAATCCAAACTGCACTACCATTGCACACTGCTATCCACCACGACAAATCCGCAACATCACAGCACAACACAAAACATCAACGCGAATGTCACGTTCGCAAACCCGTCTAAAAGAACTATAGCAATCAGACGCGGTTTACCGATCAAATGACATTCCCGGTCGGAGATATAATGTATGCACTGTAAACTAACATGTTTAAATTTCGATCGACTAAATATCACGAAGTGGGCCCCACGAACATCTGTTGAACAGTAACAAAATCTGGGCCCAAACGATATATACCAAAAACCCCAAATTCCAGAGAAGAAGACACTGTGCAAATTTGGGGCCATGATCTCACAGAATGCCCGCGGATGCGCGGTCAAACCATAGGTTTGACCATGATTCCACGGTGTTCTTGTCGAATAACGTGCCCAAATTTGTACGGTGTGCTTCTAAAACCCTGCACAACTTTCTGAGATATGTAGAATAATTTTTGGAACCCTTTAAAAATCAACAGAAACTGTGAACTTGAAATTTTGCAGTTTTTGATATTCGGTCCGATCGATGTTTTAAACGCGTTAGCACAAGTTAGTAAAGAAAAATGGTGAGGCTCTGATACCACTGTAAGTCTACGGTAGTGCCCTGGCCGTCTACAGACTCCAAAAGCGGAACAAAAACTTTTTTAACTGGCGCTATCGTATACTTTAACCCGGATCTGCCATTATTGCTAAACTAACAAACTGTAAAGAGTGTAGAAAGGTTATACCGAACGATCCGAGTCCTTCATTCTTTAACCATCATCCCACGCTCCGTTGGGGCTGCTCCGATCTCGTCGATCTCCGATCTGCTCGTCCAGGTGGCACCACGTCAACGATTTTTTAAACGGGCTCCCGCCACTGACTCGAGGCAACTCGGTCGTCAAGTTTGCTAAAAGAGACGACCAAGATTGATGTAGAGAATGAGTAGAAGACTTTGTCTCGTTACGTCCAAAACTATGGACGAACGGTTAATGAAGTTGCCAATTGATTCGGGTGATGGAATGAAATGAGCAATGATATTTCCATACACCCCAAAACAATCATAATCACTTTTCTAAATCAACAAGTGAGAGAGTGAGTGAGAGTGAGGAGGGGGCCGACCATATATAGGAATGGGGGGTGAGTGTAGGAGGGAAGAGGGTGACCACAAGAGAAAAATATCAAGTGTGAACACAAGAAAATATCTAGTGTGAACACAAAGTGTGAACACAAAGTGTGAACACAATAAATGCAACCAATGAAACATCAACACCATTCTAACCCAGTCACCTCTTCTAGAACCTTCTAGAAGCATGACTCAACCTCATCCAAGAAAAGTAAATCCGTCTTTAACCGAATGTTAAAAGACGGCTTATAGAAAATTGGAAACTGGCAACTTCCAAAAGCGATCCCGAAACGAATTTCAGGATAACCCGTAACTGTATAAATATACCCGCATTTGTATTACGACCGAATACAAATGCAACTGAGACAAAGATATTATATCTACTCAATATAATACTCGGATCCGGCTTAAACCAAAGCCGACCAGTATCATCTATCCGAAAAATGACACGTGCGTAAACGCACGTGCATTTCCCGAACCCTGCCATAAAACCATACGGCCTCTACAACGTTTCGCCCGAACTTAGGAAACTGTCTGTGGAGGACTCTAATGACTCGTCAGTACCCTGGCAGTGGGTTTAACCACAAACCGTCAGCGGCACTAGCTATGTGTAACGGCTGCCCATGGACTGACCTCAAGGGAGGCTGATGAGCGAACTCATCCAGAAACCCTACTGAGCCTAAAAGTGACAATATATATACAGTCCGGTCCGTTCGTCTATGAGTATCGCATATCTGCCTAGGGGCTAATAACGTCAGACCCCCAATAGCAGTATAAGTCGTGTCGGAGTGTAGCCTAATAACACCCTGAGATACTACTGGAGTACCTACCAGTAAATCTCCTGCCACAGCCGTGGGCTTTGTGTAATGGCTCTCCTAGACACAGCACGATCTCGCCCCCAATACAGGGAGAGACGAATCCCCTGCCGATCCGCTCACGTGCCTCCATACGGCTCGGGACTGTACCCAAAAGCTACCTGTTTGCACGACTCCTTTGAGCCGTGGTATGGTAGAAATCAAAGCACAGTGGGAACTCACACGAGACAAATGACGACCTCAGGTCGATGAACTAACCTGTACACATGTCACTAGGGAACTGCTATTTGACGATATGTATAATACCCACTAGCAGGTTCCCGGCGAGTCCTGTACGGTGTACTCATAACCCAATGAGCACCTGTATACATCTTAGGTGATCCAACTGACACCAGTGGCTTGTGAGACTGGCCACCGCCCCTCGACGGGGTCTCGACTGTATACACTAGTCTACTTCGGAGTATCTATGCCCTGTCTCGAAACTCCCATGACTAGGGACCACAATTAAGGATATGCGTATAAACTACCCAACTCTCACGTATATGATCGCCATCATACTGTTGGCGGTAAAGCAAGATCCTAAGGGCTCTATCAAAGTGTAACATGTAATCAGTCACCTGAACATGTACACGACTGATAAAGGCAAACCAGATAGCATACTATCATCTCGAATAAGACTGTCCAACTGGTATAGGTCCTCCGCAATCATTGCAATCACGTACCTGCGATCCAATAATTGACTCTGAGGGCACTATCTCCAACACTGTAATGTTGATGGTTTGTGGATATGAATTCGTTGGATTGTCGCGGATGAATAGCCGGGGGTTGTGAGATGAGAGTTTTCTTATTCTTTCAATTCTTGTAATATGTAAATTGTTGTAATATTATTTCTTTGGCCGCACAACCGGGTCGGGGTTGTAGCCGTCATTGTATAATTTCTTTTTACTGTTTTTGCTCCTAGGATAGACCCAAGGTGGGGTGCACAAACTACCGGGTATCTCGAAGTGCCGAGTGGCCTACTCACGGTGTTGAGGGAGGTTGCTTCGCTTCGGGTACTTGGCTGGTAGTTTTCCGCACCCGGAGGGGTCTAGGGTGGGGTTTTGGCTATTCATCGCGACCGTGTAATCCGTTCTTTGTTACAGGCTCGTACGAATTGCGGATTCCTAGTATATCCATTGTATTCATCTGTGATCTCGAATGGCTATCATTGCATGTGACGAATGTTTATATATATCTATATGATATCTATTTAGGCGTTGCTTATGTTTTGCATCCGCGCTAGTCCAGCCCCCACTCTGTCGTTAGTTAAGTAACCTAACGGGTGATGACGGGACCCCGTAGCGAATGCTGATGGCATAACCGTACGTCATATTTTCATTTTTTTCTGCAATGGTAAGATTAAATGATGGGACGCATTGGAATTAATGCAAGAAAATAAACTAAGTAAAAGTCGTTGGAACGCTTTGAAAACCACTCGGTTCTTTTCAAAAACCAGCTTTTTAAACGCGGAGCTTGAACCACTCTTTTTTTTAAAAGCTATCTCGTTCCATCGATTATATCAAGTTCAATACGTTCACGGTTTCGCCAAAACCATTCGTAGCCCTCCGTCGTTTCATATGAACATCCAACAGTATTCAAGCTGTGTTTGTTGGCCATAGTCAAGGCACAGTGATTGGTAGCTGGTGGGTATTCATATGTTGCATAGATAGATGCGTTGGTTTGGAACAGTCGTATTACTTTGTTGGCCATAGTCAAGGGTATATACGGGTGGGTTCAAATCAACCTGGACAACGACGGGTAAAACTTGACATGTGACTTATGATTTGTGGGCCTTAGTCAAGGTCATAAGAGCATGGGGCAAAAATCCACATCGGGAGTTTCAAAAGAACTAAAACTTGCTAGCGCCGCATACCATTTGGAGTGTGATGATTCTGGTAGGATTCCTTCAGTTTTGTCACACGATAATATTTGGATCCCGATCCTACTGTGAGTATATGCGACTCCTCCGGAACTTTCTCACTTAACGATCAATGCTATAAACCAAGTAGGTGTCTAGAAAGGTGTTAGCGGGGATACGCCCACTGGGAAAAGAGGTTATTTAATTAAGGAACTTCGCGAAAGCATTGGAAAACCTCCCTCGAAGTACCAACACCAGCCTGGCTGAATGGTTATGCAAGTATTGTACGGTGAGATTGATCCCGACTAATTCTTCCTT
This sequence comes from Agapanthus africanus, assembly GCA_030015575.1. Lineage (NCBI taxonomy): Eukaryota > Viridiplantae > Streptophyta > Magnoliopsida > Asparagales > Amaryllidaceae > Agapanthus > Agapanthus africanus. The sequence goes on along the minus strand of JASDDO010000031.1, from coordinate 210,931,433 downwards.
TATGCTTTGAGGAGGGATTCGAGAGACAGTGGGAGTCATCCTGTTTAGATAAATTAAAAACCAATCTAAACTTGCAAGACCATCATGCTAAAGTGTTTTCTTCTCTCTCTCTTAATTGCAGCGTCCCAGTGACCAGACATAGGTTACATCTAGATAATAGAATGACTGAATCTGACTGTTTTGACTGGCAAAGGTCTGTCCAGATGTCCATTGCCCATGACAAGCTGGGACACCTCTTGACTGATCCAACCCCTGCCGTCTCTGGTCTAGTTTCCCCTGTCACGGATATTAATATCCGCAAGACATTGGAAAAAGACTGTGCGAAAGCCAAGTGCCTCGTGTTAGCCTCAGTTGATGGTGCATACCAGAGGCAGCACGAGAAGATGGACATAGTCTCTATCTTCCTCCATAACAAAGATTTATATGGAGAGCAATCTCATATCGCAAGATATGAGACCTCGAACGAATTGCTTCCTGTGAGGTTGGCTATCGGGTCATCTGTAAGGGGCAACGTCCTTACAGAGATCAGCTCTTTTGAGCTCACGGACCTGAAGACCACGTTGAAGAACGGGTCAGACACTGACTTAGTTCAACAGTCTCTACCTACTACCCTGAAGGAAACCAGGGAAGTAGAAAGAAAGGGAAGGGCAAAAGTTTCGGGACTGGATGTAGTAAAAGAGGGATGTTCCTATGGTTACAGGAATGAACATTGGCAGAAGGATTGCAAGGCTTGTATAGCCAGTAGCCAGAATTCAAAGCATGTTGTGGCTTCGGCTTCGGGTGTGATTGTGATAGAGAACTATATGTCAGCTAACCCTACTTCCTGGGTATTGGATACCGGATCTGGATCTCATATCTGTAATTCATTACAGGCTCTGAGAAACCGTAGGGTTATCAGGAAAGGTGATATGACTCTCAGGGTTGCTAACGGAATGAGCATTTACGCTGAATCCGTAGGGGAATATCATCTTTGACTGACAACTGTGCAGATATTGATTCTGCGTAACTGTTTTTATGTATCAGGTGCGACTTGTAATATCATATCTGTATCCTTACTTTCTAAGGAAGGATATGATTTTACTTTTGTAAGCGATGTAGTAAACATCCACCTAAATCAAGTTCTGATTGGGTTAGGTACATTAGAAAACGGTATATACATATTAAATCAGGCTCAGATTTTCAGTGTCCAGAACACACTTAAAAGAAAGTCTCCGGAAACAAATCAGGCTTTCTTATGGCATTGTAGACTGGGTCACATTAATGAGACACGGTTAACAAATTTACATAAAGAGGGATACTTGAATCCGTTCGAGTATAAGACTTATGCCACTTGTGAATCTTGTCTCACGGGAAAGATGACAAAGACTCCGTTCACTAGACACGGAGAAAGAGCGAGCTCGCTCTTTGGACTCATACACAGTGATGTGTGTGGTCCAATGTCTACACATGCGCGAAGTGGTTATTCATACTTCATTACTTTCACAGATGATTTCTCTAGGTATGGGCATGTCTTCTTGATGAAGCACAAATCCGAGGTCTTTGAGAAATTTCAGGAATACAAGAATGAAGTTGAAAAACAAACAGGCAAAAGTATCAAGACATGAGATCTGATCGAGGTGGTGAATACTTGAGTGCCGAATTTCTGGGCTACTTAAAAGAGAATGGAATTCTCTCTCAGCTTACTCCTCCATACACACCACAACACAACGGTGTATCGGAAAGGAGGAATCAAACCCTATTGGATATGGTTCGTTCCTTGACGAGTAAGGCTGAGTTGTCGCGATCCTTCTGGAGTTATGCACTAGAAACAGCTGCATATCTTTTGAACCAAGTTCCTAATAAGTCTGTGCCTACCACACCATATCAGATGTGGAGTGGGAAGAAACCCTGTCTTAAACACTTTAAGACATGGGGGTGTCCAGCTTTTGTTAAAAAGAAGCATGCGGACAAGCTCGAGGCACGTTCAGTACAGTGTAAGTTTGTGGGATACCCAAAGAACTCCAAGGGCTATCTTTTCTATTACGCCGATGGACAAAAGGTTTTTGTTTCTCATCATGCCCGCTTCTTGGAAACAGAATTTTTGGAAAATCAGATAAGTGGGAGAGCAATAGAACTGGAAGAAATTCCAGAACCACAAGCTATTACTGAAACCTTAGTGGAACCAAAAGGTTCAGGAGAACCGGACATCCCAGCGCCACTCCGCAGGAAAAGTAGGCAGTCTCATCCGCCCGAGAGATACTACGGTTTTCTCATATACGGGGATAGAGAGGATTGCACTATTAATTATGGTGAGCCTACTACCTTCAAGCAAGCCATTCAGAGTGGTGACTCGGTAAAATGGCTGGATGCAATGCGGACCGAGATGGAGTCCATGTAAACCTACAAAGTTTGGACTTTGGACTTTGCTCCAGAAGGGGTAAAACCCGTAGGCTGCAAATGGATCTTCAGAAAGAAGATTGGTGTAGATGGGCAGGTTGGAACCTATAAATCTAGACTTGTAGCAAAGGGTTTTCCTCCTTGCCATTGCTTCCTTCCACGATTATGAGATCTGGAAGATTGACGTAAAGACGGCTTTCCTAAATGGAAATTTGGAAGAATGCGTCTTTATGGATCAGCCGGAGGGATTCATTCAGAGGGGGAGCAGCGGTAAAGTGTGCAAGTTGCTCAAGTCCATCTATGGACTGAATCAGGCATCGCGGAGTTGGAACATCTGCTTTGATGATACTGTCAAGAAATTCGACTTTATCAAAAACCCGGATGAACCATGCATTTATAGTATGATTGTATGGAGAACTATGGTATTCCTCGTCTTATACGTGGATGACATTCTCCGAATAGGAAATGATATTCCTATGCTACAGCCAGTCAAAGGATTCTTGTCACAGAGGTTTCCATGAAGGACCTGGGCGATGCCAACTACATTCTGGGGATCCAGATCTATCGTGATAGATCTAAGAGGATGTTGGGAATTTCACAGTCGAGGTACATTGACACCATACTAAAACGATTTAGTATGGAAGATTCGAAGCGCGGTAATCTACCGGCTTGTCACGGAATCACCCTCTCCAAAGAGATGTCTCACAAGACTGATTTAGAAAGGGCTCGCATGTCATCTATACCCTACGCATCTGCGGTAGGCTCTATAATGTATGCGATGTTATGCACCAGACCAGATGTAGCATACCCATTAAGCGTTGTAAGCCGGTATCAGTCGAACCCAGGGGAGAAACACTGGATAGCAGTAAAGAACATTCTCAAGTACCTGAGAAGGACTAAGGAGATGTTCTTGGTGTATGGCGGAAAAGACCTCCAGATCGAGGCCTTTGCTGACTCGAGCTTCCAGAGTGACAAGGATGACTCCAAGTCCATGTCGGGTTATGTCTTTACCCTCAATGGAGGGGATGTTTGCTGGAAGAGTTCCAAGAAGGAGACCGTTGCTGACTCAACTATGGAAGCGGAGTACATAGCTGCTTGCGATGCCGCAATAGAAGCTGTCTGGAAGAAGAAGTTCCTAACGGAGCTTCATGTGGTTCCTACCAGTGTTGATCCAATACCGCTGTATTGTGACAACAACGGTGCTATAGCTTTAGCGAAGGAACCCAGGTCACATCAGAAGTCCAGGCACAGAGGCGGCACCACCTGATCAGGGAGATTGTAGATCGTCGGGAGATCGAGGTGAAGAGAGTAAATAGGGAAGATAACACTGTTGATCCATTCACGAAGGCCATACCCCAGACTCAGTTCGAGCGGCTGATCGAGATGATAGGTCTTCGATACGCCAGTACATGGCCCTAGTGCAAGTAGGAGATTGTTAGCGTATATGCCCTAGAGGCCATTACTGTATCATACTAGCTTGTATATTACTTAATGGAAGCTTGGGATATTCACAGTTGTATAGACAATCTTGCTCAAAATGGTAGTATGCTACTTGGTTTGTTTATACTTCAATATGTACATGTGTTTCTTTTAGCATATCGCTTATACATATTAATAGAGCCCTTAGGATCTTTGCTCGATTACCAGCGTTGTGATGGCAATCACACTAGTGGGGGTTGGGTAATCTAAAAGCACATCCTTATACAGGTCCCTAGTCATAGGACTATCGAGACGGGGAATCGATACTCCGGAGTAGACTAGCGTATACGCTTCTCATCCCAGCTTGGGAGGTGGTTTGTCCCACAGCCATCAGTACGTCGTACTGGAGTTAGTATGCGGGTGCTCGTTAGGTTACGAGTACACTGGACAGACCTCGTCAGGAACTGTTGGTTGGTATTATACCTATCGTCAGTTATCAGTTCCCAGGTGACATGAGTACAACATAGTCCGTTGACTTGACACTGTCACTTCACCTCGAGTGTGTTCCCACTGTACTTTGATTTCTACCCTACCACGGCTTAAAGGAGTCGTGCAAACAGGTAGTAGTTGGGTGCAGTCACGAAGCACTTGGAGGCAGTGACGGTTAGACAGGATTCGTCTCTCCTGGTATTGGGGGTTGATATCGCGCTGTGTCTAGGAGAGCCATTACACAAAGTCCCTGGCCAGGGCGAGCGAGATAGACTGGTAGGTTTCCAGAGTTATCTCAGGTGTTCTGGGCTACACTCCGACACTACTTGTACCTCTAGTAGGGGACTGACGTTTACCGCCCCCTAGGCCCGCCATGCGATGTATCAGACGAACAAACCGGACTGTACGGAGATTGTCATATACAAGCTCAGTAGGAGTTCGGATGGGTTTATCTCATCGGCCTTCTTATCGACATCTACCTGGGGACCGTTACGTACAGCTAGTGCCGCTTGCGGTCTGTGGTTAAACCCACTGCCAGTGTAGTGTCGAGTCTTTAGAGTCCCACACAGAGAGTTTCCTTGCACTGAGCGAAACATGTAGAGGCCGTATGGTTTTACGGCAGGGATGCGATCACTTGCGTGCACTTGTGTGCGTATGCTGTTCGGGCAGGCAATACTAGTGGGCTTTGGTTTAAGCCGGATCCTAGTATTGCACAGATGGATTTGTTTTGTCTTCTGTGCATTCGCATTCTACGGAATGCGGATGCAGGTGTGTATGCACAGTTTTGAGGAGCGATGAAGGAGGAAGGGCCTCATTAGGGTTTTGGCAGATGGTTCGGCCAGAACCGTTATGTGGCAGGCTCATTAAGGTTTTGGCAATTCGTTCGGTCAAAACCATTATGAGCCGTGGACATTACATACTAATCATTTCAGTGATAATTTAGTGATGGCTAATTGCTTTGACCATTTGACCACCTTGACCACTCTTGGCTTTTTTGACCCGTTAACCAAAGTTGACCTTGACCATCATGAGAGGTCTACACTCTTCTTTGGTTTTCTTTTTCTTTTTGGATTATGAAAATGGTCATGTCAATGTAGCCATCAACTTTATCATTATAGGATTAGTAATGATGAATTTGAGTATTATTGAACCATGGTTCATTTTCTTTGTTCATTATTCTTTCCTCATTCTCTCCTAAAAAGTGAGAAGAAAAGAAAAGCTCCATGGTTGCTAGTGCTCCTTCTTCTTCCTCCTCTTGATTCATTCTTTTGATCTCATGTGTGGAGAGAAAAAGAATCCACCTAGACAAATACTTCCATCAACCTCTTCTACACAACCTAGGACTTCAAGACTAGCGATCTTATTGCCCTAGTTGCCTCGGCTCGATGTGGAGCTCGGTGTACATCTCTCGGGTTGATCATCTTCGACTCAAGAAGGCCGCAGAGGTGACCAAGATCCGGATCGACCCTCGGAGCATGGATGGATGACCCGGACAGCGGAGAGAAGACCCGAAGGACCGGTTTCGTGAGGTATAATTTCTACGGCATAGTAGTTAACGCCTCTAGTAGTTTGCTAGTTTCTAGTTTAGCAAAGATCCGGCTTTTAGTCCGTGTTGCCTTTGCGCCAAAAATTGTTTTTCGCCGTTTCCGCCTCTCCGTAAGAATCGGGGTGTGCAACGTGGACTTACATTAGCCATACGTAACGGGCTACCAGGTATTGACCAAAAGGGACGTCGATGAGCGAACTCATCCTGACACCCTACTGACCCTGTCAGTGACAATATCCATACAGTCCGGTCCGTTCGTCTATGAGCATCGCATGGCGGGCCTAGGGGGTTGGTAAAAGTCAGACCCCCAAAAGCGGTAAAAGTCGTGTCGGAGTGTAGCCCAGAACACCCTGAGATACTACTGGAATACCTACCAGTAAATCTCCTGCTTTGGCCAAGGACTTCGTGTAATGGCTCTCCTAGACACAGCGCGACCTTACCCCCAATACCGGGAGAAGAACCCCTGCAGATCCGCTAACTGCCTCCATGTGGCTCGGGACTGTACCCAACTAAAACCTGTTTACACGTCTCCTTTGAGCGTGGTAGGGTAGTAATCAAAGTACGGTGGGAACTCATACGAGACAAATGACGATCTCAGGTCGATGAAGTAACCTATACACATGTCACCAGGGAACTGCTATCTGACGTCAGGTATAAGACCAACTATCATGTTCCCGGCGAGTCCTGTCCGGTGTACTCATAACCCAATGAGAACCAATATACATCTTAGGTGAACCAACTAACACCAATGGCTTGTGGGACCGGCCACCGCCCCTCGTCGGGGTCTGGACTGTATACACTTGTCTACTCTGGAGTATCGATGCCCTGTCTCGAAACTCCCTCGATTAGGGACCTTTTAAGGATGTGCTTATAGACTATCAGCTCCCACGTATATGATCGCCCTCATACTTTTGACGGTCAAGCAAGAATCCTAGGGGCTTTATCAACGCGCAATAGTGACTGTAAGGTCACCTAAAGCAGTACACGATGAAAAAGGTAAACCGGATAGCATACTATCATCTTGAGTAAGACTGTCCTATAGGGATAGGTCCTCCATCAATCATTGCAATCACGTGCCTGTGATCCAATAATTGACTCTGAGGGCACTATCTCCAACACAGACTAACCTGCACAAGTGTCACCAGAGAACTGCCATCTAACGTGTGGTATAATACCATCTGGGAGTTCTCGGCGAGTCCGTCCAGTGTACACAGTCTCCACTGAGCACCCGTATACCATCTCTGTTGTCAAACACCAATGGATATGGGATCATCCATCGCCCATCTCATGGGTCGAGAAGCGTATAAGCTAGTCTACTCTGGTATATCTATGCCCTGTCTCGATACACCCACGACTAGGAACATTAAAGGATGTACTTATGGACTACCATGGCCCTACTAGTATGATCTGCATCATAGTCCTGGTAGTCAAGTACACATCTTAAGGGCTTTACCAACATGTAACTATAAGACAGTATCAAGAGAAAAATATACATGTTAAGATAAAGAGTAACCAGATAGCATACTATCATAACGAGCAAGAAAGTCCTCTCTATATATGTCCAAGAATCCAATATAATATTCATCATCTGTACAATACTGCCCTCTAGGGCATACATACAACTAACAAAATCCATAGCCAAAGTATTGACGAGTCTTTAGAGTCCCCCACAAACAGTTTCTCAAGTTTCGGGCGAAACATTGTAGAGGTCGTATGAATTTATGGCAGTGTTCGAACCTACGCGTGCACTTGTGCAAGTGTTATGGTTCAGACGGATAATACTAGCGGGCTTTGGTTTAAGCCGGATCCCTGTATTATACAGTGTAGATTTTGACTCATTGCATTTGTATTCGGTCGGAATACAAATGCGGGTATGTATATACAGTCGCGGGGTTATCCTGTAATTTGTTACCGGATCGCTTTTTGAAGTTGCCAGCTTGCTTTCTCTTTTTCGCCAAATTCCTTTTCTATTGTTCTTTGGCTGAATTTTCTTTGGAGGGGCTTATTTGCAAAGGTGCATTTTATAAAAAGGAGGGCGTTTTTTGTGGTGGGAGGTCTCCAGCAGATTTCTGGAAGCTCCTTGATGAGATTGATTCTTTTATGCATCATTTCTTTTCATTAATTGTGAGATTTGAGTGTGGGTTTTTGATGCCTTTTTCTTATGGTCACCACCTCGTGGATTGTGCTCACCCCTCCTCTTCTCTTGTGTGGCCGAGCCCCCGTCTTGGACAGCCACTCATTCATTTTGTGAGTGAGGATTTGATTCATCTCATTCTTGCAACAAAAACCTTAGCTCAATTTCAAAACTCACTTTTGATCTTCCCTCCATTATGGTAAGTTCGATTAACCCTTTGAGGCAAAGCGTTCTACACTTAGTCTACAGCAATCTTGGACATGTCGGCTAGCAAACTTCGTGTCCGAGTTGTCTCGGTTCAGAGGTGGGAGCCCGTAAAAAGACTCATTGATGTGGTGCCCTTCCGACGAGGAGACCGGAGATCGGAGATGCCGCGAGGAGCTAGGGATGGTGGCTAAAGACAGAAGGACACAGATCGAACGGTATAGCTTTTCTAACCCTTCTCTAGTTGCTAGTTTATGTTAATGGTTCAATCCGGGTGAAAGACTACGATAGAGCCAGTTTCATAAAAGTTTTTGTTCCGCAATTGGCCCCGGATTGACGGCCGGGGAACTACCGTAGTCATACATTTTCTTTAGGTGTTGTTTTGTTGTGTGACTTTTAGTGACTTGAAACTTAGGATTTTGTGTTTTGTATCGGTCACTTGACGTTTGTACGTGGATATCGGGTGTTGTTTGGTTCTTTTGCATGCGTAGACTATAGGTTTTAACCTATGTGTGATTCGTGTGACGTTTTGTTTTTCGCGCGCGATTTCTATTTACGATACTATGTGTTATATGTGTAGACACCCTCGCGTGGACTTCAGATGACAAGGAGGGGCATGGCGACATCGACTTCTGCAAGCAAGGATCATGTGAGTAGATGTTTATCTACGGGAGAAGTCGGGTGGATGGTGTAAGTCCATGCTACCCTTCCCCGGTTCTTACGGGGTTGCGGAAGTGGTGAAAAACGATTTTCAAATGGGTGGTAACATGGTCTACCAATACGGATCTTTGTTAAACTACTAACTAACAACCTAGCAAGAGTTTACCTACTCGGTTAGGGGGCTATACCTTTCTTGAACTCATTCGTCTTCGACTCCTCCCGGTGTACGGATCAGCCTCACCTCGTCGTCTGCTTGCGCCGAAGATGGATCCACCCGAAAGCTTCTACCTTTGGCTTCTTCTTCGACCTTTGAAGAAACTAGATCACTTGGCTTGCTAGGCCTTGTGAACTAGAATGAGTAGAGGAATGTTTTGGTGTCTTTTTATCTCTAAGGCAATGAGTCTCAACACATGAGCATGGTTTGCCTTGAGGTAGAGAGAGCAAGAGGAAGAGGGAGAGCTTGAGAATGAGAGAGCTCAAGAGAGAGAAAGCAAATGATAGAATGAACCATACTCTTCTCATTCTCACCTCTCATAATCCAAAAGCCATCATAACAAAAATAATAATCAAGTATTGTGTGATGGTTTAAGTCAAAATGGCTATATCATTTCATGCACTCATTTTGCATAAATAAACATGCAAGCAAACGTCTTTGCCATGGAATGATAGCCATTGTCATGATGATGGTCAACTAGTCCAACCTAGTCAACCGGTCAACAAAGTCAACAAGTCAACAATGTCAACCCCTCAACAACCATGTCACTATAATACTTAATTAATATTATTGTTAATCATATATCTTATTCTCATTAGGGTTAAGCAAAAGTCAATGGTCAATGGTAAACAGTCAACTGTCAACAGTCAACAACCCCAATGAGAATACTCTGCCTCTGTCTCTCTGTCCACTGTGCATACACACCCGCATCCGCGTTCCAAGGAACACGAATACAAACGAGACAAAACCAACCCCAAAACGTACACTAGGATCTGGCTTAAACCAAAGCCCGCTAGTGTTAACTGTCCGGACACTGTACGTGCACAAGTGCATGGATGTGACCGAACCCTGTCACAAAACCATGCGACCTGTCGCAAAACCATGCGACCTCTACTCTTTTGCCTAAAGGCGAATAGCTTTCTGTGTGGGACTCTAAATACTTGACACTATGCTGGCAGTGGGTTTAACCACAGACCGCAAGCGGCACTAGCTGTGCGTAACGGTCCCCAGGTAGATGCCGACAAGAAGACTGACGAGATGAAACCCATCTGAACTCCTACTGAGTCTGAATGTGACAATCTCTATACAGTCCGGTCTGTTCGTCTGATACATCGCATGGCGGGCCTAGGGGGCGGTAAACGCCAGTCCCCTAATAGCGGTACAAGTCGTGTCGAAGTGAAGCCCAGAACACCCTGAGATAACACTGGAAACCTACCAGTATATCTCGCTTGCCCTGGCCAGGGACAACTCGTGTAATGGCTCTCCTAGACACAGCGCGATGTCAACCCCCAATACCGGGAGAGACGAATCCAGTCTAACCGTCACTGCCTCTAACTGCTTCGGGACTGCACCCAATTACTACCTGTTTGCACGACTCCTTTGAGCCGTGGTAGGGTAGTAATCTAAGTACAGTGGGAACACACTCGAGGTGAAGTGACAGTGTCAAGTCAACGGACTAAGCTGTACTCATATCACCTGGGAACTGATAACTGACGATAGGTATAGTACCGACCAACAGTTCCCGACGAGTCCTGTCCAGTGTACTCGTAACCTAACGAGCACCCGCATACTATCTCAAGTACGACGTACTGACGGCTGTGAGACGGACCGTCTCCCACACTGGGATGAGATGCGCATACGCTAGTCTACTCCGGAGTATCGATGCCCAGTCTCGATAGTCCTGCGACTAGGGACCTGCATAAGGATGTGCTTATAGATTACCCAGCCCCCACTAGTGTGACTGCCATCACAACGCTGGTAATCAAGCAAAGATCCTAAGGGCTCCACTAATGTGTATAGGTGATATACTAAAACAAACACATGTACACATTGAAGTAGAAACAAACCAAGTAGCATACTACTATATTGAGCAAGATTGTTTATACAAGGTGAATATCCTAAGCTTCCATTAAGTAATATACAAACTAGTATGATACAGTAATGGCCTCTAGGGCATATACACTAATAATCTCCCACTTGCACTAAGGCCATGTACTGGCGTATCGAAGACCTATCATCTCGATTAGCCGCTCGAACTGAGCCTGGGGTAAGGCCTTTGTGAGTGGATCAGTAGTGTTGTCTTCCGTAGAATCTCTCCGAACCTCGATCTCCTGGCGACCCACGATCTCCCTGATCAGGTGATACCGCCTCAAGATGTGTCTGGACTTCTGATGGGACCTTGGTTCCTTCGCTAAAGCTATAGCCCCGTTGTTGTCGCAATACAGAGGTATTGGATCAACAATGGACGGAACCACCTGAAGTTCAGTTAAGAACTTCCTTACCCAGACAGCTTCTTTTGCGGCATCTGCAGCAGCGATTTATTCCGCTTCCATCGTCGAGTTAGCAACGGTTTCCTGTTTGGAACTCTTCCAACACACCGCCCCTCCATTGAGGGTAAAGACATAACCCGACATGGACTTGGAATCATCCTTGTTACTTTGAAAGCTGGAGTCAGCAAAGGCCTCGATCTGGAGGTCTTTTCCTCCATACACCAAGAACATCTCCTTAGAAGGTACTTGAGAAAGTTCTTTACTGCTATCCAATGTTTCTCCCCAGGGTTTGACTGATACCGGTTTACCACACTCAGTACATAAGCTACATCTGGTCTGGTACACAACATCACATACATTATAGAGCCTACCGCAGAAGCATAGGGTATAATAGACATGCGATCCCTTTCCAAATCAGTCTTGGGAGACATCTCTTTGGAGAGGGTGATCCCGTGACAAGCCGGTAGATTACCGCGCTTGGAATCTTCCATACTGAATTTTTTCAGTATGGTGTCGATGTACCTGGACTGTAAGAGTCCCAGTATCCTTTTGGATCTGTCACGATAGATCCGGATCCCTAGAATGTATGAGGCATCACCCAGGTCTTTCATGGAGAACCTGTGTGACAAGAACCCCTTGACAGATTGTAGCATAGGAATGTCATTTCCTATTAAGAGAATGTCATCCACGTATAAAACGAGGAATACTACAGTTCTCGCTACAAATCTACTATAGATGCATAGCTCATCTGGATTTTTGATAAAGCCAAATTCCTTGATCGTCTCATCAAAACAGATGTTCCAACTCCGCGATGCATCACCATCAAAATAGATGGACTTAAGCAACTTGCACACCTTTCCGCTGCTCCCACTCTGAATGAAACTCTCTGGCTGGTCCATATAAACACACTCCTTTAAATTTCCATTTAGAAAAGCGGTCTTTACGTCCATCTGCCAAATCTCATAATCGTGGAAGGCTGCAATGGCAAGAAGGATCCGAATGGATTTCAGCATAGCTACGGGAGAAAAAAGTCTCGTCATAGTCCAAACCAGGTCTTTGACGAAAACCCTTTGCAACAAGTCTAGCTTTATAAGTCTCAACCTGTCCATCTACACCAATCTTCCTTTTGAAGATCCACTTGCATCCTACGGGTTTTACCCCATCTGGAGCAACGTCCAACGTCCATACTTTGTTGGTGTACATGGACTCCATTTCGGTCCACATTGCATCCAGCCATTTTACCGAGTCAACGCTCTGAATGGCCTGCTGGAAGCTAGTCGGCTCATCATAATCCATGATGCAATCCTCTCTATCCTCGTCTATGAGAAAACCATAGTATCTCTCGGGCGGATGAGACTTCCTACTACTCCTGCGGAGCGGGGTAGGAATGCCATTTTCTTTTGAACCCTCTGGTTCCACTAAGCTTTCAGTAATAGTCTGTGGTTCTGGAATTTCTTCAAGTTCTATTTCGCTCCCACTTTTTTCCTTTTCTAAGAACTGGTGTTCCAGAAAATGGGCCTTACGAGAAACAATGATCTTTTGTTCCTCTGCGTAATAGAAGAGATATCCCTTGGAGTTCTTTGGATATCCCACAAACTTGCACTGTACTGAGCGTGCCTCGAGCTTGTCCGCATGCTGCTTTTTGACAAAAGCTGGACTTCCCCGTGTCTTAATGTGATTAAGATAGGGTCTCTTCCCACACCACATCTCATATGGTGTAGTAGGCATAGTCTTAGTTGGAACTCGGTTCAAAAGGTATGCAACTGATTCTAGTGCATATTCCCAGAATGATCGCGGTAACTCAGCGTTTCTCATCATGTACTGTACCATATCCAATAGGGTCCGGTTCCGTCTCTTCGATACACCGTTATGTTGCGGAGTGTATGGAGGAGTAATCTGAGAGAGAATTCCGTTCTCTTTTAAATAGTTCAGGAACTCGGCACTCAAGTATTCACCACCTCGATCCGATCTTAGTGGCTTGATACTTTTGCTGGTTTGTTTTTCTACTTCATTCTTATATTCCTGGAATTTTCCAAAGACTTCGGACTTATGTTTCATTAAGAAGACATAACCGTACCTTGAAAAGTCATCCGTAAAAGTAATGAAGTAAGAATAACCGCTTCGCGCATGTGTAGACATTGGACCGCACACGTTGATGTGTACGAGTCCCAAGAGCTCGCTCGCTCTTACTCCTTGTCCAGTGAACAGAGTCTTTGTCATCTTTTCTTTGAGACAGGATTGACAAGTGGCATACGATTGATATTCGAACGGATTCAAATATCCTTCTGTATTTAACCTTGTCAACCTTCTCTCATTGATGTAACCCAGTCTACAATGCCATAAGAAAGTCTGATTTATTTCCGGAGACTTTCTTTTGTGTGTATTCTGGACATTGAAAATCTGTGGTTGGTTTAATACGTATATACCATTGCTTAATGTACCTGACCCAATCAGAACTTGATTAAGGTGAATGTTTACAACATTTCCTACAAACGCAAATTCATACCCTTCTTTAGAAATCAAAGATACAGAAATGATATTACAAGTTGCGTTGGGTACAAAAAAGCAATTACGCAAAACCAAAACGTGTCCATCTGACAACCCCAGGTGATAGTCCCCCACGGCCTTAGCATCCATGCTAGCTCCGTTTGCAACTTTGAGGGTCATGTCATCTGCCTTCAAAACCCTACGGTTTCTCAACGCCTGTAAAGAATTACAGATATGAGATCCTGATCCGGTATCCAATACCCAGGAAGTAGAATTTATTGATAGACAGTTTTCAATAATATACACACCTGAAGCTGAAGCCGCAACTTACTTCAGTTCCTGTGTCCTGGCTTTCCAAGCCCTGCAATCTTTCTTCCAGTGACCACTCTTATGACAGAAAAAGCACTCTTCCTTCCCTATAAGCTTCCCCGCTATCTTTGTTGCTTTTGTTTTTTCCTTCGTATCCACTTTACTAACACCGCCCCTTGGTTTGGTGAAGGCTTTCTTCTTCTTTCCCTTGGCTTTCACCTTGGACCTAGAAGATGAAGATCCTCCTACAAACAAAGTGGATGTTTCCCTACCTTTCTGTAGGGTGCCTGTTTAGACCATAATATTGCATTTTTCATTCCCCTATTCTTATTCTTTTTATAAATAAACAGGTACTCTTGACGCACGTTTGTTGCATATTACAGGATACAGGTTTCTGGAGCAAATACAGTGAAAAAGACACAAAACAACAGAAAAGGGACTTTTGACCAACAATTAGACGGATCCTAAGAAGCCCAGTTCACATAGGTGCAAGGTAACGAATGTCAAAGTGAAACGGTTAAAAGACCAATACAAGTCTTCACTGAAGATCTGGAGAAGAGTAAGAAGCCAACAGAGAAAAAGAAGTATAAAACTATGAAGCCCAGACAACCACAAAGGACCCCAGAAAATATGGTGATCCAAGCCCACCAAAGGGCCGCGGATCCGCGGCCATATAAGGCCCGTGTCGGTGCAGTTTTTCTGTGCTGTTGCGTCGGTGCGGGTGTTGGGATTTTACGTGGGAAAATCTGTAATTGCGCATGTGCGAGAGTCTGTAACCCTAGGTTTCCTATTTTCCTATAAATTGTGATTTTAGATCTGTAAAATGTATGCCTCTTTTAAATCAATAAAATTCAGACTTTCTGAGAGAAAAATTCAGATCTGTTCTTCTTGTTTGGAGGGAGCCGTCAACCTAGTAAGTATTTTATTTCTGTTCTTTTAACTATAATGTTTTCTCATCCCCTAATGAGCGAGTAGTCTCCTCGCTTGTTAGGGTTAGCCTTAGGGAAAGGGTTGAGAGATGAGATCTCTCACCCCTTTCAATGCCACTTTAACCTAATGAATTAGAACTCCACGCATACGAGCACAACCGCTCCCTGCGGCATCCTACCCATTGAGGTAACGATGAACCGTAGTATAAAGGGCCGGTTGCGCGCGTTTTCCGTGGGGGTTAGGGTGATTATCAACAAAGGAAGGATACGAATCTAGAGGATGAAACATCTTCCCAAAAGATTCGTATCCACTTTATTGATAATTAACTTAACATCTAATAGATCTAAAAAAAGTAGGCATTGAAAGCGGTGATGAAAAACGTTAATCTCCAAAACTTCCCCTAAGCCTAACCCTAGCAAGACTTTTAATTAGATTAACTAGATCCAGTTTTCATAGATTTTTATAAACCAACAAAAACGACATCTTTAATCAACTCGTTAAAACACATAAAAGGAATTTACCCGTCTCTGTGGATCGACCCGTACTCACCGGCTAGCTGCGAAGCGACGCCGTTTCTGATTGCGGTAAACAAATGTTTTTGACACTTAATCAAATGGCGTCGTTGCCGGGGACGGCGTAATATTTCTTTTTGTGATTTTTCGGGTTGATATAAATTTTAAAAAATTATAAAAATCTGAAAATATAAAAAATACAAAAAAAAAATTATCAACTTTGATCTGTTTGAACGGTGTATCTTTTGAATCTTGCAGGAACAGCGAAGAATTGAGGATCTGGAAATTTACAGAGGGCAAAACAAAAATTGGTACATAAGAACAGAGAGGAACTATCAGTACAGAGCAGCACAAATTTTTCCAGAGCGCGATCCGACCAGACGACCGCGTTTCCGCCGCATTAGGGGACTCCCGCCGCGGATCCGCGCTCTGCCTGCCACGTCAGCGCATCATTTTTGCACGGTTTGCTCTCTTTTCTTCCCCTCTGCAACCTCCATATCTCCACTGTAAAAATTTTCTGCAGGTTTCTTTGCGCTAAAAAAATCTTTCTCCCCCTTCTAAATAACAGATTTTCTGCAGGTTTCTTTGCGCCGCGCTAAAATTGAATGCAAGTGAATTATTGTTTTGCATAATACCGGACTCTAAGGGGCTAATTGACCAAACTCAGATTGGGTGGGGATTTCATCACCCTTCCCAGGACCCCAGAAAACACCTAAAGCATTTTTGCATCGACCACAATTAATTAAAAAAGATTAGACTCAGACCTAAGGATATCGAGCTCAATAGGAAAAGGACTAGTA
Source organism: Agapanthus africanus (assembly GCA_030015575.1). Lineage (NCBI taxonomy): Eukaryota > Viridiplantae > Streptophyta > Magnoliopsida > Asparagales > Amaryllidaceae > Agapanthus > Agapanthus africanus. Next base: position 210,915,083 of record JASDDO010000031.1, on the reverse strand, counting down.
TAGGCATCGGCCGTTTATCCTAACCGACTTTACGGTGTCTAGGCTAGTGGTTATTAATTAGGCCCACTGTAGTGGTGGTTCCTTCCCACTTACCTGGCCGTATTTGTCCGTGAAGAGGCGGTTTGAGGTCCTATTTCTAGCCTTAGTTAGGAGCTGTCTAGCAGACCTAGGCAACCCTACATCTAGGCCAGATTGTGCATGTGTGGTTGATACATTTGTGTCACGAGTCCCATTTTCTAAAACCGTCTTGCAAAACTCTCCAATAAAAAAAAAATAAAGAAAAATCTTTTCAATACTTGCATCTTGCCGCTAAGAAAACTTGCACCTCACTTCCACCAATTTTCCTTCATTGACGTTATCTTACCCCCACATTCTGTTTTTCTATTTTTTCTGACTGCACTACCCTTTAGTGTATGTCATTTTGGACTAGGGATACTAACGCCCGATTAGTCCGTGTTTCGTTGGTACCGACCAACGAACCCTTCGACGAACCCTTCGTCGACATTCCGTCCATTTCCTTACCTCCACCTTCAAATTCTTCTTTCGAAGGTATGTCGGGATTTAACCCCAACGATACCTTACCGACGGGAATGATTCCACCTCCGCCAGGTGCGAATAACCCGAATCTTCCGCCTGTTGTAGCGCCCGCACGAGTTGCGCTCCAGGATCTCTTCTACCCCGTCCGCACTTCCTTACCTACATGTCTTTCACCCCCACCGGAGAATGGGGATAATTTTGAAATAAAACCACACTTCATCAATATGCTGCCTAAGTTTCATGGTTTGGAATCCGAAGATGCATATATTTTCATTAATAAATTCCAAAACGTTTGCGCCATGATGAAGACAACCCAATTAAGTGATGACGCAATAAGGCTAAGGGTCATTCCTTTTACCTTATGTGACCTAGCCGAGAAGTGGCTATACAGCACCGCATCACATTCCATTAGAAATTAGGACGAGTTTGTAATAGCTTTTCTAAAAAAATTCTATCCTCACCACAAAACTGCTAGAATCCGTAACGAGATTATACAATTTTCACAGCTTCCTTCCGAACCATTTTGGAAGTGATTCGAGAGATTTAAAGACCTACTTGTTCAATGCCCTCATCATGTGATAGAAAGTTGGCAAGTTTGCCAAACATTATACGAGGGATTGAACGCAGCAACGAAGCAGTTGCTAGAAACAATATGTCAAGGTCATTTTCTCTCCAAGTCTAGCGACGAAGCTTGGAAGTTTCTTGAGGACCTAAGTGAGCAAACAATTCAGTGGGAGAGTACCAAGACCACATCATCTTCTTCAGTTGGTCAATCTAGGGCAGGCATACATCAAATAGATATGTCGATTGCTATGAAGGCCGAGATGGCCTCACTTATGAAAAAGCTAGAAGCCATTGAGACCAAAATCTCATCGTCTTCTCCTGCCCCTACTCTACCCACACGAACTGTTTGTGCTTGTTGTTCTAATCCATCACATCTAACCGAAGAGTGTCCTTATAATGCACCTATTCAAGGACAGGATCAAGTCAATGCTGCATTTCAGCAACGACAAAGAAACGATCCGTACTCTTCAGCATACAATCAGGGTTGGAGGAGTCACCCAAATCAACAGTTCCAAGGGAATAACAATTTTCAAAGACCTCCTCCACAACAACAACAAGCACCTTTACAAACTCAAAACCAGCAACCTTTCCAACAACAACCTTATACAAATCAAACGAACAATTTGGTTCAACCAAATGATGATAAGGTTATCTCGCTCGAAAAAAGTCTAGATGCATTTCTTAAGCAAACTACAGAATCCGCAGCAAGATTTGAAAGTTATGTTCAATCTTTAATGAATAACAATGCCTCACACGATCAAAGTATCAAATCTATTGAGGCACAAATTGCACAATTAACTGCTGCGTTGAGCGAGAGAGAAAAGGGAAAGCTTCCATCTCAACCATTGCCCAATCCCGGTCACACACAAAACGCATATCACAATCACAATGTAAATGCGGTGACCATGTTGAGATCCTGAAGAGAGTTGCAAAATAATGTGGGAACTAGTGATGACATCCCCGCCGGTGGTTCTTCTTCCCCTTCTTCATTTTCTTCACTTCCTTCTTCACCTTTTTCTTTAGTGCCTATTCTCCACCCTTCACACGGCTCTACTTCTTCTGACTCGAACGGACCCATTTCTCATAACACGAACACATCCACACTGGGATCCGTTCCTACTCCACATTCTACGCCACAGACTTTTGACTCAACAAATTTTCAGAACGCTCCATTCCCAAATAGGTTGAGTCCTAATAAACCAAATACACAAGTGGAGAAGATTGTGGAGATATTTAAGCAGGTTAGCATAAATATACCTCTCTTGGATGCTATCCAACAAGTCCCTTCATACGCGAAAATCTTAAAGGGCTTATGCACCTCGAAGAGAAAGGCATCTCAAGTACCCAAGAAAGTGCCAGTGGCTAGTGCAGTGAGCAATGCTATTAACCACCATCAAACCTTACCCCAAAAACGAAAGGACCCCGGCTGTCCTACTATTTCAATCACAATTGGGGATAAGAAAATTAATCGAGCACTTTTAGATCTTGGGTCTAGTGTTAACCTGATTCCTTACTCCGGGTACGAACAATTAGGGGTTGCAGAGTTGAAACCCATTCGTTGCACTCTCCAAATGGCGGATCGATCAATCACCTATCCAAGGGGTCAACTAGAGGATGTGTTGATCAAACTCGGGGAATTCATATTCCCCGTTGATTTTATCGTTATGGATACACAACCTGTTTCTAACCCAAGAAACCAAATTCCGGTGATTCTTGGTCGACCATTCTTGGCCACTCCCAATGCCGTAATAAATTGTCGCAATGGCTCCATTACTCTATCTTTCAGAAAGAGGTCTAGTGAGTTTAATATTTATAAGATGGGAAGTCTGCCCCCCCGTACCTAAAACTAGTACACGAGAAGTTTGCTCTATGCATGAAATCACGCAGGAGGACTGCGAGCTTGAAAGATTTCTATTTGATGAAAACAGTTTTGACGCCACTAGTGCGTCCCTCCTTGAGCCTACTACCGTTGACACAACCGATGTTGATTATGAATGTTTCACTTTTTTAGATGATGACGACTCACAACCCGAATATGAGTCGTTTGAATTTTTGGATGAGTTAGCCGAGCCATCCGAATCGGTTGTTTGCAGTGATTTCGAACCTGTGTTGGAGTCCTTTGAGTTCGAGGTAGATTCCGCAATGATTCTTTCGCCTCCGAAACTCGAAATCACGCCCTTGCCGTCTCACCTTAGATATGCTTACATATGTGAGAATGAGACATTTCCCATTATCATATCGGCCTCTCTAGCCCTCGAGCAAGAGAACACCCTCTTAACGGTCCTACAAGAAAGGCGGCAAGTTTTCGGTAGGACTATGGCGGACATCGAGGAGATAAGTTCCCTCATAATTGAATATCATACACAATTGATGGATGATGCCAGGTCACTAGAGGACCCACAGGAACATCTTGGGGGTATTGTGGTGAGTCAACCTCCTCCCTTAGAAGTTGAAATACCCCCATTTCTTTTAATAAGGTACGAGAATGCCAACACTCCACTGATTGCTGATCATTTACATTCTCGTTTCGATGCATCACCATCACCTGCATATTTACCTCCACACCTCCCATACCACTACTTCTATCTTCCCCAATTCTTCGCGGACCACCACAACTTATTTTTCCACCAACCAATATTCTTTACTGATAAATTTTTCAACTGGTTGGTGTTGAATTTTGGCCGATGCAAAGTTTGGCAGTAATGTCTAACATAGTTTAAATGAAGTTTGGGGGAGGGTCTTTTTGTATATATTTTTGTTTTTCTTAACAATAAAAAAAACTATAAATAAATAAACAGGGGAGTACCGGTAGTTTGACCCTCTTGGTTTAGCATGACAGTGAGGACACTGTCAAGTTCAAGTTTGGGGGTATGCTCGGTACGTCTTCTTCCTTCGCATTCATTTGTACATATTTTTGCATTTGCATACTTATTTGAAAACCCATAAAAAATTGAAAAAAATTATAAAATTATAAAATTATCGTATTCAATTTTGTCTTATTTGACTTGAGTTTGACAAATAGGTTAACTGGTTAGGAACAACTAGATCTTAGACTTAGTAAGTTAAAAACCCTAAAAATAACATTCCTTAAAATTTAACGGTAGAAAGTTTATGCCTTGTAGTTTATTTAGAAATAGGCAAATTTTAAGTTCACTTCCTGGGCTAAGTTAAAATGAGGGAAGAGTATTGATGTTCTTATTAGAGTATAAGTTTGAAAAATAGTTCCTAGCTTAAGTCTAGATTCCGAAAATGTATACCCTACAATTTGCATAATCACGCACCTTGAAACTTGGAATAGTAGAAGAGACCTTGAAATGCTCTTGTCTAAAGTCCTTAGTACAATGAAAATAAAAAGAAAAAAAAGTGAATAAAGAAAAAAATGGACACTGGTTTTTGTGATTGCTTAAGGCTGTAAAAATAGAAAAATATTTAGCGAGGGTGCTTCATCAACTAGTGCCTTAGACCAACTGGTTTGGGAGTTACTGCTAAAGCCTTGGGTGTTGCAAAGACTAGGAAGTACGCTTTAAAGTGCAAACGCATTTTGTAATCGGTCGTTGGTACCTCAAGAAGTATTAACGGTCGCATGAAGGATGTGTAAGCAAATTTCATTTAAATTCACCAACTAATTAGTACTTTTGACAACGGACAAGGGGTTGATTGCTTAATTTGAATTTCCAAGTGTAGGGGTGACTTATACACACACGTAGGGGTATGTGATTGGTGTTTAGATGAGAGAAAGGAGTGAAGAATAGAACATGTATCTTTAGTAGAGTTGATAGAAATTCCTAAGTGGAGATGGAACTTTAGAAGGAAAACTTAAGAAATGCCGAAAGCTAAGTAAGTCTATAAGATATATATAATCTTAAGTTAAATGATGAGGAAGTGTGAAGAATATGGGTGGACAATTTGCGAGTCAAAAGATAATAGAATTCCTTGTTAGAAAACCTAATTGGAGAACAAAAGTCAATGGGCCGAGTTGATAGGATTTTGTGGGTGTAATCCGCTGAAAACCCTCGGGAGACAACACTCCTCCTACTAGGGACACCTAGAGGTTTAACGGCTTGTTGCACGTGCTCAGTGAAATCGCGTTTCCCTGCGAAAGTGTGGTTAGGATTTTAGTGAATAAAATAATAAGTTTGCTCGAGGACGAGCAAAAGGTAAGTTTGGGGGTATTTGTTCAGACCATAATATTGCATTTTTCATTCCCCTATTCTTATCCTTTTTATAAATAAACAGGTATTCTTGACGCACGTTTGTTGCATATTACAGGATACAGGTTTCTGGAGCAAATACAGTGAAAAAGACACAAAACAACAGAAAAAGGTCTTTTGACCAACAATTAGACGGATCCTAAGAAGCCCAGTTCACATAGGTGCAAGGCAACGAATGTCAAAGTGAAACGGTTAAAAGACCAATACAAGTCTTCACTGAAGATCTGGAGAAGAGTGAGAAGCCAACAGAGAAAAAGAAGTATAAAACTAAGAAGCCCAGACAACCATAAAGGACCCCAGAAAATATGGTGATCCAAGCCCACCAAAGGGCCGCGGATCCGCGGCCCAAGACAACATTTGCCGCGGATCCGCCGCCATATAAGGCCCATGTCGGTGCAGTTTTTCTGTGCTGTTGCGTCGGTGCGGGTGTTGGTATTTTACGTGGGCAAATCTGTAATTGCGCATGTGCGAGAGTTTGTAACCCTAGGTTTCCTATTTTCCTATAAATTGTGATTTTAGATCTGTAAAATGTATGCCTCTTTTCAATCAATAAAATTCAGACTTTCTGAGAGAAAAATTCAGATCTGTTCTTCTTGTTTGGAGGGAGCCGTCAACCTAGTAAGTATTTTATTTCTGTTCTTTTAACTATAATGTTTTCTCATCCCCTAATGATCGAGTAGTCTCCTCGCTTGTTAGGGTTAGCCTTAGGGAAAGGGTTGAGAGATGAGATCTCTCACCCCTTTCAATGCCACTTTAACCTAATGAATTAGAACTCCACGCATACGAGCACAACCGCTCCCTGCGGCATCCTACCCATTGAGGTAACGATGAACCGTAGTATAAAGGGTCGGTTGCGCGCGTTTTCCGTGGGGCTTAGGGTGATTATCAACAAAGGAAGGATACGAATCTAGAGGAAGAAACATCTTCCCAAAAGATTCGTATCCACTTTATTGATAATTAACTTAACATCTAATAGATCTAAAAAAAGTAGGCATTGAAAGCGGTGATGAAAAACGTTAATCTCCAAAACTTCCCCTAAGCCTAACCCTAGCAAGACTTTTAATTAGATTAATTAGATCCAGTTTTCACCGGCTAGCTGCGAAGCGACGCCGTTTCTGATTGCGGTAAACAAATGTTTTTGACACTTAATCAGTGCCCTCTGCACTCCTCAGCATGTTGAGGAGTTCTGAAAGTTCAACTATTTTTTCTTGTAAGTTGAAGTTCAGTATAATCTTGGTGTAAGTGGTAGGAAGAGACTGGAGAATCAAGTCCGTATAGAGCTCGTTCTCTAACGTATTCCCAAGTTCCGCGAGCTCCACAATGAAGCCAATCATCTTAAGCACGTGTTCCGCTACCGATGATCCGATGGCCAACCTTGCCGAAAATAGCTTCTTCGACACTTCGTATCTTGCGATACGAGATTGCTCTCCATACAGTTCTTTTGTATGGAGAAATATGGATTCGAGGTCCATATTCTCGTGCCTCCTCTGATGTTCGTTGTCCATAGAGGCAAGCATGAGGCACTTGGCCTTCGCGCTATCGATCTCCCAAGTCTTACGGATTTCCTTATCCGCGACGCTGGAGGTGGGACCTGGGATAGGGGGCGCTTTGGTGGTAAGGAGATACCCCAACTTGTCATAAGTGATTGCCATTTTGACATTCCTGAGCCAATCTTTGTAGTTTGGCCCTGTCAGTATGTTTTTATCTAGTAATAACTTCAGTCCGGTCATGATGATTGGTCGCTGCAATTAGGAGAGAGAGAAGAAACACTTTAGCAAGATTCTCTTGCAAGTTTAGAGTGGTTTTAATTTGTCTAAAGAGGATAGCTCCCACTGTCTCTCGAATCCCTCCTCAAACCAAAAAGGAAGAATTGGTTAGGATCAATCTCACCGTACAATTCTTGCTTAACCGTTCGGCCAGACTGGTGTCGGTACTTCGAGGGAGGTTTTCCAACGCTTTCGCGAAGTTTCTTAATTTAAGAACCTCTTTTCCCTGGGGGCGTAGCCCCGCTAACACCTTTCTAGACACCTACTTGGTTTATAGCATTGATCGTTAAGTGAGAAATTTCCCGAGGAGTAGCATATACTCACAGTAGGATCGGGATCCAAATATCATTGCGTGACAAAACTGAAGGAATCCTGCCAGAATCATCACACTCCAAATGGTATGCAGCGCTAGCAAGTTTCAGTTCTTTTGAAACTCCCGATGTGGATTTTTGCCCCATGCTCTTATGACCTTGACTTTGGCCAAAATATCATAAGTTACATGTCAAGTTCTACCCGTCATTCTCGAGGTTAATTTGAGCCCATCCGCACATACCCTCGACTTTGGCCAAAATGGTAGTACGACTGCCCCAAACCAACACATCTATCTATGCTTCACATAATTACCCAATAGCTACCAATCACTATGCCTTGACTTTGGCCAACATACATAGCTTGAATACTATTGACCATCCATGTGAAACGACGGAGGGCTACAAATGGTTTTGGAGAAACCGTGAACGTTGTGAACTAAATATAATCGATGGAATGAGATAGCTTTTAAAAGAAGTGGCTTAAGCTCCGCGTTTAAAAGTTATTTTGAAAAGAAACCGAGTGGTTTTAGAAAGTGTTCCAACGACTTTTACTTGGTTTATTTTTCTTTGCATTAGTTCTTTTAATGCGTATTTTTCTTGCATTAGTTCTTTTAATGTGTCCCATCATTTAATCCTACCATTGCAGAAAACAACCAAAATATGACGTACGCTTATGCCATTCGCATTCGCCACGGGGCCCCGTCATTACCCCTTAGGTTACTTAACTAACCACAGAGCGGGGGCTGGGCTAGCGCGGCTGCAAAACATAAGCAACGCCTAAATAATATCATACATAGATATATTGCAATGATAGCCATTTCATTTCACAGATGAATACATTGGATATACTAGGAATCCGCAATTCGTACGAGCCTGTAATGAAAAGCTGATTACACGGTCGCGATGAATAGCCAATACCCCACCCTAGACCCCTACGGGTGCGGCAAACTACCCGCCAAATATCCGAAATGGAGCAACCTCCATCAACGACGTGAGTAGGCAACTCGGCACTTCGAGATACCCGGTAGTTTGTGCACCCCACCATGGGTCTATCCTAGGAGCAAAAACAGTAAAAAGAAATTATACAATGACGGCTACAACCCCGACCCAGTTGTGCGGCCAAAAATAATATTACATCAATTTACATATTACATGAATTGAAAGAAAAGAAAACTCTCATCCCGCAACCCCCGGCTATTCATCCGAGACAATCCAAAGAATTCATATACACATACCATCAACATTACAGATCACAGATGTGTATAACCCCCACTAATCGACGTATAGCGATTAGCGGACGTTCAATACACATAACACATCACAGATATAAACCCGTTAGCCTTAGTCTTTAGAAGTTCGATAAAAATACGGATTTTCAAGCCCCAAAAACAAATTCTTCTTTCTGGAAAATCTGGGCTGAAAAGACAGGCTCCAAAAATCCCAAAATACCCCTATGAACAAACTGTAAAAATAAAACCCCACGACCGAGTCAACTCGGCCGCGGATCCGCGGCGCGTTGATCGATTTTTGGTATATCTCAAATAATTTTTACAGCACTTTGAAAATCGACAGAAAGTTTGAGTTCCGGGTGTATTTCACGACTTTTTCTCCGATCGAACTTCTACTTACTTAGCTAACATGTTAGATAGTGTTTAACCTGGCTGTGATACCACTGTAAGTCCATGCTACCCTTTCCCGGTTCTTATGGGGTTGCGGAAGTGGTGAAAAACGATTTTCAAATGGGTGGTAACATGGACTACCAATACGGATCTTTGTTAAACTACTAACTAACAACCTAGCAAGAGTTTACCTACTCGGTTAGGGGGCTTGTAACGTTTTGAAAATCGTTTCGGTGAAATTTCGAAAAAACGGTAAAATAAGGGGGTTTTCTGTAAAAAGTCAAAATGCAAATATCTTTATTATAAAATTAAATATACATATTCTAGCTATGTAATTGCTAGTATTTGGTGTTTATTGAGCCACTGGTGAAATTTCAAATTTTCTGAAAAAAAATTATTTTATTATTATTTTAAGCCGTCACTAATACATTTAGTTAGGGAAAATTACAAATTGGAATGAGTTGAAACAAATTTTGTACATCATAAAACTTTAAATAAAATTTTATCATGTGGTTTTTGAAACGAAATCGTTTGCCAAAACGGTTTAGAAAATATTGAAGAAAAAGGCTTATTTTGTGAAAATAAAAGGGCTTTGGTGCATATCGAATTGGTGTTTGGTGTCCATTGTCTCACACACACACAACCACACAAACCCAAATCCCCACTTGGCTCAAAGTGCACGAATTTCCCCCCATTCTCATCTCTTTTTAGAAGAATAAAAGATTAAAGAAAGCAATAAATTATTAAGGTATGGTGTTAGGTAATTGTGATGGACTTTTTGACCCCATTCTCTCTCCAATCACCTCACACTCTCTTCCCCTCCCCATTTGGCCGAGCCCCAATTCTGCTGCAGCCCTCTTCATGTCTCCACTTCTTTTCTCTTCAAAAATCCCTCCATTTTGCTTCAAAAATCCATCCAAAGTCTCACAATTTCACCCTTTATCATTTACCCAATATTCTTTGACCCAAAGTGGTTTGGATTGAGGAGCAAGGAGGCATCTTTTGGAGGTCTTGATTTCATGTTGATCCATGGTTCATGAGGTATAATTTTAACCTTATGCTTATATTGTTGTTTAATTGCTTCAATGTTAACAATTTAGATGTTTAATCGGGTTTTATTGCAAATTTGGAAAATTCAAAACTAGGGTTTGAATTTAATTAGGGTTTTTATTATTAGTTTATGGTTGTAATGAGAAGATTAACATGTAATTGTATGCAAAATCTAAGTTGGTTACTACATGCTAATTTGTTAATTTAAAATTGTGATAATTATGCTAGTTTGCTAACTAGAGTTTTTGAAAAATTATCAAATGCTTAGATTAAAATATAATTAAGTTTTCATGTCATTATAAATATTATATTGATTGGTTTAATGCTTTTAGTTTATGAAAATCCAAGCTAAATTGTTGTTTGTGCATTTTTTCTATAAATTGTTAAAATTTGGGTATTTTGTAAACTAGAATTTTGGGGTTAATGAAATTTATTGGGATTAAATTATGGAAATTGTTTTTATGACTTATTTAAGATATTTAATAAGTATTATGGCCACTAGATTTGTTTAAACGTCGAGTCTTGTACTAAAACGGGTAATTTTTGCTTGCTAGATTTTCGGAAAAATGGCTTTTAAGGTGAAATTAGGGTTTTTGTGAATTTTAACCTATTTTATATTATAGTTAGTGTTCGTGGATGCGCAAATGAGTGTGTTTGGGTTTTCTCGATGGTTTGACATTTGTACATCGACATCGAGGGTTGGTTTGACTATTCTTGCATGCGTAGGCGATAGGTTTTGACCTATGCGTGATACACGTGCCGATTTGATTTTCGTATGCCGTTTCGATTTCGAATTTAGTTTTAATGCGATACGGTGCGTTATGATATGTAGGTACCCCATGTGGACTTCGAGACAACAAGCAAGCGCGTGGCGACGTCGGCACCAGCAAGCAAGGACCAGGTGAGTAGATTTATATCTACGGGGAGAAGTCGGGTGGATGGCGTATAGCACCCCCGCAGTCCGTGATGGTGTATACGGATGCGTATACACACCAACAATTATTATATGTTATTTGGGATTAATAACGATGTTAGGATGGATATTGTTGTGTTGGATTACTTTAGTGTTGCGAACCCTAGGATAGTGTTGCACTACACATACACACATACATACACACATACATACTTGCATACATTCCTATTTATATGTGCTCATGGGATTCTTTATAGTTATGTGTTCACATGGGTATGGGACTATGTGTTCACATAGGGATATGAGGACGATACTTGGGATTGAGCTGAGTCGATGAGTTTTGTTTTGTGGTTGTGATATCGGTTTGTACGAGACTGTCGATCAGTAGTCAGATCATGACTATATTGATGATATTAGTATTGTACTAGACATAGGTCAGTACCCTGGACTATGATCTTGGATAAAGAGGATACCAGATGAATAGTGTGATGAATATGATATTAACCCGTACCCAGATTTGGGGATGCCGTACGACGGATTTACGTACAAGCTATATTTTGATGATTGATCCCCACTCTTGACTTGGGATGTCTGATTATAGATATGGTATCGGATATGATATTATTGAGGCGGGATCACCGATTAATGTATATACAGGTATATATATGGATCGACTCAGATGTTAGGCGGTTTCCTTACCTGTAGTCCAGCTTGTTAGCTTAGCCCTTTAGTTTAGTTTAGTTGTTAGATTATATTCGATTCTTACCTATTTCAAAAACTAACGAATCGTGGGTATTTTAAAAGACAGCCCAAGGGATCCTACGGATATTTCAAAAGACGTATCTTTTCATAAAAACACCGTAGCCCCTATTTTCAAAACACCATGATTCGTGTTATTTCAAAACGCACCAATTGTAGGACTTATATTAGATTAATGCAGATTATTTATAGTTGCGTCTAGTATTCAGCTCATGCTCATTATTGTGGTTCGCTTCGCATCGCATGCTTATATTATGTTTCATACTCCATTATTGATATCATGCTATTAGGACACCGACACCATTACCGATGATGCGTATGTACCACGTACACTTATTTGCCGGCTCACACACATCTTCATCGGTAATTGTCATGTCACGTACACCTTAGAAAATATTATTGCTTGACATAGCCTGTTAGCTAATAGTTTAGACATGATATTAGTGTACTTGCCTCATATGTTAGTTTAGACATTGTAGTTATTACCTGCTACTTCATGCATACTGTTATTCATTGTTATGCCGCATTCATGGATTCTCATGCATATATTCACTATTTTACGTGTTATTGAGGTTTTGGATTCGGATTTCCATGAGATTTTCTGGATTTGGAGGAAAACCGCAAAAACATAAATAAACCTTTTCTCTCTTTTAAAATAAAAAGTGCGGTTTTCCCATGATGTATGAGTCGTCCACTATGAGTTTGCTGATGGATTTCGAGACCCGATTTGAGGAGACGGATGAACCGTTTCGGGTACATGGTGGACCCGGTAAGGTACCCCGGGGCAAGAAGCGCGTGATGATGACGATGTGAGCCTGGCAGGGGAGCACTACCTACCGGTGATTTTACCCGACGCGTCGGATATCCGGAGGATACAGTCGTGGTCTTGAGATGGATGGTAGGGGCCGGTCTGGACTGACGGCGCCCTAGATATTGAGATTTCGAGATATTGAGGTACAGAGACTGTGATACAGAGATATCGAGATATTGGGATTACGTTTTGTGCCGATGATAGGCACTGTTTTATGCTGATTTCATTATGATACCTCATTTTAAAAATACAAAGGAAATCTCACTAAATTATGCAAACAGTTCTTCGTTTACATGTATTCTGTTTTCATGCATTCATACCTCATTCATATGATATATATTGCTACCTGAGGCACTGACACGGGCACATGAGATTACACTCGGGTTAGATATTTACCCTAGCCTTGTTATAGGTTGCATGTTATTCTTATAATTGAGGATATATTATGATCTTTGACCTAGGTTGCGTTATTTATGCGATTTCTTTTCGTAGATGTTTTTCTATTCACCAGTTGGCAATTCACCCCCGTTGTGCCCCAGTTTCTTGCAGGATTGCCGTACAGGTTTCATTACGGCTTTGCGGGCATAGTTTCCTTCTGGTGATTTGCTAATAGGTGGGTTTACTTGCATCGTACCCCCATTATATATCTTTTATATCATTATTCTGTTGTATCTAGAAGTTCCATCAACCAAACATGTATTTATTTTGAGATAGAGACCGGCGATGTTTTCCTTCGACCTTAGAGTCGCGCGTCTTATTTCTGTGGTTTTCTTGTGGTTTTGAGTTTCCTTTGAGTTTTGATCCTCGCCCTTGGCGTTGTATATTATATTGCTTGTGTGGTTGTGGCCGTCGATTGACGAAGAGCTAGCTCCCGCTTGGGAATGCCCTTTTTTTGATTTCGTATACTATTCATATTGTATCCCGTTTGGGGGGCAGTATTTACAAAGGAGACTCTGCCGAAATTTTCAGAAAATACTTGATGTTTTTAAAAACCGCATAATTCGTCTTTTGCTATTAAAACTACTTGTTTTAAATTGGTTTTTCCTTCACTCCACTACTTTTCTTGGTTTGGATTTCTGGGTTTTCGGCTTACTTAGATTACGGACGTCTCAAGACGTCTCGTAGTTTAAGTGCCGGTCATGTTCCGTACTTTCGGGACGTGACAGGGCTATACCTTTCTTGAACTCCTTCGTCTTCGACTCCTCCCGGTGTACGGATCGGCCTCACCTCGTCTTCTCCTTGCGCCGAAGATGGATCCACCCGAAAGCTTCTACCTTTGGCTTCTTCTTCGACCTTTGAAGAAACTAGATCACTTGGCTTGCTAGGCCTTGTGAACTAGAATGAGTAGAGGAATGTTTTGGTGTCTTTTTATCTCTAAGGCAATGAGTCTCGACACATGAGAATGGTTTGCCTTGAAGAAGAGAGTGCAAGAGGAAGAGGGAGAGCTTGAGAATGAGAGAGCTCAAGAAAGAGAAAGCAAATGATAGAATGAACCATACTCTTCTCATTCTCACCTCTCATAATCCAAAAGCCATCATAACCAAAATAATAATCAAGTATTGTGTGATTGTTTAAGTCAAAATGGCTATATCATTTCATGCACTCATTTTACATAAATAAACAAGCAAGCAAAAGTCTTTGCCATGGAATGATAGCCATTGTCATGATGATGGTCAACTAGTCCAACCTAGTCAACCGGTCAACAAAGTCAACAAGTCAACAATGTCAACCCCTCAACAACCATGTTACTATAATACTTAATTAATATTAATGTTAATCATATATCTTATTCTCATTAGGGTTAACCAAAAGTCAATGGCCAACAGTCAACTGTCAACAGTCAACAGTCAACAACCCCAATGAAAATACTCTACTTCTGTCTCTCTGTCAACTGTGCATACACACCCGCATCCGCGTTCCGAGGAACACGAATACAAACGAGATAAAACCAACCCCAAAACGTACACTAGGATCTGGCTTAAACCAAAGCCCTCTAGTGTTAACTGTCTGGACACTGTACGTGCACAAGTGCACGGATGTGACCGAACCCTGTCGCAAAACCATGCGAACTCTACTCTTTTGCCTAAAGGCGAATAGCTTTCTATGTGGGACTCTAAAGACTCGACACTACGCTGGCAGTGGGTTTAACCATAGACCGCAAGCGGCACTAGCTGTGCGTAACGGTCCCCAGGTAGATGCCGACAAGAAGACTGACGAGGTGAAACCTATCTGAACTCCTACTGAGTCTGAATGTGACAATCTCTATACAGTCCGGTCTGTTCGTCTGATACATCGCATGGCGGGCCTAGGGGCGGTAAACGCCAGTCCCCTGATAGTGGTACAAGTCGTGTCGGAGTGAAGCCCAGAACACCCTGAGATAACACTGGAAACCTACCAGTATATCTCGCTTGCCCTAGCCAGGGACTACTCGTGTAATGGCTCTCCTAGACACAGCGCGATGTCAACCCCCAATACCGGGAGAGACGAATACTGTCTAACCATCATTGCCTCCAAGTGCTTCGGGAATGCACCCAACTACTACCTGTTTGCACGACTCCTTTGAGTCGTGGTAGGGTAGTAATCTAAGTACAGTGGGAACACACTTGAGGCGATGTGACAGTGTCAAGTCATCGGACTAAGCTGTACTCATGTCACCTGGGAACTGATAACCGACGATAGGTATAGTACCAACCAACAGTTCCAGACGAGTCCTGTCCAGTGTACTCGTAACCTAACGAGCACCCGCATACTATCTCAAGTACGACGTACTGACGGCTGTGGGATAGACCGTCTCCCACACTAGGATGAGAAGCGCGTACGCTAGTCTACTCCGGAGTATCGATGCCCTGTCTCGATAGTCCTGCGACTAGGGACCTGCATAAGGATGTGCTTATAGATTACCCAGCCCCCACTAGTGTGACTGCCATCACAACGCTGGTAATCAAGCAAAGATCCTAAGTGCTCCACTAATGTGTATAGGTGATATACTAAAATAAACACATGTACACATTGAAGTAGAAACAAACCAAGTAGCATACTACTATATTGAGCAAGATTGTTTATACAAGGTGAATATCCCAAGCTTCCATTAAGTAATATACAAACTAGTATGATACAGTAATGGCCTCTAGGGCATATACACTAACAGATGGTGTATAGCAACCCTGCAGTTTCGTAGTGTAGTATGTGAATATCATATTTATATATCTATAATTATTTGTATTGTGATACGTGAATATCATATTTTAGCGTTATTAGAAGATAGTGCATTTAGTTTAGTTTCTTGTTGCAAAACCCTAGTGTAAAGGTTCACACACACATATGCACACACGTGATATGTTTGTGTGTATATGGTTATATGTATATATATATGTGGATGCGTTAGTGTGTATATATATATATATATATATATATATACACACACACACACATATACGTATACACGGATGATGAGGATAGTATATGATACTTGGAGATGAGCCGATATGATCGGGCATGATGCCGTGAGATTGTGATATGTGTTTGAGTCGTGATATTATTATACGAAATGATATTATAGCGGATCGTTGGGCGATGTGTTTTCGTACACACGCGGATATATGTTGATGGTATTGGAATGTAATAGACTTTAGATCAGTACCCCTAGTTCATGATGTTCTGATAGCAATACCATATGAATAATGAGATAAATGTGATATTTGACCCGTACCCCTATTTTGGGATGCCGTACAATGGATTTTACCGTACGAAGAATAAATACGATGATTGATTCCGCGCTCTTGACTCGAGGATGTCGTATTATATATTTACCGTGCGTGACGCTATTGAGGCGGGATCGCCGACAACTAGATATATTGACTCAGACTTTAGGTGTATTTCCTTACCCTTTCGATTAGTCTCTTGGTTTAGTCCTGTAGTTTATTAGGAAGATGTTAGACTAGGCTCGAGTCAAACTTATTTCCAAACTAACGAATCATGAGTATTTTAAAGACAAGCCAAGAGATACTACGGATTTTTCCAAAGGACGTACCTTTTCTTAAAAGCACTGAAGCCCCTATTTTCTAAAAACCACGATTCGTGCTATTTCAAATGCCAAAATTGTATAAGTCATATATATATAAATGTATATTCTTCTTTGCTCCGTTTACTATTCATTTTCCGTATATTCATGATGTTCTCATCGCATCACATACTTATAAATGTGTTTTCTTTAGTTATTATGAACCCCTGTTGTCAGGACACCGGCATAATTACCGATGATGCATATGTTCTACATACACTTGCTTTCCGGCTCACACACATCATCATCGGTAATTTTTGTAAGTACACGGTAGCGCCCCGGCCGTCTAACAGATGCCAAATGCGGAACAAAAACTTTTTAACTGGCGCTATCGTATACTATAACCCGGATCTGCCATTAAAGATAAACTAACAAACTACAAAGTGGGTAGAAATGTTATACCGAACGATCCGAGTCCTTCGGTCTTCAACCATCATCCCACGATTTGTTGCGGCTGCTCCGATCTCTTGAATCTCTAGTCTTCTCGTCCAGGTGGCACCACGTCGACGGATCTTTAAACGGGCTCCCGCCTCTGAACCGAGGCAACTCATCAAGTTTGCTAAAAGAGATGACCAAGATTGATGTAGAGAATGAGTAGAACACTTTGTCTCATTACATTCAAAGCTATGGATGAACGGTTAATGAAGTTGACTTTTTGGATCGGGTAAATGAGAAATCGTCAATTCTAATTTTCATGAACCAAACTCTATAATCTTTTCTTTTGCAAAATCAATCCTTTTTCTTTTCAAGAGGGGGCCGGCCAATATATGGAGGATGGGGTGAGTGTAGGAGTGGAGAGGGTAACCATAACAATATGATACTTATCATAACACATCATGTAAACATTGACTCACTTAAACAATAAATGCAAACCAATGATCATTAACCTAGTCACCTAAACACATCATCAAACCAATTAATGCAACCATGAGTCACTAATCCTAGTCCCCATATCAAGAAGCTTCCACTCATGACTCAACACATGACTCACCCATAAGAAGAAAAGATAAATCCGTATTAAACCGAATGTTAAATAAGGATGATAGAAAACAGGAAACTGGCAACTTCCAAAAGAGATCCTGAAACGAATTTCAGGATAACCCCGTAACAGTATAAACATACCCTCATTTGTATTACGACCGAATACAAATGCAACTGAGACAAAGATATTTTATCTACACAGTATAATACTCGGATCCGGCTTAAACCAACGCCCACCAGTATTATCTACCCGAAATATGACACGTGCGTAAACGCACGTGCATTTTCCGAACCCTACCATAAAACCATATGTCCTCTACAACGTTTCTCCTGAACTTGGGAAACTGTCTGTGGGGGACTCTAATGACTCATCAACACACTGGCACTGGGTATAACCACTAGCACGTCAGAGGTACTAGCTGTACGTAACGGTTGATTGGAAGGGAAGCTGACGAGCGAACTCATCCAGAAACCCTACTGAGCCTAACAGTGACAATATACATACAGTCTGGTCCGTTCGTCTATGAGTATCGCATATCTGAATAGGGGGCTGGTAACGTCAGACCCCTATTAGCGGTATAAGTCGTATCAGAGAGTAGCCCAGAACACCCTGAGATACTACTGGAGTACCTACCGGTAAATCTCCTGCCTTGGCCGAGGGTTTTGTGTAATGGCTCTCCTAGACACAGTGCGATCTCACCCCCAATACCGGGAGAGACGAATCCCCTGCCGATCCGCTCACTTGCATCCATGTGGCTCAGGACTGTACCCAAAAAATACCTGTTTACACGACTCCTTTGAGCCGTGGTAGGGTAGAAATCAAAGCACAGTGGGAACTCACACGAGACAAATAACGACCTTATGTCGATGGACTAACCTGTACACATGTCACCAGGGAACTGTTATCTAACGATATGTATAATACCAACTAGCATGTTCCCGGCGAGTCCTGTCCGGTGTACTCATAACCCAATGAGCACCTATATACATCTGTCACGACCCGAAGTTTGGCTCGTGACCGGCACTTAACCACGTAACGTCTACAGGTGTAACGCGACTAAGTGAACCGAAAACCCAGAAATCAAACCAGTGAAAGTATAGAGTGTTATAAGTTTTAAATGAAAGCACTTACTAACATGATAAGAAATCTAAGTAAACAATCACCATGATAGTAATATACGACGCCGCAGCGAAGATCAAGATCCACAAATGGGAACAACACAGATAGGATAAACTGCAAGTACAGTCGGCTCACAATGAGCTCGACACCAGAATACAAATATAATACATCATCGTCCTCACACTGTCTCTAAGTCAAATACATACATGGTAGATGGAGAATACTAGATACAACAATGTACATACTGAAAGATGAACAGATACCGTACAAAACCCACCTATCAGCAAAAGAGCTGGTACACCAACTATGGGGGTATCTGTGTCAAAAGATGCAACCGCAGCCTGCCGCGACTACTCCGAAGGCAACCTGCAAACACTGTGGCACAACGGGGGTGAGTTGCCAACTCGTGAATAGAGATAACATATAAAGGTAATCGTGAGCATGCACGTACTGCGCTACTCTATCATATGCCAACAGATGATATCAATATGTGATAAGCAGTATGTGCAATAATCATGCAAGTACTCTATCAGGTAATGTAACTACAGGATGAGGTACAACAGTAAATGCTGAGCAGGGGCAATATAATATCTACACGGAATGTCAACGTGGAATATGTAATCGGTGTCCATCAATGCACCCAGGTCCCCCAAATAGCTCAGGCGCCGACACTCTCATCGGCCCTCCAATCCTGTACATCTCTGAGAATCCTAAGTGCCCAACATCGGCACCCAAATATCATAAATACTCGTGTCTAGCATCGACACGCAAATCCTCATCCATCGGTCCCCGTCATTCCGGGTCAGTCCACGGGCTCCGTCTGCGGTATCGGCCCTCGGCCCCAGCAGTACGGATCACCCCGCATCCATCTATAGACTCTGATCAGTACCCTCCGGATAACTGTCAGGTCCAACCAATCACCAGTAGGTAGTAGTCCCTCTGCCAGGCTTACCGTCTACTGCACAACGAAACCGTTCTCGCCCCGGGGTACCATACCGGGTCCACCATGTACCCGTAATCGGTCTCAACCAACTCCTCGATTCGGGTTCACATATATCACTCTAGCACCGAGAAAACACATGGTGGACGCACCGAAATATCATATCAAGGGAACCAGGTTTTTAAATGATTACATATTTGCAATAGCCACGGTTCCCAAATCCAGAAATCACATATAATCCAAAGCAAAATGCAAGTCAATGATCCGATATAATATGTGCGTCAAATATAAATATCATGTCAAGTCACATATAGATAAGCTACAATATAATGATCCAATGTGATATAGGCATCAAGTATGAATATCATGTCAAGTCACATATAGATGAGCTACAATATGTTGATCCGATGTGATATAGGCATCAAATATAAATAGCATGTCAAGTCACATATAGATGAGCTACAATATGATGATCCGATGTGATATAGGCATCAAGTATAAATAGCATGTCAAGTCACATATAGATGAGCTACAATATGATGATCCGATGTGATATAGGCATCACGTATAAATAGCATGTCAAGTCACATATAGATGAGCTACAATATGATGATCCGATGTGATATAGGCATCAAGTATGAATAGCATGTCAAGTCACATATAGATGAGCTACAATATGAGGATCCGATATGATATACTACAGTGTGAGTGTCATGGCAATTACTAACGGTGTGTGTGTAACATGCAGGATAGTGCTCGTGTAACATGGACCGTTAGTAATGGTGCGGTGTTCTATCAATTCTAGTTTATATCCAAATAGCAGGGAATGCAGCATGCACTAAATAGTAGCCATGAATAGTCAATGTATACAAAGGAAACTATAAGGTCCTATCAGCCCTGACGTAGAACGCCATGCGGGCGATATCCCCGTAGATGTGAAATCTACTCACCGTAGTCCCTCGCTAGTTATAGCCAACAACTTGTTTCCCCTTCTGCGCGGCGTCCGCCGTACTCGCCTGCGAACCTTGAATTACACATTATATCACACGTAAGCTTGAAGTCACACAAACGCGACATTAAAGCCGAACTAGTAACTCGTGTCGCGAACCAAGCGCGCGTGTGCGTGATATGCTAAAACGTGTGGTTACGCGCCTGAAACCACTCCGACGCGCCGCGATACGCAGAAACCCTAAACCCACACACGTATCACGCGTGTCGCGAAAGATTGAAAATACGGCAAAATGGGTAATCACCTCCAGATTTTGATACAGGAAAGATATTGGAAAACTATATATACCAAAACAACCCACATAGCAGCAGACACCCACACCCCAAACCCCCACCCAAAGAACCCCCATCTGGCCGCAATTTGCGGCCAGAATGCATATTTTGGCGGCCCCAAATGGGAATTGGGCTCCCAGGTTTGGTGTGTGCTCTCTATACCCCCCATAAATGCTACAGTAACATCTAGTTTTACTCTAAAATGTCTCGGGTAGCAGCAGATCCTACAGGGCCTTATTTCTAGTTAAAATCCACACTTTTGCACTAAGATCAAACTTTAGGGTAATTTTGTGCAAACTGAAACAAAACCTGGCCTAAGATAGCACTAATAACACCTAATAGAGCTAACACAACTAACAAAACCCTAATCTAACATGTGAATCACAAATATCCTTAAATATCACAAAAAATGCACAAAAATGAGATTTTTACTGAAGAATACTACAAGTTTAAGGAAACGGAGTGCTAATATGAGTTAATACCTTCTAAGAATCTTGTAGAACACCAAAAGTTCCAGCTTCTCCTTCTAGTATGCAGATTTGCTTCAAACACCTCAAAAAGCTCACTTTTCCTAAGGTTTTGTGAAGGAAATGTGTGGATTTTGTGTAGGATTTGTGTAAAGATCAAAGAGACATGAAGAGGAGAAGAAAAGATGAAGAAAGGGGGAGGGTTTGCTGCTGGAATTCTCCAGAATTCTGGAGTGGGGAAAGAGAGAGAGAGATGGGATGAAAATGGGGTCAAAAGTCAACATTTCACCTAACCACCATGCTCATTTGTTTAATTGGATTTTGAATTATGAAAAAGGGTTTTGTTTAGGTTAAAATGGTGGGGGAAAATTACAACCATGCAACACAAGAAAGTGGTTAAAATGCTACCAAAAACCCTAAGTCTCAAAAAGGCTAAGTGTGCAAGTGTACACTACACAAGGAAAATGATGCTAACACTACTAACTAACTAATAATCCTAGGAACACATATATATAATAACACGTACGATCACTAATTATCACGAAAGACATTCAAACGGAAATCCAAAGTGTCACAATATACACCCCTTAAAGAAATTCGGTCCCCGAATTTAAAAAATCTAACTATACGCACCTTCAAAAAGATGGGGATACCTCTTCCTCATCTCGCTCTCGGTCTCCCAAGTGACTTCCTCGCCGCTCAGGCCACGCCAAAGCACTTTGACGGACGGTATCTCCTTCGACCTCAATTTCTTCACTTGTCGATCCAAGATCATCACCGGCTGCTCTGCATAGGAAAGGTCGCGCTCAAGCTGGATCGTCGGGTGCTGAATCGCATGCGAAGGATCATGAAGATATCTGCGGAGCATCGAAACGTGAAATACGGGGTGCACGTCTGGAAAACTGGGCGGAAGGGCTAATCGATACGCAACTGCACCAACACGCTAAGGATCTCGAAGGGCCCCACATATCTGGGACTAAGCTTCCCCTTCTTCCCAAACCTCATCACACCTTTCATTGGGGAGACCCTCAAGAAAACATGATCACCAACAGAAAACTCAAGTCTGCGCCGACGATGGTCCGCATAAGATCTCTGCCTACTCTGGGCTGCTCTCATCCTATCGCGAATCAACTGGATCTTCGCGGTCGTCTCCTCCACAATCTGCGGTCCTAAGATACTGCTCTCACTGAGCTCCGTCCAACATGTGGGCGATCTGCATCTCCTCCCATAAAGAGCCTCAAACGGTGCCATCTGAATGGTCTCCTGGTAGCTGTTGTTGTAGGAGAACTCTATTAAGGGCAAATGATGATCCCAGCTACCTCCGAAGTCTAAAACGCATGCTCTGAGCATGTCCTCGAGAGTCTGTATAGTCCGCTCTGACTGTCCGTCGGTCTGCGGATGGAATGCTGTGCTGAAACTCAAGCGAGTGCCCAAAGCCTCCTGAAGCCTCTGCCATAGCCGGCTGGTAAACTGGGTGCCTCTATCGGACACGATGCATGTCGGAACTCCGTGCAGTCGTACAATCTCATCAATGTAAATCTGGGCATACTGAGCAAATCCGAAAGTCATCTTCACCGGTAGGAAGTGAGCCGCTTTCGTCAAACGATCCACGATCACCCAGATGGAGTCATACCCTCGACTAGCCCTGGGTAGACCCACAATGAAATCCATAGATATCTGTTCCCATTTCCACTCCGGAATGGGTAACGGCTGTAGCACTCCCGCGGGCCTCTGGTGCTCAGCCTTGACTTGCTGACAAGTCAGGCATCTCGACACAAAATCTGCAATATCCCTCTTCATACCGTCCCACCAGTAAACTTCTCTCATATCGTGGTACATCTTGGTGGAACCGGAATGAACACTATATACCGACCGATGTGCCTCCTCAGGAATCTCACGCCGCAATCCCTCAGCATCTGGTACGCACAATCTAGCTCCAAATCGTAGTGTCCCCTGATCATCGATCACGAACTCGGAAAATCTGCCCTGTCCCATCTGTGTCCTGATCTCTGAACAACGGTCATCACTGTGATGTGCCTCATGTATACGGTCAAGCAACTGTGGGCATGCACGAACATGCGCCATCTGTCCTCCGATCGGCGTAAACTCGAACTGTACCCGGCTGTCACATAAGATCTGCCAATCCGCCGACGACTGCCTCTCACTGCACTCAAACAGGATAGACTGCCCCCGGGCCTCCTGCTCAAAGCATCCGCCACTACATTCGCCCTGCCCGGGTGATACAAGATCTCACAATCGTAGTCCTTCACTAACTCCATCCATCGGCGCTGTCTAAGATTCAGGTCTCGCTGCTGAAATATGTACTTTAAGCTCTTGTGGTCAGTGAATATCTGGCACGACTCTCCATACAGATAATGTCGCCAGATCTTGAGTGCAAAAACCACTGCAGCCATCTCCAGATCATGAGTGGGGTAATTCTGTTCATGTTTCTTTAATTGCCGCGAAGCATACGCAATCACCCTATCATGCTGCATCAAAACGCACCCCAACCCTACTCGTGAAGCATCGCAGTAGACCACAAATCCGCCTGATCCTGAAGGCAATGATAGCACTGGTGTCGTAGTCAGTAGAGCCCGTAGCCGCTGGAAACTGTGCTCACACTCCTCCGTCCAATCGAAGCGAACTCCCTTCCGGGTCAACCCGGTCAAAGGTGTAGCAATGCGAGAGAAGTCCTGCACGAATCGCCGGTAATAGCCTGCCAGCCCTAGAAAGCTGCGAATCTCCGTCACTGACGTGGGTCTAGGCCAACTCCGAACTGCCTCGATCTTCCTCGGGTCAAAACATATACCATCTCGTGTAATCACGTGCCCCAAGAAGTCTACGCTGTCTAGCCAGAAGGCACACTTGGAGAATTTGGCGAAAAGCTGATGCTCCCTCAAGGTCTGCAGTGTAATCCGCAGGTGCTGCTCGTGCTCCTCTCTACTCCGAGAATACACCAAGATATCGTCAATAAACACTATAATGAACAGATCAAGATACGGCAGGAAAATACGGTTCATCAAATCCATAAATGTTGCTGGCGCGTTGGTGAGTCCGAACGACATCACCAAAAACTCATAATGGCCGTAACGTGTGCGGAAGGCTGTCCTAGGAATGTCCTCCTGTCGAACCCGCAGCTGATGGTAGCCCGATCGAAAATCGATCCTCGAAAAGTATCCTGCCCCCTGAAGATGGCCGAAAAAAAATCGTCGATGCGTGGCAAAGGATATTTGTTCCGCACTGTCACCCTGTTAAGCTGGCGGTAGTCGATACACAAACGCATACTGCAGTCCTTCTTCTTGACAAACAGGACTGGAGCACCCCAAGGAGAAACACTGGGTCGAATAAGTCCCTTATCCAGCAAATCCTGTAACTTACCCTTCAATACTCGAAGTTCCGCCGGGGCCATCCGATAAGGCGGTACAGAAATAGGCCCCGCGCCAGGAACCAAGTCAATACAGAAGGAAATATCATGCTCGGGCGATAGCCCAGGAAGCTCGTCAGGTAACACATCAGGGAACTCGCTAACAACCGGAACCTGATCCAGAGGAACCTCTGTAGCTCTAGTATCGCAAACATATGCGAGAAATCCCTGACATCCCTTCCGCAAAAGCTGTCCAGCACAAAAAGAAGAAATCACACTGTGAGGGGTGGCACCACGGTCCCCCAACACAACAACAACTGACTCGCCGGGAAAACAAAATCGAACTGTCTTCTCGCGGCAGTCAACAGAAGCATAGCACGTGGCTAACAAATCCATGCCCAAAAGAACGTCAAAGTCCAACATCTCAAGAAGGATCAAATCGACCGGCAACTCTCTCTCGCCAATACGGACGATACAGGATCGGAACACGTGCCTAGCAACAAACGACTCTCCCACAGGAGTAGTCACAACAAGCGGCTGGTCAAGCAAACCGGACTCTCTAGCCAAAGTCGGCACAAAGTGTGTGGATACGTACGAGTGCGTGGATCCGGGATCGAATAACACGTGTGCATCAACCGAACATACAGAAAGGATACCTGAGACCACCGCATTGGACGCCTGCGCGTCCTGATGCGTCAAAGCAAAAACTCGCGCCTGTCCTCCACCTGCAACTAACTGTCCCCTGCTGGCCGCTGGCTGCCCTCTACCTCGGCCACCTTGTCCTCTGTGAACAAATCCTCCGCGACCACGACTTCTCTGTGTATGCGTCTGACGCGGAGTAACGGTAGGTACTATCGGCAATGCCGTCTGGGGTGGTGAAGGTGGTAATGTAACATGTGGTGTTGCCGCCCCACTCCGGGGTACCTCAGGACAATCTCGCACATGATGATAAGAACTCCCGCAACGGTAACATCCCGATGACGGTCGCTGACCCTCCTTGGGATAGGAGCTAAATAATCGGCCTCGTCTCGAATCTCTGCCACCTGCAAGGTGCCTGTCACGACGCCGGAAAGGCTGTCTCTGCACTGACGTATCTGCACGAACTCTCTTCGGCTCTGGAACTGCCGAAGTCTCAGCAAGGCGCTCCTCAACTGATAATTCTGCATCTACTGCTGCTGCGTATGTCTCGTAATGCTGCGCGCTGATAGCGAGGAATAGTGGTGTAAGCAAGCCTCGGACAAACTCTTGACTCGCAACTCCTCAGTAGCCACTAGATACGGAGCATAAACGGATAGCTCGGTGAACAGCACATCGTACTCTGCCACTGACATCTCTGGCGTCTAGCGTAAGGACTCGAACCTGCGTGCTCTAGCATTTCTGACACTCAGGGGAAGAAAGCGGGCATGGAATAGCGCTACGAACTCTGTCCAGGTCATAGGAGGAAGACCTGCTGCTCTACCCTTCTCGACTGATTCGCACCATTTCTGCGCAAGACCTTCCAGGCGAAAGCTCGTGAACTCAACCCATCTCGCATCTGCGCATCTAAGTGAACGACATATCCGCGCCATCCTATAAATGAAAGACTGTGGATCCTCGGCCACATCGGTTCCTGTGAAGACCGGAGGCTTCAGCCTCATAAACTCTGACAGCGATACTGTAATAACCTCTGTAGTCGCAGGTGCAACTGCCTGAACTATGGGTACCACCGCAGTCTCCGCAACGGGTGGAACTACCTCTGGTCGCTGCGCTCGAAGTGTCTCAACTAGAGATCCCATCATCTGGCGCATCTCCTGCATACTGGATCCCATCGTCTGGCGTATCTCTTGCACACCAGCCCCTAACATAGCAATCTGATCTGTCACGGCAGGAACAGCCTGCTCGGGCACAACCGGTGTACTACCCAGATCAGTCCTCGTCTCGGACGAGTCAACTCGAATCTCGGCCCTCGCGGCCGCTCTCTGCGCCCTCGTAGTCTTTGGCGGCATATTGGCTGATAGGAACGATAGGATTCGATAAGGATACGGAAATCGAATCTCAAGAATGTATATACTAAAGAAGGAGGTTTATATCAACAAGTCCTAAGGTCGCGTAGGCGGAGTACCGTGTCGTGAGTATGCCGCGGAACATACACACGCTACGCTACCCTGCTGCAGCTACCTACTCCATCATACCAGGGTCATCCTACACTCCGAAAGGTAAAACCTACGCTCTGATACCAACTTTGTCACGACCCGAAGTTTGGTCCGTGACCGGCACTTAACCACGTAACGTCTACAGGCGTAACGCGACTAAGTGAACCGAAAACCCATAAATCAAACCAGTGAAAGTATAGAGTGTTATAACTTTTAAATGAAAGAACTTACTAACATGATAAGAAATCTAAGTAAACAATCACCAAGATAGTAATATACGACGCCGTAGCGAAGATCAAGATCCACAAGTGGGAACAACACAGATAGGATAAACTGCAAGTACAGTCGGCTCACAACGAGCTCGACACCAGAATACAAATATAATACATCATCGTCCTCACAATGTCTCTAAGTCAAATACATACATGGTAGATGGAGAATACTAGATACAACAATGTACATACTGAAAGATAAACAGATACCGCACAAAACCAACCTATCAGCAAAAGAGCTGGTACACCAACTATGGGGGTATCTGTGTCAAAAGATGAAACCGCAGCCTGCCGCGACTACTCCGAAGGCAACCTGCAAACACTGTGGCACAACGGGGGTGAGTTGCCAACTCGTGAATAGAGATAACATATAAAGGTAATCGCGAGCATGCACGTACTGCGCTACTCTATCATATGCCAACAGATGATATCAATATGTGATAAGCAGTATGTGCAATAATCATGCAAGTACTCTATCAGGTAATGTAACTACAGGATGAGGTACAACAGTAAATGCTGAACAGGGGAAATATAATATCTACACGGAATGTCAACGTGGAATATGTAATCGGTGTCCATCAATGCGCCTAGGTCCCCCAAATAGCTCAGGCGCCGGCACTCTCATCGGCCCTCAAATCCTGTACATCTCTGAGAATCTCGAGTGCCCAACATCGGCACCCAAATATCATAAATACTCATGTCCAGCATCGACACGCAAATCCTCATCCATCGGGCCTCGTCAGTCCGGGTCAGCCCACGGGCTCCGTCTGCGGTATCGGCCCTCGGACCCAGCAATACGGATCACCCCGCATCCATCTATAGACTCTGATCAGTACCTTCCGGATAACTGTCAGGTCCAACCAATCACCGGTAGGTAGTAGTCCATCTGCCAGGCTCACCGTCTACTGCACAGCGAAATCGTTATCGACCCGGGGTACTATACCGGGTCCACCATGTACCCGTAATCGGTATCAACCAACTCCTCGATTCGGGTTCACATATATCACTCTAGCACCGAGAAAACACATGGTGGACGCACCGAAATATCATATCAAGGGAACCGGGTTTTTAAATGATTACATATTTGCAATAGCCACGGTTCCCAAATCAAGAAATCACATGTAATCCAATGCAAAATGCAAGTCAATGATCTGATATAATATGTGCGTCAAATATAAATATCATGTCAAGTCACATATAGATAAGCTACAATATAATGATCCAATGTGATATAGGCATCAAGTATGAATAGCATGTCAAGTCACATATAGATGAGCTACAATATGATGATCCGATGTGATATAGGCATCAAGTATAAATAGCATGTCAAGTCACATATAGATGAGCTACAATATGATGATCCGATGTGATATAGGCATCAAGTATAAATAGCATGTCAAGTCACATACAGATCAGCTACAATATGATGATCCGATGTGATATAGGCATCAAGTATAAATAGCATGTCAAGTCACATATAGATGAGCTACAATATGATGATCCGATGTGATATAGGCATCAAGTATGAATAGCATGTCAAGTCACATATAGATGAGCTACAATATGAGGATCCGATGTGATATACTACAGTGTGAGTGTCATGGCTATTACTAACGGTGTGTTGTAACATGCAGGATAGTGCTCGTGCAATATGGACCGTTAGTAATGGTGCGGTGTTCTATCAATTCTAGTTTATATCCAAATAGCAGGGAATGCAGCATGCACTAAATAGTAGCCTTGAATAGTCAATGTATACAAAGGAAACTATAAGGTCCTATCAGCCCTGACGTAGAACGCCATGCGGGCGATATCCCCGTAGATGTGAAATCTACTCACCGTAGTCCTTCGCTAGGTATAGCCAACAACTTGTTTCCCTTTCTGCGCGGCGTCCACCGTACTCGCCTGCGAACCTAGAATTACACATTATATCACACGTAAGCTTGAAGTCACACAAATGCGACATTAAAGCCGAACTAGTAACTTGTGTCGCGAACCAAGCGCGCGTGTGCGCGATATGCTAAGACGTGTGGTTACGCGCCTGAAACCACTCCGACGCGCCGCGATACGCAGAAACCCTAAACTCACACACGTATCACGCGTGTCGCGAAAGATTGAAAATACGGGAAAATAGGTAATCACCTCCAGATTTTGATACTGGGAAGATATTGGAAAACTATATATACCAAAACAACCCACATAGCAGCAGACACCCACAGCCCAAACCCCAACCCAAAGAACCCCCATCTGGCCGCAATTTGCGGCCAAAATGCATATTTTGGCGGCCCCAAATGGGAATTGGGCTCCCAGGTTTGGTGTGTGCTCTCTATACCCCCCATACATGCTACAGTAACATCTAGTTTTACTCTGAAATGTCTTGGATAGCAGCAGATCCTACAGGGCCTTATTTCTAGTTAAAATCCACACTTTTCACTAAGATCAAACTTTAGGGTATTGTTCCCCTCCGAACGACGGCGACGACGTAGGGACGTCTCGCCTGAGGTTCGGGGCAGATGCCAATAGGTGCTATCCGTCTGCCTCCCCGAGGATGCCAAGTCGATCTATGGCGCCATGTATCGGAGGTTTAGACGGATGCGGCCGATGTAGCAGACTTCGTCAGATTCCCCCTCATTTGAGGGGTTTTTGATTGTGGGGACGCTCTTCCCTGCAGGCGCAAGCCCCTGCAGTTAATTACGCTACCGCATCGCGGTAACAACTTTCTCCTTCTCCAGATGGTCACTTCGTGTGTTTTTGTTTTATGTTTTATTGCCCGTGGATCGTTTACGGAGACCGAGTTATGTCGTCGCCCGTAGGGCGTGGACTAGTCCAAATCCGTATTTTCTTAGATTTGGGTTTGGGGGTTTGGTTTGAGGATACGCTAGCCATGCTTGAGGCTAAGATCAACTCAAACGTTTGTTAAGGACGCATTAGTCTAGTTTAAGGCTAAGATCAACTTAACGGGATCGTTTAGATCCGACAATGGAGTGTTTGGACCCCATTGTTCCAGTTTAGGGACATAGTGGTCCGTCGTATGCGTGGCCGTCGGGACCCGTCACCTCTCTGACGACGTTGAAGGATTACAACGACGGATGTCAGAGGAGTTCAGAGATGTACCCTCGAGCCAGAGTTAATTGGGAGGATTCATAGTCCAGTCTATTTGAGGGTTTAAGGACGCGTTAGCCATCTTTGGGGCTAAGATCAACTTAAACAGGACCGTTTAGATCCGACGAAAGAGCATATGGAGGCTCTATGGTTCTAGTTTAAGGACGTCGCGGTCCGTGGCTAGTTTAAGGACATTGCGGTCCATGGGTTGTTTAAGGACATTGCAGTCCGTGGGTAGTTTAAGGACATTGCGGTCCGTTGGTAGTTTTAAGACATCTCGGTCAAGGTTAAGGACGTCATAGTCCATGGGTTTAAGGACTCCACAGTCCGGTATGTGCTCTGGATGCTTCACACGGGTTCACTGCCGTGCTAGGCGAGGACCAGGCTCCACTCTGGATGCTTCACACGGGTTCACTGCCGTGCTCTGCGAGGACCAGGATCCGCTCTGGATGTTTTCCGCGGGGTCAAAGAGTGACGTTATCCGCGTTCCACGTAACCAGGAATTTTGCATTATGCATGGGTTTAAGGACCCCACAGTCCATATCATGAATGGTCTTCGGGACCCGTCACCTCTTTGAAGACATTGAGGGATTACAATGCCAAGTATCAAAGGAGTGAAGAGATGTACCCTAGAACCGGAATGGCTTGAATAGTCCCTGGCCCAATTTGGGGTCAAGACTGGTTAATTATGTTATGAGCCCATTAGCCCAGTTAATCATGAATTGAGGACTTATGGCCAGCTTGGGCTAAGTCCAATCAGGAGAGGCTTTGCCTCTATCCCTTTAACCAATTGGGCCAAAGCCTAGTGTTAAACACTTCAGAGCAATCAGCGTTGGACACTGGGAATGAGGTTGACAAGTTAGTGTTCAACATTGAAAGATAATTGGTGTTAAACACCAGCAATAAGGCTTTTTCAAATTAGTGTTAAACACTAAAACAGATCAATGTTGAACGCTGCGAATAAGGCTTTTTAATCAGCATTGAATGCTAAGGCCCGACAGTGTTTTAACACTGGGCTTGAGAGTTTTAATTTTAGTGTTAAACACTAAGGCAAGATGGGTCACGTGGCAGCACGTGAGAGCGCCCTCCCTTCATTTGTTCTGCTGAAATTCTCATTTCCTTCAAAGCATCACGTGCCATCACGTGATGGGCATTCAAATGCCTGTGTATTAGGATTTCTGCCAAGGTCACGTGGATCACGTGGGATGCTGCCTCAAAGGGACTTCTGTAGCTCTTTTGAGAGGGTCACGTGGTGGCACGTGACCCTACCTCCATGTATGTTGTTTAGAGAATCTGTTGATCTTTCTTTTCAGGAATTAAATTCCTCTGGCTTTAATTTTCAAAGGAATTAAATTCCTATTTCCTTTCGATTCTTGAACCTTCTGTAGGAATTAGATTCCTCGTTTATGTGAAGAACTGAATAGGGTTAAACCCTAATAAAAACGTTTCCCGTCAGATCATGATTAAGGGACTTAGATTCCCACTGTTTCAACAAAACTAAATTCTTAATTAGGGTTAAACCCTGCTTCTTTTTATTTTGAAGGAATTAAATTCCCATAACACAGGGTCAAGCCCTACTTTTATCTTAGAGGAATTAAATTCCTATAGTTCTGTGAGAATTAAATTCTCATGCTTGCATTCTTTCTCTATGTTTTGGATCTGCATGGCAGGATCTCGACCCATTGAGAATTAAATTCTCAACCTTAAGGGGAGATGTGCACTTTGCAGATCCTCTATCAAAGAGAGAAGAAATCTGCTCTCCTGTCTTATGTATCGGAGTTAAACTCTGTTGAGAATTAAATTCTCTTTCTTTCAAAAGGCTTTCCCTTTCTTACCTAGGGTTTTTTGCAGAAGATCCGAGTCTTTTCAAAGTATCAAAGCTCTCCTCGTTTTTTCTTTCTCTTCTCTGCGCATGTATATCTTTTTGTGTCTCTTGGCTCCTATTTATAGGAGAGGCAGCCGAATCAATTAGTTTTTGACGAATCTTCATTGAGATATCTGATTTGCGTCCATCATTTGTTTTGGACCTTTGGATTATTGGGTGAATTTTATTCACCATTGGATTTCAGATCCGGGGATTTTCCCTTGCAATTTCTGTTAGATTTAAAGGGGAAATCTTTCCAAACCCGGGATTTTCCCATAGATAGATCACCTCTGAATCTTTAATTTGATTGGTTCCAGATATCCGCTTTCCTTTGGAAAGATTTGAATTTCTTTCAGAATTTAATTCTGTTGACAAAAATGGGCTTTGAAAGCTGGTCACATGTGACCACGTGACCCATGGTCACGTGTGAGCACGTGACCCCCTTTGAAATAAGCCTTCTGCGCTGTGTCTTCTGATTGCTGCTTAAACGTCACGTGCTACCACGTTACCCCTGGTCACGTGTAAGCACGTGACCCCTGTCTGGCACTTCTTTCGTTGGTTCAATTGGAGAGCGAGTTTGCTACTTTGAACGTCACGTGTCGACACGTGACCCTGGTCACGTGGGACCACGTGACCTCTTCTGAAGCTCTTTTTCTTGACTTTGTTCAGCGAATCATTGTGCGCCTTTTCTGTACTTTATAGGTCACGTGTCAACACGTGACTGCTGGTCACGTGTAAGCACATGGCCCCCTTTTCGAAGCTTTTCACTGAAGCTTTCCTGATTTTAAATCAGGAAACAAATGCCCCCACAGCGTTGTTCTCACGTGTCAGCACGTGAGTGCAACGCTGTCATCTCTTGCGACCGTTGGATTCATTTAGGGATTTGGGAGATGAAGCGTTTTCACTGTTTTCTATAAATACCGCTGTCTCTTCATAGAAGCCTTCACTCTGCTCGTCTTCTTCCTCTGAGAACTTTTCTTTGAGAATTTAATTCTCTTCTTCCAGAGCTTAGTTCTCTGTTTTCAAAATTTTCCAGAGTTTAACTCTGTCAGCGGATCCCTTTCCCTCAGGTAATAATGTCGAACGGCCAAAGCGCCTTCGTCTTTAAAAGAACTCTTTGGATTTTAAATCCGTGTTAAGGGTTTCACAAAGAACCCATTTTTCTTCAAGTTTTTTTTTTATAAGAACAGAGAACCTTCGAACTGTAGATCTCTTAGGGTTTAGGCGATCTTCGGGGAGATGATGACAGCGTTTCAACTCCCTGGACTTTAATTCCTTCAAAATTATTTCTGGGAATTTAATTCCCTTTTTCTTAATAAGGAATTTAATTCCTATGAGGAACTCAGTTTCTTCACCCAGAGGCTCCTTGGGGTCTCTTGGCCCGAGGCTGTTCTTCTGCCATTAATGCGATGGAGATTTTGTAATGATGCCTTTTCGTGGGAATTTAATTCCTTTGATTTTGTTGGGTTCACTATAGAGCCCGAGACAGATCTCATTGGGGGGGGACGTGCATGGTCATCATTCTTTATTAAATGGGGATGTTCCCTTTGTTTTATTGTAACTGTTTGGTCTCATTATTAATGAGCCGTCATCCGGATTCAGTGGGGCCCATGTGTTTTGTAGCCAATGGTCCCGGGAAACTTTGCTGTTGCCTTCTCCAATTAGTCTTCATGTTCGTGCATGAACATATATCGCTAACTTTTCTTTTAACGGTCTCCCTTTATTGGGTTTCAGGTGTGATGGCTTCTGCTCCACGCTTTTCCTTCTCTCGCTCGGAGGCGGCCTTTCCTCAGTCACCGTCTGATGAAGAGGCGATGGCGATGATTAGGGCCCAGGACCCGGACTGCGCCAACCTTCTTCAATGGGGACCTTGGTACAGTCAGATTATTCAAGGTCGCAGGAGCTTTCTTTGCGCGGTGTCAACGGAGCCCACTTTCCCATTTTTACCGATGGATCCTCCAAGGGCAGCTTTCGCCGTGGAAATGCCCAACTGGACTCCAACGGGGAGGCTGGAGCCTTCGACGACCGGCATTCCGAACCACCCGATCCCGGCTGTAGACATCTTGGGGCGGCGCATCTGCCAGGGCGAGGCCCACCCGTGGGGGCAGATTTATAAGATAGGGCTCACTCCCAGGCATCCTACGGGCTACCTTCTCTGGGCTCGCTACATTCTTTCTGCCCATCGGGCGCGATTGCAAAAAGTCGGGCTTTATCAGGCCGTATACGCGTCGCTGTTTCATTACAAGTCCCCGCACGCCTGGTGGGTCAAGGCGTTTCTGAACCAGTGGAATCTTCCCACTAATACTTTTCTTCTGGGAGATCGCGAGGTTTCGATTTCTTTAGCCGAGTTTTATGAAATTTCGGGGTTGCCGATAAGGGGTAACATGTACGAGGAGTTGCTGCCTCCTGACGAGTACATTTTTGAACCTGAGCCCGCCCCAGTTGACGGCTTATCCGCTGAGAACGCTGTTCGACACAAGCGTCCCAGTTTAATTAAGGCTCTAGGCATTTTTGATCGATTATACACCGAGTCTGAGGAGCAAGGCGTTACTTTCAAGAGCTTCATTGCTCGTTTCATTCGCGAGGACGCCTTACCGAAGACAGCCCCGAAGTTTGCCGACATTGGGGACCCCTTTGGGTTTGGTCCGAAGAGGTTGCCGACCAACGAGTCAGATCTTCCTCAGTATTACATCCCTATCATATCGCCGATCTCTTTTGAATCTATTGCTGCCCCAGGCATGGACGAGGAGACGTTCTTTGTGGGGTTTATTAGCGTTTGGCTAAGTTGGTTCGTTATCCCCATGCATCGCCGCTTCATGAGGGCCTCGGTCATCTACCCGGCGCATCGTATTGCGGAGGGGACGCGGTTGGCCATTGGCATCCCGGCCCTGGCGCACCTCTATAATGGATTGGGCACTGCGGCTAATACCTCTACGCCTGGCGTGGACGTAGTGAACTTTTCGCTTCATTACTTCACGTCGTGGATTGAAATGCCCGTGCTGGGGTCTTTTGCTATGCATCAGAGGCCTGCTTTTTACGACGCCTATACTTTCCCGCGACTTATGCGACTGGTGGGTGCTTCCGCTGCCGATCCAACTCAATTTGGGGCTATTAGGGTGTTGATTTCCCCTTACGCCACCGCCGGCGGGTTAGCTTTTAATGATCGGGTTCTGTCTTCCTCTTCGGGTCCTGTTCAGCAACTTTGGGACCATTCAAAGTACAACGCACCTTCTCTGAAGCCCTGAGAGGCCACCTACTTGTATTCAATTAGACCGGGCTACTTGGTGTTTCGCCAGGATAGTGCAGCCCTTTTTATGCGGTACAATCCTCATCGATTTGCTCGGCAGCTCGGATATGACCAGGGCGTTCCTTTTGAGGCCTTTATGATCGCTCCAATTCCTTCGCTCGATGCTGTTCGTGACGCAGCTCATCATTTCATGAGGCTGAACACCGGCTCTCATTTCATGGTCCCTGAAGCCGAGTACATCCCTCGATGTGTGGGTGCATTTACAGGCTGGTATCTTCATCGGGTCACCCCAATTATTGCTGAAGAAAGAAGGGTTCTTCTTGGTCATGACGCTCCTCCTCAGGTCTCGCGAGTTGAGTTGCGACCGAGGGTTCCAGCCGCTTTCCTTTGAGGGAAATTGGCGCTGCCCTCATTCCGGGGGAGTCAGGGGTAGACCTCACTCTGACCGCTGGTATGCCCTTGGGTTCTCGATCGCGAGGTAGACGGGCTCCAGTGGTAACACTTCTGCCGGTGGCGGGGCCGCCTCCCGCGGCGTCGACGACGTCGACGTCTTCCTTGGTTGCGGCACCGAGCGAGAGTAACAGGGATGAGGGCGTTGAAGGCGATGTGGGCCAGCGTCGCCCTAAGGCTTCGCGAGGGAGGAAGCGGTCATCTTCGGCGGCCGGTTCTGGGTCGAAACGACGGAGGAAAGTGGCTACTACCCCGCTGGATTCTGTGGTGGAATCTGAGCCTATCCTTGAAGACAAACCCTTGACCTTGCAAGGGTCAGACGCTGGGCTTCTCTTCCCGAGTTCGGCTGACGAGGAGGCTGCTCAACTGGCTGAGGCCTTACGGCGTTTGAAAGATCCATCCCATAATGCCAAGGTTCCGAAGAAGTCTTATCCCGCTGTAATTTTTTACGAAGACCGTTCGTGGATTCGGCGGCGATTTATCGGCCCTTTGGAGGAATGGGGGGAAAGGGCTTTGAAGCAGGTCGCTTCAGAAGATGCAGCTGATGCACTTTCTTTATGGACCGGCGGTCATGAGTCTACCCTTGAACCTCGGCGAGCTTATCTCCTTGAGAAGGAAAAGCGGCTTGAAGAAGCCATGTTAAGGGCTTCTTTGCGTATAGGTACGCTGTGCTTCTTTTTTAGTCTTTTCGATTATTTATGCTCGTGAGTATGTATCATTATTTTTATTTGAACCGTGCAGAATCATCAACGCTGGGGGAGCTTCCTACTGGCCTCTTAAAGCTAAAGCCCGCCGAAATTCTCAATGAGGCCTTGCTAGGTGCGGAGGGGGCTGATGAGGCTGCTCCTCTCGTGATAGAACCTCCAGCGGCGGCCTTTGATCAGGGAGTGCTTGCCCCTTCGGGGGATGCTCTTATGGAGGCCGCCATCCCAATGACTCTTGCTGAGGGTGGCCCAAAGGTTGGAAGTGAGGTAGTCGGGGCTACTCTCCCTTTGTTGGAGCCTGAGGTTACGGCGGAGACCGTCGAGGCTGCTATCCCCCCGGCTCAGAATGGGAGGAGTGTCGAAGGTATCCTTCCGTGTTTTAATTTAGTAACCCCTTCATGGCCTGAAATCTTTTATCTTTCCCAGAATTACGTGGTTTGGCAGCCACGATCGCGGATCTATCGCCTCGCCAATCATTTCAGCGTCTATTGGAGATGGCAGCCCCGCAGGCGATTCCCCCTCAGCGTATTGTCCTTTCCTCCGGGCAAGGTTAGTGTCATTCGCCATTTTTTATCATAGCATTGTCACTATTTTGTGAAATGACGTTAATGTCTCTTATAGTTTTGGAAGCCGATGATGAGGTCGAGGTCGTTGAAGGGCCAGGGGAACCTTCAACTCCTACGTGCATGACTGTGGGTGAGTGACATTTTATCATAGTCCCGTTCATCCTGTGTTTAAAAGTTTTACTAACATCTGCCAAATCTGAACAGCCCTGCCAGTCTCCATGGCATTGGAATCACGCATTGTGATGCCGTCCGGCCCCTACGCTTTGCGGGCTTCAGAGCGCTTGGCTCAATTGAGCCTGGTCTCCTTATCTTCTTTCATCGAGGAGCTCCGTGCTGGTAGTGCAACCACGGCCGAAGCATTCGCCGCTGAAGCTAACGGCTCCCTTCCTTTTCTCGCCACCTATCACAGTGAGGAGGTGGTGCGGGTCTGGGTGGAGTTCTGTAGGAGGGTGGAGGCTTGTTTGTAGGCTCTCGAGTGTTCTAGCCTTTCCTCGAAGGCCGTGGCTGCAAAGGCGGAGTTACGAGGTCTGATAGCACGACATGCGGCCAACATGACGTCGTGCGAGAAGAGACTTGGCCGCAAGTTCTCAGAGAGGGAGCTAGCCTCCAAGGCGTTGAGCGAGCTTCAGACTAGCCTTACAGCTAGAGCCAACAAAGCGTATGACCTTTGGCGAGTGCTTCAGGAGTCCATCAAGGAGGTGGTGACTCTTGAGAAAGCCGCCACGTTTACTCGCGAGAGGGTTGAGGCTCACAAGGCCACTGAAAAAGAGCTTGAAGCTCGGCTCGCTTCATATCAGGCCCAACAAGCTCAGGCGGAGGCTCGCCTTCTGGAGATCTTGCGTCATGAAGCCGTGGCTCAGCAACAAAACGATGAGCTGGTAAAATTATTACACCGCCCGCCGGCTTGAGGACTTGTATCTTTTCTCCCTTTTTTTGTACATACTCATGAATGAGAGTATCTCTTTTTTTCTGTTTCTTTCATAAATTATACTTTGTATCTCTTTTGGTTTATGAATAAAAGATACATTTTTCCTCTCAACGATATGTCCCCTTTTCATTGAATGCATTCTGCGGATATTCTATCTTGATTTCCTTGCAGGACAGCGATGGCTCAGGATTCAGGGTTAAGATCTGCTTCCTGAGACTTTTACATTTTATGAGCCACGAGGTTCTCATAAAGAGTTTTTTTTTCTCCCAGCCGTGAGGACTTGTAAGTGCCGGATGCGGTTACCCTTGTCCGTGTTCTACGGAGTCAGGGGTTTCTCCGGATATTGTAGTTTAAAGACGTCGCGGTCAAGGTTAAGGACCTCATAGTCCGTGGATTTAAGGACTCCACAGTCCGATGTTAGTTTTAAGACGTCACGGTCAAGGTTAAGGACCTCATAGTCCGTGGATTTAGGGACTCCACAGTCCGATGTTAGTTTTAAGACATTACGGTCAAGGTTAAGGACCTCATAGTCCGTGGATTTAGGGACTCCACAGTCCGACGTTTGGTTGCAGGGACCCGTCACCTCTTTGAAGACGTTGAGGAATTACAACGCCAGGCATCAAAGGAGTGAAAGATGTACCCTTAAACCGAGGCAAAAATCTGTAAGGAATAGGGGTGGTTGATCGTTAGTTTTAAGACATCGCGGTCGAGGTTAAAGATGTCATAGTCCGTGGATTTTAAGGACTCCACAGTCCGGTGTTTGCTCTGGATGCTTCACACGGGTTCACTGCCGTGCTTGGCGAGGACCAGGCTCCGCTCTGGGCGTTTTCCGTAAGGTCAAAGAGTGACGTTATCCACGTTCCACGTAACCAGGAATCTTGCACTAGATGCTTCACATGGGTTCACTGCCGCGTTAAGCGAGGACTAGGCTCCGCTCTGGATGCTTCGCACGGGTTCACTGCCATGCTCTGCGAGGACCAGGATCCGCTCTGGACGTCTTCCACGGGGTCAAAGAGTGACGTTATCCGCTTTCCACGTAACCAGGAAGTTTGCACTAGATGCTTCACACGGGTTCACTGCCGTGTTAGGCGAGGACTAGGCTCCGCTCTGGATGCTTCACACGGGTTCACTGCCGTGCTCTGCGAGGACCAGGATCCGCTCTGGACGTTTTCCACGGGGTCAAAGAGTGACGTTATCCGCTTTCCACGTAACCAGGAAGTTTGCACTAGATGCTTCACACGGGTTCACTGCCGTGTTAGGCGAGGACTAGGCTCCGCTCTGGATGCTTCACACGGGTTCACTGCCGTGCTCTGCGAGGACCAGGATCCGCTCTGGACGTTTTCCACGGGGTCAAAGAGTGACGTTATCCGCTTTCCATGTAACCAGGAAGTTTGCACTAGATGCTTCACACGGGTTCACTGCCGTGTTAGGCGAGGACTAGGCTCCGCTCTGGATGCTTCACACGGGTTCACTGCCGTGCTCTGCGAGGACCAGGATCCGCTCTGGACGTTTTCTACGGGGTCAAAGAGTGACGTTATCCTCTTTCCACGTAACCAGGAAGTTTGCTGATTGTATCCGCATTTCACGAGATGGAGGTTTGACTCTTGGCGATATGTGTCGCCGAGCCATGGAACTTGGGGTTGCCGCTGTTCCGTTTCGCTTGATGTTGTGTCGTCGAGACACTGAAGCTAGGAATTTGGCCTTCGCTTCATTTGCTGGTATCGCGTTTGCTGTATCGAGACGAATGCCGCGGTGGTGATCACTAAGTTAACTGTGAACCGCCGAGATTTTGCTTGCTTCTTTTTATTGCAAGTTGTCCCATCATTTCGGCTATTTTATCATGCATGTGTGGCTTGCTAGCTTTTTCGCGGCAAGCTCGGATTTTTTGGATACCGGTTTCGGCATCAGCACCGCTACAACTGGAATGTTGCCAGGAGCGAATCATCATTTGCCTCTGTCGACGTTTGAACAAAGGTGGCTTAGTAAACAGGGTTAAGGGTCCTGCCGACCAAAGCTTTTGACTTCATGAGCCGTAAGGGTCTCACAAAGGTGTTTCTCCCTCCAAGTCGTGAGGATCTTGCAGGTGTGTTTTCTCCTTAAGGATCGTGGGGATTCTTAAGCGCATGTTCTCTTGTAAGTCATAAGGATCTTACAAAGAGGATTTTCCCCTTATAAGTCGAGAGGACTTACAAGGGTCGTTCACCATATGGATGTATCCCCAGTCACGGGTGGGACTTTGTTAGGGAAATGTTTATT
Organism: Agapanthus africanus; assembly: GCA_030015575.1. Lineage (NCBI taxonomy): Eukaryota > Viridiplantae > Streptophyta > Magnoliopsida > Asparagales > Amaryllidaceae > Agapanthus > Agapanthus africanus. The sequence continues at coordinate 210,874,811 of JASDDO010000031.1, read as the reverse complement.
CACGCCCGTGGATTGTATACAAGGGTCAGTACGAGCCGCTTGTAGGGCAGTATCGGAGGTTGTGGAGGATTCGCTTAAGAACAGGTTTAGGTTTCTGTAACTTAAGACTTTCAAGTCTTATGAGCCGTGAGGGTCTCATAAGAAAATTCTCCTTACGAGTCGTGAGGATCTCGTAAGTGTATTTTTTCCTTAGGAATCGTGAGGATCCCTAAGTGTGTTGCTCCTTTGTGAGTCGTAAGGATCTCACGCAGGTGATTTCTCCTTACAAGGTCGAGAGGACCCTATAAGTGTCTTTTAACGAGGTTGCGCCTTTTCGGGTTTTCACAAACACTCGCCGGTAGTCCTGCTGTTTTTACTCACGGAGCCCTTTCGGGTTTTCATCCGTGTCCATTTTGCTTTATGGACATACCGTTTTTTTTTCTTCTTTTTTTTATTTTTTATTTTTCTTCCTTTTTTGGTCATCCTGAGGATGCTGCGGTAGTAGTTTAGGGACGTTTCGGTCCATTGTTAGTTTACAGACGTTCCGGTCTGTCGTTAGTTTAAGGACGTTTCGGTCCGCTGTTAGTTTAAAGACGTTTCGGTCTGTCGTTAGTTTAAAGACGTTTCGGTCTGTTGATAGTTTAAGGACGTTTCGGTCCGTTGATAGTTTAAAGACGTTTCGGTCCGTAGTTTGTTTAGGGACGTTTCGGTCCGTCGTTAGTTTAGGGACGTTTCTGTCCGTTGATAGTTTAAGGACGTCTCGGTCCGTTGATAGTTTAAAGACGTTTTGGTCCGTAGTTATGGGAAGGCCAGCTACTGCTTGTAAAGTCTGAGCCTAGGAAGATAGCGAGCGGACATAGTCGTCGTCATCTACCGTTGACCCAGGCTGTGGCTCACTAAGCATAGTATTTCTTCAAGAAGCGGCCGTTTATTGGCCTGAAGGGCCTTTCACCGTGCATGTCCACGAGTAGATAGGCTCCACCCTGGTAGACCTGGTCTATGATGTACGGGCCTTCATAGTTTGGCTCGAATTTTCCCCGCTTGGCACGATTGGGGATCATAGGTCTTTTGACTACCAGCACGAGTTCGCCTTGGCGGAATGCCCTTGGCCTGGTCAATCTTTCGTACGAGCGCGTCTTCTTTGCTTTGTAGGCTTCTAGATGTTGTTGCGCTATGAGTCGGGTTTCGTCGAGGGCATCAAGCTCCTCAAGTCGAAGGTGAGCATTTTCTTCATCGGTCAGTTCGAGGTGGATTGCCACTCGTAGAGAGGGTAACTCTATCTCGAGGGGGAGTACTGCTTCCGTCCCAAATACCAACGCGTATGGCATTGTGTTCGTGGCCGTCTTGAATGTAGTTCGATAAGCCCAAAGGGCTTCTTGCAGCCTCTCGTGCCAGTCTCTCTTATTCCGGGAAACGGTCTTTTTTATGATCTTCGTCAAGGTCTTATTGAAGGCCTCGGCCAGGCCGTTGGCTCATGGGTTGTAAACTGAAGAATACCTCCAGTCTATATTGTGCTGCTGCGCGAAGCGGCTAATCTTATAGCTTCTGTAGGCTGCGCGAAGTGTCTCCATTTTCCCGTTGGGCAATTTGCGTTGGGTTCCAGGGACATCCCAAATCCTGTTGTAGAACCGAGCCTGTCGAACAGTTTGTTTTAAGGGTACTCCTTGGCGCTTCAATAGCTTTTTTAATCCATTTGTATAGTATCTGGGCAGACGGATGGGTTGGAGTCTGTCGCATGCAGCATCTGCGCCATGCCAGATATCTTTCTCGATTCTCGACTCTGAGGATCGGTAGAATAGGATCACCTTCTCACCCCTACGCCTGGGAGGGACGTAAAACGTTTGCAGGTCATGCACACTGTGAGCTTGGAGTGTGTCGAGATCCTTGTAGTGTTCCCGCGGTACCATGGTGATTTGCAAACTGTGGTCATCGCCAAGGGGTGCTTGCATTGAAAGTCGATTGGAGAATACGGCATTGACCTCATCTTCTGAATCACTTCCGAAGACCAGTATGGGGGCTGGCGTCCTCTGGTTGTTGCGTTGGGATGGCCCTGTATAAACTATCTCTTCCTCTTCTTCGGTATCGCTCCCGAAAACAGGGATGGTGGAGGCGGCTTTGTTCTCCGAGTTACGACACCTTTCTGTATCTTCGAAGTCTGGCAAAAAGTATTTCGCGTCCTCGTATTTGCGGACTTCGTTCACGGAAAATGGGTTCAACTCGCCTGTTACGGTATACTCGAAACCATCTTTAAAGTACTTCATACACTGATGTTGTGTAGAAGGGATGATGTTGTACTCATGTTGCCAAGGACGGCCGAGCAAGGCGTTGTAGCAGGTCTTGGCGTCAATGACATGGAATTTGATGTCTGTGACGAGAAGCCCGAAGCGTAACGTTAGTATTACGGACCCGAGAGTCCGTGACGATTGTGAGTCGAAACCGGAGATAGTAATTTTGTCACGAGCGAGGTGTTGCACGCTCATGCAGATTTCCTTCAACACCCGAACATTAAGGAGATTGACGGAGGATCCATTATCCACCAGGATCTTGCCCATCTTGATGTCATGGCAGTATCCGGAGACGTATAGGGGACGGTTGTGGTCACACGTCCCGAGAAGGAGGTCTTCATCACCGAAAGTGACGTCGGCCGTATGCACTCCCTCCAGTTCGTCCTTCATCTTTTCAGTGGCGAGAAAGGCTTGGAATTGCTCAGGTTCTTGTAATGCCTTAATTGGTGAGTCCCGTGCTTCTTTTGATAATAGGAGGGCGTCGAGAATGCTAAGCTGAGAAGGTAGCTTCCTTAGATGCGCGAGGATGTTATAGTCCACTTTACTCCTCCTAGGAGGGTCTTTGGCAGCCAGTTCTTTCGCGACTTGGTCATCTAAAGTGATATCTTCAGTGACCTTTTCCTTTCCCTTATCCTTTCTGTTCGTAGGCCCGAGATTCTTTTCCGGGAGTGTGCGATTGCGCAGCTGAGTGTTTCCGCAGGCTTCTGATTCCTCATCTTTCCTTAGCGCGGATTCTTCAAAGAGAGGGCCCAGAGTTATTTCTTCGTCAGAGTCGCTCCCAAAGGTGAGAACTTGTGACCCTTCGGCTTGAGCCATATAACAGTTGCCAGTAGTTCTGTTGAGCTTATCGACAGTGCTTCCTTGCTCCCTACGGCTCTTGCGTTTCATGCGCTTGAAATGTTGCCGACGAGCAACATATCCTTGCCACCATATCTTAAAGGCGTCGCACTCCTCTGTGGGGTGTGAGATTTTCCGATGATATGCGCAGTAGTCAGGGTGCCTTTCCGCCCCATCGTGCCTATTTCCTTCCGAAGGTGGTAGCCTCATTCCCATTGTCATGGCTTTGGCGAACCTTTTCCTTGTCTTGAATGTCTTCCTGTCCATTTCGGATGCCTTTCGCTCTGGCAGGGGTAGTTCAACTCTTTCGTTCAGCCGCCCGCGTTTGGTTCCTTCTGGCGTTGCCATCTCACGCTCCTGATCAGCTTTACTTTTTAGGCGGATCTCGTCTAGGAAGGTATTGATCATATCAGTTGTCAGCCTCGCACGCTCGGGTTCGGGCTCTGCCTCCGGCTTCTTGGTGTCAAGAGCTTTCTCGCCATCGGTAAGCGAGTGGGAGATTACGTTACAACTTGCCACATACTCTTCGGATTCATCCGATGAGCTCTCTTCATCATCTCCGTCTTGAAAGGTGTGGTCGAGGAATTCTCGCAGTGTGACAGGAGTTCGCGCTTTCTGATCATATTCTTCCAGCGCGTCGATTTGCTTCTGCAATTTCGTGCGCTCGTCTCTAAGCTTCGCGGGCTTCTTGGATTTCTTCTTCTTTTTCTTGGAAGATTTTGACGATTGGGTGTGAGTATTTAGGCCCTTATTAGCAGTCTTCGTAGTTGCGTGGGGCTTCACTGCTCCTTCGATAATTTGAGGTTTGAGAGGATCCTTCCATTCGATTGCAGGGCACGCACGAAGGACACTCAGCATCCTTTTGGTTTTCGTTGATAGCACGACCTCCCATGGAGCTTCTTCGATAAAGGAGCAGGTTGCCCCCGGTGTATCTGCTTTCTTAGGAATATGCGGTTGTGGTGGGTTCACCTTCCACTTTTCGGACAGTACAAACTTCCCCTGGAGGTATTGATCTTCAATCCATCCTTTGAAGACGAAGCAGTCTTCAATCGGATGACTTACCGTTTGATGGTAAGGGCAGTAGTTAGGGTTATTCACCTCGGTGGGTTGTGGCGGTCGCCTTGGATTTGGTAGGTTTATAAGTCTGTTGCGTATTGCCAGCTCAAATAACCGTTTTGTCTTGTCTCGTGGAAACGAGTAGGGACGCATCATCTTTTCGTTATAATATCGGCGTCTTTCTTCCAATTGATCTGCCGATTTCGGGGCGTCAGGTTGCTGTTGGGCGTTCGCGACAAAAGTCGCCCTTCCTTTACCCTTGTCATTCCGAGGTTCTGGCTTCGGGGCAGGTGGTCTATGACCCATCTGGTCCATCTGAGCCAACTTGTCGATCAAAGCCTGGAATGTGGTTGGCTTAAAGAACATCATAAACTGGGAGATAGTTGCGTGGGGGTCTAGGGTTCCCACGAACATACCCACTGCGGGTGCTTCCTCAATGCGTTGCTCGCATCTTGACCACAAATTCCGCCAGCGTATGGCATACTGGACCCAGGTTTCGCCTGGCTTTACCCTGGCGTTAATCAAAGCAGTCATTGGAGTGCGCTCGCTGGCACTTGCGAACCGCTGAGTGAATAACAACTCCATTTCAGCGAACGTTTTGATGGAATCGTTCGGGAGTTCCGAATACCATTCGAACGCTGTTTCCGATAAGCTGCCAACGAACTGACGGAGTAAAAGTTTATCGTCACCGCCGGTGTTACCGCAGAGGGCCCGGAACTGGGCGACGTGTTGATGAGGATTGCCGGTCCCCTTATACACATGGAATTTCGGTATCGTATAGCCTTGCGGGTATTTGATTTGATCATACCAGCCTGGATACGGCCGCCCCGTCTTCACAACTTGACCAGCTGCCTCAGTCGCATGATGGACCCGGATTTGCTGGGCTATGTAGTCGGCCAAGTCAGCTTTAGAGATCGTCTCCTCCTTAGCCGTAGAGAGGGCTGGTGGTGGATTTGACGTTTCTCCTCGGTCATCTTCCAGAACGATTGGGGGATCTTCAGCGGGTAGGTCTTGTTGGATCATCATTCCTATCATATCTTGGAAGAGAAGGCCCATGCGCTGTATATTAGCCGCTTGTTCAGCAGCCACTTTTTCCTTTTTCTCCAATGTCCGGCGAAGGAACTCGGCGTCGGTTTCCTCTTCCCGGCGGGCGTCTGAGGACGTTTCTGGGCTTTCTTTTGGCCCGGTAAGTGCAGCCATAGCACTCATCATTTCCTGCAGCTTTTGTTGTTGTTCGTGGGCTCTCGTCACGGATCGGGTCAACGGTCGGTGGCCCGTAGAAGTGCGGCTTTCCTCCTTTCCAGAGACCATGTAAACAGTGTGCACCACCGTGCCCCCAGACTTAAGGCGTCTGGGCTCATTGCTTTTAGCCGTCGTTGCATGTTTAGGGATCTTCTCTGGCTTCCTCCTTTTATGAGCCATGGAGGTTGAGGGGGATGTTGAGGAGGGCGTCCAGACAGCCTTTTGGGGTTTAGCCTGGAGACCAGCCTTCGGTTGAATTTTCAGCTTCTTGTACTGGCGGGAGAAGTTTGGGTCGATGATTGAGTCTCGGGCCTGCCGCCAAACCTTATAGATTTTGGAAGACAGCCGTTGAGGAGATCGGGGCTGTTCTGATTCTATTTCCACAACCTTTTCTGATGGGGGAGGAGACCTCTTCAGCACTGCAGTAGAGGAATTCCTTCGCACCTTATTTAGCATTTCGAAGCTGTTCCCAGTTGGAACAGCAGCATTAACTTCTGCCACCAGGGCTGGTGGAGTCAATCCAGAGGGGGAGCTGCCCCCAGCCTTCCTTATTCGGCGCCAATGACGACGCCGGGCACGTCGAGCAGACGGCGTAGAGCCAGCTATAAGAATGGTTTCGTCTTGCCCCCTGTGTGGGCGGGGGGTCGTTGTTGGTGTTAGCCTGTCAAAGACCGATGTCCTTTGTGCAGCGGGAGCGGGAGCTGAAGCCGTTAATCTGGTAAAGACCGACTTTTTGGCCGGGGAAGCTGCCTTGGCGATTTCGGAGGCAGGAGTGGCCGTTTTCTTAGTAGCGGCCTTCTCTGCGATGAATTTGCAGAATTTCTGGCCCAATCTAGAGAAGACTGAGGCGTTGACATCGGGCGACTCGTTGAGAGGAGCCGCGACAGGGGCAAGACGATCAAAGACCGACTTCCTGAGAGTTTCCTTTGTCAGCACTGGTGCCACAAAGCTTGATGGAGGGAGCATAGTCCCAAAGAACAATCCGGTAGTGGCTTGCGTCACTTGGTCCACCGGCATTGTGAACAACGAAGCAGCTTGGGGTCCATAGGCTATACCTCCTGGCGAGGTAGAGCGTTGGTCGCAATTGCAGTTTGAGCAGTTGAAGGACTTTGCGGAAGCAGCGGCCATCGATCCTTTGTTTTCTGCAATAAGCAAGGCGCCAATTCTCAGTATCTTGAAACCCAAGGGCAACTATCAGCGAACCGCGATTGGTTCGTGAATCACGACACACGAAGTGTGGAGTGGAAAGAGGAAAAGGTCCCACCGGACGTGCCAGAATCCGTTCCCCTCCGAACGGCGGCGACGACGTAGGGACGTCTCGCCTGAGGTTCGGGGCAGATGCCAATAGGTGCTATCCGTCTGCCTCCCCGAGGATGCAAAGTCGATCTATGGCGCCATCTATCGGAGGTTTAGACGGATGCGGCCGATGTAGCAGACTTCGTCAGATTCCCCCTCGTTTGAGGGGTTTTTGATTGTGGGGACGCTCTTCCCTGCAGGCGCAAGCCCCTGCAGTTAATTACGCTACCGCATCGCGGTAACAACTTTCTCCTTCTCCAGATGGTCACTTCGTGTCGTGTGTTTTTGTTTTATGTTTTATTGCCCGTGGATCGTTTACGGAGACCGAGTTATGTCGTCGCCCGTAGGGCGTGGACTAGTCCAAATCCGTATCTTCTTAGATTTGGGTTTGGGGGTTTGGTTTGAGGATACGCTATCCATGCTTGAGGCTAAGATCAACTCAAACGTTTGTTAAGGACGCATTAGTCTAGTTTAAGGCTAAGATCAACTTAACGGGATCGTTTAGATCCGACAAAGGAGTGTTTGGACCCCATTGTTCCAGTTTAGGGACATAGTGGTCCGTCGTATGCGTGGCCGTCGGGACCCGTCACCTCTCTGACGACGTTGAAGGATTACAACGACGGATGTCAGAGGAGTTCAGAGATGTACCCTCGAGCCAGAGTTAATTGGGGGGATTCATAGTCCAGTCTGTTTGAGGGTTTAAGGACGCGTTAGCCATCTTTGGGGCTAAGATCAACGTAAACAGGACCGTTTAGATCCGACGAAAGAGCATATGGAGGCTCTATGGTTCTAGTTTAAGGACGTCGCGGTCCGTGGCTAGTTTAAGGACATTGCGGTCCATGGGTAGTTTAAGGACATTGCGGTCCGTGGGTAGTTTAAGGACATTGCGGTCCGTTGGTAGTTTTAAGACATCTCGGTCAAGGTTAAGGACGTCATAGTCCATGGGTTTAAGGACTCCACAGTCCGGTATGTGCTCTGGATGCTTCACACGGGTTCACTGCCGTGCTAGGCGAGGACCAGGCTCCGCTCTGGATGCTTCACACGGGTTCACTGCCGTGCTCTGCGAGGACCAGGATCCGCTCTGGACGTTTTCCGCGGGGTCAAAGAGTGACGTTATCCGCGTTCCACGTAACCAGGAATTTTGCATTATGCATGGGTTTAAGGACCCCACAGTCCATATCATGAATGGTCTTCGGGACCCGTCACCTCTTTGAAGACATTGAGGGATTACAATGCCAAGTATCAAAGGAGTGAAGAGATGTACCCTAGAACCGGAATGGCTTGAATAGTCCCTGGCCCAATTTGGGGTCAAGACTGGTTAATTATGTTATGAGCCCATTAGCCCAGTTAATCATGAATTGAGGACTTATGGCCAGCTTGGGCTAAGTCCAATCAGGAGAGGCTTTGCCTCTATCCCTTTAACCAATTGGGCCAAAGCCTAGTGTTAAACACTTCAGAGCAATCAGCGTTGGACACTGGGAATGAGGTTGACAAGTTAGTGTTCAACATTGAAAGATAATTGGTGTTAAACACCAGCAATAAGGCTTTTTCAAATTAGTGTTAAACACTAAAACAGATCAATGTTGAACGCTGCGAATAAGGCTTTTTAATCAGCATTGAATGCTAAGGCCCGACAGTGTTTTAACACTGGGCTTGAGAGTTTTAATTTTAGTGTTAAACACTAAGGCAAGAAGGGTCACGTGGCAGCACGTGAGAGCGCCCTCCCTTCATTTGTTCTGCTGAAATTCTCATTTCCTTCAAAGCATCACGTGCCATCATGTGATGGGCATTCAAATGCCTGTGTATTAGGATTTCTGCCAAGGTCACGTGGATCACGTGGGATGCTGCCTCAAAGGGACTTCTGTAGCTCTTTTGAGAGGGTCACGTGGTGGCACGTGACCCTACCTCCATGTATGTTGTTTAGAGAATCTGTTGATCTTTCTTTTCAGGAATTAAATTCCTCTGGCTTTAATTTTCAAAGGAATTAAATTCCTATTTCCTTTCGATTCTTGAACCTTCTGTAGGAATTAGATTCCTCGTTTATGTGAAGAACTGAATAGGGTTAAACCCTAATAAAAACGTTTCCCGTCAGATCATGATTAAGGGACTTAGATTCCCACTGTTTCAACAGAACTAAATTCTTAATTAGGGTTAAACCCTGCTTCTTTTTATTTTGAAGGAATTAAATTCCCATAACACAGGGTCAAGCCCTACTTTTATCTTAGAGGAATTAAATTCCTATAGTTCTGTGAGAATTAAATTCTCATGCTTGCATTCTTTCTCTATGTTTTGGATCTGCATGGCAGGATCTCGACCCATTGAGAATTAAATTCTCAACCTTAAGGGGAGATGTGCACTTTGCAGATCCTCTATCAAAGAGAGAAGAAATCTGCTCTCCTGTCTTATGTATCGGAGTTAAACTCTGTTGAGAATTAAATTCTCTTTCTTTCAAAAGGCTTTCCCTTTCTTACCTTGGGTTTTTTGCATAAGATCCGAGTCTTTTCAAAGTATCAAAGCTCTCCTCCTTTTTTCTTTCTCTTCTCTGCGCATGTATATCTTTTTGTGTCTCTTGGCTCCTATTTAAAGGAGAGGCAGCCGAATCAATTAGTTTTTGACGAATCTTCATTGAGATATCTGATTTGCGTCCATCATTTGTTTTGGACCTTTGGATTATTGGGTGAATTTTATTCACCATTGGATTTCAGATCCGGGGATTTTCCCTTGCAATTTCTGTTAGATTTAAAGGGGAAATCTTTCCAAACCCGGGATTTTCCCATAGATAGATCACCTCTGAATCTTTAATTTGATTGGTTCAAGATAGCCGCTTTCCTTTGGAAAGATTTGAATTTCTTTCAGAATTTAATTCTGTTGACAAAAATGGGCTTTGAAAGCTGGTCACGTGTGACCACGTGACCCATGGTCACGTGTGACCACGTGACCCATGGTCACGTATGAGCACGTGACCCCCTTTGGAATGAGCCTTCTGCGCTGTGTCTTCTGATTGCTGCTTAAACGTCGCGTGCTACCACGTGACCCCTGGTCACGTGTAAGCACGTGACCCCTGTCTGGCACTTCTTTCCTTGGTTCAATTGGAGAGCAAGTTTGCTACTTTGAACGTCACGTGTCGACACGTGACCTTGGTCACGTGGGAGCACGTGACCTCTTCTGAAGCTCATTTTCTTGACTTTGTTCAGCGAATCATTGTGCGCCTTTTCTGTACTTTATAGGTCACGTGTCAACACGTGACTGTTGGTCACGTGTAAGCACGTGGCCCCCTTTTCGAAGCTTTTCACAGAAGCTTTCCTGATTTTAAATCAGGAAACAGGTATTTTTGTGCAAACTGAAACAAAACCTGGCCTAAGATAGCTCTAATAACACCTAATAGAGCTAACACAACTAACAAAACCCTAATCTAACATGTGAATCACAAATATCCTTAAATATCACCAAAAATGCACAAAAATGAGATTTTTACTAAAGAATACTACAAGTTTAAGGAAACGGAGTGCTAATATGAGTTAATACCTTCTAAGAATCTTATAGAACACCAAAAGTTCCAGCTTCTCCTTCTAGTGTGCAGATTTGCTTCAAACACCTCAAAAAGCTCACTTTTCCTAAGGTTTTGTTAAGGAAATGTGTGGTTTTTGTGTAGGATTTGTGTAAAGATCAAAGAGACATGAGGAGGAGAAGAAGAGATGTAGAAAGGGGGAGGGTTTGCTGCTGGAATTCTCCAGAATTCTGGAGTGGGGAAAGAGAGAGAGAGAAGGGAAGAAAATGGGGTCAAAAGTCAACATTTCACCTAACCACCATTCTCATTTGTTTAATTGGATTTTGAATTATGAAAAAGAGTTTTGTTTAGGTTAAAATGGTGGGGAAAAATAACAACCATGCAACACAAGAAAGTGGTTAACATGCTACCAAAAACCCTAAGTCTCAAAAAGGCTAAGTGTACACTACACAAGGAAAATGATGTTAACACTACTAACTAACTAATAATCCTAAGAACACATATATATAATAACACGTACGATCACTAATTATCACGAAAGATATTCAAACGGAAATCCAAAGTGTTACAACATCTTAGGTGAACCAACTGACACCAATGGCTTGTGAGACCGGCCACCGCCTCTCGTCGCGGTCTGGACTGTATACACTAGTCTACTCTCGAGTATCGATGCCCTGTCTCGAAACTCCCACGACTAGGGACACTTTTAAGGATATGCTTATAGACCCCAACTCCCACGTATATGATCGCCATCATACTGCTAGCTGTCAAGCAAGAATCCTATGGGCTCTATCAACATGCAATAGTGAACTAAAGTATGTATATGATGATAAAGACAAACCAGATAGCATACTATCATCTCGAGCAAGACTGTCATATCGGTGTAGGTCATCCCTCAATCATTGCAATCACGTACCTGCGATCCAATAATTGACTTTGAGGGCACTATATCCAACAATCTCCCACTTGCACTTAAGGCTAATTATTGCGATGTTGCATACTCACAGCCCATGTGATACCGAACATCCAATTCCTCTACTAATCAGTTTCACAAAGCTCGTTTGTAAAACTATTGTGTTCGAGAAATAGACTCAGTGAGTGGATCCACCCTGATGTTTCTTTCTATGTCTCTCTTAATCTCAAGTTCGCGGAGAAATCCATCTCCCGAATCGAGTAATAGGTGTCTTAGAATATGTCTGGATATCTGATGGGACCTAGTTCATAAATGATCTTCAAATCCAAACTTCTTAGACTGTATTGATAACTGAACCTAATCAGTATCCAGCACCATGCCTCCCACAGTATCCTCTTGGACCACCTGTCCATAATACTGTCCCTCTTCGGAGGAAAAACTATAACTCTGAAAATCACTCTGTCATCCGTGTCACCTTTAAAGCCTGGAATGATAACCGTCTCCCGAAGGAGGCTGCCGTCATCAAATCCGTAGAATATGCACTTATGTTTCAAAACTGCTTCCTTATGTTTCTTCAGGATTGGATTAATATAAATTTATCGCATCAAGTGCAAAAACAATATCTGGTGTGGTATTTGACATCTCATGATTGACTCAATTGCCTAAGCAAGTGATCTTCCAATCATGCACTTCCCTCTCCCCTTTAGTCTGTAAGACACCTTTAGAGAGGGTGACTCCATCACCTGCTGGTACACCACCATGCTAGGAGTAATCTATTCTAAAATACCATTAGAATACTGTCAAAGTACCCTTATTGGGAAACTACCCAATTCTAGATCTAAAACCATAGATATAGTAACCAAAATGTATGATATTATATCCATATCCATTGTGGAGAAACAACTATGTGACGACCAAAGTACAACCGATCGTAGTATAGGAATTTTACTTCCTTCTCTGTGTATGTTATCCAAATACCAGGAAATCACACTCTACTACCTTCTTAACAGATCCACCCCCTATTCTGATCAAGTCAAACCCATGACTGTCACACCAAAAATTAGATGATCTTTCTTCACTATATTTGCTCAAGCCTATAAATAGACATAAGCACCTTTCCCATTATGCTTCCGCTGCTCCCACTGACTACGACAACACTCTGGCAGAATAATATATACATAAACTTCTAAAGCTAGTTTAGAACGACGCTTAACCTCCTGCCTGGAACAACAGTAGTGTCAAGTCTGGGTAAACAAGAACCTCCTGTAAGTCCACGTTGCCCACCCCGGCGCTTGCGGGGAGGCGGAAACGGTATAAAAATCGGATTTTTATGGTACTAGACAACATGGACAAGCTAAAGGAGGAACTTTGCTAAACAAAAACTAACTACAAGCTAACTAGTTTTAGCTACATGGAAGAAAGGTTATACCTTGGGCTTTATGTCCTTCTCTCCTTGCTCCTTGGAGTGAACGGAAGTGATCTCCTTGTCGTCTTCTCTAGTCGAAGAAGGATCCACCCGAAAGCCTCAACCTTTGGCTTCAACTTCAAGCTAGAAGTAACTAAGATGCTAGAAGTGCTAATCCTAGAACCTTAGAAGAGAGTAGAAATTATCTTAGAATGGTTTATCTCAAGCTCATGTGTTTCTCAACTCATGAGAGGGGAGAGCTTGAGAGAGAGGAAGAGGAGGAGAGAGAATCTATATGATAGAATAGAGAGAATAATGAACCATTCTCACATATATGTGTGAATTATGTAAATTAGATAATTAGCTAGATAATTGTCATGGTTAATCAAGACTTGACCATTATCATTTCACATTAAATGCAAATTGCAAGGATCAAAGAGCATCTTTTATATAGAATGATGATGGTCAACATGTCAACCTAAGTCAACAATTCAAGATAGTCAAATGGTCAACAACCCTAACCATGCACAATTATATTTAACTAATATCAATTAATCATAATACACACATAAGCATTAGGGTTAAGAAAATGACAATAGTCATCAACCCTAATCAAAGTCCTCTCCCTCTGTATCAGTCAACTATGCATACGCACCCGTATCCATGATCCGAGGAACACGAATACAATGAGATAAAACCAATCCCAAATCATATACTAGGATCTGGTTTAAACCAAAGCCGCTAGTATAAGCTGTCCGGACAGCAAACGTGCACAAGTGCGCGGATGTGAACGAACCCAGTAGCAAAACCATGCGACCTCTACTCATTTTTCCTAAAGGCGAATAACTCTCTGTGTGGGACTCTAAAGACTCGACACTATGCTGGTAGTGGGTTTAACCACAGACCGCAAGCGGCACTAGATGTAGGTAACGGTCCCCAGGTAGATGCCGATAAGAAGACTGACGAGGTGAACCCATCTGAACTCCTACTGAGCCTGAATATGACAGTCTCCGTACAGTCCGGTCTGTTCGTCTGATACATCACATGGTGGGCCTAGGGGGGCGGTAAACGTCAGTCCCCTAATAGCGGTACAAGTCGTGTCGGAGTGTAGCCCAGAACACCCTGAGATAATACTGGAAACCTACCAGTATATCTCGCTTGCCCTGGCCAGGGACTACTTGTGTAATGGCTCTCCTGGACACAGCGCGATGTCAACCCCCAATAACGGGAGAGACGAATCCTGTCTAACCGTCACTGCCTCCAAGTGCTTCGGGACTGCACCCAACTACTACCTGTTTGCACGACTCCTTTGAGCCGTGGTAGGGTAGTAATCAAAGTAAAGTAGGAACACACTCGAGGCGAAGTGACAGTGTCAAGTCAGCAGACTAAGCTGTACTCATGTTACCTGGGAACTGATAACTGACGATAGGTATAATACCCACCAATAGTTCCCGACGAGTCCTGTCCAGTGTACTCGTAACCTAACGAACACCCGTATACTATCTCAAGTACGATGTACTGACGGCTGTGGGACAGACCGTCTCTCACGCTGGGATGAGAAGCGCATACGCTAGTCTACTCCGGAGTATCGATGCCTTGTCTCGATAGTCCTATGACTAGGGACCTGTATAAGGATGTGCTTATGGATTACCCAGCCCCCACGAGTGTGAGTGCCATCACAACGCTGGTAATCAAGCAAAGATCCTAAGGGCTCTACTAATATGTATAGGTGATATAATATAAGAAACACATGTACACATTAAAGCAGAGACAAACCAAGTAGCATATTACCATTTCGAGCAAGATTGTATATACAACTATGAATATCCCAAGCTTCCATCAAGTAATATACATACTAGTATGAAACAGTAATGGCCTCTAGGGCATATACATTAACAATCTCCCACTTGCACTATGGCCATGTACTGGCGTATCGAAGACCTATCATCTCGATCAGCCGCTCGAACTGAATCTGGGGTAAGGCCTTCATGAATGGATCTGCAGTGTTATCTTATGAAGCAACCCTCCGAACCTCGATCTCCTGGCGATCCACGATCTCCCTGATCAGGTGATACCGCCTCAAGATGTGTCTGGATTTCTGATGGGACCTGGGTTCCTTCGCTAAAGCTATAGCCCCGTTGTTGTCGCAATACAAAGGTATTGGATCAACAATGGACGGAACCACCTGAAGTTCTTTCAAGAGCTTCCTTATCCAGACAGCTTCCTTTGCGGCATCAGATGCAGCGATGTATTCCGCTTCCATAGTCGAGTCAGCAACGGTTTCTTGTTTGGAACTCTTCCAACACACCGCCCCTCCATTGAGGGTAAAGACAAAACCCGACATGGACTTGGAATCATCCTTGTCACTCTGGAAGCTGGAGTATGCAAAGGCCTCAATCTGGAGGTCTTTTCCGCCATACACCAAGAACATCTCCTTAGTCCTTCTCAGGTACTTGAGAATGTTCTTTACCACTATCTAATGTTTCTCCCCAGGGTTTGACTGATACCTGCTTACCACACTTAGTGCATAAGCCACATCTGGTCTGGTACACAACATCGCATACGTTATAGATCCTACCGCAGAAGCGTAGGGTATAATAGACATGTGATCCCTCTCCAAATCAGTCTTGGGAGACATCTCTTTGGAGAGGGTGATCCCGTGACAAGCCGGTAGATTACCGCGCTTGGAATCTTCCATACTGAATCTTTTCAGTATGTTGTCGATGTACCTGGACTGTGAGAGTCCTAAAATCCTCTTGGATCTGTCACGGTAGATCCGAATCCCCAGTATGTATAAGGCATCACCCAGGTCTTTCATGGAGAACCTGTGTGACAAGAACCCTTTGACAGATTGTAGCATAGGAATACCATTTCCTATTAAGAGAATGTCATCCACGTATAAAACGAGGAATACTACAGTTCTCCCTACAAATCTACAATAGATGCATGGTTCATCTGGATTGTTGATAAAGCCAAATTCCTTGACCGTCTAATCAAAACAGATGTTCCAACTCCACGATGTTTGCTTTAGTCCATAAATGGACTTACGCAACTTGCACACCTTTCCGCTGCTCCCACTCTGAATGAAACCCTCTGGTTGGTCCATATAGACACACTCCTCTAAATTTCCATTTAGAAAAGCAGTCTTTACGTCCATCTGCCAAATCTCATAATCGTGGAAGGCAGCAATGGCAAGAAGGATCCGAATGGATTTCAGCATAGCTACTGGAGAAAAAGTTTCGTCATAGCCCAAACCAGGTCGCTGACGAAAACCCTTTGCAACCAGTCTAGCTTTATAGGTCTCAACCTGTCCATCTACACCAATCTTCCTTTTGAAGATCCACTTGCATCCTACGGGTTTTACCCCATCTGGAGCAATGTCCAACGTCCATACTTTGTTGGTGTACATGGACTCCATTTCGGTCCGCATTGCATCCAGCCATTTTACCGAGTCAACGCTCTGAATGGCTTGCTGGAAGCTAGTAGGCTCATAACAATCTATGATGCAATCTTCTCTATCCCCGTCTATGAGAAAACCGTAGTATCTCTCGGGCGGATGAGACTGCCTACTACTCCTGCGGAGTGGCGTGGGAATGTCCTGATCTTTCGAACCCTCTGGTTCTACTAAGCTTTCAGTAATAGCTCGTGGTTCTGGAATTTCTTCCAGTTCTATTGCGCTGCCACTATTTCCTTTTCCAAGAACTGGTGTTCTAGAAAGTGGGCATGACGAGAAACAAAAACCTTTTGTTCCTCTTCGCAATAGAAGAAACATCCCTTGGAGTTCTTTGGATATCCCACAAACTTGCACTGTACTGAGCGTGCCTCGAGCTTGTCCGCATGCTGCTTTTTGACAAAAGCTGGACATCCCCGTGTCTTAATGTGATTAAGATAGGGTCTCTTCCCACACCGCATCTGATATGGTGTAGTAGGAACAGTCTTAGTTGGAACTCGGTTCAAAAGGTATGCAGCTGATTCTAGCAAATATCCCCAGAACGATCGCGGCAACTCAGCGTTACTCATCATGGACCGTACCATATCCAATAGGGTTCGATTCCGTCTCTCCGAAACACCGTTATGTTGCGGAGTGTATGGAGGAGTAAGCTGAGAGATAATTCCATTCTCTTTTAAGTAACCCAGGAACTCGGCACTCAAGTATTCTCCACCTCGATCAGATCTCAGTGTCTTGATACTTTTGCCTGTTTGTTTTTCTACTTCATTCTTGTATTCCTGGAATTTTTCAAAAGCCTGGGATTTATGTTTCATTAAGAAGACATATCCGTACCTTGAAAAGTCATCCGTAAAAGTAATAAAGTAAGAATAACCGCTTCGTGCATGCGTAGACATTGGACCGCACACGTCGCAGTGTACAAGTCCCAAGAGCTCGCTCGCTCTTATTCCGTGTCCAGTGAACGGAGTCTTTGTCATCTTTCCTTTGAGACAGGATTGACAACTTGCATATGATTGATATTCGAACGGATCCAAATATCCTTCAGTATGTAACTTAGTCAACCTTCTCTCATTGATGTGACCTAGTCTACAATGCCATAAGAAAGTTTTATTGATTTCTGGAGACTTTCTTTTGTGTGTATTCTGGACATTGAAAATCTGTGGTTGGTTTAATATGTATATACCGTTGTTTAATGTACCTGACCCAATCAAAACTTGATTAAGGTGAATGTTTACAACATTACTTACAAATGCAAATTCATAACCTTCTTTAGACAATAAAGATGATATTACAGGTTGCATTTGGTACAAAATAACAACTACGCAAAACAAAAAAGAGTCCATCTGACAATCCCAGGTGATTGTCCCCCACGGCCTCAGCATCCATGCTAGCTCCGTTTGCAACTCTGAGGGTCATATCACCTGCCTTCAAAACTCTACGCTTTCTCAACGCCAGCAAAGAATTATAGATATGAGATCCTGATCCAGTATCCAATACTCCGGAAGTAGAGTTTATTGATAGACAGTTTTTAATAACATACACACCTGAAGCGGAAGCCGCAACTCGCTTCAGATCCTGGGTTCTGGCCTTCCAATCTTTGCAATCCTGTTTCCAGTGTCCACTTTTGTGACAGTAGAAGCATTCTTCCTTTCCTACCAGCTTTCCCGCTACCTTTGTTGCCTTTCCCTTTCCCTTCGTATCCACTTTACTGACAACACCTCTTGGTTTGGCGGGGGTTTTCTTCTTCTTTCCCTTGGCTTTCGCCCTGGACCTAGAAGAGGAAGATCCCCCTACAAACAAAGTGGATGTCTCCCTACCTTTTTGTAGGGTGCCCTCAGCACTCCTCAACATGTTCAGAAGTTCGGAAAGTTCAACTTCCTTTCCATGCATGTTGAAGTTTAGGACAAACTGGGCGTAAGTGGAACGAAGGGACTGCAGAATCAAGTCAGTGTAGAGTTCATTCTCCAACGTGGTCCCAAGGTCCGTGAGCTCCTCTATGTAGCCAATCATCTTAAGCACGTGTTCCGCTACCGATGATCCGACGGCCAATCTTGCCGAAAATAGCTTCTTCGACACTTCGTATCTTGCGATACGAGACTGCTCTCCATACAGTTCTTTTGTATGAAGAAATATGGATTCTAAGTCCATATTCTCGTGCCTCCTCTGATGTTCGTTGTCCATAGAGGCAAGCACGAGGCATTTTGCCTTCGCGCAATCAATCTCCCATGTCTTACGGATTTCTACATCCGCGACGCTGGAGGTGGGACCTGGGACGGGGGGAGCTTTGTTGGTAAGGGCATACCCCAACTTGTCGTAAGTGATTTCCATCTTGACATTCCTGAGCCAATCTTTGTAGTTTGGCCCTGTCAGTATGTTTTTATCTAGTAATAACATAAGTCCGGTCATGTTGAATGGTCGCTGCAATTAGGAGAGAGAAAAGAAACACTTTAGCATGATGCTCTTGCAAGTTTAGAGTGGTTTTTAGTTTGTCTAAACTAAATGGCTCCCACTGTCTCTCGAATCCCTCCTCAAACCATAAAGGAAGAATTAGTCGGGATCAATCTCACCGTACAATACTTGCTTAACCGTTCAGCCAGGCCAGTGTCGGTACTTCGAGGGAGGTTTTCTAACGCTTTCGCGAAGTTCCTTAATTAAGTAACCTCTTTTCCCTGTGGGCGTAGCCCCGTTAACACCTTTCTAGACACCTACTAGTTTTATAGCATTGATTGTTAAGTGAGAGATTTCCCGAGGAGTAGCATATACTCACAGTAGGATCGGGATCCAAATATCATCGCGTGATAAAACCGAAGGAATCCTACCAGAATCATCACACTCCAAATGGTATGCAGCGCTAGCAAGTTTCAGTACTTATGAAACTCCCGATGTGGATTTTTGCCCCATGCTCTTATGACCTTGACTTTGGCCAAAATATCATAAGTCACATGTCAAGTTCTACCCGTCATTCTCCTGGTTAATTTGGACCCACCCGTACCTACCTTTGACTTTGGCCAAAATGGCAGCACGACTGTCCCAAACCAACACATCTACCTATGCTGCACATGAATACCCAATAGCTACCAATCACTATGCCTTGACTTTGGCCAACATACATAGCTTGAATACTTTTTGACCATCATGTGGAATGACGGAGGGCTACGAATGGTTTTGGCGAAACCGTGAACGTAGTGAACTTGATATAATCGATGGAACGAGATAGCTTTTAAAAGGAGTGGTTCAAGCTCCGCATTTAAAAGTTTAGTTTTGAAAAGAACCGAGTGGTTTTCAAAGTGTTCCAATCCTTTTACTTGGTTTATTTTCTTGCATTAAACTTAATGCGTCCCATCTTTTAATCCTACCATAGAAGAAAACAACCAAAATATGGTGTACGCTTATGCCATCAGCATTCGCCATGGCGCCCCGTCATCACCCGTTAGGTTACTTAACTAATGACAGAGCGGGGGCTGGACTAGCGCGGATGCAAAACATAAGCAACACCTAAATAGTTATTATATATAGATATATAGCAATGATAGTCAATCCAGATCAAAGATGAACACATTGGATATACTAGGAATTCGCAATTCGTTCGAGCCTGCAACGAAAAACGGATTACACGGTTGCGATGAATAGCCAATACCCCACCCAAGACCCCTACGGGTGCGGCAAACTACCCGCCAAGTATCCGAAGTGAAGCAACCTCCCACAACGACGTGAGTAGGCCACTCGGCACTTCGAGATACCCGGTAGTTTGTGCACCCCACCATGGGTCTATCCTAGGAGCAAAAACAGTAAAAAGAAATTATACAATGACGGCTACAACCCCGACCCGGTTGTGCGGCCAAATAAATAATATTACATCAATTTACATATTACATGATTGAAAGAAAAAAGAAACTCTCATCTCACATCCACCCCGGCTATTCATCCGCGACAATCCACCGAGTTCATATACACAAACCAATAATCATTACAGATCACAGATATGTATAACCCCCACTATTCGACGTATAGCGATTAGCAGACGTTAAATACATATAAACATCACAGATATAACCAATAGTCAAAGTATAGTGAAGTTCGATCAAAAATACTGATTTATAGCCACCCCAAATACAAATTTCTATTTTGGAAAATCTGGAAAGAAATAAAATATCTTAAAAATCCCAAAACCATGAAATTAAGAACACTGCAAGAGAAACGAGCCGCGACCGAGTCAACTTGGCCGCGGGACCGCGGTCTGTTGGTCGGTTCGCTGGTTTGTTTTTCTTGTGTGTACTGTAAAAACCCTGAGCCGATTTTTAAGGTGTGATTTATTATTTTTAAAGCAGATTTAAAATTCGGCAGAAACTAGGGTTTTTGGAATTTTAGTTTTGCGATTTTTACCGATCGAACTTCTATACACTTTACTAACTAGCTAGTTTATGTTTAGTTATGCTCTGATACCACTGTAAGTCCACGTTGCCCACCCCGGTGCTTGCGGGGAGGCGGAAACGGTATAAAAATCGGATTTTTATAGTACTAGGCAACATGGACTAACTAAAGGAGGATCTTTGCTAAACATAAACTAACTACAAGCTCACTAGTTTTAGCTACATGGGAGAAAGGTTATACCTTGGGCTTTATGTCCTTCTCTCCTTGCTCCTTGGAGTGAACGGAAGTGATCTCCTTATCGTCTTCTCTAGTCGAAGAAGGATCCACTCGAGAGCCTCAACCTTTGGCTTCAACTTCATGCTAGAAGTAACTAAGATGCTAGAAGTGCTAATCCTAGAACCTTAGAAAAGAGTAGAGATTATCTTAGAATGGTTTATCTCAAGCTCATGTGTTTCTCAACTCATGAGAGGTGAGAGCTTGAGAGAGAGGAAGAGGAGGAGAGAGAATCTATATGATAGAATAGAGAGAATAATGAACCATTCTCACATATATGTGTGAATTATGTAAATTAGATAATTAGCTAGATAATTGTCATGGTTAATCAATACTTGACCATTATCATTTCACATTAAATGCAAATTGCAAGGATCAAAGAGCATCTTTTAAATGGAATGATGATGGTCAACATGTCAACCTAAGTCAACAAGTCAAGATAGTCAAATGGTCAACAACCCTAACCATTCACAATTATATTTAACTAATATCAATTAATCATAATACACACATAAGCATTAGGGTTAAGAAAATGACAATAGTCATCAACCCTAATCAAAGTCCTCTCCCTCTGTCTCAGTCAACTGTGCATACGCACCCATATCCGTGATCCGAGGAACACGAATATAATGAGATAAAACCAATCCCAAATCATATACTAGGATCTGGCTTAAACCAAAGCCCGCTAGTATAAGCTGTCCGGACAGCAAACGTGCATAAGTGCGCGGATGTGAACGAACCCTGTCGCAAAACCATGCGACCTCTACTCATTTTGCCTAAAAGCGAATAACTCTCTGTGTGGGACTCTAAAGACTCGACACTACGCTGGAAGTGGGTTTAACCACAGACCGCAAGCGGCACTAGCTGTACGTAACGGTCCCCAGGTAGATGCCGATAAAAAGACTGACGAAGTGAACCCATCTGAACTCCTACTGAGCATGAATGTGACAGTCTCCGTACAGTCCGGTCTGTTCGTATGATACATCGCATGGTGGGCCTAGGGGGACGGTAAACGTCAGTCCCCTAATAGCGGTACAAGTCATGTCGGAGTGTAGCCCAGAACACCCTGAGATAATACTGGAAACCTACCAGTATTTCTCGCTTGCCCTGGCCAGGGACTACTTGTGTAATGGCTCTCCTGGACACAGCGCGATGTCAACCCCCAATACCGGGAGAGACGAATCCTGTCTAACCGTCACTGCCTCCAAGTGCTTCGGGACTGCACCCAACTACTACCTGTTTGCACGACTCCTTTGTGCCGTGGTAGGGTAGTAATCAAAGTACAGTGGGAACACACTCGAGGCGAAGTGACAGTGTCAAGTCAGTAGACTAAGCTGTACTCATGTCACCTGGGAACTGATAACTGACGATAGGTATAATACCAACCAACAGTTCCCGACGAGTCCTGTCCAGTGTACTCGTAACCTAACGAGCACCCGTATACTATCTCAAGTACGACGTACTGACGGTTGTGGGACAGACCATCTCCCACGCTGGGATGAGAAGCGCATACGCTAGTCTACTTCGGAGTATCAATGCCCTGTCTCGATAGTCTTATGACTAGGGACCTGTATAAGGATGTGCTTATGGATTACCCAGCCCCCACGAGTGTGAGTGCCATCATAACGCTGGTAATCAAGCAAAGATCCTAAGGGCTCTACTAATATGTATAGGTGATATAATAAAAGAAACACATGTACACATTAAAGCAGAGACAAACCAAGTAGCATACTACCATTTCGAGCAAGATTGTATATACAACTGTGAATATCCCAAGCTTCCATCAAGTAATATACATACTAGTATGATACAGCAATGGCCTCTAGGGCATATACACTAACACCTCCCTGTCACCGTCCTTGAGGCTACAAGAGTACCTTTCGGGTGTTTGAGGTTACCCACCATATCTGCGGAGTGGCTATTGGAATGTCAAACCTGATTGAATATATAGGTCTTATTAAATTTTTCGTAATCGTTTGCGGTTCTGGAATCACTTCCAGTTCTACCACACTCCCACTACTGTTTTCTAAAAAAAAATCCATTTTACTAATCAAGAACAATATCACTATTGATCTTCCAGATGGTAGAAAGTTAACCCTCGACTTAGCCCGGGTCAACCCACAAACTGCCTTTAAAGAAACGTGCCCTGAGTTATCCAGAGTCTGGTTTTAAGCATAAGGCGGACAACTCCCCGTATCTTAACATCGTTAAGATATAAACCATTCTATATACAATATAGAAATGGAGGCACTAATTTAATCGGAACCAGATTCAAAAAACATGCAGCTATCTCCAGTGCATATCAACTTAATTGAGAGAGGATAATCAGCATTACTCAACTTAGGGATCCATCCAATTATGAGTAACTTGAAAAAGAAACAAGTTTCTCAAAACCTTTACTTCCATCCGAATATCAATCACAAGAATCTACATCTTCGATTTCTTTGAAGAATCCCGATACTTGCGACACTTGGTTCTCTACTTTATTCTTAAACCCACAACTTCTCAAAACTTAGACATTGTATTTCTACGAAACACTTGTCTAAAAACTAGAGAAGTCACAAGTAAACAAAATATAGTACGAGGACCAACCCCTTTGTCCTGACGGACACTGGACAACATACAATACACTGTATAAGTCCGCTGAGTTAAATAACTCAAAACCTATGCGTCGTAGGTTGAAAAACTTTACCCAGGCGATTTCCTCAAATATCACCAATTACAACGAATTCAGATATAATGAGGATGATCACCTAATTCCTAATAACTTACTCCTACTCATCATCTGTAAAACCATACAGATTTGAGAATCATACTTGGTAAATACATACCCTGGAGTAAGTATCTAATCGGAAAATCAGTTTTCCTTTAACAATGCACTGAAACATGAAAAAATTTCGTAGGGGTATTCTGGTATTCCTAGTAATGCCTCTTCCATAATCCAATTCATGACTATAACCGTATATTTCATTTCCACCTCTCCAAATCCCTTTATTTGTCTTTATTCATTACCTTTTGTACACCATCGTTAGGCTAAATGGTTTTCTTCCTTCCCTACCGTTCGGCACCAGCCTATGATTTAGAAGAAGACTATGCAGTAAGCATAATAGGTGTACTCTCCTAATCCTAGGAGTACTCACAACTTGAGAGAAGGTGATCATAAAAGACAACTGAATAATACCATATTCTATTAAAGGTGAAATAGGAGTGGTGATGAAGTACGCGGTTTGGTCGTGAATGATAAGGGTCGCAATTTACTTTGCCCTTTTTCTAATCCCTTTATCTTGACTTTACATATTACCTTCTGCACACCCTACTTAGGCTAATTGGTTTTCTTCATTCCCTACCTTTTGGCACCTGCCTGTGGTTTGGAATAAGACTATCCAATAAGCGTAATAGGTGTACTCTCCTAAACTAAGGAGCCTTCGCAACCTGAGAGAAGGTGATAATAAAAGACAACTGAATAAACCAATTCTATTTCTCCTGAACCTGGATCCATCCTCGAAGAAGTCCCTTTGAGTTCGTATATAACCATACGATGGATCTATCCAATGGAAGTGGATGTCCGTAATAATACGGGGTGTTCTGAGAAATGTAAAGGGTAAAAGAAGGAGCGGCAATGACTTATACAACTCAGACAATCCAAAAGCCAGTATTTTAAGAACGTTCGGTCAACTTGGTCATTGAGTCATAGTCTAGGGTCGGTCAATGGTCACTGCCAAAGAGAGAGAGAGAAAAGAAACACTCTGCGTGCACTCAAACCTAGATCAGAATGGTTATCATTTTATCTAATTAGGAAACCTCTCACTGTTTTCTCAAATTCTCCTCCAAACCCGAAAGAAGAATCAATTGGGATCACCCGAAGAGTAAACCAACACATAAGTGGGAATCGGGATCCAACTCTCATCGCATGATAACGTGACGGAATCCACTCATGTTATCATACTCCGCAAGGTATGCGCACACTTGGCAAGTTTCAGTATGTTTGAAACTCCCGATGTGATTTTTACCCCATGCTCTTATGACCTTGACGAAAGCCAACAAATCATAAGTCACATGTCACGTTCTACCCGTCATTATCCAGGTTAATTTGAACCCACCAGTACATACCCTTGACGAAAGCCAACAAGGTATTACGACTGTCCCAAACCAACACATCTATCTATGCAACAAATGAATACCCCAGCAGCTACCAAACACTATGCCTTGACGAAAGCCAACAAACATAGCTTGAATACTACTGACCATCAATAAGACATGACGGAAGGCTACGACTGGTTTTTGGCGAAAAACCTTTAACATAATGAACTTGATCTCGTTGAAGGCACCTGATTGATCTAAATTCTTGTTCGTGTAAATCGAATAAAACGAATAAGTTTCTTTGTGTCGGTATTTACAAAATGAATAAAATTCACAATCAAAGAATTGTTTGACCGCAATCAACTACGGTGTCAGTTGTAGATCGTAAGCTAGTGCGGATCGTCCACATGGATTGTGCGATTTGTTTCTATGTTTGATTTGTTTGAATTGAAAAGTTAATCGAAAAGAAAACAAAATATGATTCAAGATTTTATCGATTGATTCAAGTGTCACTAGTTTAATCAAGAATCAAGAAAATGATAAACAATCGAGAATCGGGTTTCGATGATATTTCCAACCAAATGTCAAGAATCTAATTGAGGCTCGCAGGAATCGATCGGATCTATAGACGTGATGTAATCTCAAGATATCGTATTCTTTTCCTTCGAAGAATTGATACTAGACCGATGATGATCGACGAGAGTTAGGGATTTATCGTGAAACTAGGGTTTCATCATTTATCCCTTGTTCTTTCGTCGATATCATTCACATTCTAGCCTTTAGTAAATTTCAAGAAACGATCGTAACTCCCCAATTTCGAGCGATAACAATCAAGGAAGCATCGCAACGAAACTAGGTCGTCGATTCTTGAACTTGCTAGGGTTTACAAAACTCGTAGGAATCATGAATCGTTTTAAGATATGTTACATCATCATTCTATTGATCTTCTCGACTCCTCGACGAGCGGAGTTTTACTCAAACATCAGAACAAGAACTACAATTACAAATTGAGATCGAATCATGATGCAAGAATTTAAAGAAAACAAGATAAAAGAATTTCACCTTTTATTTATATCAACAATTTCATTACAGTCGCTCAAGAACTACAAGAGGAAGAACTCGATTGTTGATTTGGCTTCTCTTTTCTCCATGAGTTGTGGATCGGCTTGGACCACTTGCTCTGTTGAAGATCGGCTCCGCTCCTAAAAGGTTGAAGGGCTTCATGCTTGATTTGGTACTCGGGATCTTGAATTTTGATTGGAATTAGTGTTAGGGTTTCACACAAGTCTTTTCACTAGACTTGTGGAAGAAGATGAAGAAAGAGGAAAAGAGATTGAATGGATCTAGATTCTAAATTTCTAAGTATTGGGTTATTCCTTGATTCGTTAGGTCTAGGCTTCTATTTATAGACTTCCCATAACCTAGGTCTTGGTTTAAAATTACAATTCGCTCCAAAAGTTTGTTGAGGAGCTTCTAGAAATAGTTTGTTAGGAGCTAGCTTAGGCTTTAAGCTAGGATTTGTTTAAGCTTAGAAACCCTAGTTTGCTGAACTGGCAGAAGCCTCTGGAGTCTTCTGGAATTTGACATGTCTTGCTGAAGTGTGGGCCCTGAGAGAAGCATTGTGCACCAAAGATTTAGGGCTGATGTGGCAGCGCCGCCGCGGAACCGCGGCGCAAGCCGGCTCCGGCCGCAGTTCCGCGGCCAAATGTTGGCTTCATGGCTTCATACTTCCATTGTTGCTTTGGGCATCCTTTGGGGTATGTATCTGATATGTTGATTCTCAAAATGCTTTCCAGATTACTTCCAGATCTTTAGCCTTTGAGTTGGCGTATTTTTCAGCACTGTTTTCATAATTCTGGCTTTTGTTCCAGCAAATGTTCAAGACAAGTGTTGCGCAATATAGGGATGATGCGATGCCATGAAATGCATTCAATTTCTTTTATAGTGCCGGCTTTAGAGTCTAACACATGCAATCTGATATTTAACGACTGATTTGCTAATATATGAAATATGAATACCGAACACTTATATATGAATGCAAATGATAGGGAAATTGCCGGTTAAAAGATGCAGTATTTTCGACTGATCAAATTCCCCCAAACTTATTTTCGATCGTCTCGGGCGAACTGTTTTATTAAAAAGAGAAGGAGAAAATAACGAAAGAGAAAAACTAACTAGCACACTTTCGTAGGCAACACGATTACACTGAGCACGTGCAACAAGCCTTTAAACCTCTAGGTGTCCCTAGTAGGAGGAGTGTTGTCTCATGAGGGTTTTCAACGGATTGCACCCACAAAATCCAATAATAAAAGGAAGATCATGAATATTACATTTAAAGAAAAGAATTGTAAAAGAAAGACTTTGAAAATTAGAGTTTCCAACTAAGCTAGTTTTTCGGTTGTCATGAGCCCTATCTTAATGGTCATGAAAAGATGTTAGAAATCACGTCCTCCCTCAATAAAACATCGTCTTATTTTTCATTCCTATCTTTCTTCCAAAACATTGATCATATAACCCTGCGTGTGTGTAAAGACATCCCTACACCCGGAGAATTCAATTCAAGCTATCATACTCTTGCCCATCAGCCTCAGTACTTTTTAATTAATGAATATTTAGATGAGATTGCTCACACACTTTCATGCGACCGTTAATACTTCTTGAGGTACTAACCGACCGATTACTCCTGTGTTTGCTTACATGGTGTATTTTCCTCGTCTTGCACCACCTCAGGCATAGCAGTGACTCCCAGACCAGTTGGCCTTAGGGCACTAGGTGAAGAGGCACCCTCTCTATACATTTTTTATTGCCCTTGGTGATAAAAAACCAGTGTCCATTTTTCTCACCACTTTATATTTTCTTCATTTCATTTTTTTTAATTTTATTTCCTTCATACTTTTGGCTTTAAGACAAGAGCATTTCAAGGTATCCTCTACTATCCCAGGCTTTAAGACGTGTGTAAGTGCGAATAGCAGGGTATCAATGTTCAAAATGTTTGGCTTCCAGAATAGAAACTATTTTTCAGACTTATTTTTATCCTCAGATTAGTGACGTCTTTCATCTTACTAACCCTTGGGACAACGGCTCATAACTACTTATTACTAGTTCGTATAAGAAAACTTCTAATTTTCTTAGTTTTCTTTAAATTTTTCTAATCTCATGGATGTAATTTTTCACTATCTAAACTTTCATTATCTTATTTATGTACAAAACCTGTTTAGATGTTAAAATATTTTTATATTTTGAAAATTTTAAATTTTTATAAGTTTTTAAAAGAAATGTTTTGTGCTTATGCAAATGATATGAAAATGATGCAAAAAATAAGCACAAACCTCCCCCAAACTTGTTTTCAACAGTGTCCTCACTGTTGCCAACAGCTATATCTACAAAACCTGTAATTATGGGAGGAATTATTAGTGGGGGCAAAATATATAAGTGAAGAACTTCCCCCAAACTTACTCTTTTCACTCACCTACATTCAAAAAGATGATGCAGTGATATTCAAGACATGACGGTGAGACGGAGGAATTTTAATCCAAATAAACTGGCTCCTGTAAGAACAGGAGCTCCTCCGTGGGGTCAGTGGAAAAATACGGCTTTAGTCTATGTTCATTCACTTTGAAAAAGGTGCCGTTTTTAATATTTTCTATTTCTACTGCCCCGTGCGGGTATACAGACCGCACAACAAAAGGTCCCTTCCACCGAGATCGAAGCTTACTCGCGTGAAGGTGTAGTCGTGAATCATAAAGAAGGACTTGTTGACCAGGTGAAAATGTTTTCCTCAAAACGTTTTTATCATGAAATACCTTAGTCCTATTCTTTATGATTACAGCGTTATCATAAGCTTCATCGCGGAGTTTGCTTAGCTCTTTTATTTGCAGCTTCCGAAAGTTGCAAGCTTGGTTTAGATCAAAATTTATTTCCTTAATAGCCCACAATGCTTTATGCTCAATCTCGACGAGTAAATGACATGCTTTCCCAAACACTATCCTATATGGAGACATTCCTAGGTCGGTTTTAAATGCAGTCCGGAATGCCCAAAGAGCATCCGCCAGTTTGGTCGACCAGTCTTTTCTATTCTTAGCAACAGTCTTCTCCAGGATAAGTTTGATTTGTCTGTTTGAGATTTCAGCCTGCCCGCTTGTTTGGGGATGATAGGGTATAGAAAGTCGGTGGTTGATTGAGTATTTCCACATCAGAGTCTCGAAAGACCTGTTGCAGAAATGTGTCCCATTATCGCTAATAATAGCGCGTCGGTGTCCAAATCGCGAAAAGGTATTCTCTTTCAAGAACTTAATGACAACTTTCCTGTCATTAGTGCGACATGGAATGGCTTCCACCCATTTTGAGACATAATCAACCGCCAGCAGTACGTACAAATTCCCAAAGGAGTTGGGAAAGGGACCCATAAAATCAATGCCCCAAACATCGAATATTTCAACAACCAGAATGGGTTGCTGAGGAATTTCATTTCTCTGGGAGATTCTACCCGTGTACTGACATTGTGTACAGGTTTTGCAATAGTCGAATGCATCCTTGAATAAGGTTGGCCAATAAAAACCACATTGCAGAACCTTCTCCGCCGTCGTTTTAGGACCGAAGTGACCCCCGCAGGCCTGATCATGACAAAAAGAAAGAACACTCTTGAACTCTTCTTTCGGGACACACCGGCGGATTATCTAATCAGGACAATACTTAAACATGTATGGATCATCCCAGTAAAAGTGTTTTACTTCGGATAGAAAACGGTATTTGTCCTGTTTTGACCAATCGCTGGGTATAAGTCCCGTGACAAGATAGTTCACAATATCCCTGAACCATGGTTCATTGGATACGCTCAAGAGTTGTTCGTCAGGAAACGAGTCATTGATCGGCAGGGTCACAGGGGAAGAAGTGATGCGTGAAAGATGGTCGGCTACTACGTTTTCACATCCTTTCTTATCTTTGATAACAAGATCAAATTCTTGTAACAAAAGGATCAAACATATTAGTCGACCTTTTGCATCTTTCTTCGCCAGAAGGTGTTTTAAAGCGGAATGGTCAGTATACACAACTATAGGTGAGCCAATTAAGTAAGGCCTGAATTTTTCTAATGCAAATACAAGCGCTAAAAGTTCTTTTTCAGTGGTTGTTTAATTTATTTGTGCATCATTCAGGGTCTTACTTGCATAGTATATTACGTGTGGAATCTTTTCGATGTGCTGTCCTAAGACTGCACCTACTGCAAAATCAGATGCGTCACACATCAGCTCAAAGGGGTAGTCCCAGTTTGGTGATGATAGTACGGGGGATGAAGTGAGTGAGTGTTTAAGTGAGTCGAAAGCTGTCTCACTGTCCGAGTCAAAATGGAAGGTCGTATCCTTGGCCAGGAGAAGAGTTAAAGGTCTAGCAATTTTGCTTAAGTCCTTAATAAATCTCCTATAAAAGCCCGCATGGCCAAGGAAAGATCGAATATCTTTGACGCTTTTGGGATGAGGGAGGTTTTGAATTACATCTATCTTAGCTCTGTCAACCTCAATGCCTTTCTGTGAAATAACATGTCCAAGAACAATTCCTTCTTGGACCATGAAATGGCATTTTTCCCAGTTCAATGTTAAGTTCATCTCTTTGCAACGAGTAAGAACAGCATCAAGATTCGATAGGCAATCAGAAAAAGAGTCTCCAAAAATCGAGAAATCGTCCATAAAGATCTCCAGAAAATTCTCTACCATATCAGAGAATATCCCCATCATACACCGCTGAAAGGTAGCGGGAGCATTGCATAACCCAAAGGGCATGCGGCTGTAAGCAAAGGTACCAAAAGGACAAGTAAAAGTGGTGTTATCTTGATCCTTTTTGGCGATGGGGACCTGATTATAACCTGAGCATCCGTCCATAAAACAATAATACTCTCGTCCTGCTAAGCGTTCCAGCATTTGATCAATGAATGGTAGAGGAAAGTGTTCTTTCCTCGTGGCAGCATTGAGTTTTCTATAATCAATACATACACTCCACCCAGTTTGGGCGCGTGTCTGAATCAACTCATTTGCCTCATTGGTTATAACAGTGATGCCGGATTTCTTAGGAACGACATGTATAGAACTCACCCATTGGCTATCGGAGATGGGGTATATAATACCATTATCTAGGCATTTGACGATCTCTTTCATTACCGCTTCCTTCATGACGGGATTCAACCGTCTCTGTGGTTCTCGGGTTGGTCTGCCATCATCCATCACATCTATATGATGTTCAACTATCAAGGGACTAATCCCTTTGATGTCCGCCATACTCCAACCAAACGCCTATTTGTTAGATCTCAATACCAATAAAAGTGCATTCTCTTGCTCTAATGCTAGAGAAGCGGATATTATAACCGGTAAAGACTCCTTCTCACCTAAATAAGCATATTTCAGATGAGAAGGTAAAATTTTGAGATCTAATTCTGGCAGAGAAATGATAGAAGGAGGGATCATTGAGTGATTTTTGGATTTACAAATAAGCTCAAAGCCTGTGAAAGATACATACTCGGGTGGAGAAAAGTCAGGAGTGCAGGACTCAAGTGTAGGTAAAGTGTCCTCACTAAGATCTTGTGTAAATTCAAACAGAGATGTGGTAATGTCGTCGAGATCAGTAAAGCAAAGTTCCTCAGCTCCGCAACTATCGGGAGCGATCTCATGGACAGAGCACACATTTAAAATATGAGCAGAGGGTTCTGATTGCTGACTTCCAACTTTGTAGATATTTAGTTCAATGGTCATATTTCCAAATGATAAGTTCATTGAACCGTTTCTACAGTTTATAACAGCGTTGGAAGTGGCAAGGAAAGGACGACCCAGAATCACCGGAATTTGGCCCCGGGGGTTTGCTACAGGCTGTGTGTCGAGCACAATGAAATCTACAGGGAAAACAAATTCCCCGACCTTTATTAACACATCCTCTAGTTCACCCCTTGGTTTGGTGATTGATCGGTCTGCCATTTGGAGAGTGCAGTGAGCAGGTTTCAGCTCTCCAATCCCTAGTTGCTCATATACAGAATATGGAAGTAAGTTAACACTTGCGCCAAGGTCTAAAAGAGCACGATTTATATTTTTACTCCCAATAGAAATCGATATTGTAGGACATCCTGGGTCCTTTCGTTTCTTTGGTAGTTGGGGAATAAAAGCAGTGCTAATATTATTAGACATAAAGACCTTCTTCGGCACTTGAGTCTTCCTCTTCCTAGTGCACAAGTCTTTTAGAATTTTCGCATAAGTGGGGACTTGTTGAATCGCATCTAGGAGAGGGATGTTGATGTTAACCTGTTTGAACATTTCCATAATTTTCTCCATATGAGGACTCGTTCTATTACCCCTTAACCGATTCGGGTAAGGAGCATTCACAATAATCGCCGGGTCCATCATAGGAGAAGGAAGAGGGGGTAGACGAGATCCCAAAAGAGGTGTGGGGACCGTCCGTGGAGAACTATAAGGTTTGGGTTGAGGTGTCGAGCCTAGTGGGAAATGGAGAATAGGCTCTCGAGAAGGTGGTGGGTAGAAGAAGAAGGATCAGAAGAAGAAGTGTGTGTGTGAGGAAAGGTCTCAGCCGGGGTGTTAATGATAGGATTTTCAATATCATCAATTCTTTCCCCGACATGATTGTTCAGCACTCTTCACGATCTCAACGTTGTGACGGCATTTACATTGTAATGCCCTGGATTCTGTAGGGGTTGACAGGGAAGGTTCCCTTTCTCTCTCGCACTCATTTAGGCTTTAATTCGAGCGATTTCAGCTTCCATCGATCTGATACTCTCAGCTTGGGACGCTGAGTTTTTCTTTATCTCACTGACGGAAGATCTAACCTCAGTTGAAACCTCTATGAAATTTGATAAAAGTGATTTCATGGTTTGACTGAATTGAGAGAATTCGTCAGAACAGGTCAACTGCATAGGATTAGACTGTGCAGGAGTGTTGACCTGGTTTTGGAAATTTTGTGACTGGTAGGGGTGCTGAGTGAGTTGAAGTGGTTGCTGTTGTGGTGGAAGAGCCCTTTGAAAATTATTTTGGCTTGGAACCGTGTTTTGAGATTATTGTTGGTTCCAAGCAAAATTTGGGTGATTCCTTCAACCCAGATTGTACGTGGAAGAATATGGATCGTTTCTAGGTCGTTGAAATGCGGCATTTGTATGCTCGTAACCTTGAAACGCAGAGTTTAATGGACATTCTTCCGTTAAGTGAGACAGATCAGAACAACAGCCACATACAGTTTTTGGGAGCGACATTGGGTTTAGGGAGGCTGCAGAAAATTTGTGTTCCATAGCGTCGAGCTTCTTTTGCATTGCTGCCATCTCAGCTCGAACACCTATGGACACATCTATTTGGTGTACGCCACCCCTATTCAATGGTTGGGTTCCACTCTCCCACTGTAGTGATTTTTCAGCGAACTCTTCTAAAAACTTCCAAGCTTCCCCATCATCCTTAGTCATAAAAGTACATTGACACATGTTTTCAAGGTTCTGTTTAGGGTTTGAGTTAATGCCCTCATAAATGATTCGGCAAAGATCCCATCTCGGGATGCCGTGATGAGGACATTGAACCAATAGATCCTTGAAACGTTCAAAACATTTTAAAAATGGTTTAGTAGGGAGCTGGGTAAATTGATTCAGTTCGCTACGGATTCGAGCTGTCTTTTGCATCGGGTAAAATTTCTTAAGGAATGCCGCGACGAATTCTTCCTAATTCGTGATTGAATGTGCGGTAGTGTTATATAGCCACTTCTTGGCTATATCGCACAAAGTAAATGGAAGAAGTCGTAGACCCATAGTATCCACTGAAAGTTGTGACGTACCCATCATTGCGCATACGTTTTCAAATTTGGTAATGAAAACGTAAGCGTCCTCAGTCTCGAGTCCGTAGAATTTGGGTAAAAAGTTGATGTATTGGGGTTTAATCTCAAAGTTATCCCCGTTGGCTGGTGGAATGGATAAGCAGGTCGAAAGAGGACCTCGTAGTGGATAGCACCTCTCTTGGAGAGAGATGCGGGGTGGATTCTGCGCACCAACGTACGGCGGCAGATTAGGGTTAAAGAAGTTCGATGGAGGTGGATCCATCGATGTGTGTGTGGTAGTGGGTAAAGAAGAAGTAAATGGAGAAATACGGACTTCGGAGTCGATAAAGGGTACGCGGACTAAACGGGCACTAGAATCCCGTGTCCAGCCTATCTTGTACTAAAAAGGGTTAGTACAAGTGGCAGCGTGACTTTATAATTAGGGGTAATGAATGAATACAGTGTTTGCTTTGAAAAAGGAACGGATTTTTGAAAAAAATGATGCAACACAACAAATGCAGCATACAAAACCCTAATTCTAGGGGTCGCCTAGGTCAGATCTCTAGACCGTTCCTAACTGCCAGAAGACAAGACGCAGGATAAATCCTCCACTGCCTCTTTGTCTCTCCTGTGGCCAGGTAAGTGCCAGGTAAGTGGGAGGTTCTCCACTACGTAAGTAGTGGGCCTAATTAAGTAACCACTAGCCTTCGACACACTTGCCTAGACACCACAAGAGAAACGCGGATAAGCAATGAATTACCCACGGCCATCTTCTGTCCTAAGTGAGCGCGACGGTCCTTAGAGTCATCTCTAGATATTTTTTAGTTAATGTGGGTCAATGTGGATGCAAGTTTTATGATTTTCGGGGCCTAGGAAGGGTAATGAACTCCCCACCTAATTTGGATTTGGCCGTCCCCCTTAATATCCGTATTTAGAATGCAAACAACCAAGAAACAAAAACACGCATAAATTTAATTTTTCTATTTGCGAGCTGCGATTATTTGCAAAGAAGCCTGCAGAAATTTGTTAGTTGGAGCAGAGATAGGAGGAGATAACAAAGCTAGAAGTTACCTGAGGAAGTTTGATGCACAGATGCCTTGAAGAGGCCGCGGATCCGCCGCAGTTGGCTTCTTACACCGCGGAAACACGGTCGGGTGATGAGAACACTGCACCAAACTTTAACAGAAAGCTGCTGTTCTCTCCTTCAGCTCTCTGGAATTTTCCAAAAAATTTCTTCAATTGCACAGCAGTTCCAGATCTCCTTGCAATAAACCACAACAAATTGTTTAGATTTTTGTGCGAATTTTGATCTCAAAATTACAATGGAATAAATCTTTCAATTCAAATTTCAATATAAAATGAATTAGCGCGCGATCCCCGGCAACGGCGCCATTTGATTGATCTAAATTCTTGTTTGTGTAAATCGAATAAAACGAATAAGTTTCTTTGTGTCGGTATTTACAAAATGAATAAAATTCACAATCAAAGAATTGTTTGATCGCAATCAACTATGGTGTCAGTTGTAGATCGTAAGCGAGTGCGGATCGTCCACAGGAATTGTGCGATTCGTTTCTATGTTTGATATTTTTGAATTGAAAAGTTAATCGAAAAGAAAAGAAAATATGATTCAAGATTTTATCGATTGATTCAAGTGTCACTAGTTTAATCAAGAATCAAGAAAATGATAAACAATGGAGAATCGGGTTTCGATGATATTTCCAACCAAATGTCAAGAATCTAAATGAGGCTCGCAGGAATCGATCGGATCTATAGACGTGATGTAATCTCAAAATATCGTATTCTTGTCCTTCGAAGAATTGATACTAGATCGATGATGATCGACGAGAGTTAGGGATTTCTCGTGAAACTAGGGTTTCATCATTTATCCCTTATTCTTTCGTCGATATCATTCACATTCTAGCTTCTAGTAAATTTCAAGAAACGATCGTAACTCCGCAATTTCGAGCGATAACAATCAAGAAAGCATCGCAACGAAACTAGGTGGTCGATTCTTGAACTTGCTAGGATTAACAAAACTCATAGGAATCAAGAATCGTTTTAAGATATGTTACATCATCATTCTATTGATCTTCTCGACTGCTCGACGAGCGGAGTTTTACTCAAACATCACAACAAGAACTACAATTACAAATTGAGATCGAATCATGATGCAAGAATTTAAAGAAAACAAGATAAAAGAATTTCACCATTTATTTATATCAACAATTTCATTACAGTCGCTCAAGAACTACAAGAGGAAGAACTCGATTGTTGATTTGGCTTCGCTTTTCTCCGTGAGTCGTCGATCGGCTTTGACCACTTGCTCTGTTGAAGATCGGCTCCGCTCCTAAAAGGTTGAAGGGCTTCTTGCTTGATTTGGTACTCGGGATCTTGAATTTTGATTGGAATTAGTGTTAGGGTTTCACATAAGTCTTGTCACTAGACTTGTGGAAGAAGATGAAGAAAGAGGTAAACAGATTGAATGGATCTAGATTCTAAATTTCTAAGTATTAGGTTATTCCTTGATTCCCTAGGTCTAGGCTTCTATTTATAGACTTCCCATAACCTAGGTCTAGGTTTGAAATTACAATTCCCTCCAAAAGTTTGTTGAGGAGCTTCTAGAAATAGTTTGTTAGGAGCTAGCTTAGGCTTTAAGCTAGGATTTGTTTAAGCTTAGAAACCCTAGTTTGCTGAACTGGCAGATGCCTCTGGAATCTTCTGGAATTTGACATGTCTTGCTGAAGTGTGGGCCCTGAGAGAAGCATTGTGCATAACAGATTTAGGGCTGACGTGGCTGCGCTGCCGCGGAACCGCGGCGCAAGCCGGCTCCGGCCGCGGTTCCGTGGACAAATGTTGGCTTCATGGCTTCGTACTTCCAGTGTTGCTTTGGGCTTCCTTTGGGGTATGTATCTGATATGTTGATTCTCAAAATGCTTTCCAGATTACTTCCAGATCTTTAGCCTTTGAGTTGGTGTATTTTTCAGCACTGTTTTCATAATTCTGGCTTTTGTTCCTGCAAATTCTCAAGACAAGTGTTGCGCAATATAGGGATGATGCGATGCCATGAAATGCAGTCAATTTCCTTTATAGTGCCGGTTTTAGAGTCTAACACATGCAATTTGATATTTAACGACTGATTTGCTAATATGTGAAATATGAAAACCGAACACTTCTATATGAATGCAAATGATAGGGAAATTTCTGGTTAAAAGTTGCAGTATTTTCGACTGATCAGGACCCGATAGCTTTTAATAAAAATATAGTGGCGAAAACATTTTGCTAAAGAGGTCACTCCCGGTGAAGGGATCTCGGCTCTTTCCTCGAGGAATGAGGTGCAGGATATTCTAACTGAATACAGCGATGCAAAGCAACTTGTAATCGACTATAGTGATGTTATTACCCTGACATAAACTTCTGCCCAAGGGGTCACTCCCGGTGAAGGGATCATGGCCCTTGCCTTGTCGAATGAGGTGCAGGATATTCCAACTGAATACCGCTTTGCAAAACAAAAGGAAATATCTTTGTAATAACACCTTCTAAAATTTGTTCCAACAACATCAAATATAGGTTTGTTTTTTCCTTGTAATGATAAGAATCAATGCAGTCCCATCAATCAATCACACCAGAAAAGAACGAAAATATAATGTACGTATATGCCATCCGCATTCGCCACTAGGTCCCGTCATCACCCGTTAGATTACTTAACTAACGACAGAGCGGGGAGTGGACTTGCACAGGTGTAAAATATATACAACATCTAATAGTATAAATACCAATTTACAATAATCGCTCCAAGCGTGATAATATGCAACATTACAGAAAATTAATAAGCATCACAGAACAATACAGATAATCTGGGATCCCCGGGTTTCATAGAGCCGCTACTGAAACCCGACGTTCCCTTGGTCGTGTGTGTAAGTCAGCGGCGGCGCCCCGGCCGTCGATCCGACGCCGGAAACGTGGAAACAAAAACTTTGCAAACTAGCAAACCGGCACCACCGCGCACTTTTATCCCGGATCGGGCCATTAACCTAGCTACTAGAAAACTAAAATAAGAGTAGAAAAGTATACCAAGCGATCCGTGTACTTCGGTCTTCGTCTCCACTCCGATCTACCGCGAGAGATCTCCGTCCGTCACGTCCTCGTCGGAAAAGGGCACCACGTAGACGAATACTTTTACGGGCTCCCACCTCTGGACCGAGGCAACTCGGGCGCGAAGTTGGCTAGCCGACGCATCCAAGATTTGCTGTAGGCTAGTGTAGAGTCTATGTCTCTTTGGGGTTTAGTTGCCATGGAGGATGGAGGTAGAGAATCAAAAGAACTTTGGAGAGGGGTTTAAGATTTTGGAGCAAGCAAAATGAGATGATCAAATTCCCTCACAAAATGAGCTCTCTCTCATTTCCTCCTCACCCCGCAAGTGGCCGGCCCTCTTAAGTGAGAATGGTGGTGGGTATTTTTTCAAGCAAATCAAGTGGAGAAAAAGAAAAACATAAACAAGAATAATGATCACCACAAATCAACCTCACCATCCAACTCAATCCTATCATAATAAATGCAAGTGATGAGATGAAAATGGAATCTCATGATTATGAAGGAACAAATGCAATAAACCCCTCCACAAAAAGTAATTTGCAGAATTGCAAATTACCCCCTCCATCGAAAAAGTCCGGCCGCGAAGGAACAAAGGAAAACCGGCCGGAACGAAATGCAAACTGGCAACTACAGAAAACCGATCCGGTAATAAATTACAGGAAAACCCCGCTACTGCAAATACATGCCCGCATTTGTATTCCCACTGAACACAAATGCAAAGAGACAATATCTACACTATCTAATACTAGGATCCGGCTTAAGACAAAGCCGGCTAGTAAAATACGTCCGATCATGATCCGTGTAATACCGCACGTATCTGATCGAACCCTGCCATATCTCCATACGGCCTCTACAGCGTTTCGCCCGAAACCTGAGTAACTATGTGTGGTGGACTCTAAAGACTCGTCAATACTATGGCTGTGGATTTAACCACTAGCACGTCAGAGGTATAAGCCATACGTGACGGGCCACCAGCTATTGACCAAAAGGGACGTCGATGAGCGAACTCATCCTGACACCCTACTGAGCCTGTCAGTGACAATATCCGTACAGTCTGGTCCGTTCGTCTATGAGCATCGCATGGCGGGCCTAGGGGGTTGGTAAAAGTCAGACCCCCAATAGCGGTACAAGTCGTGTCGGAGTGTAGCCTAGAACACCCTGAGATACTACTGGAATACCTACCAGTAAATCTCCTGCCTTGGCCAAGGACTTTTCATGTTCTGGCTCTCCTAGACACAGCGCGACCTCACCCCCAATACCGGGAGAGACGAACCCCTGCAGATCCGCTCACTGCCTCCATGTGGCTCGGGACTGTACCCAACTAAAACCTGTTTGCACGTTTCCTTTGAGCGTGGTAGGGTAGTAATCAAAGCACAGTGGGAACTCACATGAGAAAAATGACGATCTCAGGTCGATGAACTAACCTGTACACATGTCACCAGGGAACTGCTATCTGACATCAGGTATAATCCCAACTAGCAGGTTCCCGGCGAGTCCTGTCCGGTGTACTTATAACCCAATGAGCACCTGTATACATCTTAGGTGAACCAACTGACACCAGTGGCTTGTGAGACCGGCCACCGCCCCTCGTCGGGGTCTCGACGGTATACACTTGTCTACTCCGTAGTATCGATGCCCTGTCTCGAAACTCCCACGACTAGGGACCTTTTAAGGATGTGC
Source organism: Agapanthus africanus (assembly GCA_030015575.1). NCBI lineage: Eukaryota > Viridiplantae > Streptophyta > Magnoliopsida > Asparagales > Amaryllidaceae > Agapanthus > Agapanthus africanus. Next base: position 210,835,565 of record JASDDO010000031.1, on the reverse strand, counting down.
TTATAGACTCCAGCTCTCACGTATATGATCGCCCTCATACTGCTGGTAGTCAAGAAAGAATCCTAGGGGCTCTATCAACGTGCAATAGTGACTCGTAAGGTCACCTAAAACAGTACACGATGATAAAGATAAACCAGATAGCATACTATCATCTTGAGTAAGACTGTCCTACCGGCATAGGTCCTCCCTCAATCATTGCAATCACGAGCCTGTGATCCAATAATTGACTCTGAGGGCACTATATCCAACAGTGTGGATAGCCTGCCCAATGAATCCTAGACCCTTACGGGTGCGGCAAGTTACCCGCCAAAACCTGAAGAGAGGCAGCCCCCTGCAGCATAGTGAATGGACCACCCGACACTTTACGGAATCCGGTAACTTGAGCACCCCTCCTTGGGACAACCTGTACCCCCTACGGGTGCGGCGAAAAGTCTGCCAATTCTAGAGTGAGGCCCCTCTGCCTCTCAAAGCCATGAGATATGGACCCGTTGCCCTCCAGAACCCTGCTATCCGTGCACTCCGTCGCGGGGTAAACCTAGTACAGAAATAAAAATATGTACAACGGGTACATCGACCTCAACCCGGTCATGCCCCAAAAGAATATTTTACAAACAGGCAGTGACGACAGTCCATATGTTGGACGCTCGCCCCGCAATATCAAATGTACAAATAAATCCAAATAGAACTATCATTGCACACTGCTATCCACCATGACAAATCCGCAACATTACAGAACATCAACGCGAATGTCACGTTCTCAAACCCGTCTAAAAGGACTATAGCAATTAGACGCAATTTACCGCTCAAATGACATTCCCGGTCGGAGATATAATGTAAGTAATGCATACTAACAAGTTTAAAATTTCGATCGACCAAACTTCCTGAAGTTGGCCCCACGTACATCTGGTGTACAGTAATAAAATCTGGGCCTAAAGGAAATATTCCAGAAACCACAATTTACAATGAAGAACATACTGTAGAAAATTGGAGCATTGATCCCACAATATGGCGGCGGATCCACGGCCAAACCCTGGTTTTGGCCGTGGTTCCGCGGCCGTACAGTAAGATCACTCGACCAATTTTCACCAATTTTCTTAGAAAAGCCTGCAAAATTTTCTGTGATGCTCAAAATAATTTTTAGACCAGATTTAAAATCGACAGAAACTTTGTACAGAAAAATTGTTGTTTTCGAAAATCCGTTCGATCGATGTTTTAAACGTGTTAGCACAAGTTAGTAAAGATTAATGGTGAGGCTTTGATACCACTGTAAGTACACGGTAGCGCCCCGGCCGTTTAACAGACGCCAAAAGCGGAACAAAAACATTTTAACTGGCACTATCGTATACTATAACCCGGATCTGCCATTAAAGCTAAACTAACAAACTACAAAGTGGGTAGAAATGTTATACCGAACGATCCGAGTCCTTCGGTCTTCAACCATCATCCCACGCTTTGTTGCGGATGCTACGATTTCCTGAATCACCAGTCTTCTCGTCCAGGTGGCACCACGTCGACGGATCTTTAAACGGGCTCCCGCCTCTGAACCGGGGCAACTCGATCATCAAGTTTGCTAAAAGAGATGACCAAGATTGATGTAGAGAATGAGTAGAACACTTTGTCTCGTTACATCCAAAGCTATGGATGACCGGTTAATGAAGTTGCATTTTTGGATCGGGTAAATGAGAAATCATCAATTCTAATTTTCATGAACCAAACTCTATAATCTTTTCTTTTGCAAAATAAATCCTTTTTCTTTTCAAGAGGGTGCCGGCCAATATATGGAGGAGGGGGTGAGTGTAGGAGTGGAGAGGGTGACCATAACAATATGATACTTATCATAACACATCATGAAAACAATGACTCACTTAAACAATAAATGCAAACCAATGATCATTAACATAGTCACCTAAAAACATCATCAAACCATTTAATGCAACCATGAGTCACTAATCCTAGTCACCATATCAAGAAGCTTCCACTCATGACTCACCTCATGACTCACCCATAAGAAGAAAAGATAAATCCGTATTAAACCGAATGTTAAATACGGGCGATAGAAAACAGGAAACTGGCAACTTCCAAAAGCGATCCGAAAACGAATTTCAGGATAACCCCGTAACAGTATAAACATACCCGCATTTGTATTACGACCGAATACAAATGCAACTGAGACAAAGATATTATATCTACACAGTGTAATACTCGGATCCGGCTTAAACCAAAGCCCACCAGTATTGTCACGACCCGAAAGAGCACGTGACTGGCCCTTGAACCATATGAAGCCTGTAGGACTCCATCTGATCTAAGTAAGCCAAAAGCCCAGAAATCTAAAACCATTTTTAAGAATAAGTAAAGAACTGGTTTTAAAGAAGTGAAGAAAAACGTGTTTGAAATCAAGGTTTTTAAATAACTAAGCCGAATATGCATTTTAAAAGTGTACAGTCTTTTCTAAAAATTTCGGCAAAGTTTCTTTTGTAAAACTGGCCCCGAATGGGGTAAAACAAGAATAACAATATATATGCAATGATAATGGCATCCCCAAGCGGGAGCTAGCTCTTCGTCAATCGACGGTCACAACCACACAATGATATAATATACAACGCCAAGTGGCGAAGATCAAATCCAAAAGAAAGCTCAAAAGCAACAAGAAACCGCAATACTACTAAGCGCGACTCTAAGGTCGAAATATACAGCACTAAAGTCTAGGTCTGAAACAATATACAAGTTTTGGTTGATGGACAATTTCTAGATACAATGAAATAAATAAACACAATGGTGGTTCTTGATGCGAAAGAATCCACCTACCAAAGCAAATCACCCGCAAGAAGGTAGTGTGCCAGAAATACCGCAAAGAAACCTGTACGGCAGAACCTGCAAGAACTGTGGCACAACGGGGGTGAGTTGCCAACTCGTGAATAGAAACATCTACAAGCAGAAACCGAATGCAAGACATAAACCTAAGTCAATACGATCAGTATATAAAATCCTCAATATAAAACATGCAGCCTATAGCAAGGCTAGGGTAAATATCTAACCCGAGTACAATCTCCAGTGTCTGTGTCAGTGACTCAGATAACAATATAGCATATGAATGAGATATGAATGCGAGAAAACAGAATACATTTACATGAAGCAACTGTTTTCATACTTTAGTGAGATTTCCCCTGTATTTTTAAAAATAAGGTACCACAATGAAATCAGCATAAAACTGTGCCTAGCATCGGCACAAACGAAATCCTAATATCCTGATATCTCAAAGTCTCAACCACAATATCTAGGGCGCCGTCAGTCCAGACCGGCCCCTACCATCCATCTCAAGACCACGACGGTATCCTCCGGATATCCGACGCGTCGGGTAAAATCACCGGTAGGTAGTGCTCCCCTTCCAGGCTCACATCGTCATCACCACGCACTTCTTGCCCCAGGGTACCTTACCGGGTCCACCATGTACCCGAAACGGTTCATCCGTCTCCTCGAATCGGGTTTCCAAATCCATCAGCAAACTCATGGTGGACGACTCATACATCATGGGAAAACGTCACTTTTTATTTTAAAAGAGAGAATATGATTATTTGTGTTTTTGCGGTTTTCCTGCAAATCCAGAAAATCTTATAGAAATCCAAATCCAAACTTCAATAGCATGCAAAATAGGGAATATATGCATGAGAATCCATGAATGCGGCATAACGATGAATAACAGTATGTAGGAAGTAGCAGTTATTACTACAATGTCTAAACTACTAGCTAAAAGGCTATGTCAAGCAATAATATACTTTCTAAGGTGTACGTGACATGGCAATTACCGATGAAGATGTGTGTGAGCCGGCAAGTAAGTGTACGTGGTACATACGCATCATCGGTAATGGTGCTGGTGTCCTATCAGCATGATATTAATACTGGAGTATGAAACATAGTATAAAAATGCGATGCAAAACGAACCACAAAAGGGAGTGGGAGCTGAAACTAGACGTAACCAAAACTTATCTGCATTAATCTAACATAAGTCCTACAATTGGTGCCCTTTGAAATAACACGAATCATGGGGTTTTGAAAATAGGGGCTACGGTGTTTTTATGAAAAGGTACGTCGTTTTTGAAATATCCGTAGATTCCCTTGAGCTGTCTTTAAAAATACCCACGATTCGTCAGTTTTTTTGAAATAGGTAAGAAGTCAAATCTACTCTAACAACTACACTAACTATACGGCTGAACTAACAAGCTGAACTATAGGTAAGGAAACCGCCTAACATCTGAGTCGATATATATATATAGATATATAGTCGGTGATCCCGCCTCAATGTCATATCGTAAGATATCCTCGAGTTATGAGTGCGGATCTATCATCAATATCGGCTCGTACGGTAAATCATCGTACGGCATCCCCAATAGCTGGGTAGGGTTCAACATCTCACTGTCTCATCACAAAATAGGTATCACTATCATCAGATCCAAAGTCTGGGGTACTACCCTATGTCTAGTACAATCGATACCATCAATGAAGTATGCATGCGGGGGTAAACACATATCCCAAGCCCACAAGAAACACAAGTCATATCCCACATATGAATCGTATCACATCACCGATCTCACGGCACAAGCCCACACCATCGACTCATCTCCAAAGTCATCCCATATCATCAAACACAGTGCAAGTATAAGGAACACACAAGTGTATACGTGTGGGTGCAAATCTATCCTATGGTTCGCAACTAGGAGCTATGCTGGTTATTTCTACCCCTAACTAACCATAACACACTATAACTATCCAACACATAAATATACTACATACTACTAATTACGGACTGCGGGGGTGCTATACGCCATCCACCCGACTTCCCCGTGTAGATATAATCTACTCACCTGAATCCTGCGTGTCGGTGTCGATGTCACCGTCATCTTCCGCATCGCCTCAGATCGTCGCGGTGTACCTACACATATCACACGTATCGCATCGCATCAAAACCAAATCAACACTTGAAACGACACACTAAATCCAAAACGGTACGCTAAAACCAACACGATACGCCAAAAGGCTTATAGGTTAGAACCTACGGTTAGCCTTCGCAAAACAACCCGAAATCACTCGATGCAGTCGTACAAACGTCACACGATCGAGATAACGTACAAACACCAAAATGTGGAAATCAAAATACGTAACACCAAATACTGAAAGTAAGGCAGCAACCCAAGAAAACGATCCCAGATTTCATCTCAGGCCAAATCAGGGCAAATAAACAACTCTAGGGTGCTATATATGATGTATTTGAGCTACTGGACCAACCCCGAAGCATTCCCTCACCACTTGGCCGGCCACAACCCTCCCAAAACCGGCCTCGCCGGCCCCCCTATGCCCAATGGGGTCCGTTTGGTCAGGGTGGCCTCCTATGGTCTCAATTTGGTCCCTGGTATTGTTGATTTTCCGTGAAAAAGTCCCAGTGTGTTCCAGATTTTCCTGCAAGTTCCAGGTTCACAAAAACCGACATGGAGGTCCCGTAATTCCGTATTTTTAGTTTTCCAATGGGATTGGTCTGGTTTTCTAGTCCATATAGGGTCTAAGGTCACCTTCTAAGCTCAATTGCAAAGTCACAACTCAACTTTTCCCTTACCCTCACTAGTTTGGTCCAAAGTGCACAAAATCACACGATATCGATATGAAACTTGAATTAAACCTTAAATACAACAATTAACACTCTAATTGAGAAGAAATTACCTCACATGAACCTCAAGAATCTTCCCACAGCACCAAAACAGCAACTTTCCTAGTCCATCTTGTAGATCTCGGGCTCGTGCACACTTTTAATGAAACGGACCTAGGGTTTTGGGGTTGTTTTTGAGATATTTTTAGGCTTTGAAGAGGGGAGGGAGATGAGGAAGGGGCAGCAGCAGTAGGAGGAGGAAGAAGAGGGAGAGAAATGAGGAATGAAGAGGTATGGCTAAGGGTATAAGTCAAAGTCCACCTCTCTCTCTCACCTACCCTCATTTTCTTTTCTTTTCTCTTTTCTTTTCCTTTTAATCCTTAAACCAAACCTTCTCACCTCAATAGTGAACACAAAAAAGAAATCCATGGCTAGAAAAATGCACAAGTGTAGAAAATGTGATATGTGCAAGTTTTGCACAAAACTGCCGAAAAACCCGATTAGCGATTTTAATCGCGATTAGCACTAAATTAGTGTCAAAATGATCACAACAACTTAAAAATGTCATAATTCCAATAATTAACCCATTTTATAATTTTCCATAATTTTTCATAATTTTTCTCCATTTATTTGCATTAATTATTAATTTAATATTAAAATAATCAATAAAATAATATTAAATCTTAAAAATTCCCAAAATTAATATTTTATATTTTTGAAAATGTTACAATCTACCCCCCTTATAGAAATTCGGTCCCCGAATTTAAATTTAAAACCCCCAAGTACTAAAACATTTCGATACAAATCCCAAGTCGTCGGGGCTCCGAAATCATCAACACATAGAACGTCACAGCGCAATGCATGCGCAAAGGTACTGAGCAGATAACTCAAAAACAACGCTCCATCAAGCATCCCGCAATCATCGGAGTCAGGGTAAAAACACAATGTCAAATCCAATACAAAATCGATATGATATGGATCAGAACTACACATGTAGACATCCAATCTATACATGTAAATAGCTGATGCAAAAGCATGCCAAATCTTTTTAAGTCGCTGTGCGATGCACCTAACACTGCACAGTGGCGGACGTTTTTCATAAGAAAATAACCATATAGGTATATATATATCTTTTGTTTAATAAGAACGTTCCGCCATTTTGAAAACGATCAGAAGGGTTCCCTTGTTTTTAAAACGTTTCGTGTCATATCGGACACGTAAGTATATACTGAGACTATAGCTCGCTCTTTGGAAATCCCTTCAACTATCAATGCATGCAAAATATATCCAGGTACCGTCCACTGACTAGTCCTGCTCAGTATGAAAACAAATATCCGAAATCATAAAAGTGCACTGCTCCAAAAGGAATAAATCCCAAAAATGCACATAACACAATCCTGTGCGTCTGGTGCGCACGGAAATCAAAAATCCATCTATGTGCTAAATAGGTGCACAAAACAACATCTAAGTGCAACGGGTGTGCACGAAGCATCTGTCGTAGGCAACGTGTGTGCCGGACAGCCACAAATCCGGTGCATCTGACATGCACGAAGAAATCTCGATTTAGTGCATCGGGTGTGCACCCAAATCGTATCTCAAAACATGCGCCCAACATGCGCAAAATTCCAAATCGGTGCATCCATCGTTCACGAATGAAAATCTAAACCCTGCGCACTCAACATGCACGGAATCACGAAATCCAACAGCAAACGCCGAACATGCGCAAGTCACATCAAAAGCACGGAGTGCAAAAGCCAACCATCAATATCAGGGTCAAAATCAACGATATAATGCGGCTCAAAACAAAATCAAGGGTACCGCAAAGGAAAATCCCACAACCGTGTGCATCAGCGTGCACAAATCCCATCATAACACCAAAATGCGTGAAAACTATGCTGAAATCATAAATCAAATCACCGGCATATAATAGGCACGAAATCACAATCAATACCTCAAGAATAATAATGATGCGCCTGGTATAAATGCCCAATAAGTGCAACCATGGTGCTCGAAAACAGAAATCATAGAACTCAGCCATCAAAACCAATCATGCAAATAGATCGCCAAAATACCGAAAACCCAAACTGACAGATACGTGATAATCGAATCACAAAATCACAAATCATAAATACCGTCATCGGTAGTCCCTCCTTCGAGGTCGAGAAGGAGTCGGTGCATCCACTGCTAGCAGCGCAGGATATCTACTTGCCTCTTACTCACGGTCTGGCGTCCTCTGACTCTGGGTCCTTATCTTCTCTGCGGATTACCAATCTCACAGTCAATCGGCTCATCGGCCCTGTCAGGTGGCTAACGGGGACGATTCCGTTCTGGCACTTCTCTGGTCATCTCTCGATCAATCCTCACTACCACTCGTAAGGCAGCATATCACTGACGTCGGCCTCTGGCTCTCTGAATGCACGTCACACATCTGATCCTGGGTGCAAACATCATTGCAGCAATATCCTGGAAGGAATCCTGCTCAAGGTCTCTTCCAATCATGCCTATGCCGATCTGTACAGAGGCTAGCTCTCCTGCATAACCTCTTCTCGCTCAAAGGGCATCTTTGTCCTCAGCACAACATTTCTCGGAAACCGGTCGCATCCCAACGTCTCTGTAAGCATATCAGGTCTCTAGTCTCGACGGGAAGCAATGACAGCTCGTCAGTGTCTCGCACGAACCTCTTGTTCCGCTTGTCTGTATCATCGTCCATTTCAACATCGTGTCTCTATCTGCGCACTGCAATGCCTTCGGCTACGGTCCATCCGAAGTCCCTCACGCGGACTCGAAATCATACTCGGTATCTTCCTCACTCAGTAGAAGATATCTAGCCGAACACGTCCTCAGCGTGCACGTCACATCTCTGATGTCAGCGGAGTAGAACGTCATCTCATCGAAATCTCGTGCGAACTCTTTACTCCACCTTGCTCACATATCGACTGATCCGGACTCGTCTCATCGTGCTACACGAACTGCGCTCCGACGGCTATGCTCGCACCTGGAGTCTCCCAAGCAGTGTCCCATCACGATATCCGAAAGATGTCGAATCATCCGATCGACTCGTCAGAACCTCATAATCCCCCAAGAGCTCACATCTCGGGTACAGTTCAATAGTATCGAGTACATGCCACAGCGTCGGTGGTCCAGCCGTAGAAGGGCAAACCCAAGCCTCACTAATGGCGCCGCGGAACCGCCGTAAACCCTAAGGTTCGAAGGCTGTCACACGGTCATTAAGTCGAGTTAGGGTTTCATTCTTCTAGAGGGTCCATAGAATCACCTGCATATCTTTCCGTATACTTTAAACTTGGAAAATGGGCTCCTGACATTCGATCGTCTCTATCGACTCTCAACGAACCTGCATGAAGTCGTCTCTAGCTGGAAACAATCTATCTGATGACCTCGCATCGGTAAACGAACGAACCACTTGCCCTAGTCATTCATCCTCAGGTGACTAGCGACTCGCTATCATCTGTCTCATATCTACCTGAAAGCTCCGTCAATCTCAGCTCGTAAGCTTCGGAAGCGACATCCTGTCAAACTCAGCAACAGCTGGTCCATCTGTCTGCACGGTAGGCGACATCACAATCTCTGAGGTATGCTGTACATCAACAGTTCTCTCTCAACTGGCAGCTCTAACAATGACCCGATCATCCGGTGCAAGACCAAGCACTCGCCTCCACTAGAGGTCACAATCACCAACACTAACTCGAGACGTTCCCATGTCACCAGAAAACACAACGGTCGGCCCTCGTACCAAACGAGCTCACACCGGCCGTAACCCTAGCAGCAGCCCAAACTGCGCTCAAACATGGCGACAGGAACCTCAATCGAGTATCAAAGAGAGCACATCAATGGCAAGAAAGGGAAACAACAGATCCAAAGTGGATACATGATCATAGGAAGGAACAACATCAATAAGGGTATGATCATGAAACTAGTAGACTCGGAAATCTCAAATGGATGTATGATCCTGGATATAAGGAGAACCACTGATCTCGAAAAATATGCACAGCCTAAGGTTCCTTAAGCGGAGTGGCGTGTCGTAAGTATGCCGCTGAACATACCAACGGTACGTCACTCTACTTTAGTCACCTATTCCATCAACCAAGGGTCATCCTAATACGACGAAAGTTCGGGTCGAATACCCCCTCGACCAAGCCTAAGTTCCGTAAGGTCAAGCCTAAGTTCCGTATATATAAATAAACGCCCTAAGCTCCACATAGTCAAACTTAGACTCGAACCAAGGTCAACCTAGCGCTTTGATACCAACTTTGTCACGACCCGAAAGAGCACGTGACTGGCCCTTGAACCATATGAAGCCTATAGGACTCCATCTGATCTAAGTAAGCCAAAAGCCCAGAAATCTAAAACCATTTTTAAGAATAAGTAAAGAACTGGTTTTAAAGAAGTGAAGAAAAACGTGTTTGAAATCAAGGTTTTTAAATAACTAAGCCGAATATGCATTTTAAAAGTGTACAGTCTTTTCTAAAAATTTCGGCAAAGTTTCTTTTGTAAAACTGGCCCCGAATGGGGTAAAACAAGAATAACAATATATATGCAATGATAATGGCATCCCCAAGCGGGAGCTAGCTCTTCGTCAATCGACGGTCACAACCACACAATGATATAATATACAACGCCAAGTGGCGAGGATCAAATCCAAAAGAAAGCTCAAAAGCAACAAGAAACCGCAATACTACTAAGCGCGACTCTAAGGTCGAAATATACAGCACTAAAGTCTAGGTCTGAAACAATATACAAGTTTTGGTTGATGGACAATTTCTAGATACAATGAAATAAATAAACACAATGGTGGTTCTTGATGCGAAAGAATCCACCTACCAAAGCAAATCACCCGCAAGAAGGTAGTGTGCCAGAAATACCGCAAAGAAACCTGTACGGCAGAACCTGCAAGAACTGTGGCACAACGGGGGTGAGTTGCCAACTCGTGAATAGAAACATCTACAAGCAGAAACCGAATGCAAGACATAAACCTAAGTCAATACGATCAGTATATAAAATCCTCAATATAAAACATGCAGCCTATAGCAAGGCTAGGGTAAATATCTAACCCGAGTACAATCTCCAGTGTCTGTGTCAGTGACTCAGATAACAATATAGCATATGAATGAGATATGAATGCGAGAAAACAGAATACATTTACATGAAGCAACTGTTTTCATACTTTAGTGAGATTTCCCCTGTATTTTTAAAAATAAGGTACCACAATGAAATCAGCATAAAACTGTGCCTAGCATCGGCACAAACGAAATCCTAATATCCTGATATCTCAAAGTCTCAACCACAATATCTAGGGCGCCGTCAGTCCAGACCGGCCCCTACCATCCATCTCAAGACCACGACGGTATCCTCCGGATATCCGACGCGTCGGGTAAAATCACCGGTAGGTAGTGCTCCCCTGCCAGGCTCACATCGTCATCACCACGCGCTTCTTGCCCCGGGGTACCTTACCGGGTCCACCATGTACCCGAAACGGTTCATCCGTCTCCTCGAATCGGGTTTCCAAATCCATCAGCAAACTCATGGTGGACGACTCATACATCATGGGAAAACCGCACTTTTTATTTTAAAAGAGAGAATATGATTATTTGTGTTTTTGCGGTTTTCCTGCAAATCCAGAAAATCTCATAGAAATCCAAATCCAAACTTCAATAGCATGCAAAATAGGGAATATATGCATGAGAATCCATGAATGCGGCATAACGATGAATAACAGTATGCAGGAAGTAGCAGTTATTACTACAATGTCTAAACTACTAGCTAAAAGGCTATGTCAAGCAATAATATACTTTCTAAGGTGTACGTGACATGGCAATTACCGATGAAGATGTGTGTGAGCCGGCAAGTAAGTGTACGTGGTACATACGCATCATCGGTAATGGTGCTGGTGTCCTATCAGCATGATATTAATACTGGAGTATGAAACATAGTATAAAAATGCGATGCAAAACGAACCACAAAAGGGAGTGGGAGCTGAAACTAGACGTAACCAAAACTTATCTGCATTAATCTAACATAAGTCCTACAATTGGTGCCCTTTGAAATAACACGAATCATGGGGTTTTGAAAATAGGGGCTACGGTGTTTTTATGAAAAGGTACGTCGTTTTTGAAATATCCGTAGATTCCCTTGAGCTGTCTTTAAAAATACCCACGATTCGTCAGTTTTTTTGAAATAGGTAAGAAGTCAAATCTACTCTAACAACTACACTAACTATACGGCTGAACTAACAAGCTGAACTATAGGTAAGGAAACCGCCTAACATCTGAGTCGATATATATATATAGATATATAGTCGGTGATCCCGCCTCAATGTCATATCGTAAGATATCCTCGAGTTATGAGTGCGGATCTATCATCAATATCGGCTCGTACGGTAAATCATCGTACGGCATCCCCAATAGCTGGGTAGGGTTCAACATCTCACTGTCTCATCACAAAATAGGTATCACTATCATCAGATCCAAAGTCTGGGGTACTACCCTATGTCTAGTACAATCGATACCATCAATGAAGTATGCATGCGGGGGTAAACACATATCCCAAGCCCGCAAGAAACACAAGTCATATCCCACATATGAATCGTATCACATCACCGATCTCACGGCATAAGCCCACACCATCGACTCATCTCCAAAGTCATCCCATATCATCAAACACAGTGCAAGTATAAGGAACACACAAGTGTATACGTGTGGGTGCAAATCTATCCTATGGTTCGCAACTAGGAGCTATGCTGGTTATTTCTACCCCTAACTAACCATAACACACTATAACTATCCAACACATAAATATACTACATACTACTAATTACGGACTGCGGGGGTGCTATACGCCATCCACCCGACTTCCCCGTGTAGATATAATCTACTCACCTGAATCCTGCGTGTCGGTGTCGATGTCACCGTCATCTTCCGCATCGCCTCAGATCGTCGCGGTGTACCTACACATATCACACGTATCGCATCGCATCAAAACCAAATCAACACTTGAAACGACACACTAAATCCAAAACGGTACGCTAAAACCAACACGATACGCCAAAAGGCTTATAGGTTAGAACCTACGGTTAGCCTTCGCAAAACAACCCGAAATCACTCGATGCAGTCGTACAAACGTCACACGATCGAGATAACGTACAAACACCAAAATGTGGAAATCAAAATACGTAACACCAAATACTGAAAGTAAGGCAGCAACCCAAGAAAACGATCCCAGATTTCATCTCAGGCCAAATCAGGGCAAATAAACAACTCTAGGGTGCTATATATGATGTATTTGAGCTACTGGACCAACCCCGAAGCATTCCCTCACCACTTGGCCGGCCACAACCCTCCCAAAACTGGCCTCGCCGGCCCCCCTATGCCCAATGGGGTCCGTTTGGTCAGGGTGGCCTCCTATGGTCTCAATTTGGTCCCTGGTATTGTTGATTTTCCCTGAAAAAGTCCCAGTGTGTTCCAGATTTTCCTGCAAGTTCCAGGTTCACAAAAACCGACATGGAAGTCCCGTAATTCCGTATTTTTAGTTTTCCAATGGGATTGGTCTGGTTTTCTAGTCCATATAGGGTCTAAGGTCACCTTCTAAGCTCAATTGCAAAGTCACAACTCAACTTTTCCCTTACCCTCACTAGTTTGGTCCAAAGTGCACAAAATCACACGATATCGATATGAAACTTGAATTAAACCTTAAATACAACAATTAACACTCTAATTGAGAAGAAATTACCTCACATGAACCTCAAGAATCTTCCCACAGCACCAAAACAGCAACTTTCCTAGTCCATCTTGTAGATCTCGGGCTCGTGCACACTTTTAATGAAACGGACCTAGGGTTTTGGGGTTGTTTTTGAGATGTTTTTAGGCTTTGAAGAGGGGAGGGAGATGAGGAAGGGGCAGCAGCAGTAGGAGGAGGAAGAAGAGGGAGAGAAATGAGGAATGAAGAGGTATGGCTAAGGGTATAAGTCAAAGTCCACCTCTCTCTCTCACCTACCCTCATTTTCTTTTCTTTTCTCTTTTCTTTTCCTTTTAATCCTTAAACCAAACCTTCTCACCTCAATAGTGAACACAAAAAAGAAATCCATGGCTAGAAAAATGCACAAGTGTAGAAAATGTGATATGTGCAAGTTTTGCACAAAACTGCCGAAAAACCCGATTAGCGATTTTAATCGCGATTAGCACTAAATTAGTGTCAAAATGATCACAACAACTTAAAAATGTCATAATTCCAATAATTAACCCATTTTATAATTTTCCATAATTTTTCATAATTTTTCTCCATTTATTTGCATTAATTATTAATTTAATATTAAAATAATCAATAAAATAATATTAAATCTTAAAAATTCCCAAAATTAATATTTTATATTTTTGAAAATGTTACAAGTATTATCTGCCCGAAATATGACACGTGCGTAAACGCACGTGCATTTTCCGAACCCTGTCATAAAACCATACGGCCTCTACAACGTTTCGTCCGAACTTGGGAAACTGTCTGTGGGGGACTTTAAAGACTCATCAACACGCTGGCACTGGGTATAACCACTAGCACGTTAGAGGTACTAGCTGTACGTAACGGTTGCCTATGTATTGATTGGAAGGGAAGCTGAGGAGAGAACTCATCCAGAAACCCTACTGAGCCTAATAGTGACAATATACATACAGTCTGGTCTGTTCGTCTATGAGTATCGCATATCTGCCTAGGGGGCTGGTAACGTCAGACCCCCATTAGCGGTATAAGTCGTGTTGTAGGGTGTTTTTCGTCACCCCATTGAGATGGGAATACGTGCGCGCTTGTCAGGCGTACTACAGATTCCCCCTGCCTAGGGTAGGTCGGGGTTTATTGATTGTGGGGATCCGAATCTTCGGCAGCCGCGGACTAAGCTACAGTTTATTACCCATCGCCTTTGGAGCGAGGGAACCTCCGATTGACTTGTTAAACTAGTCATGCGAACTCAATGTGCAGTGTACGTGTGTTTTGTTTTGGAGGGGGTTTAAATATATCAGGAGCCACGCAGAGTTTTTATAGGGACAGTGTCGTGGAGTATGTATATGTGTACATATGTATACATATGTATATATATACATGTATATATAAATAAAGGGGGAAAAAGACATACAAAGGATGCGTGGGGCCAGCGCCTAGGCGCTGAGCGTAAGCGCGCCACGTGTCGGCACGTGGGCGCTTTGCGCTCGGACGCTGGGCGCTTGAGCGCAAGCGTGCCACGTGTCGGCACGTGGGCGCTTTGCGCTCGAGCGCAGAGTGCTGGAGCGCAACGCGCCACGTGTCGGCACGTGGGCGCTTTGCGCTCGGACGCTGAGTGCTTGGGCGTGCGCCACGTGTCGGCACGTGGGCGACTTGCGCTCGAGCGCTTGCGCTGGAGCGCAAGAGCGCCACGTGTCGGCACGGGGGCGACTTGCGCTCGAACGCAAGCGCGCCACGTGTGAGCACGTAGGCGCTTTGCGCTTGAGCTCTTGAGCGCAAGCGCGCCACGTGTCGGCACGCGGGCGCTCTGCGCTTGAGTGCAAGCGAGAAAAAGAGGCTTTTAGCCTAAAAAAATTTCTCGGAAGAGAAATCAGAGAGGAGTTGTACTCCTGAGTGTGTGTGTTTTTTTTGGAGGGTTAGTGAAAGATGTTCTTCTTCCTCCTCCTCTGTTAGCTGGATCTTGATGATCAAGAGATATAGGATTTTTAAAAATCTCTCCTTTTTTAGATCTAGTGACAGATCCAAGTTCCCCTTTGTGGGTTTGGTAGTGAAAAACTATTTTGTTTTATAAAAAGAAGAGTAAAACACTTGATTTAATTCAAGAGAAAGAAGAAGGTTTTGGAACCTTGAAAAAGGAGAAAAGATCTCAGATCTGGAAAAATTTTAGAGAGAGAAAAAGTTGTTGGGATTTTTTCATTATCTTTGCCTTTATAGGCCATACACTTTACACAGCCCCTTGGGCTTCACAAAATGGCATTTTGCCTATCCCATGGCTCATGTGCCATTTCTTTTTGCGCATAAGCCATGGGATTTACAAAAATTTGGCTTTATGCCTATTTTTCTTACATTTATCCATGAAATAAAATAATAGAAATACAACAAAATGGTTTATTACAAAATTTTTATCTTGCCGTGGGGGGAGGCCGGCCACTTCATGTTCGGGCTCGACGGGGGCATGGGCCTACTGGATCGGGGCTTGGGCCTACTTGGCTTGGGGTTGACTTTGATTTTGACTTGGTCAACCGGGGTGTAAATTTTTACCCCAACAAATTGCCCCCCATCAATAAATGCACACCACATATATAGGTCGTGTGCATGAAATTGATGGATCTTCTTTCACGTGGAGGCGACTTGATTCGGTTCCCACCTTTTGGGAAGCTGGCACTGCCCTTTTTACGACATGGACGGTCGATGCGGCCCTTTTTGCGACTCGGACGGTCGGTTCTGCCCTTTTTGCGACTTGGACGGTCGGTGCTGCCCTTTTAGCGACGTGGACGGTCGCTGCTGCCCTTTTTGCGACTTGGACGGTCGGTGCTGCCCTTTTAGCGACGTGGATGGTCGGTTCTGCCATTTTTGCGACTTGGACGGTCGGTGCTGCCCTTTTAGCGACGTGGATGGTCGGTTCTGCCCTTTTTGCGACTTGGAAGGTCGGTGCTGCCCTTTTAGCGATGTGGACGGTCGATGCTGCCCTTTTTGCGACTTGGACGGCCGGTTCTGCCCTTTTTGTGACTTGGACGGTCGGTGCTGCCCTTTTAGCGACGTGGACGGTCGGTTCTGCCCTTTTTGCGACTTGGACGGTCGATGCTGCCCTTTTAGCGACGTGGACGGTCGGTGCTGCCCTTTTAGCGACGTGGATGGTCGGTTCTGCCCTTTTTGCGACTTGGACGGTCGGTGCTGCCCTTTTAGCGACGTAGACGGTCGGTTCTGCCCTTTTTGCGACTTGTACGGTCGGTGGTGCTCTTTTAGCGACGCGGACGGTCGGTTCTTCCCTTTTTACGACTTTGACGGTCGATGCTTGATTTGACTTGCTCTGCTTCTTGCAGTGTCGGGGGAAGACTTGACTTGCTCCGCTTCTTGCGGTGTCGAGATTGGATTCTGACTTGCTCCGCTTTCTGCGGTGTCGGAGTGAAAGTTGACTTGTTGATTTTGATTTGGGTTGACATCAGCATCGCTATACTGGAATATGGTACCAGGAGTAAATCATCATCTATCATTGAGAGGATTTTGGGATTAGTTTTTTTTTTGTTTGGCATCTGCATTGCTGCACTGGAATAATGCTAGGAGCAACTCATCATTTGCCCCGAGAGGATTTGGGGACTGGTTTTTTTTTGTTTGGCATCTGCATTGCTGCACTGGAATAATGCCAGGAGCAACTCATCATTTGTCCCGAGAGGATTTGGGAATTGATGGCTTAGGAGGCAGGTTTAGATCCCTATCACCTAAGACTTTTCAATTTTATGGGCCGTAAGGGTCCCATAAAAGCATTTTCTCCTTACGAGTCGAAAGGATCTCGTAGGTGTATTTTCTCCTTAGGAGTCGTGGGGACTCCTAAGTGTGTTGCTCCATTGTGAGTCGTAAAGAACTCACGCGGGAATTTTCTCCTCTCAAAGTTGAGAGGACTTTGAGAGTGCATTTCATCTCCTTCTCACGAATTTGCGCCCTTTCTGGTTTTCACAAACTCGCCGACAGTCCTGCTGTTTTTACTCACGGAGCCCTTTCGGGTTTTCATCCGTGCCCATTTTGCTTGTGGACATACCTTTTTTTTATTTTTTTATTTTATTATATTTTTTTTGGTGGGACTTTGAATGTGGTCTCACCGTTAGGACTTGGGAAAGATTGGGTTTGTTTTACGCCCGCGGATTGTATACGGTTTTGCAGGATGTATGATCCAGACCGTAGGGCCGGAAAAATTTCGGGGCTTTGTCGGCGTCTGCATCGCTGCACTGGAATATCGTACCAGGAGCGACTCATCATTCACCGTTGGGGTATGGGATTTAGAATTTGGTTGGCGTTTGCATCGCTGCACTGGAATATCGTACCAGGAGAGACTCATCATTCGCCATTTGGGGATTGGGGAGCGATGGCTTAAGAGACAGGTTTAGATCCCTATCGCCTATGGCTTTTCAATTTTATGGGCCGCGAGTGTCCCATAAAAGCATTTTCTCCCTACGAGTCGTAAGGATCCCGTAGGTGTATTTTCTCCTTAGGAGTCGTGAGGACTCCTAAGTGTGTCGCTCCTTTATGAGTCGCAAGGATCTCACGCAGGGGTTTTCTCCTCACAAGGTCGAGAGGACTTTGCGACTGTATTTCATCTCTTTTCACGAGTTTGCGCCCTTTCGGATTTTCACAGACTCGCCGCTAGTCCTGCTGTTTTTACTCACGGAGCCCTTTCGGGTTTTCATCCGTGCCCATTTTGCTTGTGGACATACCGTTTATTTTTTTATTTCTTTTATTTTTCTTCTTTTTCTTCTCTTTTTTTTGCCGCTGGTTGGACTTTAAAAGTAGTCTCACCGGCAGGATTTGGGAGAGATAGGGGTCATTTACGCCCGTGGATTGTATACGGTTTTAGCAGGATGTATGATCCAAACCGTTGGGCTGATGTGCTCAATTCTCCTGCGACTTGGAGCATTCACATGCAGTATTTCATGAGATATCGGTCATTGATGGGTTGCATGGGCCTTTCTCCCTCGGACTTATTAGTTGGTAGGATCCTCCGTCAAACACTTTCTTGATGACGTATGGTCCTTCCCAATTTAGCTCGAATTTTCCCTTGGCATGTCGATTGGGGATGATCGGTCTTTTGAGGACCAACACCAATTCACGTTTCTTGAAAGCGCGGAGACGGGTTATCTTGTCATAGGCCCATGACATTTGGGCTCAGTATAGCTCCAGACTTTGCTGCACCGCGAGCCTCTTTTCTTCCAGGGCATCGAGTTCTTCAAGTCAAAGGAGCACGTTTTCCTCCTCCGTCAACTCATGCTGAACGGCAATTCTTAAGCTTAGAACTTCGACTTCGAGGGGGAGGACCGCCTCCACTGCGAAGAGCAATGAGTATGGAGTGGACTGAGTTGGTGTACGGTGCGTGGTATGATATGCCCACAACGCCTCGTGAAGCTTGAGATTCCAGTCTCTCTTGTTGGCTGAAGCATTTTTCCTCAGGAGCTTGCATAGAGTTTTATTGAAGGCTTCGGCGAGCCCATTGGCTCTTTGATTATAGATGGAGGAATATCTCCAGTCTATCTTGTGCTGAGTAGCGAACCTTGAGACATTGAAGCTCTTGAATGAAGGCCCGTTGTCAGAAATGATTCTTCTTGGTGTACCGAAGCGGTATAGAATATTATGCTGGAAGAATGTCAGAATATCTTTTGTCTTGACTTCTTTTAGCGGGACAGCTTCAACCCATCTGGAGAAGTAATCAGTTGCGGCCAGTATGAACCGGTGTCCTTTGGATGACGGAGGATCAATTGGGCCAACGATGTCGGTGCCCCAGACTTCGAAGGGCCACGATGCCACCGTAGGATGCAACGGATTGGGATGCTTATGAATGAAATCACCATGGATTTGGCAGATCTGACATTTCTTTGCATGCTCTCCGCAATCCCGTATCATGGTGGGCTAGTAATACCCAAGCCGTTTGATTTGAAGTCGCATCTTGGTGCCAGATTGGTGAGCACCGCAAACGCCCGAGTGAACATCTTTCATGACCTTTTGGGCTTCGGCCGATGACAAACACCTGAGCCAGAGTTGGTCATATGACCTGCGGTATAATGTATCATTTACAAACACGTATCGGAGAGCTCTTTTCTTCAGCTGAATCCTCGCAGATTTTTCTTCGGGCAGCTTTTCGTATCGGAGGTACTATATGAAGGGTTCTCTCAAATCGGGCTCGTCTTGGATGATCGAAGCTTCTTCGGCAGGACTGCTCTTCTGTTCCGCGCTTTCCTCTTCTCGTAGAGAGACTGGGGGTAGAATTTGTCGGCTCCTGACTGTGATCAGAATTTCGTCCATGTCAGGATCATCCATCTCCTTGGCTAAGCGAGCGAGTACGTCAGCCTTTCCATTCAACGCTCTAGGGACTCTCATTAGTTCAATGTGAGTGAACCATTTCATGAGTTCCACCACTCAGCCCATGTACCGAGCTAATTCGGGTTTGTATATCTTATAATTGCCGCTTACTTGGTTGACGACAAGCTGGGAGTCACCGTAAACCCGTAGTCGAAGGATTTCCATTTCTATAGCGAGCTCCAAACCAGCTATCAGAGCTTCATACTCAGCTTCGTTGTTCGTTCGAGGCTTGGTGAGAGGGAAAGAACGCCGTAGGGTTCCCATTGATAGCGTAATGAACACCAGTCCTATCCCCGCTTTTACCTCCGGGACGCTTGATCTGCCGAAGCTTCTTATTGATGAGGCACCATCGAAGTAGAGCTCCCAACATGGCCCATCTTTCTCGAGGTGCAGCACTTGTTCGTCGTGTAACTCACAATCTAGCGGCGACACTTCTGGTATAGGATGAGCGGCAAGGAAGTCTGCAAGAGCTTGCCCTTTCACTGCTTTCTGATAAGTATAAACTATTTCAAACTGAAGTAGCATGACAGCCCATCTTGCCATTCTTCCTGCTAGGCTCGCTCTGGTCATCAAGTGTTTGAGCGAGTCGACCTTAGAGATCAGCATAACCCGATGAGCGAGCAGATAGTGCCTCGGCTTCTTCACAGCAAATATCAGAGCCAGGCATTGCTTTTCGATTGGGGAATTGTTGTGTTCCGTCCCGACTAGAGTTCGACTGAGGTAGTAGAGGGCATTTTCTTTTCCCTCCTCGTTATTCTGGGCAAGGAGCGCACCAAGTGACTCATCTAGCGCAGCAGTGTAGAGAATCAACGGTTTATTCGGAATGCGGGCGGCCAGCACTGGAGGGTGCAACAAGTATTGTTTGATGCTTTTGAACGCTGCTTGACATTCGGCATCCCAGATAAAAGGAGCTCCTTTTTTCATGAGCTTTGAGAAGGGCCTGCATCTCCCCGATAAATTTGAGATGAACCTCCGTATATAAGCAAGCTTGCCTTGAAAAGATCTTAGCTGCGTCAGACTCTTCGGAGGGGGCATCTCCATGATGTCCTTTATCTTTGATGGGTCAACTTCGATCCCTCGATGTCAGACTATGAAGCCCAAGAATTTTCCTGATGACAAGCCAAAAGCGCACTTCAGAGGATTCATCTTCATGTCAAATTCCCTCAGTCTGGTGAGAACGGTCCTAAGATCCTGGATATGATCTGCCTTGGTTTTAGTCTTAACGACCAGATCATCAACATAAAATTCGACGATTTTATGAATTAGGACATCGAAGATATTGGTCATTGCCCTTTGATATGTAGCACCTACGTTCTTCAATCTGAATGGCATCACCTTGTAGCAATATATTCCGATCGGGGTTCGAAATGCTGTGTGCTTCTCATCCTCGGGAGACATCTTGATCTGATTGTATCCAGACGAGCCGTCCATAAAGATGAACAGCTTGTAATTTGATGTGTCATCGACCATCATTTCCATGAACGGTAGCGGGAAGTCGTCTTTAGGACATGCCTTGTTGAGTTCCCTGAAATCGACACAAACTCGGATCTGCCCATTTTTCTTCTTCACTGGGACTACGCATGCGATCCAGTCCGCATATTTCTCTTCCCTGATGAAGCCGGCATCGATGAGCTTCTTAGTTTCCTCGATGACCTTTTCTTCTAGTTCCCTTCTCATTCTTCGAGGAGCTTGTTTGACTGGCTTAGCATCAGGAGATATAGCCAACTTATGTACGGTCACTTCAGGGGAAAGGCCAGGCATTTCATTGTATGTCCACTCGAAGCAGTCGATGAACTCATGCAGCAGGGCAATTATCTGCGCTTTCATTTCCTCTGACAAGAGCGAGCTGATGTAGGTCGGCCTTGGATTATCGGGCGTTCCTAAGTCAATCTCGGTTAGCTCGTCAAAGGTTGCTTGTCCGCCATCTTCGAGGTCTTGAGGAGCTTCTTCTGGCTCGGCTATCTCGTCATCATCGTTTGATCTTTCGCTGGCCTCACCAACATGGACCATGCAGCATGCTTTGAAATCAGGTTGAATGTAGCCTATGCCCCGTCTATCTGGAATTCGTCCATCGATGAGTGCTCGGACCTGGGGAGGATACCATAGCCCTTCGTAAAACTTTGCTTCGGACTCGGTTTGATATAACCGGCATCCGCACTTCTTAAAGTATTCCCACATCTCGGGCGCATAGTATCTGGGATTGAGGACGGCTCTTATGCCTCTCTCATAGGGAAGGCACGCGACAGAAAGATCGTCCGGATGCACAACGGGGCTTGACCTGTAAAACAGGATGCCCTTCTGTCCATTTTTCCCCCCGGGCACGTAGAATGTTTTCTGCTGGTCCACGGTAGAGAATGACAATGCGTCGAGCACTTTGCACATCCGTTCTGGCACCCTTGTGATGGCCAGGGATCCTTCTGCGACTTCGAAGGTCTCTCGTAGTTTCGCTTGCTGCATGGGGGGCCAATCTACACAGCTGTTGCACGACAAGTCCTCTTCTTCAGACTCTTCAGTGTCACTGCCAAGATGAGGGCGGACTTTGCTGCTAGATGGGCCTTCAGTGACAGATTCATCCGTATCGCTGCCTAAATGAGGGCGAGTATTACGGAAGGACGGGCTTCCATCGTCGGACTCATCAGTGTCGCTGCCGAAATGCGGGCGTACTTGGGTATTTTTGCTTTTGAAAGTGACAGCCGGCGCAGATTTGCTTTTGAGTCTTGGGGCCGGTCTATCCTTAGTCAGTTGTGGCTTAGCATTTTGGTGGTTCCTAAAGTACCGAGAATCTTCATATCGGACTTCATGCACGCCGAACGGCTGGATGTCTCCGTCAATGTGTCTTTCTTCGCCATTTTTAGTATACTTCATGCATTGATGGAGAGTTGACGGAATGATGCCGTAATCGTCGATCCACGGCCGCCCCAAGAGAATCTTATAAGACGTGTCGGCGTCGATCACGTATATCTTAGCTTCAGTTTGCAGATCCCCGAATTTGATTGGCAAAACTATAGACCCC
Organism: Agapanthus africanus; assembly: GCA_030015575.1. Taxonomy (NCBI): domain Eukaryota; kingdom Viridiplantae; phylum Streptophyta; class Magnoliopsida; order Asparagales; family Amaryllidaceae; genus Agapanthus; species Agapanthus africanus. The sequence continues at coordinate 210,812,853 of JASDDO010000031.1, read as the reverse complement.
AGAACTTGCTGGCAATTTTGGTTGAAGCCTTAAATGACAATCCTTTCCCTTGACAGGTGTCGGACGTCCATTGACAAACTCTTCAGAGTTCGTAAGTACATGATTTTCACTGAGGACCCCGGATCAATCAATATGCGATTAATTCGATCTCCGTCGCTGTACCCGGTCACGTAAAGAGGCCGATTATGCTCAGCCGTTCCCAGTAGCAACTCTTCATCCTTAAATGTGACTGCGGCGGCATTCAAAGCGTGCTGGGCTTCTTTCATATTAATTTCCGCAAAGTAAGCCTGATACCGCTCGGGGTCTTGTAGAGCGTGAATGAGAACATCTCTAAGCTCCTTAGATAGGACCAAGGCGTCGTAGATGCTCAGGAGAGACGGAAGCTTCCGGAGATGTGCTAAGACATTATAGTCCACTGAGGAAGGACTTATGTTTTCATCAGCCGGTTCTCAGCCATCTTCTTCATTAGCGATTTGTTTTTCCTTCCCTTTTGGGGCGTTGCCCTGATTTTGCGGTAGAGCCCTGCCGCTTCTGAGCTGGATTTGATTGGCCTTTATGGTGAGCTCCTCGTCCTCTTCGGGAAAACAGAGCTCATCCTCGGAGTCGCTGCCAAGATGGATAACGTAGCAGGTCACTACTGGGATCTCTTCATTGGAGTCTTCTTCTAACTCTTCCAGAATTTCAGCCGCTTGTACAGAGAAGAACTCCTTCAATTGAATCAATGTTCTTTCCTTTTGTTCATATTCTTCGTGGAAATCGATATATTTTTGAATGGTCGATCTCCCTGCTAAGCTGCACTTTTCTTCTTCTTAAGCTTCTTGGATTTTGAGCCTGATGGAGCCGCATTGGCAGCTGGACTAGTAGGCTTCTTCTGCCCTTCCCATTTCGTCCTGGGTTCTTTCCAAAGTAGCTTTATCATCTTCTTCATCCTATTAGATATGTGCGTACTCCACGGAGGCCGCGATGAGTCCGTTTCATTTCTCAGGGCAGCGGGTTCGGCTGTCTGCGCCCAGAAGGCTTCAGTTTCTGTCTGTATAAAGTTGGTGGTTGCAACTTGATTGTTCACCAACACACTTTTGGACAGCTCAATCTCTCCAGCCTTGTACTGCTTCTCGACCCAGTCTTTGAAGATATAGCAATCCTCGATCGCATGGCTCACTACTCGGTGGTACGGGCAATACAGATGGTTGTCGGTCATTTTTGCTTCTTGGGGTCTTTTCGACTCCGGCAATTGTAGGCCGTTGTTCAAGGCATCTTTAAATATCTTGCGGACCTTTTCCCTTCTGAAAGAGTAAACCTTGTTCTTTTTCTCCACTAGGGAAGGCCCATCTCCTCCCGGTAATGGCTTCCGAGACCGGTTGGCTTTGGATTCACCCGCCCTTCGCTTTTCTTCACCGTCATACTTATTGAAGACATTGGTACTGCTAGAACTCCCGCTTCTACGGTTGTCGTCCCGCTTGCTTTTCCAAGTTTTGTCTCTCTGAGAATCCGGTGGGGACTCTTGATTCGAGCGTTCCAGCAATTGGACTTTCTTGGTTAGCTCCTGAAATGTCTTGAGGCCAACCGTACACAAGAATGGGACCATTCAATTGCTGAGGTTCCCAATGAGAAAGCTGACGGACTGGTCCTGCTCCAGCGGCGATTCGCACTTGACTGTGAGATTACGCCATCGGGCGATAAAGTCAGTGTTGCTTTCATTCTTCCCCGACTTTGTCCACACAAGGTCGGCAATGGAGATTTTATCACTGACGCTCATGAACCTTTGCTGAAACAGAGACTCCATTTGGGCAAATGTAATGACGGACCCGTCTGGTATACTCGCGTACCAGTCGAAGGCGACACCGGTCAGGCTGTTGACAAACTGACGAAGAAGGAGCGCGTCATTGCCCCCTGTATTTCCGCTTCCGCACGATGCTTTGAAGTGGGCGACGTGCTTATTTGCATTCCCCGTTCCCTCAAAACTTCCGAACTTAGGAATGACATAGACTTTTGGGAACTCAATCAGATCGTACTGCACGGGATATGGCCGCTCGCTACTGCCGATTTCTTTCTGAGCTTCAGGTTCAGCCACCAATGTTTTAACCTTGCTGGTGACCAAATCCATTATCCGATCCTGTGTTAGCGGGATAGTGCTATCTGGGGCCAAGGCGTCCCCAGAAGCGGAGTGTGGCCGACTTTCATGTGGCTCGACCAGTCTTGGACCTGAAGGAACAAGCATTGGCTGCCTCGGATTGTCATCACCCGGCCGATTAGTAGCGGCTTATGCTTGATTGTGAGGCGCTCGAGCAATTTGAGCCGTAAGTTGCATCACTACGTTCGTTAAGTCGTCAATCTTCGAATAGAGCTTGGCCATCTCTTTATCTTTGCTCCTGAGCTGTTTTCGAAGCTCTTGAAGCAGCACTTGCTCCGCGGTCCTGGGGCGGAAAGTCGGCTCTTCCTCCATGTCCGAGATTCACTCTGCATGGATCGAGGGGTCTTTCTGCCTATCATCATCATCGAGAGGGTTTTCTTCATCTGGCGGGGGCGGCTGTTCTTGGGCAGCGGCAACCACATTCATGCTAGATTGGGCTTGGGATGCGGTGGCCCCATCCTTGCTTTTGCTGCGAAGGTTGTCGCTGGGGCGCCCGCCCGCCATATAGACCGTATAGATGATATATCCAGCCGTCCTTTTATTATCGGTGGCTGATTTCATGGATCGCTGTCTTGGCCCTCCTGTTTTGGTAGCGGGTAGTCGATTGAAGGCGGATGGACTGGCCGGATTATTGAATGGTGCTGGCGCTTCTTTTCTGGATTTTCCCCGCTGCTTTCGTGCGGCACAGAGCGCCCGATAGACTCATGAAGAGACAGTGTCATACCTTTTCTGTTGAGGCCGGGACACGTCTCTTTGTAGCATTGTTCGGACCGCCGTCTTCTTGATTCTGGAGGTCATGGCATTTTTCTGAACCCACTTCAGAGGCTCGAAGGAATTGCTGATTCTCACGTTCGACTCAGCCGTCGTCGCGGGGCGACTCTGCACTTGGAACTTTACAAAATTCCATTTGGCCGAAGTCCTGGCCCTCTTGTTGGCTCGATACCTGAGCCGCTTCTGCATTAACTTTTCTGTTCTAACCACCTGCCAGACTTCGGCTCTTTGGGAAGACGCCGCAGACCGGGCGATGGAGGTCTTTGGAGATATGCTCGATTGTGCATTTGTTGGAGTCATCGCCTGAGCTCGTCCGCAAAATTTGATGTTTCCCTTTGTACCGGAGTTCTTGCCCCCTGCTGGAGCACCAGAGAATCGTTCAGACACCGTCTTAAGTTTCTATTGTGGTGCCTTGGAGATCACGACATTCGGCCTCTGGCCCCTTGAGACCGGCTTGGCCGCCTGTTTCACCGGGGTTTCCGCCAGATGAGCGCTTCCGGCAGGGTAGATGATGACGGAGCCAAACTGGCGGGGCAGTTCCTCCCACTGTCGACTGAGGCTTGCGGGTAGAACCAGACGAGCGTTGATCTTGACCACGTACGGAATCGGGGTCGCTTTGGAAGCTGAATTCGTCTTGGGAGACATTGTCGTTGAAAGTTGATTACTGGACAGAAAAAAAACATCATTTCAGTATAGACAATCGATATGTATATTGATTGAGTTCGCATGAACGTTTAACCCGAAATATGGGAGGAGGGAAATGTCCCACCGGGCGTGCCAGAATCTATAGGGTGTTTTTCGTCACCCCATTGAGATGGGAATACGCGCGCGCTTGTCAGGCGTACTACAGATTCCCCTGCCTAGGGTAGGTCGGGGTTTATTGATTGTGGGGATCCGAATCTCCGGCAGCCTCGGACTAAGCAACCGTTAATTACCCATCGCCTTTGGAGCGAGGGAACCTCCGATTGACAGGTTAAATTGGTCATGCGAACTCAATGTACAGTGTACGTGTGTTTTGTTTTGGAGGGGGGTTTAAATATATCGGGAGCCACGCAGAGTTTTTGCGGGGGAAAAAGACAGTGTCCTGGAGTATGTGTATGTATACATATGTATACATATGTATATATATACATGTATATAAAAATAAAGGGGGAAAATACATCCAAAGGATGCGTGGGGCCAGCGCCTAGGCGCTTGAGAGCAAGCGCGCCACGTGTTGGCACGTGGTCGCTTTGCGCTCGACGCATAGTGCTGGAGAGCAACGCGCCACGTGTCGGCACGTGGGCGCTTTCTGCTCGGACGATGGGAGCTGGAGCGCAAGCGTGCCACGTGTCGGCACGTGGGCGCTTTGCGCTCGCGCGCAGAGTGCTGGAGCGCAACGTGCCACGTGTCGGCATGTGGGCGCTTTGCGCTCGGACGCTGAGCACTCGGACGCTGAGCGCTTGGGCGCAAGCGCGCCCCGTGTCGGCACGTGGGCGACTTGCACTCGAGCGCAAGCGCTCGAGCCCAAGAGCGCCACGTGTCGGCACGGGGGCGACTTGCGCTCGAGCGATTGCGCTGGAGCGTAAGCGCGCCACGCGTCGGCATCGGGGAGACTTGCGCTCAAGCGCTACGTGTCGGCACGGGGGCGACTTGCGCTCGAGCGATTGCGCTGGAGCGCAAGCGCGCCACGCGTCGGCACCGGGGAGACTTGCGCTCTAGCGCTTACGCTCGAGCGCTTGCACTGGAGCTCAAGCGCGCCACGTGTCGGTACGGGGGCGACTTGCGCTCGAGCGCAAGCGCGCCACATGTCGGCATGTGGGCGCTTTGCGCTTGAGCGTTGAGCGCTTGAGCACAAGCGCGCTACGTGTCGGCACGCGGGCGCTCTGTTCTTGAGCGCAAGCCAGAAAAAGAGGCTTTTAGCCTAAAAAAATTTCTCGGAACAGAAATCAGAGAGGAGTTGGACTCCTGAGTGTGTGTTTTTTTTGGGGGGGTTTAGTGAAAGATGTTCTTCTTCTTCCTCCTATGTTAGCTGGATCATGAAGATCAAGAGATATGGGATTTTTAAAAATCTCTCCTTTTTGAGATCTAGTGACAGGTCCAAGTTCCCCTTTGTGGGTTTGGTGGTGAAAAACTATTTTGTTTTATAAAAAGAAGAGAAAAACTCTTGATTTAATTCAATAGAAAGAAGAAGGTTTTGGAACATTGAAGAAAGAGAAAAGATCTCATATATGGAAAATTTTTAGAGAGAGAAAAAGTTGTTGGGATTTTTTCATTATCTTTGCCTTTATAGGCCATACACTTTACACATAGCCCATTGGGCTTCACAAAATGGCATTTTGCCTATCCCATGGCTCATGTGCCATTTCTTTTTGCACATAAGCCATGGGCTTTACAAAAATTTGGCTTTATGCCTATTTTTCTTACATTTATCCATGAAATAAAATAAAAGAAATACAACAAAATTGTTTATTACAAAATTTTTATCTTGGCGTGGGGGGAGGCCGGCCACTTCATGTTCGGGCTCGACCCGGGCAGGGGCCCACTGGATCGGGGCTTGGGCCCACTTGGCTTGGTGGTTGACTTTTATTTTGATTTGGTCAACCGGGGTGTAAATTTTTACCCCAACACATGTCAGAGAGTAGCCCAGAACACCCTGAGATACTACTGGAGTACCTACCAGTAAATCTCCTGCCTCGGCCGAGGGCTTTGTGTAATGGCTCTCCTAGACACAGCGCGATCTTACCCCTAATACGGGGACAGACGAATCCCCAGCCAATACGCTCACTTGCATCCATATGGCTCGGGACTGTACCCAAAAAATACCTGTTTGCACGACTCCTTTGATCCGTGGTAGGGTAGAAATCAAAGCACAGTGGCAACTCACACGAGACAAATGACGACCTCAGGTCGATGGACTAACCTGTACACATGTCACCAGGAAACTACTATCTGACGATATGTATAATACCAACTAGCAAGTTCCCGCCAAGTCATGTCCGGTGTACGCATAACCCAATGAGCACCTGTATACATCTTAGGTGAACCAACTAACACCAATGGCTTGTGAGACCGGCCACTGCCCCTCGTCGGGGTCTCGACTGTATACACCAGTCTACTCTGGAGTATCGATGCCCTGTCTCGAAACTCCAACGACTATGGACACTTTTAAGGATGTGATTATAGACCCCAGCTCCCACGTATATGATCGCCATCATACCGCTGGCAGTCAAGCAAGAATCCTATGGGTTCTATCAACAAGCAATAGTGACCTGAAGCATGTATATGATGATAAAGACAAACCAGATAGCATACTATCATCTCGAGCAAGAGTGTCATATCGGTGTAGGTCCTCCCTCAATCATTACAATCACGTACCATTGATCCAATAATTTACTTTGAGGGCACTATATCCAACAATTTCCATGTCACGTACACATCAGAAAACATTACTTCATTTGTAAAATTTCTAGATGGTAGTTTCGACTTGGTACTAGTACGTTTGCTTTTATATGCTAGTTTTGATATTGCATTTCTTACTTAGACACTTCATGCATGTATATATTAATTTGTCATGCAATTGTTGGATATATATGCCCTAGAGGCCTTCATTGTATAGGATGCTAGGGATATGTATGTACATGACAGTCTTTCTTAATATGATAGTACGCTATTTGGTTTGTCTTTATCTTAACATATGATATATTTTGCGTAGTATTCATATATATATACATGTTGATAAAGCCCATATGGTGTTTTCCTAACTACCGGCATTGTGATGGCAGTCATACTAGTGGGAGCTGGATAGTCAATAGGCACATCCTTATATGTCCCTGGTCGCAGGAGTATCGAGACTGGGCATTGATACTCCGGAGTAGACTGGTGTATACATATCTAGACCATGAGGAGGGGCGATGGATTGGTCCCGCAGTCATTGGTGGAGTGCAACTAAGATTGTATAAAAATGCTCTCTGGGTGTGAGTACACCGAACAGGACATGCCGAGAACTAACTGGATGGTATTTATACCTAACGTCAGATAGCAGTTCTCAGGTGACATGTGTGTAGATAGTCCGTTGACTTAAGGTCGTCATTTGTCGTGTTAGTTCCCACTGTGCTTTGATTACTACCCTACCACGGTTCAAAGGAGTCGTGCAAACAGGTTTTAGTTGGGCACAGTCCCGAGCCACGTGGAGGCAGTGAGTGACTGTTAGGGATTCGTCTCTCCTAGTATAGGGAGTTGATATCGCACGGTGATCGGTTGGTCATTACCATAAGTCCCTGGCCAGGGCTGATTGAGAATTACTGATAGACTGATCAGTAGATTCTCGGATGGTAATTGAGCCATGCCGACACGAATTCTACGGTTTTTAGGGGTCTGACGTTTACCACCTCCCTAGACCATACATGCGATACTCTTAGACGAACAGACCGGAATGCACGGATATTGTCACAGACAGGCTCAGTAGGAGTTCAGATGGGTTTCCTCATCGGCCTTCTTATCGAAATCTACCTGGGGACCGTTACGTACAGCTAGTGCCGCTTGCGGTCTGTGGTTAAACCCACTGTCAGCGTAGTAGTCGAGTCTTTAGAGTCCCACACAGAGTTTTCCCAACTCCAGGCGAAACGATATAGAGGTCGTACGGTTTTACGACAAGGGTTCGGACGAATACGTATTTAAACGCACGTACAACATTCGGACAGTTTTTACTAGACAGCTTTGGTTTAAGCCAGATTCTAGTATCAGGTTATTGGATTTATACAGTCTAAAGTTTTTCCTTGTTTTCACAGATGGGAGGGGCGTTCTCGAAATTTCCGGGAAGCTTCTAGAAACATGGTGACTTGAGGGGTTTAGGTGGCATTGTCATTAATAATACCGTGACTCATAATGTGTGATTCACTATGTCATTAATGCATTATTAAATGCTTAATGACTCACATAATGAATCACTCATAATACATTTATGTAGCATGATGAATAATCTCTTATTATTCATTTATTGATTTATTTATTATGCTTCATATATCAAGTGAGAAACAATTTCATTTTAATAATGCTAGTTCACCTTCTCTCTCTTCAAGCTCACTCTTTCTTCAAGCTCTAATCCTACCACTCATGAGTTGAGAACAAGGATTAGAAACGAATAAACATTCCATAACCTAACACTATATGATCTAAGTTCCTTTGATTAGCAACTAGAGAAACTTAGTTACCTCAAGTTTTGATGTGAAGCTTGGATTAGGGTTCTCGGGTGGATCATCTTTCACTTGGAGGAGGCCGAGGAGGACGTAGAGATTGGAAAAGATGAAGGACACGTATCACTAGGTATAATCTCATTACATAGTAGCTAAGAACTTCTATGGTTGTTATTAATTATCGTTTAGCAATGATCTTCGGTTAGTCGATGTATGCTTCAAGAACAAGATCGTTTTTCATATTTCCGCCTCCCCGCAACTCGTGGGGTGTTGCACATCGACTTACAGTGGTATCATAGCCTCACTAAACAATAATTAACTCACTTGCAATGTCGTATGAATTTCGAACGCAAAACAAACCGGTAAAGATATCGTATTCACATAGTTTCTTTCGATTTTAAAATGAGGTCCAAAAATTTTTCAGGGACCTCCAGAATAACCTACATGGAAACCTAAGAACACTGGAGAAATTTGGGTGCATGAATCGGCCAACACACCGCGGAACCGCGGCCGAACCCACCGATCCGCCACGGATCCGCGGCCGAGTTGAGCCCGATTCACCCCAAATTTCCCCAGTAACTCTTCTATGAATATTTTGTCTTTTCTGGAATGTTTATTTTTTGCTCAGGTCTCAGATTTACAGAGAAGTTTTGGAGCAGAATCAAATGGGTTTGATCGATCGAAATTATACGATGTTTCCTTGTTTGATTATATCTGTGAACTGTATTATGTGTTCGTAAACCTCCCCTAACTGCTAGTATGTCGGTTGGCAGGGGGTTGCACATTTCTGTAATGTTTTAACCGTTTATGATTATGAACTGTATTAGACTGTTTTGATGATTAGCCGGGGTTTTGTGATGGGTTATTGTATTAATTCATTCGATGTAATTGTAATAAGTTGTAATATTATTTTGCGGGGTACATCCAGGTTGCGGTTGTAGCCACCGTTGTATTATTTCTTTTTACTGTTTTTGGCTCCTAGGATAGACCCATGGTGGGGTCCACAAACTACCGGGTATTTCAAAGTGCTTAGTGGCCTACTCACGTTGTTGAGGGAGACCGCTTCACTTCGGGTACTTGGCGGGTAGTTTGTCGTACCCATAGGGGTCTGGGGTGGGGTAATGGCTATTCATCACAACTGTGTAATCCATCTTTTCTTACAGGCTCAAAAGAAACGCGGATTGCTTGCATATCCAATAAAGTTTATCTGTGATCTGGAATGCCTATTATTGCGTCTGACGAATGTACAATATGTATATATGATAGCTATTTAGACGTCACTTATGTTTTACACCCGCACTAGCCCAGCCTCCGCTCTGCCGTTAGTTAAGTAACCTAACGGGTGATGACGGGACCACGTGGCGAATGCGGATGGCATAAGAGGACGTTGTATTTTCGTTGTTATCTGTAATGATAGGTTAATGATGGGACGCATTATTTTTTAATGCAAAGAAAAATAAAACCTAAACTGAATCGTTGGAACAATTTCAAAACCACTCGGTTTTCTTCAAAAAGAAAATTTTAAATGCGGAGCTTAAACCACTCCTTTTAATAAAGGCTATCATGGTTCCTTCGATCATATCAAGTTCACTACATTAACGGTTTTTTGTCAAAAACCAGCCGTAACCCTCCGTTGTTTCAAATTGATAACACATCGTATTCATGCTGTGCTTGTTGGCCTACGTCAAGCATAGTGGATGGTAGCAGTGTGTTTGCTTATTTGTTGCAAAGATAGATGCATTAGTATAGGACAAACGTACAGCCTTGTTGGCCTACGTCAAGGGCATGTACGATGTACCTAAATTAATCAGGACAACGACGGGTAGAAGTTGACTTGCGTCTTATGATTTGTTGGCCTACGTCAAGGTCATAAGAGCTTGGGGTAAAAACTCACATCGGGAGTTTCAAACATAAAGGAAACTTGCAGATTTTGCATACCTTCTGGAGTGTGGTGACTAAAGTGGCTTCCATCTAGTACATCATGCAATGATAGTTGGATCCCGATCCCACTGATGAGTAGGATTACTCTCGGGAAACATTCTCACTTAACAATCAATGCTATAAACGAAGTAGGTGTCCAGAAAGTTGTTAGAGGGGCTACGCCGCCAGGGAAAAGAGGTTATTTAATTAAGGAACTTCACGAAAGTGTTGGAAAACCTCCCTCGAAGTACCAACACCGGCCTGGCTGAAAGGTTAAGCAAGTATTGTGACGTGTGATTAAATCCCGACTAGTTCTTATTTTAGGTTTTGTAGAAGGATTTGAGGAAACAGTGGGAGCCATCCTGTTTAGATTAAATGATAACCAATCTAATCTTCCAAGAAGCATATACTGAGTGTTTTCTTTTCTCTCTCTCTAGCAGCTACCATGACAAGACTAAAACTATTACTTGAAAAAAATATACTGACCGGGCAGAACTATAAAGATTGGCTAAGGAACGTCAACATTGCACTGACTTATGACAAAGTAGCATATGTTACCACCGTTGTTCCTCCCCTTATCCCAGGACCAGATTCCTCAGTTGTGGACAAGGAAGTTCGCAAAACCTGGGATCTAGACTGTGAGCGAGCTAAGTGTATCGTACTGGCATCCATGAACAATGAACTCCAGAAACAGCACGAGAGTATGGATATTATATCCATCTTTCTCCATGTCAAGGAATTATATGGAGAGCACTCCCGTATCGCGAGGTACGAGACCTCAAGGAAACTCTTCCAGATGAGGTTAGCTCCAGGATCGCCTGTAGGAGAGCACGTCCTCAAAATGATCAGCCTCATTGAGGAACTCGCAAACCTGGGATGCGTGCTAGAGAATGATTTGTATATCGACTTGATTTTGCAGTTCCTTCCCCTCACCTTCTCTCAGTTCGTGCTTTGCTTCAACATGCACGAAATGGAAGCTGATCTTCCAAAGCTCCTCAACATGTTGAGGGTAGCAGAGACCTCCTTGAAAAAGGAGAAGTCCCCCGTTCTGTATGTTGGCCAATCATCCTCTTCTAAATCTAAAGCGAAAGCTAAAGGGAAGAAGATGATGAAAGCCACCAAACCGAAGGGTGGGGTCAAGAAGGTGCAGGGAACGAACAAGGCAGGAAGGGTGAAGCGGATATAAACGAATGCTTTTATTGCCACAAGCAAGGGCACTGGAAGAAGGAATGTATATCCTTCAAAGCCAAGGACAAGAAGCAAGATGTTGCTTCTGCTTCAGGTGTGTTCGTAATCGAAAATTGTCTTTCAGTAAACTCTACATAATGGTACTTGATACCGGTTCCGGTTCTCACATCTGTAATTCATTACATGATCTGAGAAATAGTAGAGTACTGGGGACAGGTGATATGATTCTCCGTATGGGCAATGGAATGCATATAGATACTATTGCAATAGGGGGATATCACCTAGGGTTCACTAGTGGGCACATTTTGGTGTTGTACAGCTGTTTTTGTATTCCCAGTATGTTATGTAATATTATATCAGTATCTTTATTATCTAATGAAGGATATAACTTTGCGCTTGAAAGAAATGTCATGAACATTCTCCTAAATCAAGAACTGATTGGGTATGGCACACTGGAAAACGGCATATACATACTTAATCAACCTCGAATTTTCAATATTCAAAACACACTTAAAAGAAAGCTCCAGATTCAAATCAAGCCTTCATATGGCATTGTAGACTTGGTCATATAAACGAAACAAGGTTGACTAAGTTACATAAAGATGGATATCTAGATCCGTTTGAATATTCATCATATGCAACTTGTCAATCATGTATCAAAGGAAAAATGACCAAATCTCCGTTCACTGGACACGGAGCAAAGGCCACAGAACTCTTGGGACTTGTACACAGTGATGTATGTGGTCCAATGTCTACACATGCGAGAAGCGGTCACTCCTACTTCATCACTTTTACTGATGACTTCTCTAGGTATGGACATGTGTTCTTAATGAAACATAAATCCTAGGCCTTTGAGAAGTTTAAGGAGTATAAAAATGAAGTAGAGAAACAAACTGGTAAAAGCATCAAGACACTTCGATCTGATCGAGGTGGAGAATACTTATGTACCAGTTTCCTTGAATGCTTAAAAGAGAATGGAATTCTCTCTCAGCTTACCCCGCCTTATACACCTCAGCATAATGGTGTATCAGAAAGGAGGAATCACACGCTATTAGATATGGTGCGTTCAATGATGAGTAGTGCTGAGTTGCCACTTTCCTTCTGGGGATTTGCTCTAGAATCAGCAGCATACTTATTGAATAGAGTTTCAACTAAGTCTGTGCCTACCACGACATATGAAATGTGGAGCGGGAAGAGACTATATCTCAAGTATATCAAGATATGGGGGTGTCCGGCATATATTAAAAAGCATAGACCGGACAAGCTCGAGGCACGATCGGTTTTGTGCAAGTTTGTAGGATACTCAAACATTCAAGGGGGTACATGGTCTACCACACTGAAGAAAAAAAGGTGTTTGTCGCTCGCCACATTGTCTTCTTAGAAAGCGAATTTCTTGCAGAAGAAATTAGTGGGAGCGCGGTAGAGCTGGAAGAAATTCCAGAACCTTAAACTGCTACCGAGGACTTAGTAGAACATCAGATTTCAATAGAACATGACGAACCAACGCCATTCCGCAGAACTAGTAGGTTTTCTCATCCTCCTGAGAGATACTATGGTTTTCTTCTAGATGGGGATCGAGAGGATTGCATCATCGATGATGATGAGCCTACTAGTTTTCAGCAGGCTATCACGAGTATTAAATCGGTGAAGTGGCTGGATGATATGAGATCCGAAATGGAATCCATGTACACCAATAAAGTATGGACTTTAGAAGTTGCTCCTCCTGGAGTGAAACCAGTTGGATGCAAATGGATCTTCAAAAAGAAGATTGGTGCACTTGGACTAGTGGAAACCTACAAAGCTAGACTCGTTGCAAAAGGTTTTCGTCAAACACCAGGATTGGACTATGATGAAACCTTTTCACCTGTAGCTATGCTTAAATTCATTCGGATCCTGCATGCTATTGCTGCCTTCCATGACTATGAAATCTGGCAGATGGATGTAAAAACAACTTTTCTAAATGGACATTTAGAAGAGAGTATTTATATGGATCAACCAGAAGGTTTCTTAGACAGTAGGAGCAGTAGAAGAGTGTGCAGGTTGCTCAAATCCATCTATGGATTAAAGTAAGCATTGCGAAGTTGGAACATCTGCTTTGATGAGACAGTCAAATAATTTGACTTTCTCAAAAATGTAGATGAACCATGTATTTATAGGAAGATTGTAGAAGGAAAAGTAGTCTTCCTCGTTTTGTACGTCGACGACATACTTCTGATAGGGAATGATGTCCCTATGCTAAAATCAGTAAAGCTCTTCTTGTCATAGAAATTCTCCATGAAAGACTTGAGTGATGCAACCGACATTTTGGGCACTAAGATCTATCGTGATAGATCTAATAGAATGTTGGGACTTTCACAGTCTAGGTATATTGGCACTATACTAAAGAGATTTAGTATGGAAGATTACAAGCGCGGTAATATGCCCACTTGTCACGGGATCACCCTCTCCAAAGAGATGTCTCCCAAGACTGATGAAGAGAGGGCTCGCATGGGAATTATACCCTATGCTTCGGCAGTAGGATCTATAATGTATGCGATGTTATGTACAACACCAGATGTAGCTTACGCACTTGGTGTGGTAAGCAGGTATCAGTCTGACCCAGGTGATAAGCATTGGATAGCGGTAAAAAACATTCTCAAGTACCTGAGAAGGACTAAGGAGATGTTCTTGATTTACGGTAATTGGGACCTCCAGGTAGAGGCTTTTACCGACTCCGGCTTCCAAAGTGACAAAGATGATTCTAAATCCATTTCGGGTTTTGTGTTTACCCTCAATGGAGGGGCGGTATGTTGGCAGAGTTCCAAACAGGATACCGTCGCAGACTCAACAATGGAGGCTGAGTATATAGCTGCTAGTGAAGCCCCAAAAGAGGCTGTCTGGATGAGTAAGTTCATCTCTGAACATCAGGTGGTTCCTTCCATTGCCAATCCAATACCTTTATATTATGATAACAATGGGGCTGTAGCATTAGCGAAGGAACCGAGGTCCCATCAGAAATCGAGGCATATCTTAAGGCGGTTTCACCAGATCAGGGAGATCGTAGATCGCCGGGAGATCGAGGTACGGAGAGTGGACACAAAAGACAACACTGCAGATCCATTCACCAAGGCCATCCCTCAAATCCAGTTCGAGAGGCTGTTTGAGATGTTGGGCATGCGGTACGCCAACAACTGGATCTAGTGCAGACAGTGGGTACTCATTGCGCCAAATATAGGCCTTAGTGCAAGTGGGAGATTGTTGGATATATATGCCCTAGAGGCCTTCATTGTATAGGATGCTAGGGATATGTATTTACATGACAGTCTTGATTAATATGATAGTACGCTATTTGGTTTGTCTTTATCTTAACATATGATATATTTTGTGTAGTATTCATATATATATACATGTTGATAAAGCCCATAGGGTGATTGCCTGAATTCAGGCGTTGTGATGGCAGTCATACTACAGGGAGCTGGATAGTCAATAGGCACATCCTTAGATGTCCCTGGTCGCAGGAGTATCGAGACCGGGCATCGATACTCCGGAGTAGACTGGTGTATACATATCTAGACCCTGAGGAGGGGCGATGGATTGGTCCCGCAGCCATTGGTGGAGTTCCCGTAAGATTGTATACAGATGCTCACTAGGTGTGAGTACACCGGACAGGACTCGCCGAGAACTGACTGGATGGTATTTATACCTAACGTCAGATAGCAGTTCTCAGGTGACATATGTGCAGATAGTCCGTTGACTTAAGGTCGTCATTTCTCTCGTGTGAGTTCCCAATGTGCTTTGATTACTACCCTACCACGGATCAAATGAGTCGTACAAACATGTTTTAGTTGGGCACAGTCCCGAGCCACGTGGAGGCAGTGAGTGACTGTTAGGGATTCGTCTTTCCCGGTTTAGGGAGTTGATATCGCACGGTGATCGGTTGGTCATTACCATAAGTCTCTGTCCAGGGCTGATTGAGAATTACTGATAGACTGATCATTAGATTCTCAGATGGTAATTGAGCCATGCCGACACGACTTGTACGATTATTAGAGGTCTGACGTTTACCACCTCCCTAGACCATACATGCGATACTCTTAGACGAACAGACCGGAATGCATGGATATTTTCATGGACAGGCTCAGTAGGAGTTCAGATGGGTTTCCTCATCGGCCTTCTTATTGACATCTACGTGGGGACCGTTACGTACAGCTAGTGCCGCTTGCGGTCTATGGTTAAACCTACTGCCAGCGTAGTAGTCGAGTCTTTAGAGTCCCACATAGAGTTTTCCCAACTCCAGGCGAAACGATATAGAGGTCGTACGGTTTTACGACAAGGGTTCGGACGAATACATGTTTAAACGCACGTATGACATTCGGACAATTTTTACTAGACGGCTTTGGTTTACGCTAGATTCTAGTATCAGGGTTTTGGATTTATACAGTCTAAAGGTTTTCCGTGTTTTCACGGATAGGAGGGGCGTTCTCGTAATTTCCGGGAAGCTTCAAGAAGAATGGTGACTTGAGGGGTTTAGGTGGCATTGTCATTAATAATATTGTGACTCATAATGTGTGATTCATTATGTCATTAATGCATTATTAAATGCTTAATGACTCACATAGTGAATCACTCATAATACATTTTTGTAGCAAGATGAATAATCCTTTATTATTCATTTATTGATTTATTCATTATGCTTCATATATCAAGTGAGAAACAATTTCATTTTAATAATACTTGTTCACCTTCTCTCTACTCAAGCTCACTCTTTCTTCAAGCTCTAATCCTACCACTCATGAGTTGAGAACAAGAATTAGAAAAGACTAAACATTCTATAACCTAACTCTATATGATCTAAGTTCCTTTGATTAGCAACTAGAGAAACTTAGTTACCTCAAGTTTTAAGGTGAAGCATGGATTAGGGTTCTCGGGTGGATCAACTATCATTTGGAGGAGGCCGAGGAGGACGTAGAGATCGGAAAAGACGAAGGACACGTATCACTAGGTATAATCTCTTTACATAGTAGCTATGAACTTCATTGGTTGTTGTTAATTATCGTTTAGCAAAGATCTTCGGTTAGTCGATGTATGTTTCAAGAACAAGATCATTTTTCATATTTCCGCCTCCCCGCAACTCGTGGGGTGTTGCACATCGACTTACAGCAATATTATGGGGCTTTATGCCGGTAATTCACTATTTACTGATTCTTGATTATGGGATTCGGATTTTCCATGAGATTTCTGGATTTGGAGAAACCGCAAGGATTTATAAACTCATTATCACTTCTAAAGATAGCAATTTGCGGTTTTTTCGTGATATGATATTTGTGATGTCCACCATGAGTTTTCTCGGTTCTTGAACGGTATCATACACCCGATTCGAGGTAGGGGAGGGACCGTCTGCGGGTGCATAGTGGACCCGGTGCGGTAACCCGGGGCAAAAGGAACGTATAGAAACTCGACGGACATCCGGAGGATACCGTTCGGAGATATGAGAGAGATGGATATGGGCCGATCCGGACCGACGGAGCTTATGGGCCGATCCTGATTATGCGGAGCCCGAGATTTGAGTATTATGTGTCGCTGTTGGGCACAGACTTCATGATGTTTTGAGTGCCGATGCTGGGCGCTCGGGTTTTATCATGATTTGTTTTTCATTGCTGGACATACGTTGGATGGTGCATTATTTACAAGTCACGCATCGATATATATATTATTACTCTTGACATGGATACGAGTACTTTGATATCACACTCATGGTATATTGTTACCCTTTTTGTAGTATTGTATAGTTTTATTGTATGACCTAGGAGAGAATCATACATGCGATTTCTTCTCGGTGATGTTTTCTACTCACGAGTTGGCAACTCACCCCCGTTGTGCCACAGTTTCTTGTAAGTTTGGCCGTACAGGTTTCGTTGCGACTTGCTGGCACACTGCTTCCTTCCGGGTGATTGCTTTGGTACATGGGTTCACTTGCATCGTGACCACCGTTGTGCTTTATTTATTTCAGTTGTATCTAGTAAACTCCATCAACCAGACTTGTATTATTTGATAGACTTAGTAAACCAGTTGTATATTCTTTCGACCTTAGAGTTACGCGCTTGTATTATTATGATTTTTCTCTGGTTTTCTTAAGGATGTTGGTTTCCTTAATGAGTTTGATCCTCGCCCTTCGGCGTTGTATATTATATTGCATTGCGTGGTTGTTTCCGCCAATTGGCGAAGAGCTAGCTCCCGCTTGGGGATGCCTTTATTCATTATGTATATTATGCATGTTTGTATCGGTTTGGGGCCAGTTTTTACAAGGGAAGCTCTGCCGAAATTCTTGGAAATACTTGAGGCTTTTTAAATGATTTCTACAACTTTAGTTTGCGAAAACCACCTTTTAACTAAGTTTTCCTTCACTTCTTCTTTTAAATGGTTTATATTTCTGGGCTTTTGGCTTACTTGAATTAGGTGGGGTCCTATAGACTTCACATGATTCAAGTGCCAGTCACGTGCCATTTCAGGTCATGACAAAGTTGGTATCAGAGCGCTAGGTTTAACCTTGGTTCGAGTCTAGGTTTGACTATGCGGAGTCTAGGGCGTATATATATATATATATATATATATATATATATATATATATATATATATATATATCGTAAGTCCATGTCACGCACCCCACGAAATTGCAGGGAGGCAGAATATATGAAAAACGATCATCAAAGCTTCGTAACACGGACTTGAGCGCATGACTCGTGTCTAAACCGTTACTAGCAAACAATGAGAGGTTTAACTACTCGGATTCGAAGGTATACCTCACGTTACTTGTCATTCGGGTCTTCATCGCTGTCCTCCACTCAACGTAGGCTCCTTGGAACATCGGCACCTCAACGGCCTCCTCGAGTCAAAGTCGATCCACCCGAGAGCTTCTACGCCAAGCTTGATCTCTAACTTTAGATAACTAGGTTGTTCAAAGTGCTAATCTAAGCTACCTAGGGGATATAGAGTGAGGTTATGGATGTATTAGTCTAGCTAACCCTTGATCTCGACACATGAGAGGTTAGGGGTTAGGGTTTCAAGAATGAGAGAGCTTGAGGAGAGAGAAGGTGATGATAAGAATCCTTTTGGATGAATGAAGTCATTTGCGTATATATGAAACATATGATAATATTAAGTAAATAAAAAACAATGAATTATCACCATGTTTCATTAATATACTAAGTGATTCATCACATGAGTCATATAAAACATTAAATGAATCATTAACTCAATGTATGAATCACTACATGACTCATTAATCCAATTAATTCATATGCCACCTTAACCCCCAAGTCACCATGCTTCAAGAAGCTTCCCGGAAAATTACGAGAACGCCCCTCCAATCCGTGAAAACACGAAAAAATTTAGACTGTATAAATCCAATAACCTGATACTAGAATCTGGCTTAAACCAAAGCCGACTAGTAAAAACTGTCCAAACGTCGTACGTGCGTAAACACACGTATGCGTCCGAACCTTTGTCGAAAAACCATACGACCTCTATATCGTTTCTCCAGGAGCAGGGAAACCATCTGTGTGGGACTCTAAAGACTCGACACTATACTGGCAGTGGGTTTAACCACAGACCGCAAGCGGCACTAGCTGTACGTAACAGTCCCCAGGTAGATGTCGATAAGAATGCCGATGAGAAAAACCATCCGAACTCCTACTGAGCCTGATGTGACAAATTCCGTACAGTCCGGTCTGTTCGTCTAAGACTATCGCATATCGAGCCCAGGGGGCGGCAAGCGTCAGTCCCCTAATAGCGGTATAAGTCGGGTCGGAGCGTAGCCCATTACACCCTGAGAAACCACTGGAACCTACCAGTAAATCTCGCTTGCCCTGGCCAGGGACTTTGCGTAATGGCTCTCTGACACAGCGCGATATCAACTCCCAATACCGGGAGAGACGAATCCTTTCTAACCACCACAGCCTCCAAGTGCTCGGGACTGCACCCAACTGCTACCTGTTTGCACGACTCCTTTGAGCCGTGGTAGGGTATCAATCTAAGAACAGTGGAACACACTCGAGGCGAAGTAGCAGTGTCAAGTCTGCGGACTATGCTGTACTCATGTGACCTGGGAACTGTTAACTAACGATTGGTATAATACCAACCAACAGTCCCCCTGCGAGTCATGTCCGGTGTACCCGTAACCTAACGAGCAGCTATATACAATCTCCAGTACGATGTCCAGATGGCTGTGGGACAGACCATCTCCCCAACTGGGATGAGAAGCGTACACACTAGTCTACTCTGGAGTATCGATGCCCAGTCTCGATAATCCTACGACTAGGGACAAGTATAGGATGTTGCTTATAGACTACCCAGCCCTCACTAGTGTGACTGCCATCACAATGCTGGTAATCAACCAATGATCCTATGGGCTATACTAATATGTATAAGTGATACGTTACAAGAAACATATGCACATATTACAGTAGATACAAACCAAGTAGCATACTACTATTTTTAGCAAGACTGTATATACAACTGTGAATATCCCAAGCTTCCATTAAGTAATATGAATACAAGTATGATACAATAATGGCCCCTGGGGCATATACACTAACAATCTCCCACTTGCACTAGGGCCATGAGCTGGCATATCGTAGACCTATCATCTCGAATAGCCTCTCGAACTGCGTCTGAGGAATGGCCTTTAGGAATGGATCAACAATGTTATTCTCCGTCTTTACTCTTTTCACCTCGATCTCCCGGCGATCTAGGATCTCCCTGATCAGGTGATACCGCCTTAAGACGTGTCTGGACTTCTGATGGGACCTGGGTTCCTTCGCTAAAGCTATAGCGCCGTTGTTGTCACAATACAGAGGTATTGGATCAACACTGGTAGGAACCACCTAATGTTCTGTGAGGAACTTCTTCATCCAGACAGCTTCTTTTGCGGCATCGCAAGCAGCTATGTACTCCGCTTCCATTGTTGAGTCAGCACCGGTCTCCTGCTTAGAACTCTTCCAACAGACCGCCCCTCCATTGATGGTAAAGACATAACCCGACATGGATTTGGAGTCATCCTTGTCACTCTGGAAGCCGGAGTCGGCAAAGGCCTCCATCTGGAGGGCTTTTCCGCCATACACCAAGAACATCTCCTTAGTCCTCCTCAGGTACTTTAGAATGTTCTTTACTGCTATCCAGTGCTTCTCCCCTGGGTTTTCTTGATACCGGCTTACAACGCTCAATGGGTATGCTACATCTGGTCTGGTACCTAACATCGCATACATTATAGAGCCTACCGCAGAAGCGTAGGGTATAATCGACATGCGATCCCTTTCCAAATCAGTCTTGGGAGACATCTCTTTGGAGAGGGTGATTCCGTCACAAGCCGGCAGGTTACCGCGCTTAGAATCATCCATACTGAATCTCTTCACTATGGTGTCTATGTACCTGGACAGTGAAAGTCCCAACATCCTTTTTGATCTATCACGATAGATCCGGATCCCCAGAATGTAGGTGGCATCACCCTGGTCTTTCATGGAGAATTTCTGTGATAAGAATCTTTTGACTGACTGTAACATATGAATATCATTTCCTATTAGGAGAATGTCATCCACGTACAAGACGAGGAATACTACAGCTCTCCCTACAATCTTACTATATATGCAAGGTTCATCTGGATTTTTGATAAAGTTGAATTCTTTGACAGCATCATCAAAACAGATGTTCCAACTCCATGATGCCTGCTTTAGTCCATAAATGGACTTAAGCAGCTTGCATACTTTACCGCTGCTTCCGCTCTGAATGAATCCCTCTGGCTGATCCATATAGACTCTCTCTTCCAAATTTCCATTTAGAAAGGCCGTCTTTACGTCCATCTACCAGATTTCATAATCGTGGAAGGCAACAATAGCAAGAAGGACCCGAATGGATTTGAGCATAGCCACTGGAGAAAATGTTTCGTCATAGTCCAAACCAGGTCTTTGACGGAAACCCTTTGCAACAAGTCTAGGCTTATAGGTTTCAACCTGTCTATCTACACCAATCTTCTTTTTGAAGATCCATTTGCATCCTACGGGTTTTACCCCATCTGGAGCAATGTCCAAAGTCCATACTTTGTTAGTGTACATGGACTACATTTCGGTCCGCATTGCTTCCAGCCATTTTGCCGAGTCGGCGCTCTGAATGGCTTGCTGGAAGCTAGTAGGGTCATCATCATCAATGACACAATCCTCTCTATCCCCATCTATGAGAAAACCGTAGTATCTCTCAGGCGGATGAGACGGCCTACTACTCCTGCGGAGGGGTGCAGGAATGTCCTGTTCATCTTGAACTTCTGGTTCTACCATACTTTCAGTAACAGTTTGTGGTTCTGGAATATCTTCCAGTTCTATTTCGCTCCCATTTATTTCCTTTTCTAAAAACTGATGTTCTAGAAAATGGGCATTATGAGAAACAAAAACCTTTTGTTCCTCTGCATAATAGAATAGATACCCCCTGGAGTTCTTTGGATATCCTACAAACTTACACTGTACTGATCATGCCTCGAACTTGTCCGCAAGCTGCTTTTTAACAAAAGCTGGACATCCCCAAATCTTCAGATACTGAAGATAGGGTTTCTTCCCACTCCACATCTGATATGGTGTGGTAGGCACAGTCTTGGTACGAACTATGTTCAAAAGATATGCAGCTGATTCTAGTGGATATCCCCAGAATGATCGCGGTAACTCAGCCTTACTCATCATGGAACGAACCATCTCCAATAGGGTTCGATTCCTACTTTCTGATACACCGTTTTGTTGTGGTGTGTATGGAGGAGTAAGCTGAGAGAGAATACCATTCTCTTTTAAGTAACCCAGGAACACGACACTCAAGTATTCACCACCTTGATCAGATCTTAGTGTCTTGATACTTTTGCCGGTTTGCTTTTCCACTTCATTCTTGTATTCTTGGAATTTCTCAAAGGCCTCAGATTTATGTTTCCTTAAGAAGACATATCCATACCTAGAGAAATCATCCGTAAAAGTAATAAAGTAGGAATAACCACCTCGTGCATGTGTAGACATAGGACCGCACTCGTCACTGTGTACGAGTCCCAAGAGCTTGCTTGCTCTTACTCCGTGTCCAGTAAACGGAGTGTTTGTCATCTTTCCTATGAGACAAGATTCACAAGTAGCATAAGATTGATATTCGAACGGATTCAAATATCCTTCTTTATGTAACGTAGTCAACCTTCTCTCATTGATGTGACCTAGTCTACAATGCCATAAGGAAGCCTGATTTAATTCCGGAGACTTTCTGGACATTGAAAACCTGAGCTTGACTCAATATGTATATGCCTGTAGGGTGCTTCTTGTCACCCCATTGAGATGGGAATACACGCACGCTTGTCAGGCGTACTACAGATTCCCCCTGCCTAGGGTAGGCCGGGGCTTAATAATTATGGGGATCCGAATCTCCGGCAGCCGCGGACTAAGCTGCCGTTAATTACCCCCCGCTTTTAAGGCGAGGGAACCTCCGATTAACTGGTTAAACTGGTCATGCGAACTCAATGTGCAGTGTCCGTGTGCTTTGTTTTGGAGGCGGGGTTTAAATATATCGGGAGCCACTCAGAGTTTTTACGGGGGTCCCGCTATGCGGATAGCGGGCTGGGGGTCAAGGGAGTTAGCAGCCCCCTTGCGGGATGCGGTGCAGCGCCCCGTTAGAAATTTTTTCTAATAGGGACAGTGTCATGGAGTATGTGTATGTGTACATGTTTATACATATGTATATATAAATAAAGGGGGAAAAAGAAATCCAAAGGATGCGTGGGGCCAGCGCCTACGCGCTAGAGCGCAAGCGTGCCACGTGTCGGCACGTGGGCGCTTTGCGCTCGAGCGCAGAGTGCTGGAGCGCAACGGGCCACGTGTCGGCACGTGGGCGCTTTGCGCTCGGACGCTGGGCGCTTGAGCGCAAGCGCGCCACGTGTCGGCACGTGGGCGCTTTGCGCTCAAGCGCAGAGTGCTGGAGCGCAACGCGCCACGTGTCGGCACGTGGGCACTTTGCGCTCGAGCGCAGAGTGCTGGAGCGCAACGCGCCACGTGTCGGCACGTAGGAGCTTTGCGCACGGACGCTGAGCGCTTGAGCGCAAGCGCGCCACGTGTCGGCACGTGGGCTCTTTGCGCTGGAGCGCAGAGTGCTGGAGCGCAACGCGCCACGTGTCGGCACGTGGGCGCTTTGCGCTCGAACGCTGAGCGCTTGGGCGCAAGCGCGCCACGTGTCAGCACGTGGGCTCTTTGCGCTCGAACGCAGGGCGCTGGAGCGCAAGCGCGCCACGTGTCGGCACGTGGGCGCTTTGCGCTCGAGCGCCAGCGCACCGGTGTGGAACAGGGGGGCTTTTAGCCCCGGAAATTCTCTAAAGAGAAAATATGGTGGAGTTAAAGTCCTAAGATGCTTTGGGTTAAGGAAATGGGTTCTTCTTCTGCCTTTTCTGGCCGGATCTTGGAGATGAAGAGATGTGAGATTTAAAAATATTTTCTTTTTGAGATTTGATGGCAGATCTGAGTTCCCCTTAGTGGGTTTTGTGGTGGAAAACTATTTAGTTTTGAAAAAGGAAGAGTAAAACGCTTTATTTAATTCAAAAGAAAGAAGAAGGTTTTGGACCCTTGAAGAAGGAGGAAAGATCTCAGATCTAAAACTTTTTTTTTTGGAAAGAGAAAAGTTGTTGAGATATTTCATTATCTTTGCCTTTATAGGCTATACACTTTACACATAGCCCCTTTGGGCTTCACGAAATGGCATTTTGCCTATCCCATGGCTCTTGTGCCATTTCGTTTTGCACATATGCCATGGGCTTTACAAAAATTTTACTTTATGCCTATTTTTCTTACATTTATCCATAAAATAAAATAAAAGAAATGCAAAAAAATTATTTATTACAAAATTTTTATCTTGGCATCAGGGGAGGCAGGCCGCTTCATGTTCTGGCTCGACCCGGCCTTGGGCCCACTGGATCTGAGCTTGGGCCCACATGGCTTGGGGTTGACTTTGATTTTGACTTGGTCAACCGGGGTGTAAATTTTTACCCCAACAAATTGCCCCCCATCAATAAATGCACACCACATATGTGGGTCGTGTGCATGAAATTGATGGATCTACTTTCACGTGGAGGCGACTTGATTTGGTTCCCACTTTTTGGGAAGCTGGCACTGCCCTTTTTACGACATGGATGGTCGTTGCTTGACATGTCTCCGAGACGGTGTGTCCGTGATAGACGTTTTCCCTGGACCGGAGTGATCCGGTTCCCGCTTTGTAGGAATCCTGCTCTGCCCTTTTTGCGACTTGGACGGTTGATGCTGCGCTTTTTGCGACTTGGACGGTCGATGCTCCTATTTTAACGACGTGGATGGTCGGTGCTGCCATTTTTGCGACTTGGACGGTCGGTGCTGCCATTTTAGCGACTTGGACGGTCTGTACTGCCCTTTTTGCGACTTGGATGGTCGGTGCTGCCATTTTAGCGACTTGGACGGTCGGTAATGCCATTTCAGCGACTTGGACGGTCGGTTCTGCCATTTTAGCGACGTGGACGGTCGGTTCTGCCCTTTTTGCGACTTGGACGGTTGATGCTGCCCTTTTTTCGACGTGGACGGTCGGTGCTGCCCTTTTTGCGACCTGGACGGTCGATGCTACCATTTTAGCGAATTGGACGGTCGGTTCTGCCCTTTTTGCGACGTGGACGGTCGATGTTGCCCTTTTTGCGACTTGGACGGTCGATGCTGCCATTTTAGCGACGTGGACAGTCGGTTGTGCCATTTTACCGACATGGACGGTCGGGTCTGCCCTTTTTGCGACTTGGACGGTCGATGCTGCCCTTTTTGCGATGTGGAAGGTCGGTTCTGCCATTTTAGCGACGTGGACGGTCGATTCTGGATTTGACTTGCCCCGCTTCTTACGGCGTCTGGGATGAATTCACTTGGTTCCGAGGTGGAATTTAGTTCTGCCAGGGAGGTCATTGGTTGTTTTTCCGAGCTGATGTGATTTGGGTTGACATCAGTATCGCTACGCTGGAATATGGTACCTGGAGCGAATCATTATTTGTCATGACAGGGTTTGGGAATTGGTTTTTGTTTGCATCTACATTGCTGCACTGGAATAATGCCAGGAGCAACTCATCATTTGCCCCGAGAGGATTTAGGAATTGATGGCTTAGGAGGCAGGTTTAGATCCCTATCACCTAAGACTTCTCAATTTTATTGGCCGTAAGGGTCCCATAAAAGCATTTTCTCCCTACGAGTCGACAGGATCTCGTAGGTGTATTTTCTCCTTAAGAGTCGTGGGGACTCCTAAGTGTGTTGCTCCTTTGTGAGTCGTAGGGATCTCACGCGGGAATTTTCTCCTCACAAAGTCGAGAGGACTTTGCGAGTGCATTTCATTTCCTTTCTTTTTTACGAGTTTGCGCCCTTTCGGGTTTTCACAAACTCGCCGGCAGTCCCGCTGTTTTTACTGATGGAGCCCTTTCGGGTTTTCATCTGTGCCCATTTTGCTTGTGGACATACCGTTCTTTTTTTTTCTTCTCCTTCTTCTTTTTCTCTTTTTTTTTGGAGAGATTGGGATTGTTTTACGCCCGTGGATTGTATACGGTTTTACAGGATGTATGATCCAGACCGTAGGGCCGGAAAAATTTCAGGGCTTTGTTGGCGTTGTTGGGGTAAAAATTTACACCCCGGTTGACCGAGTCAAAGTCAAGGTCAACCCTAAGCCAGGTGGGCCCAAGCCCAGGTCAAGTGGGCCCATGCCCAGGTCGAGTCCGAAACATGAAGCGGCCGACCCTCCCCATGCCAAAAATGAAATCTTGTAATAAATAATTTTTATGTAATTTTTTTATACATGAAGGTATGCAAAATGGGCATAAAGCCAACATTTTGTAAGCCCATGGCTTATGTGCAAAAAAGGAAATGGCACATGAGCCATGGGATGGCTAAAATGCCATTTTTGTGAAGCCCAAGGGGCTATATGCAAATATGTAAGCCTATAAAAGGCAACATAATGAATAAAAAAGTAATACTTTTCATTCTCTCCACAAAAAAAATTAGAGCTGAGCTCTTTCTTCCTTCTTCAAGGTTCCAAAACCTTCTTCTTTCTTTTGAATTAAATCAAGAGTTCTACTCTCATTTTTATAAAACAAATTAGTTTTCACCACAAAACCC
Organism: Agapanthus africanus; assembly: GCA_030015575.1. NCBI lineage: Eukaryota > Viridiplantae > Streptophyta > Magnoliopsida > Asparagales > Amaryllidaceae > Agapanthus > Agapanthus africanus. The sequence goes on along the minus strand of JASDDO010000031.1, from coordinate 210,786,529 downwards.
ATCAAGGGGAACTCAGATCTTCCATCAGATCTCAAAAAGAAAAGATTTTGAAATCCCACATCTCTTGATCTTCAAGATCCAGCTAACAGAGGAGGAAGAAGAAGAACATCTTTCACTAAACCCTCAAAAAAATGAAGAAAAACACATTCAGGAGTCCAACTCCTCTCTGATTTCTCTTCTGAGAAATTTCTTTAGGCTAAAAGCCTCCTGTGCCTCTCCGGCGCGCAGCGCAAGTGCGCAAGGCGCCAGCGTGCCGACACGTGGCGCGCGCGCGCTTGCGCACCTGCGCACTTGCGCAAGTGCGCAAGGCGCCCGCGTGCCGACACGTGGCGTGCGCGCTTGCGCAAGTGCGCAAGGCGCCCGCGCGCCGACACGTGGCGCGTGCGCTTGCGCACCTGCGCAAGTGCGCAAGGCGCCCGCACGCCGACACGTGGCGCGCGCGCTTGCGCACCTGCGCAAGTGCGCAAGGCGCCCGCGCGCCGACACGTGGCGCGCGCGCATCCCTTGGATGCCTTTTCCCTCTCTTTTTATGTACATACATATACACATACATATGTATACAAATTCACACATATACATACTCCGCCACATTCTCCCCCTCCAAAAAATTTTCGGGCTCCCGATATATCCAAAACCCCCATTCAAAACACACGCACACTGCACATTGAGTTCGCATGACCAGTTTAACCCGTTAATCGGAGGTTCCCTCGCCCCAAAGGCGATGGGTAATTAACGGCAGCTTAGTCCGCGGCTGCCGGAGATTCGGATCCCCACAATCATTAAACCCCGGCCTACCCTAGGCAGGGGGAATCTGTAGTACGCCTGACAAGCGCTCGCGTATTCCCATCTCACTGGGGTGACGAAAAACACCCTACAGGTTCTGGCACGCCCGGTGGGACCTATCTCTCCTCCCATATTTCGGGTTAAACGTTCATGCGAACTCAATCAATATACATACCTATATTTATACTAAAAATAATGTTTTTTTCATGCAGATTTTCAAGCAATCACCTTCCGACGATGTCTTCGATGATGAATTCAGCTCCCGTCTCCTACACGATGAGGATAGACTCTAGGACGGTCCTTCCGGCCAGTCTCGGGCGACAATGGGAGGAGCCGCTGCTACCATTTGGCTCTATTATGTTCATGCCAGTTGGTTTCATCCCAGCTCCTCAAGCCCCGGTGACAGACAAATCGGTCTCGAAAGGCAGGAGACCAAATGTGGTGATCTCAAGGGCGCCCCAACCCAAACGCAAGTCGGTGTCTGAACGAATTTCCTTGGCTCTAGCTGGGGGCAAGGCCATCAACACCAACAAAGCTACAACGCGTCCCGAGCAAGCTCCAGCGGTGCCCTTTACCACTGCTCGATCGGGTGTCTTCTCTAAGCTCCCCTCTGATCAACTCACAATGGCTCCCCGGGTAGTGGATGCCCGCCAAGCCTTCAAAATCGAGAAGCTGAGGGAGAAAAGGCTCAGATATAGAGCTAACAAAAGGGCTAGGGCTCCTGCCAGGCTAAACCTCATGAGGTTCGAAGAACAGGGTTACCCCGCCAAAGATGAGGGGATGGCTGAATGTGTTATCCACACTGTCTACGTGGTGGGCACGCGCAGCAAGAGCAAGGACGGGGCCACCACATCTCAAACCCAATCTAGGTTGAATGTAGTGGCCACTTCCCAAGAACTGCCGCCTCCGCTGGATGATGAAAACCCTCTCGATGAGGCTGATAGGCAAAGAGAGCCCTCAATTCATGAGGAGTCAGGCTCGGAAAGCGAAGATGAGCCAACTTTCCGTCCTAAGACCGCAAAGCAACAACTTCTCCAAGAGCTTCGAAAGCAGCTCAGAAGCAAAGACAAGGAGATGGCCAAACTCTACTCCAAAATCGATGACTTGACGAATGTCGTGATGCAGCTCACGGCCCAACTTGCCTCTCAGCCGCCCAATCAGGCGCAGGGCTCTCATGAACCGGGAAATGGTGTCCCAAAGCAGCCGACGCCTATTCCCTCAAATCCAAAAGTGGGCGAACCGCATGAAAATCAGTCGCATCCTATCTCGGGAAATGTCTTGGCTACTGATGACAGTAGCCCGCTAACTCAAGATCAAATCATGGATTTGGTTGCCAGCAAAGTCAAAACATTGGTGGCCGAAGCCGAAGCACAAAAAGATATCAGCAGTAGTGGGAGACCATATCCTGCTCAGTATGATCTGGTAGAATTTCCTAGCGGCTATGTCATCCCCAAATTCGGAAGATTCGATGGGACGGGAAATGCGAATCAGCATATCGCCCACTTCAAAGCCTCATGCGGGAATACTGGGGGCAATGATGCACTTCTCCTCCGCCAGTTCGTTAATAGCTTGACCGATGTTGCTTTCGACTGGTACGCGAGCATACCGGATGGCTCCGTCACAACTTTTGTCCAAATGGAATCTCTGTTTCGGCAAAGGCTCATGAGCGTCAGCGATAAGATTACCATTGCCGAGTTCGTAAGGACCAAGCCCAAGAGCGACGAAAGCAGCACGGATTTTATAACCCGATGGCGCAATCTCTCCGTCAAATGTGAACCGCCGATAGAGCAGGACCAATCTGTCAGTCTCCTCGTCGGAAATCTCAACAATTGGATGACCCCGTTTCTATGCACCGCGGGTCTCAAAACATTCCAAGAGCTGACCAGGAAAGTCCAGATGCTGGAGCGCTCAAAACAGGAGTCCTCCTCAGATTCTCAAAATAACAATAGGTCCTGGAGAAACCGGAAAGACGATAATCGCAAAGGCGGAAACTCCGATGATTCTGAATCTTTCAACACTTCGGCTAACCGAAATAAGCAAGGGATGAGCAGATCTAGCGCCAACCAGCCTCGGAAGCCAATGTTCGGAGAGGGAGGAGAATCTCCACTGAAAGAGAAGCTGGATAAGGTCTATTCCTTCAGAAGGGACAAAATCCGTAAAATATTCAAAGACGCCCTGAAGAACGGTCTACAACTGCCAGAGTCAAAAAGACCGCAGGAAGCGAATAGGACCGACGACCCCAAATACTGCCCCTATCACAGAGTGATAGGTCATGCCATTGAGGACTGCTTCGTCTTCAAAGATTGGGTCGAAAAGCAATACAAGGCAGGAGAGATAGAACTGTCCAAAGGCGTGTTAACAAACAGTCAAGCTGCAACCGCCAATTTCATACAAATGGAGACCGAAGTTCTTCGTGAAACTAATTCTCTCAGACATCTGCCTTTCTCTGAGAACAGTTGACCACCATGTCACTAAACTGGGAACAATCGACCACCACGTCATTAAACTGGGAACAGTCGACCTCTAAGTCGTTAAGCTGGGAATGTAAAAAGAAATATGTAAATAAAAAAAAATTGTGTAAATAAAAGGAAAATAAAGAAAAGCCGAAATGATGGGGCAACTCGCAATAAAAATCAGAGAGTAAAATAAAGATGAAGATAAAAGCCGAAATGATGGGGCAACCGCGAATAAAAGCCGAAATGATGGGGCAATCGCGACCTTCGCGATAAGAAAAGCTGAAATGATAGAGCAATCGCGGTAAAACAAAAAAATACAAAAACAAAAATAAACAGCGGCGAATGATGAGTCGCTCCTGGTACCATATTCCAGTGCAGCGATGCAGACGCCAAACAAAAATTCAAATTTCCAAAATTCTCCCAGCCCTACGGCTAGTCCCCAAATTGACTGCCGTATACAATCCACGGGCTCAAATAATTCTCAGCATACCCATGCCCCATCGCAACCACCAGTTACGCGGCTGGTCTCCGCCTTTGGAATTATGCTTCATTGGAAAGACCCACTCATGTGTCCTCACGATGCATGAGGAGAACAAACCTTTGTGGGATCCTTACGACTCATAAAGGGAAAACACACTTAGGAGTCCTCACGACTCTTAAGGAGAAAATACACCTGCGGGATCCTTACGACTCGTAGGGAGAAAATGCTTTTATAGGACCCTCACGGCCCATAAAATTGAAAAGCCTTAGGCGATAGGGATCTAAACCTGTCTCCTAAGCCATCGCTCCCCAATCCCCCAATGGCGAATGATGAGTCGCTCCTGGTACCATATTCCAGTGCAGCGATACAGACGCCAACCAAATTCCAATACCATACCCCACGTGGCGAATGATGAGTCGTTCCTGGTACCATATTCCAGTGCAGCGATGCAGACGCCAACCAAATTCCAAATCTCATACCAATGGCGAATGATGAGTCGCTCCTGGTACCATATTCCAGAGCAGCGATGCAGACGCCAACCAAATTCCAAATCTCATACCAATGGCGAATGATGAGTCGCTCCTGGTACCATATTCCAGTGCAGCGATGCAGACGCCAACCAAATTCCAAATCTCATACCCCAATGGCGAATGATGAGTCGCTCCTGGTACCATATTCCAGTGCAGCGATGCAGATGCCAACCAAATTCCAATCCCATGCCCCAATGGCGAATGATGAGTCGCTCCTGGTACCATATTCCAGTGCAGCGATGCAGACGCCAACCAAATTCCAATCCCATGCCCCAATGGCGAATGATGAGTCGCTCCTGGTACCATATTCCAGTGCAGCGATGCAGACACCAACAAAGTCCCGAAATTTGTATGGCCCTACGGTCTGGATCATACATCCTGCAAAACCGTATACAATCCACGGGCGTAAAACAATTCCAGTTCCCCCCAAGTGCTACCGGTGAGACCACATTCAAAGTCCCACCGGCGGTGAAGATTCAAAAAAAAAAAAGGGTATGTCCACAAGCAAAATGGGCACGGATGAAAACCCGAAAGGGCTCCGTGAGTAAAAACAGCAGGACTGCCGGCGAGTTTGTGAAAACCCGAAAGGGTGCAAACTTGTGAAAAAGAGATGAAATGCACTCGCAAAGTCCTCTCGACTTTGTGAGGAGAAAATTCCCGCGTGAGAGCCTTACGACTCACAAAGGAGCAACACACTTGGGAGTCCCCACGACTCCCAAGGAGAAAATACACTTACGGGATCCTTACGACCCGTATGGAGAAAATGCTTTGTGAGACCCTCACGGCTCACAAAATTGAAAGGTCTTAGGCGATAGGGACCTAAAACCTGTCTCCTAAGCCATCGTTTCCTAATAAGCAAACGCAAATGATGATTCGCTCCTGGTACCATATTCCAGTGTAGCGATGCTGATGCCAAACAAAAAAAAAACAAAAACAACAACTCCCAAATCCTCTCCCATGACAAATGATGATCCGCTCCTGGTACCATATCCCAGTGTAGCGATGCTAATGTCAACCAAAATCAAATCTAACCAACAACCTCTGCGGCAGAATCATGCTTCGTCCCAGAATTTACCCCGTGTCGAAAACATGCTTCGCCTCGGGATAACGACCTCCTCGTCGGAATTATGCTTCATCTCAGAATACACCCCGTGTCGGAATGATGCTTCGCCTCGGTGTACCTGCCTTCCCGGTCGAAATTATGTTTCGCCTCGGGATCAAGTCAGCCAACAAGCTCTGCGCCGGAATCAAGCTCCATCTCGGAATTTACCCCGTGTCGAAATCATGCTTCGCCTCGGGATATCTACCTTCCCTGCTGGAATGATGCTCCGCCCTTCGGAATGATGCTCCGAACCTCTGGAATGATGCTCCCCTCATCGGAATGACGCTCCGATCCCTGGAAAGATGCTCCGAACTCTGGAATCAAGCTCCGCCCTTCGGAATGATGCTCCGAACCCTGGAATCATGCTCCACCCTTCGGAATGATGCTCCGAACTCTGGAATTATGCTCCGCCCATCGGAACGATGCTCCGAACTCTGGAATTATGCTCCGCTCTTCGGAAAGATGCTCCGAACTCTGGAATCAAGCTCCGCCTTTCGGAATGATGCTCCGAACCCTGGAATTATGCTCCGCCCATCGGAACGATGCTCCGAACTCTGGAATTATGCTCCGCACATCGGAATAATGCTCCGATCTCTGGAATTATGCTCCGCCCATCGGAACGATGCTCCGATCCCTGGAATTATGTTCTGCTCTTCGGAAAGATGCTCCGAACGCTGGAATTATGCTCCGCTCATCGGAATGATGCTCCGATCCCTGGAATGATGCTCCGACCTTCGGAATGATGCTCCGAACCCTGGAATCATGCTCCACCCTTCGGAATGATGCTCCGAACTCTGGAATTATGCTCCGCCCATCGGAACGATGCTCCGAACTCTGGAATTATGCTCCGCACATCGGAATAATGCTCCGATCTCTGGAATTATGCTCCGCCCATCGGAACGATGCTCCGATCCTTGGAATTATGTTCCGCTCTTCGGAAAGATGCTCCGAACGCTGGAATTATGCTCCGCTCATCGGAATGATGCTCCGATCCCTGGAATGATGCTCCGACCTTCGGAATGATGCTCCGATACCCTAGAATCATGCTCCGCCCTTCGGAATGATGCTCCGATCCCCTGGAATCATGCTCCGCGAATCGGAATGATGCTCCGATCCCCTGGAATTATGCTCCACGAATCAGAATGATGCTCCGATCCCCGGGAATCATGCTCCCCGGGATGATGCTCCGCCTCTGGAATGATGTTCCACCTCGAAATTCAGCTTCAAGATCCATCAATTTCATGCACACAACTCAAATGTGCGGTGTGCATTTATTGATGGGGGGCACTTTGTTGGGGTAAAAATTTACACCCCGGTTGACCGAGTCAAAGTCAAGGTCAACCCTAAGCCAGGTGGGCCCAAGCCCAGGTCAAGTGGGCCCATGCCCAGGTCGAGTCCGAAACATGAAGCGGCCGACCCTCCCCATGCCAAAAATGAAATCTTGTAATAAATAATTTTTATGTAATTTTTTTATACATGAAGGTATGCAAAATGGGCATAAAACCAACATTTTGTAAGCCCATGGCTTATGTGCAAAAAAGGAAATGGCACATGAGCCATGGGATGGCTAAAATGCCATTTTTGTGAAGCCCAAGGGACTATATGCAAATATGTAAGCCTATAAAAGGCAACATGATGAATAAAAAAGTATTACTTTTCATTCTCTCCACAAAAAAAATTAGAGCTGAGCTCTTTCTTCCTTCTTCAAGGTTCCAAAACCTTCTTCTTTCTTTTGAATTAAATCAAGAGTTCTACTCTCATTTTTATAAAACAAATTAGTTTTCACCACAAAACCCATCAATGGGAACTCAGATCTTCCATCAGATCTCAAAAAGAAAAGATTTTGAAATCCCACATCTCTTGATCTTCAAGATCCAGCTAACAGAGGAGGAAGAAGAAGAACATCTTTCACTAAACCCTCAAAAAAAAGAAGAAAAACACATTCAGGAGTCCAACTCCTCTCTGATTTCTCTTCTGAGAAATTTCTTTAGGCTAAAAGCCTCCTGTGCCTCTCCGGCGCGCAGCGCAAGTGCGCAAGGCGCCAGCGTGCCGACACGTGGCGCGCGCGCGCTTGCGCACCTGCGCAAGGCGCCCGCGTGCCGACACGTGGCGTGCGCGCTTGCGCACCTGCGCGCTTGCGCAAGTGCGCAAGGCGCCCGCGCACCGACACGTGGCGCGCGCGCTTGCGCACCTGCGCAAGGCGTCCGCGCGCCGACACGTGGCGCGCGCGCTTGCGCACCTGCGCAAGTGCGCAAGGCGCCCGCGCGCCGACACGTGGCGCGCGCGCTTGCGCAACTGCGCAAGTGCGCAAGGCGCCCGCGCGCCGACACGTGGCGCAGCGCGCATCCCTTGGATGCCTTTTCCCTCTCTTTTTATGTACATACATATACACATACATATGTATACAAATTCACACATATACATACTCCGCCACATTCTCCCCCTCCAAAAAATTTTCGGGCTCCTGATATATCCAAAACCCCCTTTCAAAACACACGCACACTGCACATTGAGTTCGCATGACCAGTTTAACCCGTTAATCGGAGGTTCCCTCGCCCCAAAGGCGATGGGTAAGTAACGGCAGCTTAGTCCGCGGCTGCCGGAGATTCGGATCCCCACAATCATTAAACCCCGGCCTACCCTAGGCAGGGGGAATCTGTAGTACGCCTGACAAGCGCTCGCGTATTCCCATCTCACTGGGGTGACGAAAAACACCCTACAGGCGTCTGCATCGCTGCACTGGAATGTGGTACCAGGAGCGACTCATCATTCGCCGTTGGGGTATGGGATTTGGAATTTGGTTGGTGTCTGCATCGCTACACTGGAATATGGTACCAGGAGCGGCTCATCATTCGCCGCTTTGGGATTTGGGAGCGATGGCTTAGGAGACAGGTTTAGATCCCCGTCTCCTAAGACTTTTCAATTTCATAGGCCGTGAGGGTCCCATAAAAGCATTTTCTCCCAACGAGTCGTAAAGATCCTGCAGGTGTATTTTCTCCTTAGGAGTTGTGAGGACTCCTAAGTGTGTTTTTCCTTTATGAGTCATAAGGATCCCACAAAGGTTTGTTCTCCTCATGTATCGTGAGAACACATGAGTGGGTCTTCTCAATGGAGCATAATTCCAAAGGCGGAGACCAGCCGCGTAACTCGTAATTGTGGTGGGGCATGGGTATGATGAGAATTATTTGAGCCCGTGGATTGTATACGGTTGTCAATTTGGGGACTAACCGTAGGGCTGGGAGAATTTTGAGAAATTGGATTTTGGTTGGCGTCTGCATTGCTGCACTGGAATGTGGTACCAGGAGCGACTCATCATTCGCCGTTTGGGGACTTGGAATTTGGATCTTGTTTGGCATCAGCATTGCTGCACTAGAATGATGCCAGGAGCAACTCATCATTTGCCTTGGGAGGACTTGGGATTTCGGTCTTTGGTCGGCATCAGCACCACTAACACTGAAATGAAGTGCCAGGAGCGACTCATCATTTGCCGTTGCCCGTTGGGGAACGATGGCTTAGGAGACAGGTTTGGGTTCCTATCACCTAAGGCTTTTCAATTTTATGGGCCGTGAGGGTCCCATAAAAGCATTTTCTCCCTACGAGTCGTAAAGATCCCGCAGGTGTATTTTCTCCTTAGGAATCGTGAGGATTCCTAAGTGTGTTGCTCCTTTGTGACTCATAAGGATCTCACGCAGAGGTTTCTCCTCACAAGGTTGAGAGGACTTTGCGAGTGTATTTCATCTCTTTTCACGAGTTTGCGCCCTTTCGGGTTTTCACAGACTCGCCGGTAGTCCTGCTGTTTTTACTCACGGAGCCCTTTCGTGTTTTCATCCGTGCCCGTTTTGCTTGTGGACATACCGTTTTTTTTTTATTTCTTTTATTTTTATTTTTATTTTCCCTTTTTTTTAATTTTTTTTGCCGCTGGTGGGACTTTAAAAGTAGTCTCACCGGCAGGATTTGGGAGAGATAGGGGTCATTTACGCCCGTGGATTGTATACGGTTTTGCAGGATTTATGATCCAGACCGTAGAGCTGATGTGCTCAATTCGCCTGTGACTTGGAGCATTCACGTGCAGTATTTCTTGAGATATCGTCCATTGATGGGTGGCATAGGCCTTTCTCCCTCGTCACTTATTAGTTGGTAGGATCCTCCGTCAAGCACTATCTCGATGACGTATGGTCCTTCCCAGTTTGGCTCAAATTTTCCCTTGGCATGTCGATTGGGGATGATTGGTCTTTTGGGGACCAACACCAATTCACCTTTCTTGAAAGCGCGGAGACGGGTTATCTTGTCATAGGCCCGTGACATATGGGTTCGGTATAGCTCCAGACTTTGCTGCACAGCGAGCCTCTTTTCTTTGAGGGCATCGAGTTCTTCAAGTCGAAGGAGCACGTTTTCCTCCTCCGTCAACTCATGCTGAACGGCCATTCTTAAGCTTGCAACTTCGACTTCGAGGGGGAGGACCGCCTCCACTCCGAAGAGCAATGAGTATGGAGTGGACTAAGTTGGAGTACGGTGCGTGGTACGATATGCCCACAATTCCTCGTAAAGCTTGAGATTCCAGTCTCTCTTGTTGGCTGAAGCATTTTTCCTGAGGAGCTTGCATAGAGTCTTATTGAAGGCTTCGGCTCGCCCATTGGCTCTTGGATTATAGATGGGGGAATATCTCCAGTCTATCTTGTGCTGAGTAGCGAACCTTGAGACATTGAAGCTCTTGAAAGAAGGCCCGTTGTCAGAAATGATTCTTCTTGGTGTACCGAACCGGTATAGAATATTATGCTGGAAGAATGTCAGAATATCTTGTCTTGACTTCTTTTAGCGGGACAGCTTCAGCCTATTTGGAGAAGTATTCTGTCGCGGCCAGTATGAACCGGTGGCCTTTAGATGACCGAGGATCAATTGGGCCAACAATGTCGGTGCCCCAGACTTCGAAGGGCCACGACGCCACCGTAGGATGCAACGGATTGGGATGCTTGTGAATGAAATCACCATGGATTTGGCAGATCTCACATTTCTTTGCATGTTCTCCGCAATCCCGTATCATGGTGGGCCAGTAATACCCAAGCCGTTTGATTTGAAGTCACATCTTGGGGCCAGATTGGTGAGCGCCGCAAACGCCCGAGTGAACATCTTTCATGACCTTTTGGGCTTCAGCCAATGACAGACACCTGAGCCAGAGTTGGTCATATGACCTACGGTATAACGTGTCATTTACAAACACGTATCGGAGAGCTCTTTTCTTCACCTGAATCCTCACAGATTTTTCTTCGTGCAGCTTGTCGTATCGGAGGTACTCTATGAAGGGTTCTCTCCAATCGGGCTCGTCTTGGATGATCGAAGATTCTTCGGTGGAACTGCTCTTCTGTTCCGCGCTTTCCTCTTCTCGTAGAGAGACTGGGGGTAGAATTTGCCGGCTCCTGACTGTGATCAGAATTTCGTCCATGTCAAGATCAGCCAGCTCCTTGGCTAAGCGAGCGAGTATGTCGGCTTTTCCGTTCAACGCTCTGGGGATTCTCATTAGTTCAATATGAGTGAACCGTTTCATGAGTTCCACCACCCGGCCTCTGTACCGAGCTAACTCGGGTTTATATATCTTATAGTCGCCGCTTACTTGGTTGACGACAAGCTGGGAGTCACCGTAAACCCGTAGCCGAAGGATTTCCATTTCTATGGCGAGTTCCAAACCAGCTATCAGAGCTTCATACTCAGCTTCATTGTTTGTCCGAGGCTCGGTGAGAGCAAAAGAACGTTGCAGGGTTCCCATTGATGGCGTGATGAACACCAATCCTATCCCCGCTTTTACATCCGGGACGCTTGATCTGCCGGAGCTCCTTATTGATGAGGCCCCATCGAAGTAGAGCTCCCAACATGGCTCATCTTCCTCGAGGTGGA